>JAJHZJ010000453.1:8828101-9428101 GCA_023548195.1 Bettongia penicillata ogilbyi
GCTTGAGAAGATAGGCTGGAGTCTTATTCTGAAGAACTCTAAAAACCAGACTGAGAACTTTGTATTTTATCCCAGAGGTAATAATCAGACCCTGGTGGAACTTCATAGAGGGGAGTGAGGAAGAATCATGGGGTCAGAGATTTGGAGCAAGATGGAATGGAATTGCGAACTTGCTCCTTTTACAGATGAGGTAACTGCAGCCACAGGGCTTAAGTGACTTGTCCAGGATCACACAGCTAGGAAGTCTGTGCCAAGATATGAACTCTGTCTTTCTGACTCCATAGTCAATGGCTTAGCCATTCTACCGAACCCAACCGAGCTTTAGGATTATCATTTGGCGGTCTGTGGTCCCAGATTAGAGAGGAGAGAGGCCAGAATTGGGGAGCCTGCATGAGGAAGATACTGCAATAAATAGTCCAGGGGCCAAGAAATATCATTCTCACCAGAGAGATGTGAGGCAGGGAAGCCAGTGAGGAGGCCTGAGTCACGGTGCAGGTGAGTGGGATGAGGGCCTGATGAAGGGTATGGCCAGGTGAGGTGAAGACAAGAGATATGGAGGCGAATGAACAGCTGGTATCAGATGGGACATTAAGGGTAAGAGGGGAAGGAAGAGGTAGGGATAATCACTGAGGCTGAGCATGGAGCTTGAGGCACTTCCTCAGGCGAAAGATCTTCTTTGGGGAATGAAGAGGACATTGACCCCAATATTGATGTGTTTTTAGAGATGATACCTTTGGGGGGTTTTGATTGTTTGGTTTTTTTAAGCACTTGGGTTTAAGTGAGTTGCCCAGGGTCACACAGCTTGTAAATGTCAAGGTCCAAGGCCCTGGCCCCGCGCTCTATCCGCTAGCTGCTCCGATACCTCTTCATTTCCAGTATATCCTTCTCCCCCTCCTCTGTGGAGCCTTCTCCCTGGTGACAAAGATTGAAAAGGAATCAGAAAGTCCAGCCCAACTTGCACTGGCTTAGCATAATTCTCAACGAGAGACTTCCCTTTGGGCGTCTTAGCCTTCCATTATCTTTCAGTTGGATTTTTTCATCGGACCTTCCAAAGAGAAGAGGCTCGTTATAAAGATGAACAAATGCTCCGTTGGTGCGTTTTGATGAGTATAAAAGAAAGGCGTTTTTGTCTTAGTGCTTAAAGTCCATTGTCAAGATCAGCTGATTTTCAGGTGTTTTGAATTATGGTCCCATTTGTCACTGATGGGATAAATGAGATTCTTGGGTTCGGTTTACTCTCAGCTAAGTCCCGATTAAACACTTGTTTTCAGTTAGTCATTCAGAAAACAAAATGCAATTAAAAAGTGTTGGGACTGATTGACTCTCTGACTTGTTTTTCACCTAAGTACACATCAGTCATTTAACGGTTATGAATTTGCTGCTAGAAATTCTCAGTGAAAATAGATAACTTGGGTTTTGAAGTCTTGGAAGTTTTCATTCAGGTATCAAAATGACATCCATTCTGGTTGCCCTCCAGTGCTTCCTATGATTGGGGTGTGGAGATGACCCTGTTCTCTCCCCCTGGATTGGAGCCATCCAGACAAGGAAGTACACCTCCCACCTTGTTAAACACCCTACCCCCACCTTGGAGCTCCCTCCTGGGGTTGAGTACCATTGGCCTGGGAGGGAGCGCAAGCTTGCCATCAAGCCGGACCTGGATGATGCTTTCAGTCCATCCACACATGCCATCTTGCCTTTGTCCCTGCTGCTTCCCTTCTGTCTTTTGGTCTGAGGACAGAAAAGAAATCCAATTCCTTATTATTGAAGTTACAGGCAGACATGACAATTGGGTTCCCCGATGACCCTCCCCTCCCCTTTCCCAGGACTTCCTAATCCAAAGCATCCTTCCTTGGTTGATTCTGCCTACATGTTCTGTTCCCTTATCCCCCTTGGAATGTAAGTCCCATGAGAATAGGAACCATATCACTCTTGCATTTGTATCTCTTATACCCACCACAGTGTATAAGCACATAGTAGGTACTTAATGCATGTATGTCAGTTCATTCATTCGTTCACTCTCCTGGTAGGGCCAGGAGAGTACAGTCAGGGGCAGGTCCTACCCAGTTGGTGTGACTTGGAGAAGGGTCCAAGAGTGGACTTAATAAGTACTTGAATTGAGCATCTACAGAATGTCAGGCATTGTGCCAGGCTCTGAGGATGCCACCAATGACAAAATGAAAGACAAAAAAGTAACAATCCCTGCTTGGGAACCTCCATTCTCCTGGGGGAGAAATGTGAGTATAAGGGACAGCTATTGGAGACACATGCAGAGTACTCTTGTGATGTCACTGGAGAAAGAAGGCAGAGTACTAAGGGTGAATGGGGCATCAGAAAGAAGGTGGCACCCGAGCAGGAAGGAGGAGTGAAAGGCCCAAATGTGAAGGTGGAGATGAAACATTCAGGGGAACAGAAAGAAGACCAGGCTGGTTGGAGCCTCAAGAGCCTGAGGAGTCAGAGGCAGTGAGTGAATCCCTCTAGTGAAGTGGTCCCATGTATTCTAATTAACACTACTCCAAGTTAAAACTATGAAAAATGTGATCATTGATTTCAACCCAATGGAAATTTGTGGTCTGGATTAAAATATTGGGACCACTGCACAGGATTCATATTTTTCATTACTTGGGACCTACCCAGAATGACCAGAATGCTCATTAGGAGTCTGAAGGTCTGAATTCAAATCCAGCTCTTGGACTTAGTACTTTATGGGACTTTGGGAAAGTGACTTTTCTTTGGGCCTCAAATGAAAAGGCTGAACAAGAGGATCCCTAAAGTCTTTTCCAGCTTAAATTCTTTGATACCATGAACCCATTAGATAGGCCCCTCAGACATGGGTGAATCCGGGCACACTGAAATTGAAATGAATGAGGAGGAAAGACCTGAAATCACAGATCTGTAGGAAATGGGAAAATCTCCATTCTGCCTTGGCGTGGTGGTGGGAGGTGGGGGTGGGGGGTAAAGTTGTCCTTCTGGTTCTGTTCCTGACTCATTGGGCCATGCTGGGTCAGGCCCTGGCTTCCCAGAGCTGTCCAGGGGCCTTTTCTCACAAGAATGTTTGCAGAATAAAAGGGAACATTCTCAAGGCTATTTGTACCAGGGACGATAAATATCAGAGAAAATGACGAGAATTATTGCTATATTTTATTTTGTGGATCTAGGCTGGCCTCAGCAGTCACAGTGAGGGATTTTTTCTCATAATCTTCAAGATATTTCATGTTAGGAGCTGATTTGAACCGATGTGAACAGGAAAGGGACTGAGTCAGGAACCTGGTAACTGGGCCAGAGCCTGGCCATTTCCTGGTCCTCTGGACTGGGGGCTGGGCAGTGAAGGGTGGAGCAGCCCAGCCTTTTGCAGAAGAGGTTAGCAGCTTGGCATTGTGATTGAAACCTTTCATAATGGACATTCATTTTAGGACCTACTTAGACCCATTGAGGAAGTTCACACCTCTTTGGGTTATTGTTCCACTGTGACTGGCCAAAAACATTGGGGGTAGTTTATCTTTCTCACCAGAAGGAAGAGAGCTGAGAAGTTGGAACTGTTGACTGTGAGTGCTCCTCAGGCTTCTGAGACAGGAGTCTCTTGGGGGTGTGTGTGTGTGAGAAAAGGAGAGAAGATTGGGGCATTACTCCCACTCCCCAGATACTTACAAGCTGTGTGACCCTGGGCAGGTCACTTCACTTTGTTTACCTCAGTTTCCTCATCTGTCAAACAAGCTGACAAAGGAAATGACAAACCAGGATCTTTGCCAAGAAAACCCCAACACCCAGTCACAAAGAATCAGGCACAACTGAAATGACCGAACAACAAGGGGATGCCAGTGCATTTTCAGTGTATGGGAATTCTCTGAACTGCAGAAGACTTCTGAGCACCAGCCGTGACCGACAAACTGGGCATTTTCATTTCTGAAGGACTCCTTGGTGCTCTTTGCTTTGGGGCTGTCTCCCAGCCCCTCCAGTGTCACAACTGTCCTTTACTTGGAGCATAAGCAAGAGGGGACCGACGGACAGACCTTTCCTTCCTTCCCTGTGTAGGCTGCTCCCCCCAAAGAGAAATCCGGTGTTTTCCATGAGCAGATTTTCTGGGATGATCATAAACTGACAAGTTTTTTATTTTAATTTAGAATATAGAGATTGTGGGGCTTTGTTCCTGTTGGTGCTCCAGAGACTGATTTCTCTTTTAAACCATTCAGGAGAAATTAAATGCCTTACTTACTTGGAAAGACTAGCCATCCTCTTTGCCTTTCTGTAATGTCGGGTCCCTCTGTGCAAGCTCTTTGGAGAACTCCTCTTAGTTTTTGAGAAATCTCCCAGAAAGCCAAACCAAACCAAACAAAAAACCAAATAAACCACCTTCCCAGAAAGGAAGAAATCAAATCTTCAAGGGTTCTGCCATGACCTGAACAGCTGACAGCTGTGTGACCTTGGGTAATGCCCTTCTCTCCGCACCTCCGTTTTCTCATCTGTTAATAGGGAATGACTTCAGATTACCTTTCCTGTTCTCTCTCTCTCTCTCTCTCTCTCTCTCTCTCTCTCTCTCTCTCTCTCTCTCTCTCTCTCTCTCTCTCTCTCTCTCTCTCTCTCTCTCTCTCTCTCTCCCTCCCTCTCCCTCTCCCTCTCCCCCGCTCCTCCTCCTTCTCTCACTCTCTACATATATATGTATATGATATTACCATCCCATGAACCTTGAATGAAGATAAAAAGTGTGAGTCTTTAACCCTTTGGGGCTCATTTTAAATGTGCTCATTTGAACAGTGCTTAGGTAGGTTAATACCCATTTACATCTTTGAATTCTTCTTCCCTAAAAGAGGAGTTTCTTTCCTCTTTTTTCTTTTCAGATTTTCACCTATGATTACATCTCTTAGAAGACTCTGGGTGGAGAGGCTCCCTCCACCAATACAACCCTTCTCTGTAGCTTTGGGCAGATAAATAGAGCATTTATTAAGCACTTTCTGTGTGCCTGTCACTGCACATGGAGGCTATAGGGTAGAAGCAATAGGCATTTCATTTTACAGAGAGGTTAAGTAGCTCATCCCAGGTAACACAGCCTTCTTGGGTTTCTAAGCTGGCTCCCATGGACTAAGACCTCCACTGTACTATGGTATGGGTCAGATATTAATAAAAAAAAGACAAAAATGAATACAGTTTTTCTGGCTGTTGGTATATATGATCAGGTTTCCCTTTCTTTTAAAAATTGCTTTTCCTTGTTTCTTATCTCTGTGAAAGAGAGAAACTCTCAGCTTGTGGTGGCACAGAGGAGGGTCCCAGACTTCAGCCGGGGCCAGTTGGTGTAAGCTTTTTGGACATGTTGCAGTTAAGGGAACAATCCTAGGATCAATCTTTGTCCAGGATGGGTTTTTCCCATCCCACCTTTGCTCTGGTCAGCTTAGAATAATAAACTAAACAGACTCGAACCTGAAAGAAAGTGCCCTCTCCATGCTGGCCCAAGCTAGTATAATATGAAACTCTCCTTCACTGGGAAATTGCTTCTTCCTTCTAGTTTATAACTTGAAATTCATTGAAACTGGAAAAAAAGTTCACAAGGGCGTCGCCCTCTTGGTCCTTACTAAAGCTGTATATTTGTTTTATGTGTATAAGTTTATGGGACTGTTCATAAATCCTTCGAGGCTCTGGCTAATTCATTTCCTCTTCCCCAGTGACACATGATAACTACTTGCTAAGCCATATTCTTGCAGTAATATTTCTTTGTCCTTTCTAAGAAAATGATATTCATGACTTGTTCCGAATGAGAAGCGTGTTTAATTCGCCAAGATACTGAGGTCAGGGATGAAGAGCCTGCCAGACTTTTGAGGACCCGTCCCTGTGCCACACAGGAGGGATGTCCAGCAGAGAAGCTTTGGTCAAGCCTCTTTCATCCCTCTTGGCTGAATCCTGCTCCTCTGTGAAGCAGAAGTAATTGTGGTCCCCTATATACCTCATGTCTGGGGTATGGGGGGCAGGTAGGAATGTGTGAATATTTTCCTAACCTCAAATCAGGACACTGGGGTTGACAAAGAATTGTTGGTAGTGCTTTGATTTGTGGTAGACAAAGGGGTGGGACATTTGAAGTCAGGTAGGAGTACTCTGAATCCTGTCTGCCCCATGGAGGGCACTGTGTGGCAGGCATTGTGCTAAGTGCTTTGTAATTGTTAGCTCATTTAGCCCTCCGACCACCCTGGGAGGAAGCTGTTATTTTCCTGCTCTATGATAATAATAATTGATAGCTCTCACTACGTGCCAGGCCTTGCCCAGCAGTTCCATCCCACGTCCATCAGGATGCCCGCCCTCCATCCCTCAGAGCCCAATGAGTTAAAGGACCAGAGATGGTGGACCTGGAGCCCAATGATAAGGTGACTGACTGGGGATGAGATCATAGATCTTAGGGATCCATGGTTCAGACTGGTTCACTTTTATTTAAACTGAAAATCAGAGTTGCCAGAATTCAATGAGGATTTGGTGTAGAAACAGGAGGTGAATTCCCCAGAGGTTTTCCCAAAAAGTGTCAGGAGCTGGTGACTGACTTCCCAGTGTAGGCCAAGGCAGCCGGCCCCCATGGCACATGTAGCATGTTTTCAGCAATGCCTATTCTTACATCTGGTTTGATATAGGCGTTATGCAGCTTCTCCCACCTCAGTTTTCAGAGGAAATAGGCTTTGTTTTTTGGGCTTCTATCCCTCCACACCCAGGCAGTCCTAGCTCCAGGAGCACCTGGGTCAGAGGCACGAAAAAACCTGTTGTCTGCAAATCGACAAAGCAGGCTTGCCCCAACAGCTTTTACCTGGCCTTCTGAGGCTCAGCTGGAGAGGCTGATGCATTATCCCAGGAATTTACCCACACAGTCTCCCCTTCCTTTTTTCTACAGGAAAGCACTTTGCTAAAGCAGGGAGATTAGACCGGTAAATGTAATGGGGATGAAGGCCATTTGGATCTGGGGGATTTATGGGGCGGTTTTGTAAACCTGAGCTTTCACGTGCATTCCAGTGTGCTCCTGACGACTCCTTTTCCTCCAGCCACCACATGTTGAGGGCAGCAGAATATGGCCGGGACTGAGAACTTGCAAGACCATAGACCAGCATCTGGGAGTCAAAGCTGGAAAGAACCCCAGAGACCATCTAGGCCAAGTCCCCATTTTACAGATGAGGAGGCCAGGAGAGATATAATGACTTACCTTAGGTCATTCAGGTAGTGAGTGGCCCGGCCAGGATTTGCATTCAGCTTCTTTTATTTTGCGTTGAGTCCTCTTCCCACTGTCCTGGGGACATCAGATAATAGTGAATACAAGCAACTTCTGGGAGACACTCAGTCTGGTAAACTCCAAAGTCTGATTTGGTAGGCATGGGTCCTCCCTCCCCCTTGGCAGATTTCAATCACTTGAGTCAATCAATGAGCATTTATTAAGCACTTACTATGTTTGATACCTTGCGATGAGATCTGGGGGTGCTGAGAGGAAAAAACACATTCCCTGCTCTCAAGGACATCACATTCTAATGGGAGATGGAATTTGTAAATAATTTAAAGCTATACAAGGAGTAGATTGAGGTAATCTTAGAGCTGGGGAGAGTGACCAGGACCTCCCACAGAAGGGAAGGCTTGAGCTGAGTCTTCATACATGGTCTATAAGTTTCCATGACCAAGATCATTTTTCATTATGGGCCCAAGCCCGTGGTAATGAGCCCCTTCTGAAGAGAGCCAGGCTGGTTCTGAGATGCCACAGTCAAAGCCTATCCAGCTCAGCAGGGACTTCTAGAGCTGTGGCTCTGTGGACAAAGTTACCAGGATCCCACGTATACCCCCATCCTGCAATGGAATCCAGATGAAGACTCTCACAGAGTCTTCTCACCCAAACGTTCATTACTACCTGCCTCACACACTGCCTTGCTACTGGGACTGGGCTCTTGAAGGCCATCTAAGTCTTGCGTACACTCCCTTGGGTCCTACCAAGTTGGTCAGCCATGGTGTTAAAACTTTTTTGAGCTACTACAGGCCCTTTGAAGTAAGTTTCCAGTCTTCATGTCCTCTGCCAAAACACTTTCCCTGAAAGTTGACCAGTAGGCAATGAATGTTTTTGGTCACAGCAACTCATGAAAGCTGTATACTAAGGCAGAGAGACATCGCAATCAGTATCAGTGAATTACCATTTCAGTAAAATCAGATATTTTTCATTTTAAAAAATATGTATTGAGGTAAACCAAGTCTACGAATATAGTAGAGATGTCTGAGATGAGTCAAAGAAGGATCATAGGGACAGAGATATAGCTTGATGGTACAATGGAGAGAGAGCTGGGCCTGGAATCGGGAAGAGCTAAGTCCAGATCTGAGTTTAGATAACAGCTGTTTGACTTGGACAGATCACTTGATCTCTGTCTACCTCAGTTTCTACAACTGTAAAATGTGAATAATAAAAACCAACAAGATTATGGTGAGAATCAAATGAAATAACTTTTGTAAAGTGCTTAGCATAGTTCTTGGCACACAGTAGGTGTTTAGTAGAGGCTTATTTCCTTCCTTCCTTAGATTGTATGCTAGAAGGGACCCATAAAGTCATCTAGTGCAAAATTCTTCACCATTTTGTGTTGTGGACTGTTCTAGTAGTCTGATGAAATCTATGGACCCCTTCTTAGAGTCCTGTTAAGTAAAATACACAGGATTACTACAGAAACTCATTTTATTGAAATGTAATGATTAAAAAATATATCTATTTTAAATTCATGAACCCAGGTGAAGAAATCCTGAAGCACTCATTTTATGTATCAGGAAACTGAGGCAAAGGCAAATGAAGTGATTTGCCCAAGGTCACCAGACAGCAAGTGGCTGAGTTGGGATTCTGGCTTGCGTCCTCTGTCTCTAAATCCTTGGTTCCCCATGATGCCTCTCAGATTGGAGTTTTTAAGAGGGGAGTAAAACTGGGCAGGGGGGCAGGAATTGTAGTTTGGTTTGAAATTGGTGGGGGGGAAGACCAAGTACAAGAAGAGAGAGGCATGAGGTGGAGAATGGAGATTCTTTTGGTTCCTGGGTTGGATGATGCAGCCAAGGAAACTCACAAACTTCTGTGAGTTTGTGAAAGAATGAGATTTAAAGTTAGAGACTGGAGGTCGCCTATGAACTAACCAATCAATAAGCATGAATTAAGCACCTACTGTGTGCCAGGAACTGTACTGGGTGCTGAAAGTGCAAAAACAGAAGTGAAATCATCCTTGCCCTCAAAGAGCTTATAGTCTCAGGGAAATGATACACGTACGTATATAAGTCTGTAACAAACACATATCAAAGAGACATAATGTAGCCTTGGATGGGATGGAGGAAGCATCTTGTAGACAGAAGACTGTAGGTTTGGTGTAGTCAGCAATAAGGAGACATAGCGGGCCATAAGCCACTGGTTTGCAGCTTTCTGAAATACCTAAGGAAGAGAATTCTAACCATTTTATATGGGACAGGAAGAGCAGCACAGGGGATAGTGTCATCAAACAGGTTCACAGAAGAGATGGTTAGGATTAGAATGGTGACCAGGAAGTGGAAAAAGGGCTTCACCTGGGAATCCTGTTGAGACTCAGAAGTGAGTGACCTGTGCTGTATCTGCGAAAGTGGATGCTAGGCTGGAATTATGAATACGATGCTGCAAAGCAGTTTGGAATTAAGTCAATAGCATGACCAAATTAACATATCTTTTGACCCAGAGATGCCTCTGCAAGGGTTGTACCTCAAAGAGGTCAGTGACGGAAAGAAAGCCCCCACGTACCCTGCTGGTGTCTAGAGCAGCCCAAAGAACTGGAAACAAAGTCAATGCTCGTTGGTCGGGGAATGGTTCAATAAATTGTGTTATGCGACTATAATGATATAGAGAGCTTGGAAAGATTTAGATGAACTGATACAAAGTGAAACAACAGAACCAGGGGAATTCCCCCAACCACAAAACATTCAAAACTGTGAGATGATCCTGGCCAAGCTTGCACCCAAAGAAAAGGGAAAAGTAACCTCTTCCCACTTCCTTGCAGAGAGGGGGACCCGTGCATGGGGAACACTGAAGTTTATGACAGATTTTCTTTTTAATATGTTGGTAGTTTTGCTGAATGGTGCTTTTTCCCTCCTTTTTTCTATCATAAAGGAAGGGATTGGGAAATAGGACCCTGTACAAATTGATGTTAAAACGAAATCAATAAAACTTATTTTTTAAAAATCTAAGTATTAAAAAAGAAGCTGGTTGGAGAATTCAGAATTCATATACTGTCATCTCCATGCCACTGAAAACAATCTTTTGCTGTTCTCCTACTCCCAGCTAATTACTGAAATCATTCTGTTGACTCAGGCTTTGTTGAGATGGGGGTGAGACGTATATGCTGACTTCTTCTTTTTCCATAAGCACCGATCTGACAGAGTCAAAACAATTGGTTATATTGCCTTTAAATGTGTATTCCCCAGAACTGAGTTGACAGAAAATAGCTGCTTTCCAAATCCTAATCCTCCCTCCAAACAAAACGTATTTGACTTCTTTATTTCCTTCTGAGCCCCCTCTTTGCTTGTTGTTTTAGTTCTAGATCGAGATGAAGAGGGTGAGGATACACAGACTTCGGTGTCTGAGGATGACGGGCTCTCTGACTCCCAGGTATTAGAAGCTCTAAGTATTGACCTAAATGATAATGTGTCCTTCCCCTATCCTGGGGCTCGGGAGTGCTTCCCCATGGGATGGGGGTATTACTAAATGATATCGATCTCTCACCCTTATCTTGAGTAAACAAAAGCATATTGCTGGGAATCAAATCTTTCACCTTCATGTTAGAGATGGGATAAGAGAAGGGCACCAAGCTGGAATGCTGAGTTGGGCATCTTTGGCAGAGGTAGCCATGACATTTCAATGACATTTCAGACATGGAGAGAGTAAATCCAGCTGGGCGTGGAGGCAGCTAAGCCCCAAATATTCTTGCCCTGGGAAAACTCTGAATGGTTTAGTTTGAACAGTTGTTCACTTTAGGCCAAAAATATGCCCTTTAAACATGGACACCACGGTCAGCTTTCTTTTACTGGCTGTAACACTCTTCCACAAGTAAGTGGTATTTTCAAGAATGAACTTGGTTGGTTGTTCATAGTTGGTGTTGGGATGTCATTTCTAGAAAAATCCTTTTGTGAAGTTGTTTCCTTCTTGAATAGTTGCTGCCATCTCCAACTTTGATTTATTTACCCACTTATTTAGTGGAGGAGGGGATTACTGACCTGTGATTTTTATCCATGACGGGAACTCCCAACATGGATGCTCCCTCCAATATAGATTGATGATGTGTCTGTGACAACAGAGTTGCCTGGAGTGCTGAGTGAGCATCCTACTCATGGTCACACATCTAGGTTACATCACAAACAGAACTCAGACCTAGAACCCCTATTTCCAAGGCTGGCCCCAAATCCATCAGGCCATGCTGCTTTTCATTTCTAAGTTCACACTGGATTGAAAGATTGAGCTTGAAAATTATTCTCTTCATAAATTCCTCCACTTTCTCAAGACATCAGTAGGTCAAGGGTCTTTGATTTCATGAGAATCCTCTGTGTATGAACTCCTCCCACCAATACCCATCAAACCCCATCTGGAACTTACCATCTTAGATGGTTTGCTGAGGCCAAGGGAGCTTAGGGGATTTGCCCAGGGTCATACAGTTAGGAAGTGGCAGAGGCAGGGTTTAAATCCATTAGGGATAAAACTATTCTTGAGATGGAAAGTTGATGTTAAAAGCACATTTAATTCCTACCTGAAAAAGGTTTGTTTTATCAGATGCATCAGTGAATCTGTGATCTTTGATCTGGGGACTCCCCTCTAACATTACAGAATGGAATCCTGCTTCTTGGGCCCTTTCCAGCCCCTGAATGGCATCTACCCAACTACTGGGGCTCTGGCCAGCAGGTCTCTTATATAGGTTACCAGGGCAGCCCCTGGTAATTCCCCATTCTGGCCATGAGAGTCCCATGGAGCCAACCTCAGCTTCTCCAAGGCCATGTCAGGGGAGTGTAAGCCATAGCAGGCTGTTCCATGCTGAGTGGCTTCCGCATTCTACCCAGTGACCCACTGATTCAGTTGTCTGAGGCCCAGCTAAGTAAAATACAAAGAATACTTAGACTCAATAAGCCAACCCCTTGGTGAGGAATCCTTTGGCCACAGTGACCCATGAAGAAACAAAGTCATAAGCAGAATGTATTTTTCAGAACCTCCTTGTCCTACTAAGTGTGTGACCTTGGGCAAGTCACCTCTCTGAGGCTCAGCTTCCTTATCTGTAGAAACAAAGGGGTAAACTCAATGACCTATCAAACCCTCTCTAAAGTTCAATGACAGCCCAGCTTGGATGTGGTGGACAAGTAGGTTCCAGTGGCATCCAAGCCTGTCTGGGCATCTAGGGGCTCCAGTGGGTAGGATGTTGGACTTGGAATCAGGAAGAACTGGGTTCGAATCCCACTCCAAATACTCAGCTATGTAACCTCAGTCAAGTCATCCTCTCTCTTTGCTTCAGTTTGCTTATGTGGAAAATGTGTAAAATAATAGCACCAACCCCCTAGGATTGTTAGGAGGAGCAAGCATAACAACACATGGAAAATGCTCTGCAAGCCTTACCAGGAATATGGAAATATTCTTATCATCATCACCCTTACTCGTGTTCTGTCGTGTCCTTACTTTCCTTAGTATTTTCTCTTTCCATTACCCAATTTGCCAGTGGATACATTCGGTTTTCATTGACTCTCCTCACAAATGCTTACGTCCCAAGGAATGGACACTCTCAGTATTTCCCTAGCCTCTCTTAGGCATTTTATGATTAAAGGAATTGCTGTCCTAATAAGATAAATTGAAGTCATATCCTCTAAATGTAACAAAGATCATTAAGGAGGCAGCTGAGCCTCCTTCCAGTTGTAAGTCTGTGAGGCTTTCCTCCACAGTCCATTGAGAGGCAGGCAGTGTGCTCAGTCTGAAACCAGGAGACCTCAGTTCAAAGACCTTTCAAGACACTTAACCTCTCCATCCAGGAGACAGTTCCTACCAGTTCTTGCACTCTCACTTTCCTCATCTACAAATTTTGGGGGAGGGGGTGTAATAATTACACCGTCTTCCTTATAGAGCTGGCATAAGCAAAGCATTTTATAAATCTTATGTCCCACAAGAAATGTGAGCTGTTCTTACTGTCTTTTTCTTATTATTATTTGCTTATTGAATAAATTAAAATACTGCTTCCAACTGTCTTTTAAAAAATTCCAGCTTGGGGATTTTCTTTTTAAAGTGGCTGAGCATTTTGTTTCCTAAGTACGTTCATTTATGTTATAAAATTCAGAAGAAGCAGCCAATGAAGGCTGCTGATAAGAGTCTCATCACAAATCAGGTAAAGAGGAGAGTTGGCCTTTGGAGCCCCCATTGGTGTCTCTGACAGCTCTTGCTCATGTCAGGATGACTTAACTTGGTGTTTTATAAAAAGGATTTTGGAACTGAAATGGACCGAATTAATAAGTCACAGGCAAAATTAATTGAAAATTTCAAGAGCGTCATTTATTAGCCAGGCTGGCGGCTGCCTCATGCAGAGACCCAGAGGAGACAGCACCGAACTGAGGTGGGTGAGTGCATTTTAAGCATTTCGGCGCTACTCGGTACAGCCTTGCGGTTTCCACAAGAAACAGGATTCTGACAGAGTAAGGGAGGGGGGCTGACTACTAGGCAAGAACCTCCAAAACAGAAGAGGTTGTCAGGGAGTTACTAGGCACAGGACCCCTAACAGAAAACATGTGCCAGTAGAGGTAGCCAATCACAGACTGGTTGTCATAGTTGTCAGGAAGGGGGGTGCTCAGCAGAAGGTGTTTACCTGGTAATGGGAGTCTAACATTAGGTAGGGCACAGGTGGTTACCACGCAAATGGACTAAACAAGAGATGACTGTTAACAATTCATCAGACATTAAACCAAAGGGGAATAACATTTTAACAGGGGCTTAACAACAGAAGGAAACTGTTACTAGGCAAGGTATTCTGCCCAGTAACCTAACAGAGATCTCTCGGCCTAGGGGCCCAAGGAGAAATAATGTCCATTTTAGGAACTTCTCTCTTTTTTTGAAGTTGACAGTAGAAATAAAGCAAATAGTGTTTTTGTTGATTAGAGGCATGTGACCTTTCCTCACTTGAAGATTAGTCATTTCTCATTGTTTAAGTCTTTCCCTGGAGAATCTCACATTTCCTGATGAAGCCATCCCTAACACCTCTTGCCCTCCATGACATTGTCTCTATTATGAATATGCTTATATATACGTGTCACTCCCAATAGAATGTAAGCCCTTGATAGTAGGGGTTCTCATTTTTTCCTTTGTATTCACAAGATGCAGCACAGTCTCAGGCACATAGCAATTCATAAAAGTTCGTTGGTTTTTGATGGATCAACACAAAGTCTCATCTTGCAACAAAACAATGTGGGCATATTTGCTACTGTAATCAGAATGGAAGGCATCTTTTCCTTGCCATAGAGAAAGCATTGCTTTACTGATTGACAATTACATCAGCTACTGTCAAGTCTTTTGAAGTCAACCAACATTTGTTAAACACCGACTATATGGCAGACAGTGGATGAGGCTCTGAAGATGAAAGTCAAGTCAAGAAACGTTTATTAAATGCCTAATATGTGTCAGGCGCTGGGCTAAGCTCTGAGAATAAGAAGACAGGCAAAAATGGGGTACAAAGGTAGACATGTACCAGCCCCTGTTCCTACAAAGCATGAATTCTATTGGATGAAAA
The DNA here is from genome assembly GCA_023548195.1 of Bettongia penicillata ogilbyi. Classification (NCBI taxonomy): domain Eukaryota; kingdom Metazoa; phylum Chordata; class Mammalia; order Diprotodontia; family Potoroidae; genus Bettongia; species Bettongia penicillata. The sequence continues at coordinate 8,842,831 of JAJHZJ010000453.1, forward strand.
ACAAATCCATAGATAGGTAAATGAAAATAATTATCTCTGGCATTTCCATAGCTCTTTAAGGTTTGCAAAGTGCTTTACAAATATGATTTCATTATATCCATATAACAACCCTGGGATTTAGGTGCTATTATTTTCCTCATTTTACAAATGAGGAAACAGAGAGTGTTTGCCCAGCATCAATGGCTAGCAATTGTCTGAAATAAGATTTGAATTTAGCTCTTCTTGACTTCAGGTCCAGCACTCTATCCAGTGTACCACCCAATAGTCTCAAATATAAAAGACATGGAGAAGGGAGAGAGTGCTATTTAGTAGGAGGATCCAGAAAACCTTCTTGAAGGAGTTGACTCATGAGTTGAACCATGAAGGAAATTAGGGATTCTTACATTTCAGGCACAGGAATCAACCTATACAAAGACATAGAGGGAGTATATATAATACTCATATAATGAGTTTGAGGACAAGTTTGATTCAGTTTGCTTAGAATTCGGAGGATGACCTTATTCTCCTCCTTTTAAAGAACCTAAAGTAAGGGGCATCTTTTGACAATTTCACCATCAATCCCTGCTTCTTCGGGTTCATCAGCATTCAGTAAATTATTCATAATCAGTTTCATATCAATAAATTAAATAGCTCAGGAAGGATCCTGGCTTCTTGTGGTTATTGCAGGGACTGAACAGGAGCCTGGCCACCAAAGTGAATTAATGAAGTCATGGGTTTCTGGAATTAAGTCACTAAATGATAGCCCTCGAATAGACCCCGGGAGAACATTTGGTTACGCCTGCTGCTTTTAGGAAGGCCTACATTTATAAGCCATCCCAGACATATGGATGCTGATCTGAGTCTGAAAGATCTCTGGGGAATCAGTGAGCTTGCATGACCTGCCATCCCTGAAAGTCTGTTTTGTTGGGGGTTATGTAATGAGAACTTTCAAGCTAATCACTACACAAAATAGCATTTTCAAAAGTTAATTCTACTGCCAAAGTCAGAAAATCAGGTGCGCAATTTTCTTCCTTTAATTATGGAAATATCAAGCTCTCAGAATAGCAACTGATGTGGCTGTGTGAGTCTATGGAAGTTCATTTTAAAAAGTAATGGCATTTACCTTTTTTTCCATTGGATTTGTAAAGTGTTTCTGTGTCTCCAGGTACACATAAAAATATGCATTTCCTAATGAAAGCAAATGCTGTGCTTAGAGTCACAACCACATCAAATGAGGAATTCTCATTGTTTCCTAAAAGCTATAAAACCGAGACATCCCAGACAGATGGGACTTCTTATATCCCCTCCACAATACAGCTAGTAATACTGTTTACCCAGAGTCTGACTCTGGGCCCCTTGGCCTGAGGAAAGGATGCTTCATAAAATCCCTGCCTCTGTCAATCTCTGCTGAACACTGTTGGCTCACATATTGTGCCATGGAGACAAAATGTTGCGTTTTATCATGGCATGGCACAGGAGCCCTGACTTTGCAGTGTGCAGAGCTGTGCATGGCTCTGTTGAGCTTGGTCAGTAATCTTAAAAATGGATTTTATAGGAACGAGGCTGGATGGTATAAACGCATTCCCTTCTTCTGAGAAACCAAAGCCAAGAGCCCAGTGTCCTAATGGGAATACATCACTATCACCATCTTACTAACTGTAATAGTGAGTGTATCATAGCTGCCATTTATATTATGGTTTATCTTCCCATTCAGCCCTCTGAGGTTGGTACTACAGGAAATACTGAATCCATTTGACAGATGAGAAAAGTGAAAGTGAAATGGGATGTCCAGGGTCACTGGGCTAGTAAGTTTCAGGAGCAAGATTGGAACCCAAGACTTTCTACCTCAAGCCATCTTGTCTCATCTCCCTACATGAAGGGGAGAATGTTAATCCTTGTGAGGACACAAACAAACCTCCTCTAAATCTCATTAGTTTTATAGATTGGGTGGAAGACACCTTGACCTGCAGCTGCCTATGAATTCATTATCCATGGTTATAAGTTGAGCACCTTTATTTATCTTATAAATGACTCACTTCCAAAATGTCGTCAGATAGATGGAAAATACAGACAGTCCTTGCTTTATGTGAGTGGAGCATTCTGTTGATCTCTATGTGAAGCATTTCTTCTGTAATGTGAAATTGCCCACAGACACAGAGGAAGGAGGGTGGCAGGCAGGCAGGAAGTGGGCTGTGTACCCCTGGAGAGAGGGGCCTGGTGTACCCCATAGAGGGAAGGGTCTGGTTAATCCCTGGAGGGAGGGGCCTGGTGCACCCTCGGAGAGAGGGGACCAGCACAAGGTTCAAGGATAAATGTAGAAGCTAAGGAAGATGTATAGCCAGTGGAGCATGGCAGAGTGAAAAGTCTTCTCTCTCTAGGCACCAGAGGTCTCCTGCCAAGCCTCTTTTCTAGCTGCATGTGTCTTTGGGCACTTCAGTTCTTCTGCTTTCATGTGGAGGGGCATTTTTACATTTATTTTTTGGACTCTTTTTGGTGATGGTGGGGAGGCCACTAAGTGCTGGGGCTGGTGGAGAGAGAGCACGCGTGAGCAAGCACAGTGAAGCGAACATAGGTGTTCTTTTGGAATGCACATTTCTTTCAGAATGCTTTAGATAGAGCTGAATTTGCATAATGTGAATTTATATACAACAGAAACTGTGCCCAATACTCAGAGTATTTCAAGCAGCTACATGGGGCTTTCCTTGCATTAGACCATCAGTACCTATGTCTCGGATCAGCAACACAGATGGAAAAGAGTTAATTCCAGACCTGAATGGGAGGAGAGAAAATTCTTTGTTTTAGAACTTATACAGCACTTTTATCATTGGTGATAGTGAGGATGACTAGCCTTTTAAAAATTAGCCTTTTAAGGTTTGCAAAACATTTAATACACATTATCTGATATGAGCCTTATACCAGTCCAACAAAGTATTATCATTCCCACTTAGTAGATGAAAACACCGAATCAATCAGTAAACATTCGCTAAGTAGCTACCGTGGGCCGGTTTTCCTGGGGTATGGCCATTGCACATGCTACAGCTTCCTGGAGCCATAGGTGACAGTTGGGTGAAGGTGGATGAGCAGCCTCACACCAGAGGTGTTGGTCCTTCCTGAACACACTCTGGTAAAACTATCTCAGCAGATGGGCTAAGCCAAGATGAGGGTAACCAACCCTCAAATACATTGGTGAGTTAGGAGGGCATCTGCCCCAAGATGTGAAAACTTCTTGTGGAATGGGCAGATGAGAACAACTTGTTCCATGATGGTAGCTGAAGCAGGCATTGTGGAGCACTTAGAGCTTGGGCAGATGTGGAAGATGCCAAGGTCATCTGCTGCATCCTGGGCCATCACCAGTCGTCCTGAGTTTTGTATAGATTTATATATATTCATATTTTCTCCCTTTATAGGATGTGAGCTCCCTGAGGAAAAGACCATTTAATTTCTGTTTTTATATCCTGGGACCTACTTTCATGATTGGCACATAGTAGGTACTTAATAGATGCATGTTTATCAGGTTTCTTCATTGGGCTAAGGGGATACTCTTACCTGCTTAAGTTTTCTGGAGAAGTATCCTCTTTCTGGTAAGATGCCAAATATAATCCGTATTGTCTAAACTCCAATACTTATCCCTTGACCATAAATGTTTAAAGCAGAGAGGGTCGCAGGAAGTAACTTAAGGAAAAAAATCCCTAATCTTTGTACCATTCTTTGCTATCATGGCACGCTTGCTCTCTTCTCCCCCTACTTCCTATATGTAGTCATCCGAAACAGATCTTGATGTAGTATAGTCCAATTCTGTGACTGCTATTGTAATGCGGGGAACAATGCCTCCATCTACTAAGCCCAGCCTGGCTTCAAAGTCGTCATCAAGTACAATCATGGCCACTAGGAACTGTGGAGAATTCAACCCAGAATTGCACCTTGTCCTGTCATCTTTGCCCTGATCTCAAAGCATTTCATAAGAAGCTTTGATTTTCCAGGTTATCTGGATGCACCCCGGACAAATCAAACACCCTGCACTTCTTCTAGAAATTACCTTTCCAGCATTCTGCCAAATTCTCCTTTCCGGCTTTTGTCTAGTTCTCAGGGTCATAGATTTGGAGCAGGAAGGAACCTTTGAGGTCATCCAGTCTTACCCTCTTATCCCAGAGTAGAGAAAACTGGCATCCAGACAGGGTCAGGGGCTTATCCTGTTAGGAGGAGGCAGAGCCTGTACCCCAAAGCCAAGTCTTTCTTCCACCTCCCAACCCAGTGCTCTCTCTACAGCACCACCCTATCCCCAAGTTAATTTCTCATTTTAAAGTCAGTTTGTTGTCCTGATGTCTTAGGGAAAAAACAAATAAAAGGAGGAATTTCATTCCTATCCCAGGACAATTTTTCAGTTATGAAAGGAATGATTAGGTTATAATTTTTTTTTAATAAGCCCTATGTTTTACCCATGTAGTAGAAATCCTATAGAATGGGAGAGTCAGCTGGGTTATTTTTAGGACCCTGCCTCATAGTTTTTTGTTATTTTTTTTTTGCACGCCAGAGAGGTTTCTGGCTAACTTTCCCATGAGTTTTTAACCTCTTGCTAGGCTTTGCTTATGTAACAGGAAACAGACTGACAGGAACAAACAAACAGTAGCATATCAGGCACACACACACAGAGTAGCCGTTGACTGCAGGGAAGGCTGCCCTCCAGTCTCCTAAAGACGATATAGACACATGTCAGAGCAGTGAGCGCTTTCCTCTGTGGGACCCAAGACGTTGACTGGAGCCATGATTTAAGGCCAAGTGGCCTCTCCAGGGATGAGCTTCTCATTGTAACGTTCCGCTGGGAGGAGGGCCATGTCCTGGGACTGTGGATTCAAGTATATTTTTGCTCTTTCTCCAACCCTGAAGGCAGGAGTGATGTGCAAACTTCAGGAGAGGGATGACATGGGACGGATTGAACTGGTCCAGAAACTCGCCAGAGAGAACTGCCAGTTTCTCCAGACAGAGAGAAAAGAACCAGAGAAACCTGAACAAGTAAGAGGGTTTTTATTTGGGGGCCTAGGTTTGAAGGGATGGGGAGGGACTTTTCCACCTCCCTGTTGGAGTTAGCGGAAGAGTGTGTGTGGTGGAGAGTCTCCTAGGGATTGGGAGCGCCCTTCTCTGGCCACTGGGCATTGTCTATATGTTACAGTGGGGGTTGTTGCATGACACTTTCCTGATAAAAATATTTTATGTCACCATCTTGTGAGAACAGGTTTCGGAAGGTTTGGAAGCCTTTCTGTCCTCAATTCCTGCATCCTTGATCTGAGTTTATTCAGGTTGCCTGACAAGTTTTTCCAACTAACGTTGAGATGTTTCTCCGTTTGGTAGGAGGGTTTGGAGAATGTGTGTCCTGAGATAAAATCCAGAGATAGGTAGATAGCTGTGTGTCACAAGGGTATATCCTTTTGTTAAAGTGTTTCCAATTCCACCCTACCTTCATTCCAAGTACAGTCACTGGAAATAGATGACCAGAAGTGGGGGGATAAAACCCTAGAGGTATTTAAACAGAAAACACCAATGGGAACTTGTTATCAAAGGTTGGCCAAGGACAGAACCAAAAGGAAACTTTCCCTAGGCTATCGTGTGTCTGAACAAGGGTTCTATTGTTTGTCTGTGGTTAAAACTGGAGGCAAGGGGGCATTCTGTCCATGGCTCTTGGAAGGCGGCATCCAAATACTATCTTGGGATAGTCGGTGCGGGTAGAGTCCAGCTGTCTTGCTAGTGATACAATATAACCATTTTCCTCAGCTTTGTATTTTTAAAATATCGTTTGTGAGGCTTCACGCTAAATCAAGAAGGCTTGGGAAGAAAGATGAGGAATTCCTCCATCCCCAGAATTTCATTTTCAGTGCTTTGAGAACTGGATTTGGGAGGAGGGCGTAGGGGAGAAGCCACCCCCTGCTTTCAATAAATCAATACTGGTGGGAAGATTTTGCTCAGAAAGGGAGGGAGATGAGATATTGGGGAAGGTTTCATGCTGGTTCGTTCAATAAGACATCCTCACATCTCTGGCAGGGAGACAGGAATGATCACAATTACCATCTCCAAAGGAGAAGAATAATTGACCAGTTTCCAGTTCTTGTAATTGAGCTGTTGTAGAGATACTTCCTTGCAAGTGGCTGGTGCTGGCAGGACCCTCTGGCTCTATGGGTGACATCAGGCTAGGGGCCCACACAAATGAGAGGGTCAGTCACTGAAGGGAGGCCAAGGCTTGATGGGTTCTACCTGGTGAGGGAAAGAGCAGGGTTTTGAACCCTGGTCTGTGGAGCCCCAGTCAGTGAGTAAGCATTGATTAAGTACCTGTTCTATTCCATCCACTATGCTAGGTATTGGGAATATCCCGTAACCAACAAACACCTATCAAGTACCTACTATATGCTAGGTACTTTGTGATTATTGGCATACAACAACCCAACTAATTCTCCTCAAAGAGGTTACATTCTTTTAGGGGAGAAAACATTCACATAGAATTCACAAGATTTATTCAGAACCAGTGCAAGGTATTTCAAGCAAGAGGGTGAGAAACACAGTCAACTGGTCAGGGTATGGGAGCAAAACAGCAAAGACTTCTTTTGGAACGGGTGACTAGAGACAAACTAGAGATTCTAAGAGAAGAGATGAGGAGGAAGGGCACTCTGGATGGAGGGAACAGCTAGTGCAAAGGCATGCAAGTGGGAGACGGAGTATTATGTGTGAGGAGCAGCCAGGAGGCCAGACTGGCCCAACAATAGCATGTATAGGATGGATCCAGATCTCCCAGTGCTCAGAGTATTCCTTCAAGACTTCATCTGAGGGGCTCACTAAAGCGTGGGTTTGAGACACTGAAGGGAAACCACATCTGGATAGATGATATCTCTCCTCTAAGGTTCTCTCCAGTTTCTCCTGTCTATATCTTGTTTGTACAACGTTACTTACATGTTGTCTCCCCCTTGAGAATGTGAGCTCTTTAAGGGAAGGGGTCATCTTACTTCTCTGGTTCTGTCTGTAGCACTTGGCTTATAACATGGCACATTGTAAGGATTTAATAAATGCTTTTTTCATTCATTCATTCATTCAATCATTCATTCATCTGCACTGTTGGATGGGCTACAGTAATTGATGAGGCATGAGGGCCATTAACATCTAAGTCGACCCGTTTAGGGATGAGCCAGCCATTGGAGCATCAGAAGATTCAGAAGAAGAAAATGAACATGATATAGTGATCCTGAGATCCAAATGCAGGGAAATAATTGGAATGAATCAGATGGATTTTTCAGCTAGAGGAAGAGGCAGCAATTTAGTGACCTTATGGCAGAGATCACAAGGGACCTCAGTTCTATTTGTTACTGGTGGATTATTCCAATTCTCCAGACTATCAACTCCACTCTATAAAACAAGTTGCTAACACATCTCTACAATAATACAGTCAAAAAGACAATTGGGTTTGGAGTGAGAGGACAGCCCTGGGCTTGAATTTCAGCTCTCTTACTTACTGCCTATATGGTTGGTGGCAGGTGACAGTTCCCTTATCTGTAAAATGGAGGGAGTTGTTCGGAGCTATTCCTCCTCATCCTCCCAGTTCCTGATCCTATGATCATGGCTTATGATAATGATTGACTGTGTGACAAAGAATGATGCCATGCTGGAGGAGGTGCCCTATGGTTGATTTCTAAGTTAAGGAAGAGTAATATTAGATATTTTTCACTCAGCTTTCTTGGGATGTGAAAAGCACAAGTATTTTTTTTTTTTTTACTTTAAGGATTTTTTTCATGAATAGCATGATAAGCTAAGCCTCTGCCTCTTCTCCTGTCTAAAATGGGAGTTAGGAACTGGACCCATGATTTCATTGATACTTTCTGAGTAAGGGAATTCCCTCTGATCAATGCAGGTCAGGTCTCTTCCCAAATTCACTTCATCCTTTCTTAGGTTTGCTCCTTCCCCTCAATGGTCCCTGCTCCTTCATCTGTAACATGCGGCCATCAGACTGAGGATTCTCCCAGTTCTAAAGATAATGTAATTCTAAGGACAGAGAAGCAGCAGAGCTTGGTGAGGAAAGAGAAGGGCCTAGGTTCCTGTTCTTCTACCTCTGCTTTCTACCATCTGAGTCACCCTGGGCAAGTCACTTGTCATTTCTGTCTGGGCCCTAGAAAATTCTCTAAGTTTCTAAACAGTCCCAAATCCTTACATCCTAATTATGAGCTAGAAGGAACCTTAAAGACCATTTCATCTATCGCCTCATTTTATAGAGGACAAAAATGAGACAAAAATAAAAGGAAAATGACTTGTCCAAGGTCAGGCAGATGGTGTTTGTAATGGGAAATGGAATTGCCTATCTGGGCATCTCCTCTATCAATGAAGATACAAATTCAGTGCAAAATTTAAAAAAAAAAATTACCTCCCAATAAAAAAAGTCAGTTTGATGTTTTACTTTACCTAGAAGTGAATAAATATGACTAAAAGCTTCTTTACTGACACTTCTCATTAACATATCAAGATTATAGGTTTGGACAAGCACGCTGATGCATAGTTGGTGGAGCTGTGAACTGGTCCAGTTAGTTTGGAAAGTAATTTGGAAATATAACCAACAAGCTATTGTACATAATCCTTTGGCCCAGCCATATTTCTATGAGGGCTATCCCCAAAGAGATCAAGAAAGAAGAAAAAGACACCGATATGTTAAAAATATTTATAGCAGCTCTTTTTGTGATGGCAAAGAATTAGAAATCAAGGGGATACTCATTAATTGGAGAATGGCTGAACAAACTATAGCATATAAATATTATAGAATACAGTTGTACTGTAAAAAAGGATGAAGTGGATGGTTTAAGAAAAACCTAGGAAGATTTATGTGAACTGATGTAAAGTGAAGTGAGTAGAATCAGGAGAACAATTTATACAATAACAGCAATATTGTAAAAATAATAAACTTTAAAAGATTTAGGAACTCTGATGTACCTAATGACTCACCCCAATTCCAAAGGACTTATGATGAATCATGCTGCCCATGCTTCAGATAGAAAGCTGATGGACCTGAGTACAGGCTGAAATATATCAGCAGCAGCAGCAGCAGCATCTTTTTCTTCTCCTCTTCCTCCTCTTCCAATGCAGGAATTTGTTTTGAATGATTATAAGTAACTTAATGAGTTTTATTTTTCCTGCCTTCTCAATGGCAAGGGGAAAAATGAGAGAATTCAAAATGTAATAAAAAATGACTTTTTAAAATACTGTAGGTTTGTAAATAAGACCATAGCTCTAAAGCTGGAGATCTCAGAGGGAAACTAGCACAGTCTTGTTGTTTATAGATGAAACAGACAGAGGGAGGTTGAATGATTTACTTAACTTCACATGTTGATGAAAGAGGCAGAATCTGAACCCAGGTCCTCTGACTCCATAACCACAATTCTTTCTCACTATCTCTCATTCTGAGTATCACCATTGTGGATAACATGAACATTTTAGAACTAAATCATTTCTGTGAGTGGAAAAAAATGATCACACTTGGTGTGGTAGAAACAACCTGGGATTTGGGGTTAGAGGGCCTGGCTTTGAACCTCAGCCATGCTCCTTTGTGCCTGTGTCATGTTCAGTGGCATGCTCACCCTCACAGGAAGGAGGGTGATCTGAATGGCTTCTGAAGGCCACTCTGGCTCTGAAGCTAGGATCCTCTGAGCAGAGACTTTTCTGCTTGTAGCGGGGCCAGCCTTGGTTATCCTGGACCTGAGACCTTTCTATCTAGTGGGTCAGGCTGGACCCCAACACGTTTTGGAGAACCCAGTGCCCCCTCTGAGCTAAGATGGGGCATCAGAGGAGAACCCAAGTGAAGTATTTGGGGCACAGGAATGAAAAAGGTTTCTAATGAATCACTTTGTCTCCCTGACCACGTCCATCCACAGAGCTCAGCTAAAACTCACAGTGTGGGTAAAAGGGCTTGTGTGGGCCATGGTTTTTTCAATTGTGACTGTGGAATTTCACACAAAACTGAACCTCATCCTATTGTTTGTGCTGGGACAAAATTGACCTCAACATTGAAGATACTCGTTCCTGTAGTGCAGAGATGATCCCCCTTTTTAAAGAAGCAGATTGGGCTTCACTGGGAGAGGGGTGGTACTTTCTAACATTTAGTACCATTCTAAAGTGGCATGGGCAGTCAGAGGAGGTAATGCTGGGCTTCCCCTTCTTGGAGATTCTTAAGCCAAGGTTGATTGACTGCTTTTTGGAAGATTGTAGATGGCTTCTCTATTCAGAAACAAGTTAATCCAGGTACCCACTGGCTCTTTTCCAAAGTTGAATTCTGTATGAGGTGTAAGAGGCATCATTAATTTTGAGCTGGGACGTAGGTGCCTTGGGGTTTACCTTGTCTAGCCTTCCCATTTTAAAGATAAAGAAACGGAGACCCAAAGAGGTGAAATTACTTGTATATGGTCACTCCAGAAGTAAAAGCAGAACCTGAATTCCACCCTGAGTGCTCTGGTTTCCAGCTCAGTGTGTGTCTTGCTGTGAGTCTGTGATTCTGGCTTTTCAAAGTTAAGGTATTAAAACTGAAGAACCAAAAGTGAAAACTGTACCCACCCTCCCCACCCCCAGTACCTTTCCAAATGGTCTTGGCTCTGTTCCTCTCTGTACTTTCCCTATTTTCTTTATTTAATTCCAGCAGCCTCTCACTTCCTTCTCCTTTCTTCTATAGCCGTTAGCCCAGGGTAGGGGAATTGGCACGATGGTGCTAGAAATCCAGCTGGACCCACTCAACTCTGAGGGTGAGGTCCCCCTTGTTCAAGAGTATCCTGGACTCCAAACCCCCTTTCCTGCAGCTCCATCCTGAAAAGCTGTCTCGGAGTCATCATCCAGGTCACCAAAATAGGAAGAGGGGTCAGTACGCTCCCTTTCCACTGAGGGATGTTTCCTTTTCCCGCCATCCTCAACTTGATGAGTTTTTTTTCCTACAATGAAAAGCCATTTTAATTTATATATAAGCTGCCATGTCATCAAAAATGTATAAAAAAGAACAATTAAATTATTTAATTGAATTCATTTCAAAGCCTACTCTAAGTTTATTGTGATAGTTGCTGCCTTGTTACTCTCAAAGGTGGGAAAAGCCCCAAATTTGGAATCAGAGGACTCAGAATTCAGATCTGACATCTGCCTTTGCCACTTTGGATATATCACTTAACTACCCTGAGCCTCAGTTTCCTCATTTGTCAGATAAGGAGATTGGATTATTTCTCTGAGGTACCCTACCCCCACCCCCAGCACTGAATCTGTGATGTTGTATGATCAAATGAGGTCATGGATATAAGTGTGTTTTGCAAACCTTCAGGGTCTACTTTAGTTCCAGTTAAGGGGCCTCACTCAGTTTTCTTACTTGTAGAGTGAGAGTGTTGAGGTGTCTAGTTTCTGGGATCTTAGTTTATGATCTTGTCATCTTGCAGCTTTGCTGCTGGGATTTCTGATTTTCTAGGATTCAGAAAGCAAGTTCCTAACTCCCACCTAGCCTCCAGATTCATGTGGGAAACCCTAGATCCTGACTTGCTGTTCTGGCTGCCGATGTTCCGGGCTTGACTTTGCTAACTCCCGATTATTGGAAGTTCCTTCTGCTCTTTCTTAGGGGCATAATGGACAAGCTGAGCTTCAGAACTCAAGTTGAAAGTGACTGATAACCCAGAGTGCATCTAGGGGAAGGCAGCCAGGATGGTGAGGGGACTGGAGACCTGCCATGCAAGGATTGGTTGAGAAAAGAAAACTTAGGACAGATAAAGTCAGGGTATTGAATATTTGTAAGTCTGTGAGGTGAATGATGGATCGAGTATCCTTGTTCTGCTGGCCCCATATAGCAGAACCAGGGACAAGGGGGAGTTTCTGAGAGGCAGATTTCAGCTCAAGACATCCCATGTGGAGCTACCCAGGAGTGGAAGTAGATGCCTTATGAGATATTGGATTCCCTAAGAAGACTCTTAGGAGGTCTTCAGGCAGAGCCTGGATGGCCACTTGTTGGGTGTGATGCCAATGGGGTGCACCCTATAGCACAGGTTGGACTAGATAGTCCCCTAGGTTCTGTCCTAGTTCTGAGGTTCTTTGACTCAAAGTTAAATTTAATTCGGTGAGCTTTTTTTTACTACAATTTTACTACAAATCTGTGTGTCAGGTGCTGGGAATACAAAGTGAAAAAACAATCCTGGCTTTGAGGAGCTTCCATGGAAAGGAAACAACACAGACACAGATTAGTAAATATAAAATTAAGCACTAGAAACATGGGGAGGGGTCCTCAAGAAAGGCCTCTGACTCTTGAAAGGAGGTAGAGTCACTCAGAGATGAGGAGATGAACACAACAGTGTGAGCTCTCCCAGTGCCTATGGGGTGGGGGACTGGCCCATAGTAGATGCTTAATAAAGGCTTGATTGCTTGATTGAACTCTAAAAAGAAAGTGGGGAAATTTGGTCTGGGGTTAGACCTGACGACTAAACCAAAGCATCTTTTAAAAATATCACCAGGGCAGTGGGGCGTGACTCCATGTAATTTGCCAGGGAGTATTTTTAAATTGAGAAACTTTTGATAGACTAAGTCCAGGATGGATGGGGGGAGAGAAATAAAAGGTTCCTGAGCACAGGGAAATGATTTTGTGGATGACTGAAGATGACATGGCAGCTGCCTTCCTGCATCGTGAGGAACAGAAGCAGATTTGAAGCTAGAAAGTCTGCTGTTTGTTGTAATGAGGAAATAATGACCCTGCACTGATGTGCACATCCAAAGTTTCTGCATGGATTTGGCAGCTGAACATTGCCTTGGGATGAATCATTATTAGTGTTCATTAAACAAGGATGAGCTAGATAGTGGACACAGAACTCCAAAGGGCCCTCTAGTCCCATTCCTGTGTTTTACAGAGGAGGAAACTGAGGTCTGAAGAGTGAATTCAGTTACCACAGGTCACCACACGTAACAAAGGGAAGTTCTGGGCTTTGCGAATAGGCAATCATGAGGCAGCAACTTCCTAAGATCGTAGGGAACCATCATGGGAAGGGACCTCTGAGATCATCTGGGTAATGTCACTTCATTTTCTAAATGAGAAAACAGGCTTAGGGAGGAAAAATCATGGACAGCAAATGCCAAGGGCTAGAGTTGAACCCAGATTCCAGATTGATGTAGGATACTTTTCCCCATCCCAGAGACAGGGTCTTTACCCACCAAAAGCTTACAGTTTACCTGAGAAGAGAAGGTGTGTGTACTGGTAGAAAAAATCATTTGGCAGATGGTAGGCACTTTGAGCATAGGGGCTGTACCATTTGGGAAGGAAAACAATATCTTGTTACCTCCTGTGCCTGCACAGTATTTTAATGTACCATGCACTTAGTAATTGTTGGATAATTAAATTATTATATTCCTGATATACAGTAAGAGCTCACTCAGTGCTTAGTAACCGGCCAAACTGAACTAATATAACATACAAGGCTGTATGTGATAATGCAGACAGTGAATACCAGCTCCATGCAGGTGAGTCCTAATGATTAGTATCCAACCTCAGTCCTCCTGGTGGGCATGTCCAGCTGCCTTCAGGCTGTGCCCCACTGGTTGGCCCCTGGCAACTGTCCTCACTTTCCCCTCAAACCTGCTCATCTTTCTGCTAATAAGTAGCATTTCTGGTTTCCTACTCTCTAGTCTTCTCCTTTGCCCTCTCCTCTCCTGTCCCCTGTCAGACGTCGCTTCCCATTCCCTAACACCACCCCCATCCAGACCCTCTTCCACTCTCCCATTGCAGGCCCTCCCATCTCCAACTCAACCTTCCAACAGCCATCAACATGATCTTCCTGAAGCAGAGACCTGCCCCTGTCATTCCTCAGCTCAGAAAACCCTTCCTGGGTCCCTGTTGCCTGCAAAATAATCGCTGGAACAACAAGAGTAGATGCATTTCTGTAGCCCTTTAAAGTTTGCCAGACATTTTTCAGGACTAATTAAGAAACGAATCTTACCTGTTAAGGGTGGCGGTGTCAGAGGACATTTCATTGCTATCTACGCTTTGAAAGGTGTCACTTTGACAAGCTGAAGCGTTTTTAGCCTTATTGTCCTGGGTCCTGTGTGTGTGTGCTGAGCAGGAGCAGGGAGCTGTTCAATGGTGATTAAGCAAGGCCTGGCAGTGGGAAATGGATGTATGGCCAGTCCCTCCTCCTTGCCTTCTGCCATATCTGGCATTTCCCTTCTCCGGGACCCTATTCCCTCCTGCCCTCTCCCCATTTCCTCATCAAAGCCCAGTGCTCAGAAAGGATGCTCAGAAAGGAACTTTTCAGTCATTGACCTACTATATATTCAAGATAAACTTCCCTGGATCTCAAAGAATCTCTGTCCTACTAGAAGATAGAGTTTGTGAACAAATAAAAAATATACAAAGCCTCATGAGGATGGAGACTAATGAGGTTAACAATGGCAATTTGTTCCCAGGGTTGTTGTTAAGATCAAATGAAATTATATATCTAAAGTGCTTTGTAAGCCTTAAAGTGCCATGCAAATATTATTGCCACTACTGTTGCTGCTGCTGCTACAACCACCACTGCTACTTCTGCTACTGCTTGTACTACTGCTGCCCTGCTAGTACAACTACTACTGTCTCTGCTACTACTGCTATTACTACTACTACTGCTGCCGCTGCCGCTGCCACATGCCCTAGTGCCTCTGCAAAGCTGTGTGGTGGTGGTGGGAGACGATTGCTCATCATTTTCTAGAGAGCTGGAAGGAAGCCTGGAGAACATTGATCTTGACCAAAGTCACAGTAAGTGTCAGAGTGAGGGCAGGAACCCCGCCCCCTCCCATCCTTTGGCTGAATACAGACCCAGCACTCTCTCCGTCCTGCAGCACTTTCTCTGGAGCTGAATTGGAGAGGAAGCTGATTGCGCGGCTAGGGTGTAGACTTAGGAACAGAGAGACTGGAGCTGGGATGTCGCTGGGCAGCCCAGCATGCGTGCTGAGGAGAGCACAGAGTGTGTGGGTGGCTGGGCCACATGGAGTCTGGACCAATTCTGAGTCTCCATGTGGCTCGTCTTTCATCATGAAGAAGTCAAAATGTCCCATGTGGAAAGTGTCGAGCCTTTCATTTCCCCCATCTCTAGCTTGGCACTTTTCTTTTTCTTCTGTTGCTATTAAATATTTTCCTGGGATTTCCCAACCAATTGTATTTGTCAGGTCTGTCTGTGTGGTCCCTGCATCCAAATTCTGTCACTAAACTTCATTATTCAGAATTCTTTATGAACTTAGTCCCTCTTAAGTATAAGAAATTTACTGTCCAACATTTCTTTAACTTGTTTGTTTTCCCTTGGAGAAACAGTCACTCAACTTGTTCATGAAGGGAATTCTTGGGATGCCAGCCTTCTATCCAGGACACCTGGGCTTGAATCTTGCCTTAGGTCCTGGTTAGTTGTGTAACCCTGGGAAAGTCACTTAAATTCCCTGGGCCTCAGTTTCCCTATCTGTAAAATGAGAGTTGGACCTGTCAGAGTCCAGCTCTACTCTATATGGTTAAAATTCCAATGGTATTCAGTTTCTAGTGTTGTGTGGTCTCATCTTGCTTTGAATTAATGATTCACATCAGTAAGAATAGCAGTTCTCAGGTAAATGTCATATTAAATAGGGCCATTTCTTCATACTTCTGACTTGATGAGAGTTTGATGGAAAAGCAGAACTTCCTTTTCCTTGTGATCCTTCCCATTCACCTTTAGAGTGTGGTGCAATATCTTTAGGAATAACTTGGTGAGACTCTGATTTCATAGGCATAAAGAACTCTCAGGTAAGCAAACTCCCTCCACTAGTGCAGCTCATACCCCCTACAACGTAGAGTCCCAGAAAAATGCCCTGAGCACTGAGAAGCTCAGTTAAGTCAAGTCAACAAGCATTTATTAAACCTCCAACATGTGCCAAGTGCAGGAACAGGTAACTTGTCCAGGTCATCCGGGCAAGAAGTGTCAGAGGAAGGACTTCTATCCAGGTCTTTTGCATCCTTTAGACAGCTCACTGTTGGCTATAGCACCGGCCTGTCTTTAGACATACTTCCTCGCTTTTTTCATGGTTTACCCAGGGTTCATAGGCGTTTCTAGCACAGTCAGGAATGCTCAATGTATCCCAATTAAACATTTTGAAATGTTCTGGCACAGAGTCCCTGTCATCTAGAAATGATAAGCAATTAACATTGGTGAGTCTACAGGTTGCCACCAGTCAGGACTCTACTGTACTGTTAGATTATATCGATATTATTATATTTTAGTTTATTTTTAAGCTTATATTATTTTAATCCTCTACATTAGGGAACTGTTTCCATACCAGTTCCAAGTTTTGCTTACATAAGCAAACTGGGAGGGTGGAGGCCCTTCTGAAATAATAACTGAACTCAGAAATGCTATATACACCAGGAGGAAATATTTGGTTTGCAAAGTGGTGTGCTCTAATCAGTAACATAGATCATTGCAAAGAGTATTGGTTTGGGGACTCAAAAGACTTTGGTTCTAATCCTAACCCTGTTACAGACAGCTGACCTCTCTGGACCTCAACTTCCTTATATGACAGTGGAACTGGAATCGGACCAATATCTCATCCAGCTTCAAATCTCACGATCTATGCTTGCCTTATACAGGTTTTGTTGTTCTTCAGAATCTTTATGACCCCATTGGTAAGGATACTGGAGTGACTTGATATTTCTTTTTCCATCTCATTTTAAAGATGAGGAAACTGAGGCAAACAGGGTTAAGTGACTTGCCCAAGGTCCCACTGCTAGTTAGTATCTGAGGCTGAATTTGAACACAGGTCTTGATTCCAGGCCCAGAGCTCATCCACTGAGCCACCTAGCTGCCTTATGTAGGTTTACATGATTTTAAATTCATGAACTCTTATAGTTGAAAGAGACCTTAGAGATCTTTTAATCCAACACTTACCTCCTGAACAAGGGTCTTCCCTATAACATCTCCAACTATTCATCAACCAGCTGCCTTCAGAACACTCCAGGGAAGAGAGAACCACCATCTCTCAGGGCAGTCCATTGTCCCTCAGACCGCTTGGGTACTTTGGCCACTGTGGGTTACTTTGGCAGAGGTGCCAGGCTTGGAAGGAAGGCTCGGACATCCATGCAGGCAAAGGGCATGATGAAGGCATGCTGATTGTTTGATGTCACGGTCTCCCTTCCCAAAGACAATAGACTGGGCCTTTTTAACATGTTCTAGAACCTTGCCAGGAACTGAAGTCAGAATCTCCAAGTTCTAGCTGGAATACCCTTGCCTCTTTTTCTCAAATGTGAAGATTTAGAGGTTTAGGATTGGTGTGCAATTCAAATCCTGTAATTGAGAAAAGAAGTGAAAAAGACATTCACAAAAAAAGATTTTCATGTAGGATGGTGTGCAGGACCATTTTCCTATTGGAGTGGCATGTGGGAGGAAAGAAAAAATTCCATCTGGCTTCCAGCTGCCTTAAATGCTTTTTTAAGATAGCAGAAATAGCACATTACTGAAAAAAAAATAATAAAAGAACATAACAGAATTTGGTAACATTCAGTACGTGTTTTTCTATTAAACCATCAGTTATGTGCCCGACTTTGGCATCAGATATGGCCAGAGCCTGCTCTCAGTTGGGTAGTCTCCTCGGGTCCTTCTCTGCACACTTGCTAAAACCACCTCATCTATGCCTGGCCCTGATCTGGTTTGCCCTGTGGGTCCCACCACGGGTCCATCTGGAGAAGGTGATCTTCTCTCTTGCCAACAGCTCCCTCCTGAATTCAACAAATCAAAGAAGAGTAAAATATTTCCTTATACATTTCATAACCATAAGATAATTAAATTAACGAGCCCAAACAGCCTTAACTAATGCTTTTAAATGCCGTTCTTGCTCTGTTCCAGGAATAGGGGTGGATTGTGGGGGAAGTGAGTCATAGAGAATTAAAAGAGAAGGGTGGGCTGGGGGCACTGAGGAGGGATTAACCAAACTGTGAGCAGGAGAGGGATCATGGAATGAAGGAAGCCAGCAGAAAAGGTTGGCCGAGTTCAGAAGGAGGGAGCTCCAAGCCTGCTGAGTCATGCAGGAAAGAAACTTGAAGGGACCTTGTAGACTGGGGGGAAGATGTGAGATTGGAGGCCCACTAGGCATTGGGAGGCAGCCTGCTTCAGGTTCTGATCCAGTAGGACTTGGCACCATGGATCCTCACACTTTTTTTGTCTTGGTCTTGCCCACAGCTTAGAATAAGCCAATTAAAGCTGCATGTTCATGTCCATTTGGTGGAGGCTTCTAGTGGCCTTGGAAATGGAGAATCCAAATGGAATTTTAACATGGATTCTACCCTTGACTTCAGACATGCTCTGAGAACTTAGCACCATCCTTTGCTTTATGTTGACCAGGTATCTGTTTAATGAATAAACATGGATAATAGAATCTTAATTATTTTTTCATGGTCAAAGTAAAGAGCATAAATTCACCCTACCCAGGTGGGGCTTTTGCAAGTAAATGGTAGCTTTGCTCAGAGGAAAGAGCACTGCTTTGGGAGTAAGAATTCAAATCCTAGCTCTGTTTTTTGTGTTGGAGAGTTATTTTTCTGTCATGTCCAACTCTCTGTAACCCCTTTTGGGGTTTTCTTGTCAGAGATACTGGAATGGTTTGCCATTTCTTTCTCTAGCTCATTTTAGAGATGGGGAAACTGAGGCAAACAGGTTTAAATGACTTGCCCAGGTTCATGCAGCTAGTAAATGTCTGAGGCTGGATTTGAACTTATGAAATGAGTCTTCCTGACTCCAAGCCAGGCACCTTTGTGTGCTATGGCGCCCCCTAGTGGCTCTGCTAGTTCATGCCAAGGTACTATATATGAGTCAGTCTGGTTTATTTCCCTGTATAACCTCCCCAGAGGGTCTCTGAAGTCCCTCCCAGCTCTCAGTCTCAGATCCTCTGATTGCCTGCAGTGCTGAGCATTAAGTAAACAATCCAATCCTCATCACTTCTAGGTATGACAGTGAGGTGTAGAGTGCTGGGCTTGAAGGCAGAAAGAACTGAATTCAAATCCTGCCTCTGCACTTACTCTCTGGGTGATGCTGTGCATGTCTGAGCTCAAGAAAATCTCTAGGGGTATCTAGTATCGCGGGCTAGCTGTAGTTGGCTTAGCAAGAGGGATTTCTACTCAAGTTTCCCCAGCCTGATTTTACTAATGTGTTGAGCTGTTTTCCTTAGGAGGTAACCATAGGCAAACGATCATGTACAAAGAAGATATATACTGGGTAAAATGGAGATAATCTTAAGGGTAAAGCAATAAGATTGTGTCCCCCACATAAATCAATGATCAAGAAAAGAATGAACCAGTCCCAGATGAAAGATAATCATGTGACAGTCCATGCTGCCTGTTAATTATCTATGGGTTTTGATGCTTCTAGAGGAACCTCCAACATGGTGGGTGGGTGTTCCCCATCTGGTGACCTTATCACTAGTGCACAGAATTGTCCCACAGGATGGGTTGGGTTTCTGATCTTTTGGAGGGAATATGCGAAGTGCTGAGATCAGAGGAACTAAACAGGACAGTATCATATGGTGGGAAAGTCAAGTGTATGAAGCTAGGAAGGAGTCTTCTAATAGCATACGTAAGACTGAATTTTTTTAAATGGATGAAAATGATAGCATGTATATAAACCCTAATATCACTTAAGTGTCCATGGATTGGGGAACGACAGACAAACTACGTTATATGAGAATTCAATGGAATATTTATGTGCCATAAGAAAGGATGAATATGTAGCATGAGCAAGACATGGACTGACTTAGAACCCTGAGAACAATCTGCCAGACAGCAATCATGTAAATGAATTCAGGGCCATGTGATGAAATATACCTCCCTTCTCTTAGAGGAGTGGGGGAATAGGGGCACTGAATGTTGCACATGCTATCAGATACAGTTGATATGTTGGCTATTTTTGCTTGATTTTTCCTTTTGTTGTTACAAGGAAAGGTTCACTGGGGAGAGTAGTATATTGTAAAATGCCTACTCATCAATTAAACTTCTTTAAAATGATAGCATATATTAGATGTTAAAATGAGAGATGGAGATTAAAGATTATGCTGTACTCCAGGCACATGCATTGGGATGAAAGGTAAGACCAAAGAGGAGACCAGGAAGATTTTGGTGCCAACAGAGGCAGACTATCCAATCTGTGGAATCCAGGGGAAACAAATTGGAAAGAAGATGGAGGAAGTTGGTTGGCTCCTGATAAGTCATGGAGCAAAATGTGCATAGTCACCTTCCAGTGGAAAGTCCACTTCTAATTACCCACAGACCTAGATGGGACTTGAGACTTTTCAGGAAGAAATGAAATGTAGCCTTTTTTCCTCGGATTTAAGCAGATCCTATTTCCATGCCAAGTCAATAAATCTGACTCTCCCTTTATGTTACTCAATGTTTTGGCAAGCAGAAAAGATCTGTAGAGACCTGAGAGTCTATACCACACCTCGGAGAAATCCTTCATAATCAAGATTGGAGATGGCTTTAGGTCTAGGCATCTTTGGCAGCTTCTTATGCCTTTGGGTTCAAAGGAGAGCTCCACCCAGCTGGGTTTGCTGGGCTTGTTGGGGGAGTGGAGAGGGCCTGTGCTGGAGACAATAAGTTGGTCCCTGAGGATGAGAAAGGGGAGGTGAGGAGGGCATTCCTGGGCTTCTCATGACCTCTTTCCCTATGTAAGAGCAGCTGGAATGTCCTGTACCAGGCAATGAAAACTCCAAAATAAAAGGAATAGAATAAGATGAAAAATATAGTGAATGTCTCATTTACATCCCAGATATGGGTCTGAGTTTGAGTTGACTTGGTTCAGGGATAGCCTGAGATGGGGTCTACTCAGAATCATAGGTTTTTAGATGAGGGAGAGACTTTAAGGAGTCTCTCTTCAGTGGGAAAAAGATCCCACTGAAAATAAGCTCTTCCAGTGGTCATTTAGTCTCTACTGAAAGCCCCCCAGCCAATTAGCAAGCCTTTATTATGGGCTAATTCTTTGCCAGGAACCTGGAAGAACCCAGTCCTTTAAAAATTAATTTGTACTGATATCTTTTGTTTTTCTTTCCATCACTTTAATTTCTGAATATATCTGTGTCTTCTCCCCTACCCAATGAACTATCCCTCGTAAGAAAAAACAAAAGGTATGAGGAGGAAAAAACAGTTAGTACAGCAAAATTAACCAACCCTTCAGGTAAACCTAACAATGTATGCTGTGTTCCACCTCTTATGATCCTTACTGATTCAAAGAAGGGAAGAAGGTGCATTTTTCATCTCTTTTTTAGGGTTGTTTAGTCATTATCATTGCTAAGTGCTCATTTGGTTGTGGGGTGAGGATCATTTCCAGTTAGATGGCTATAGTCATCTGGACACTGGTTTTTCTAGTTCTGTTTACTTCAACCCTGTATCAGTTCATATAAATCTTCTCATGTTTCTTTCTTCACATTCCCCGTTTCTGCCCGTCATATTCCCCAAGGCAGCCATTTGTGTGATCACCCTGCAGCATCCAGAATGACCTTGTTGTCAGGTTCCAAAAGGATCTTTCCAGGCTTGAGCACTGGGCTAAATCTAATTAGATGGGATGTAATAGTCAAAAATGGAACATGTTTGCATTTGGGTACAAAGAAATCAACCTCACTAGTATAAAATAGAGAAGACATGGAGCAACAATAGGTGTTATTAAGAAGATCTTGGGCTCCTAGTGGACAAAGAGCTCAATCTGAGTCATCAGTGTGGTGATGGGGCAGTCAAAAAGGGACAAGATTAATCTAGGCTGTGTTAAGAGGGGCTTTCATCTAGAGCATTGGTTTCAGTTCTAGGCAACACTGTTGGGAAAGTACAATGATAGGTTGGACAGTGTCCAAAGGAAGGCAACTAGGATGATGAAGAGTCCTAAGTTCATATCATATGAGGATCTGTTGGAGGAACTGGGCTTGCCCAGCCCAGAGAAAATGAGACTCCAAAGAGATGTGAGGGTTTTTGCAAAATACTTGAAGCACTGTCAAATGGACAAAGGCTTAAATTATTCTCAGAGTGTCAAACTTGGAGCAGTGGGTGGAAGTTTTTTCTTTCTTGCTGTTGATCAGTCATTTCAGTCATGTCCAACTTCCGTGACCCCATTTGGGGTTTTCTTGGCAGAGATACTGTAGTGGTTTGCCATTTCTTTCTTCAGTTCATTTTACAGATGAAGAAACTGAGGCAGACAGGGTTAAGTGACTTGTCCAGAGTCACACAGCTAGTCAATGTCTAAGCCTGGATTTGAAGTAAGGAAGATGAAACTTCCTCATTTCAGACTCAGCACTCTCTTCTGTGCCACCTAGCTGACCATGAAAAGTTACAAAGTAGAAGCCACAAAGAAACAAATTTCTGCTTGAGGGCAGGAAAATCTTCCTAACAATGAGAGAAGTCACATAGGGAGATGGAATGCCTAGAGAGGTGGTGAGGTCCCTGGCCTGGGAAGTCTTCAAGAAACTGGATGACTCTTTATCAAGTACATAATAGCAGTGATTCCTTGTGTGTACATGATGACATGGATACTGAGGTTTATCCCTGGTCCTAGAGATCAGGATGGTAGTGGCCATCTTTTTAATTCTCTGGTTTTTTGCAGTGGGTCAACAGAGAATCAAAAGT
Organism: Bettongia penicillata ogilbyi; assembly: GCA_023548195.1. Taxonomy (NCBI): domain Eukaryota; kingdom Metazoa; phylum Chordata; class Mammalia; order Diprotodontia; family Potoroidae; genus Bettongia; species Bettongia penicillata. The sequence goes on from JAJHZJ010000453.1 coordinate 8,865,410, forward strand.
TGTTTGGGGGAATCCAGAACAAAGTAGAATCTAGTCTCTCCATGGAGAGACCCAAGCCCCAAAGACCACTAGTCCTTAATTATTACTCCGTCAATTCCTCAAGATGGTCTAAGCCCCTCCAAGTGTCATGTACTTTGGGGTCACTTCAGACAAAAGAACCCATTCCTCTCCTGTTAGACTTGTTCTTATCTGCTTTCTCTGGAACCACACTGGCCTCAGTCGTGTAGAAAAACAGCAATTCCCCTCAGTATGGCGGTGGTGTAAGAAAGGTCCATGCAAACTCTAAAGCCCCATATGAATGTCAGTTGGCATTACCATCTTTATCCTTTACCTTGTTAGCAAGGGTAACATTCTCCAAATCAAATTTAATGCTTGTCAAGAGAAATAAAGATTCATTTATAGGATCGTAGGATTTCAAGTCTGTAGGAACCTTAGAAATTTTCTTGTTCAACCTGTCCTTTCTTTTACAGATAGGTAAATGGAATCCTACAGATGTGAGGGGCTTGCCCACTTTCCCCACAGCTACTATGTAGCAGGGCCATGATTGGAAATCAGGTCTTTGGATTCCAAATCCAAGCTCAAAGAAATGTGACTTGTCCATGGTCCTGTAGCTAAAGTCAGAGATGAGATTCAAACCCAGATTGTAATAAAAAATAACTTGGAATAAAGACTAGTTATTCTGATTGCTCCTTTTCTAAACAAGAGGATAGAGAGCTAAATAATTTGGAAAGGGGAGCAGGGAAGGCACTGTAAAGGGCTTCCATAGAGGTCAGGTTTGAACTAAAGAATTCTTTTGAGTTCAAATTTAGAAAGTCCTATAGTCTGGTGCTTGTCTCTTACTGCAAAGGAAAGAAAGGAAACATTTAAGGACTTGCTGTATACAATTCTAGAAATGAAAAAGGCCCTGCCCGCAGAGATCTTCCCTTCTCCTGAGTGCCCTCTAGTTTTTGACTTATAAAAGGATGCTTTTTAATTTTTGTATTGCTTTTTTATTTTTGTATTTGATCATGTGTCATATGTATATTACTCTGCTATTTGCCTAATTAGGCTCCACTTCTTTTCTTTCTACACTTCCTATATTCTCATGCCTCGGTCAAGAAAAACACTTGACTGAACTTTATTATTAATTAATATTATTGTTATTATTAAGCTAAGGGGAAAAGTCTGGAAATAGTTCATTATTATCAGTTTTTCTGCTTATGAACACATGCTGAAGTGCTCATTTCTGTCTATCGGGGTTATATCCAGAGTTCTACCTGTTTGTTAACTTTGTGCTTTTTTTGTGGTTGGATAGAAATTTCATGTCATTTTTTTATTTGTTTAAAGGTTTTTGAACCAGGCAACGGGGTTATGTGTGGCTTGTGGATGAGACCAAGAATTAGGAACCCAGGGTTTGAATCCCAGATCTTCCGCTTAGTAGCTTTCTAACCATTCACCTCTCTGAACCATCGGCTCAATAAATACCCAAAGTTACAGTGCTTTAACTTCGTTAAGATGAGATGTCTTAACTGGTACTGAGCACTCAAAGGATCTCAGAATTGAGCAAGCTATACAAATTCCTTCATTTTTTACAGAGGAGGAAACTGAGACCCAAGGAGATTAAGTGACTAGTCCAAAATCATATGGCTAGTAAGTGCCAGAGGTGAGATTGAAATCCAGGTTCCTGGAAGTGAAGACCCTTTTTCACAGAGACAATTAGACCCAGGACAGCTCTGTGACTCACCTGAGGTCATATAGGAGGTAGAAAAACTGGGACTTGAACCCAGAACCTGTGTGATTTTGTCAGTATACTGTTGGGATGGGAGCATTCCCTTGCATCACTGCCATCATCCCACAGTGACTTGGTAACCAAGTCCTAGGGAGTTGCCTGATGCATATAGAGATGAAGTGACTTATTTAGGGTCCCACAGTGACAAGTCTCAAAAGTGGCTATGAACCCTGAAGTTCCTGACTCCACATTTACACTTTATATACTCTACCACAGAGACTGTTTTTATCCATAAATTAAGTGGATCACTTTCTCTGAATGGATGAAATCTGAGGTACATTTAGTAAATTCATTCCCATCTCAAGTTTTTGTTTTAATAGAATGCATGACATATACTCACTGGCAGAAACATCTCTGTTTTGGGTAGAGAAAGATTTGGGCAGGCTACATCTCAGTTGGGTCTCCATATGAACAATGGAAGGGGTTGGTGGCAATGACGTCTCAAGGGTCTGCCTGCTCTGGTGAGCTCCCTCTTGATGGTTATTGATGGGAGAAGCTGAGCATCCTTTGTACTTTGGAGCCAATAAGTTATTTTCTTTGACGTCATTCAATGCCTTCCTTCACTGAGCAAAGTCCTGAGTATCCACTTCATTCCCAGCTAAATCACCTGCCAGCTGCCCAAGTATCATTCTGTTCTTTCCTGGGCTAAAAATACTCCCCTGATGGGAACTCCTAAAAATTCCCTCCTCACAAGATGGTATTGGTGGTGTGCAGATGGCTGGGAGAGCATCTCTTTCCAGAAGCTTCACTAATACTAACTTATGAGCGACAGGCTTCAAAGCAAAGACTCCAGAAGGACCTGTCACTCATTTTCAAAGCACAAAATATCCTAAATAGGACAGAAACCAGCCATTTCCAAGCATTGGTCAGCCCAAGGAAACCAGCTACCTCCTCAGTGACCCTGAACTTGAGCTCTTCACAAGAGTAGCAAAAAGGTGTCCCCTCTGTACCTTTAGAGGGACATAGATTGAGAGACTGAAAGGACCTCAGAGGCATTGAGTGTCCAGCCCATCATTTTACAGATGAGGAAACCAAGGGCCAGAAAATGAATTGGCTTGCCCAGGGTCACAAAGATAAAGAGTGGTTGAGCTGGGATTTGAACATGTCTTGAGTTTGCAACACTAAGTTCTGCTTTCTTTCCATAATACTCTACTGCCTTCTTCTAGGTTTAGCCAAAGGGACTCCTTTGTGAACCCTTCTCTGATCTAAACCCTCTCTTCCTTGTAGGCATTTCTCCTACCTCCATTTTCCTTATGCTAAACTTACATATGGAAGCAGCTAGGTAGGGCCATAGTGTATAGAGCACTGGGCCTGGGGAAAGGAAGATCTGAGTGCAAATCCTACCTCAGACTTTACTAGCAATGTGACCTTGGGCAAGTCATTTGAGTTCTCTGAGACTTGGTTTCCTTGTCTATACAATGGAGATAATAGCTGAACCTTCCACAAAGGGTTTTTTATGGGGTCATAGATTATGCTAGAAGGGATCTGTGAGGCTAACCAGACTGAACCCTCATTTTAACGATAAGCAAGTTGATAAGCAAGACCAGGCAGGGCCAAACAGGATGTAAATATCAGAGGGAGGATTTGAACTCATATCCTCTGTGTCTCAATCCGTCTTTCTCAGGTCCAATAAGGATGTATGTAAAGTGTGCAATTGTTCCTGCCCATTGGAATGGAAGCCACTTTGAGGGCAGGTACCATTTTCTGGTTGTGTCATTGCATCCCCAGCACATAGCAGAATGATTTATATCAAGAGTCTAATTTTATAGCAGAAGGGTGCCCTGAAGCCATCTAGTCTGGGCCCCACATTTTACTGTGACAAAGGACTGGCCAGTGAGGCCCAGTGCAGGAGGCGTGTGTCTACACAGACACATGGATAACATGCTCAGCAGCAAGCTTTCCCATTGTCTACAAATGAGGAAACTGAGGCTTAGGGAGGTTGGGACCCTCCTTACCCATCCCTCAGGGTTGTTGTCCTGATCAAATGAGATAATAGATGTGGGGCTCTGTCCATGGTGTTCTACCACCTCACTATGGAGAAAATGAAAATACTGAGTTAGCAAAAACCTTTCATACTTTGTTACTGTTCTCCCATCCCCAATGGTAGTATGGAAGTGACCCTGGGTTCTTGAAGGTTATGCTACTGGAACTCAAGCTCTGATGGGTCCTAACAAGTGGGAAAGGCTTTGAGTATGGAAATAGAAGCTTGCCTGACCACTAGAGCTCCAGGCTTGGAGTCAGGAAGGCTCGCTTTTCTGAGTTCAAATTTGGCCTCAGACAGCTTATTGGATGTGTGACCTTGGTCAAGTCATTTAACCCTGTTTGCCTCACTTTTCTCATATAAAAAATGAACTGGAGAAGGAAATGGCAAGTGACTCCATTATCTTTGCTAACAAAGTGCTAGAGGGGATCATGAAAAGATGGATAGGACTGAAAAATGACTGAATAATAGCCTATGGACAATTCAAGCTAAACTCCAGAGTAGGCTCATCACCATGTTGACCATAGTGATAAATGTTTCAGCCACAGCAATTCTTGAAGTCCATCAGCCAAGTGATGGAATGGTGGCAAGCTCTCAGCCAAGGATCTCTCTGATGTTTGAAGCATCTCAGGAGAAGTGCTTTTCATTTGGGAGACCTCCATCCTAAAAGGCTTGGCTCCATGTTGCAATTCTCAGTGCCCAGGATTGTGCTGGAAATAAGAACCATATTCTCTTTGTCTCTGAAGTCAACAGAGATCTGAGTTTGAACTCTGTTTGTGACACAAGACTTAACCCCCCGAACCTCAGTTTCCTTATCTGTATAATGGGAATTACAATATCTCATTCTTCTGTCTTCTCCTGCTGAACTGCTCCTCTGTATACTCTTCTCTCCTCACCCTTTGTCTGTCTCTTTTCCTCTGTCTCTTTTTCTCTGTCTCTCATTTATTGTTCCCTTCCTTTTTACCCCTTCCCTTTTCTCACACTTAGATGGGAGCAGATTGATCAGGACCTGCCATATTTGTCCAATTTGCCTGAGCAGCCTTTGGTCTGAACTTGACAGTAACTAAGAGCTGCCATGAGCAGCATGATCTAGGACCCCAAAGCACTTTCCACACCATAATACATTTGATCCTCACAAAACCCTCTTGAGCTGGGTACTTTAGGTCATATTGCCCCATTCTACAGATGAGGGAATTGGAGCTCAGAGGGTTGAATTGACTTAGTCACAGTGAAATTCATACTCTAATCTCTCCTGACTCCAAATCTAGCATCCCGAAGCCCCACCCCAATGCAGAACTTCCTGTAGAATGAAATCTTGGCACCTCCACCCTGCACCCCTCACCACAGACTCTTGGAGGGGTGCACAAACACAAAAAAACAAAGTGTTTACTTAAGATGCTTTGCAGTTCCCCTGCCCACGGACCATGTGATTTAGCCATCGCTATGGAAACAAAGAATTTTGCATTCCCTAACTTGCACAAATGCGACAGATGTCCTTGTTAATACTGCCTCAGACTCCTTGAAGTTAGAGAAAAGGAGAAATATTTGGAAACCGTGAAGTCGCACCTGCCCCAATCCTTTTGTAGCTTTTACACGTCTTACTGTATATGCTTTTCTTTCTGCTTAAAGTATTCAGTGACCAGAGATGTTCAGATGTAGGGGAGTGAAAGATTTGAATGGTTTTGATCGATAGATGAAGGGAATGACTAGCCTGGAGAAAGAAGATTTGGGCTGGAGGCAGGTAGAGTAGCTGTCTACAGGTACTTGAAAGTCTGTCTGGGGTGGGGGAAGGGATTAGGCTTGTTTGCCTTAGCCCCAGAAGGCAAAGCTAGGAACAATGGAGGGAAGAAGGTGGACTTCCTAAGAACCAGAGCCATTCCAAAGTGCGATGAGCCACTTGGGGTGCTGGGAGCGCGAGTCTCCTTTTTGGAGGTTTTCAAGCCAAGTTTGGATGACGACTTTTTAGGGAGCATTTCTTCAGGTCCCAGTTGGGCTAACTGGCCTCTGAAGTCCCTTCCACTTCTAGGAGTCTGTGATCAACATTCCATTGAACTTTTGATGGAATAGGAAGAATCTCAGAAGAGAAACCGAGGCCATAGGGTGATTTATAAAATGCCATTTTTGAAAATACTATCAAGTTGTTCAGATTTTCAAAGCTTCTCTGAGATCGCGCCCATGAATTATTCAAACCCCAGGCGATGGCTCTAACTACTACTGAAATGTAGAAACTTAATTTTAATCACAACTCTAGCTTAGCCTTCCATCCTATTCATGATGCCTTTCAACTGTCTAGGGAACAGCCTCTGTCTTGGTTTGCCTTCCCCTTAGGATTGCCAGTGTTTGGGAAATGATATGATAATAGACTTCTTGTGAGTTAGAAGGGAATCCTCTGTCACTATTTCATTCTAATTATTTCTGTTAAATCTCCCCCGGGGTCAGAAGAAGTCCATCGCACATGTGCCCCATTCAAGATTCATAAAGTAAATAAGTGATTGGCACAATATCTGGGAATGAGATTTGGCCCATCATCTCATTCTGGAAATAAAGTTGGACTGGCATCTCCAGTGAATACACATCAGATAACCTGAGTTTGTCCAGAAACTGTGGATCAGCAGAACTTTATCTGTTCAAACCATCAACAGCCACAACATGTTCCTTCTATTGTCTCTGCAGCTGACAATTTTCTATTTTTCCTTCCATTGTCTGATTGTGGCTAGAAGGGTCTTCACATTTCCCTTTACATAGTAGTTTAGTAATCAGACTCATGGAGAGGACCCTTCCTGATCACATTCCTTGGGCTTTCTTATCAATCTAGGAAACAGGCTGGCTTACTGTTCTCAAAGGACCCTTCCAAATGACTTCCCTCCCTATTAATCCCCCCACCAAAGACAGCATTCCCTGGACACTGGAAACTGCAGTGACCCCTATGAAATATACACAATAGATAGTGTTACTCTCCTCCTCCTTGTTTTGGACAGATGAGGAAATCAAGGCTCAAAAAAGTTAAGGAGCTTACCCATGGTCACAATTCTAGAAAGAGTCAAGAATTCCTCATCATAAGATTTTTAACTTTTCTCCTGTCAGTCCCTGTTCAGCTCTTTGGGCCTGAAGCTTGTGGACCCCTTCTCGGAAGCATATTTTAAGTTCATAAAATGAAATCCGTAGAATTACAAAGGAAATTCATTGTATGGAAATACAGTTATCAGATTCCTTTTTTTTTTTTAAAGTTCACAGACTACAGTTTAGGAACTCCATCATAAAGAATGGCTCTCTGGGATGGTGAAGGGATCAGGATACAGGGGAAAATCCAGGTCATGTGAAAACAAAAAATATTCCCAACCTCACCCCACCCTCAGCCCTCCAAAATATTCGAGGGTAGTTATTTTTTTTCTTGACAAAGACCTTTTCGTGGACCGCCTCATCACTGCAAAGTTTACTCAGCAGAGGAAGATGGATGAGGTTCTGCACCTGCCAGCCCTCCCAGGCTGGTTAGGTGGAGCAGAGAGGGCTGCCAAACGGGCCAGAACAACTGTCAGCAGCTGTCAGCAGTTATGAGGCTAGTGCCCGCTGGAGGAAGGAAAGGGTGAGGACACCATCTGCTGAGGACAAAGGTGATGTCAGGACCTGCCTTGTTCCCCATTTCCTCCTTTCCCGACTTGAGTTTGCTGGATTTCCTCCTACAGTTTTAGACCCACCCTCATTTCTGAGACAGAGTCCAACCTTGGGTTGGAAGGAGCCCTGACCTCCCGATTCAGAGCCAACAAATCACAGTGGTGATGGCTGCCTCTTGCTTGAGGTTTGTAAAGAACTTTGCCTCTTAACTGAAATTGCTCAAAGATATTCTCTAAAATGAAGGTGTTGGAATGGGAGATCTCCATCTAAGTTCCCTTCTGACTGAGCCCATGGTGCTGTGGTCTTATATACAGCATGTGAGAAGGAGAGGCCGCATGAAATAGTGGATGGAGGTGTGGATGTGGACATGGGAAGACCCGGGGCCTCATTATCCTCCTGAGTGGGATGACCCTGGGGAAATGTGCCTTGGGCAACTCTCTGAGACAGCCAATTCTAGATGAGCTGTGTTCATTGCAGGTCAAGGAAATCACAGGTTCTTGTATTGCATTCCTACTAGGCCTTCCTCTTAGGGCTGGGGTTACAGAAATCAAAAGAAGGCTCCGCACTGAAAAAACTTAGGTTGTGGGGAGAGGGGCACGTGGAAGTGGAACAAGTCCATCCTTATCAGCAAGATCAAGGTGCTTTCTTGGAAGCCATGCCACTTGAGTTGGGCTTGGCACAGTTCCTGTAACATAGTAGATATTTTGAAAATGTTGATTGCTTGATTGGCAGGAAAGAAGAATTTTGAATAGCTAAGAAAAAAGTTCTCTATTTTAGGCAGAGGTTTTAACACTCTGTGGCTGGAAAAGAACCTTATTTTATAGATGAGGAAACTGAGCACCGGTATTATATGTCACAGGTGGAATTTGAACCCAGGTTCTCTGGCTACCCAGTCAGGACCTTTGCCACTCTTATTGAGCTGCTATACTAAGAGGGCTTGTCCAAGGAACTAAAAAGAGCTGAACTGGCTGGCCACTGAGGTCCTTGCCTGATTGAAATCTCTGATACTAAGGATAGGTGTGGTAAGCAGCTAGGTGGCACAGTGGTTACGGTTTTTGCCTTCAAGTCAGGGAACAATTGGGTTCAGATTCAGTCTCAGACGCTTACTGGCTATGTGACCCTGTATAGATCACAGCTTCTGAGTTGAGGTTCCCTGATCTGTAAAATGGGGATCAAAATAGCCCCTATCTCCCTGGGTTGTTGTGAGAAACAGAAAGGATAGTATTTTTATAGCACTTTCCAAATCTTAAGGAGTAAGTGCTAGATAGTATTGATTCCCATACCTGGGGTTCTGGCTGGCACTGTGTGTGGCCAGTGGCAGTCACAGCGTCTGTTTCTTCACCTGTGAAATGGTTATAAGACCTCCATTCCTTGTACCATAAAATGCACATTGCACAACTCCCAGTGATGCATAAATGTGAATTATTCTATCGATAATGCTGAGGATCCTGGGCTAATTGGTGTAGAGCCAAAAGAGACCCTCGATATTGTCCAGTCCAAGTCAATATTATCTACCCCTGTCATTTTACAGGTGAGGAAACTGAGAGCCAAAGAGGGAGAAATGGCTTGCCCCCAGTTCAGTTTGTCTCCAATGCAGAAGGCAGGAAAGAGACTTATGGGAACTAAACCCAGAAAGGTCAGGCGAGGCAGGAGCATGAAAGACTTTCAGTATAGGGGCAGGGATTGAATGCGCTATCCTAAAAACCACTGAGCGGGGGGAGCTTTGAAGGCCTCTGAGAAGGCTGTGCCATGGTCAGACCTGGGCCTTTGACAAGGTTATTTGGAGGCTTTGTGGACGTGGACAGACAAAAGCAGAGCCTGAATTCCTAGGCTAGTGAGGAAGCTGTGCCAGGTGTGTAGACAAGAGGTGATGAGGGTCTTCACTCAACTGCTAGCCAGGTGAACGGAGGGGAAGGGATGGATTCAGCAGATGATGGGGAGGAAATGGTACCTGGGTTGGGCGCATGGGGGAGGGAGGGGTGTCTCAGAGGGTGGTGGAGCCCTTGACAGGAGCTGAGAAGTTGGGCCAAAGACCACAGGTAGAGACTGAGCCTGAATATGGGATGGCATTGGAATGTTGGGCCAACAGGCTCCTCTGCTCGGGCAGACTAGCACCTTCTCTACAACTTGAGTTTTCTAGAGACCAGAAGCTTTAAGTGATTCATCCTGATTTCAAGGCCAGCACTTTGGCACTATGCCATGCCTATTAGCAGTCTTCATCGCTGCTAGAACACCTTGCCCAGCTCTAGACCATTGCCTAGACCAGGGGACCCTTGTTTCCATTCCTGACCCTATGTTGCCAGGATTCTTTGCCTCCACTGCCAACTTTGTCCCCCTGTCTCTTAGACCCCAACTATTTCCCTTTGCTTTTCCGATGTAGCTAGGCTTCTTCTCCCCTCCTTGCCCCCCATCTTCGCTGCCTCCTCCATCTTTCAGCCTTTGCTGACTCCTCTGGCCTTGACTTCTGGCCCACCTGCTCCCAGCACAGCTGAGTTTCCAGCCTGGTCTCTCCTGCCCTGCCCCATCCCACTGTGGCTTACAGCCAGACCTAGATGCTTATCTTGCAGAGAGTGTTCAGGAGATACCAATGTCCTCAAGGACTCATCCACCAAATCTTGTTTTCACTGAGTACAGTGTTATGAAATGAGCTCGGATTTCAGGGAGCTGATCTGAGTTCTGGATGAGAAAGAAAATGGTCAGTGTCAAGGTCACAAGGTGCTGGAGCACATGACAGAGGGAGATGATAGAAAAACCCTTCTGCCTCATGCTGCCCTTCCCCCCAGTAAAGACTCTTAAGAGTAAGATGGAGGTAGAAGAAAGGACTGATTGCACCTAGAGAACTGTCTCTAATTCTGGACACCGAAGGGCCATTGACAAGCTAGAGAGCATTCAGAGGGGAGGGGAGGGGGGATTCAAGTGAATGAAATTCCAGAAGCATTTATTAAGTGCCAGCTGTGGGCAAGGCACTTTGTTGGGTGCTGGAGATGTGTTCTGTTGGGGAGGGAGCTCAGTATGTGCCCAAAGAAATAAGTTTCCCAGAGTGAGGATACGAACAGTTTTGATGGAGGATGGGTCTTGATCATTCAGTAAGGGTCAGAGAGAACTGGGGAATATTTCTCTTGGAAAATAGAAAATTTCAGGTACCTGAAGGACTGTGGGAAAAGATTTAGACTGTTTTCTTTACTCCCAGAGGTAGGAACTAAGAGTTGTGAATATAAATTGGAAAAAAAAGTAAAATTGAGGCTTCATATGCCTAGTTCAACCCCTTCATTTTACAGATGAGGAAATTGAGGCACAGAGAGCTTAAAGGACTTGCCCAGGGTCACACTGCTAGTGTCAGAAATAGGATTCAAGTTCAAGTGATTAGAGGTAATATGATGAAGTTACATTCTTGCCTTTGAGGTAGATGGATACTCTTTCATCCTGGCAATCTCTTGTGCTGTTAATTTGGTGAGATCTGTAATCCCACCCCTGTATTTGTATGGAAAAGGGAGCTCATCCCCTGAAATTTGATCACCATCTGAACTCAAAGCTTTAAGGCTTACTCTGTGCTGTTGGACAGATTGTGATTTCAATTGTGCGTCTCATTCTAAGAGGCAGCCTCTAATACTGGAGGATCCCAGTTCAAACCCTGCCCCTGACACCTAATGGCTTGCCCTTGCAGGACCTTAGACAACACTATCAGCTTACAAATTGCATAGGAAATGAAGACTGGAATCAGTAGGGGGAGTTTCTTCCTTGGTAATTGCCAATACCATTGAAAGCACAATTCTAGTTTAAACAAAGAAATCTAAACTTGGAAGGGAGAAAAACAGGGAATCCTTAGGAGTTGTTTCTCCGGAACCTTCGGGGGCTCCCTATTGCCTAGATGATAAAATATAAGTTACTCTTCAACATCATATTTCAAGCCCTCCTCCATTTGGCTCCCAACTACTTTTTCCTATCTTCCCTCACATTTCTCTCCTTTATCAATTCTGTATTCCAGCCATGACTCAGAATCCTTGTCTTCTTTCATTGATTAGCTGAGATGTAGCTTTCTCTAATTCTCCACCCCTCCGAACAAAATAGAGTTCCCTTCCCTCCTGAACATAGGGTATGGCTGTGGGAACCCAGAAGTCCATCTATTCCAAGAAACTGAGGTCTATAGACATTATTAGAAGATCACAGATTCAGAGCTGGACTCAATCAGCTGTAGATGTGAAAACTAGAATGTAAGCTTCTTGAAGGCAGGGACTGTTTGACTTGTGTCAGACATCATTGCCCTCACTCAGCGAGTGCTGGCTTATTGGTTCGTATGCTCTCCCTCTGCCAGAGCTGTTTACACAGACTAGGCTCCTAAGGGTTTGTTCTCATTCTACACAGCACTCTCCCTGTTAGGTTCCTATAAAAGTCTACACCAAACCCTCCATAGCCCAGGAAATAGAACTGGAAACTCTTCACCTTGACCCACATTCACCAGCTTAATCTTTCTCCCAGCTTACATTGTTAATCAGTTTCATCTTCATCTCGCTTTTGACCTTTTTACAAGGATCTGTTTACTCACAGCTTCTCCGAAAACAAATCAAGAAGCAGAGTCAGCAAATTCAGCGACCGTTCCCCTCGATGCACAAATGCGCTTTTTAGATAAACATGTTAACAACATTTCCATCTCTGTGCCCACATACATAGCATGTGACACATGCTGGTGGTTCCATTTGTAAACAGGCTGTGTGAATTTCAGAAGCACTTGCTCGTTGTTGAATTGGGTACATTTTTCCCCCTTCAATTCTCTAAATATCTTTGAAGTCCCATTGTTGGTGCACAAGGCAGTACCACTCTGCTCTGCTTGGGGCAGACAGCACTGGAATATTGGGTTCAGATCTTGGTGGCCTCTTTGAAGGAGGACATTTGATAAGCTATAGAGTATTCAGAGGAAGGTGGTGAAAGCTTGAAGTCTGTGCTTCTGCTGAAGGAACTGGGCACATATAGGCTGGAGAACAGACTTGGGGCATAAAGCAACTGTCTTCCTGTATGTGAAGGGCCAGCGTGTGGAAGAGGGATTAGCATTATTTTTCTTGGCCCCCAAGAGTAGGACAAGGAACAATGAGTGGAAATTGAAAAAAAAAATAGATTTCAGCTTGATGTCAAGAGAAACTTGCTGACCGTTACACTAGTCCAAAAGTGGGATGGGCAGAGTTCATGGGCTCCCCATCACTGGACACTTTCCAGCAAAATCTGAATGACCACAGTCAGGGATATTGTAAAGGGCATTCTCATTCGAGGACGAATTAGCCTTGATGACTTCCAAAGTCCCAGTGAACTCTGAGACTCCATGGTTCTCTTTCTGAATGTTGAGATTAGGACTTATCCTTTATTCAGTAGGGACAGGCCAATGCATTAGGAAAGTATTGCTGGACAGATTAGAAAAAGGCTCAGTGAGAAGTGAAAAACCCAATTAGGAGGCAATTATAATCATTTAGGCAAGAAGAAACGAGGACCTGAGCTAAGGAGGTAGCATTGGGAAAAAGATGGATGTGTGTGTGTGTGTGTGTGTGTGTGTGTGTGTGTGTGTGTGTCAGAGAGAGAGAGAGAGAGAGAGAGAGAGAGTGAGTTTGTAGTGCTTGGCAACATGTTTGATTCAGGGAGATGGGAGAATCTAAGATGACTATTTGGAGCAGCTCATGCCTTTGTATTTTCTGAAGGTACTGTATTCAAGTCAACTATATTTGACAGATTCTTTGAATTAGAAGTGACCTTTAAGGCCCTATTCTAGGAACCCTTTGAAGACTTTCCATCACACCTACTTATCCTGCTTCTAAAATAGCCAGCCCAGAAGGATCCCAGGACTTGAAATCAGGAGACCTGGATTCAAATCCTAACTCCCACATTTGTTAGGGGTGTGACCAGGGAGAAATGATTTAACTTTGGAGACTCACTTCTTCCAAAGTGGGGATACTAAAACATATGCTTCCTATCTCCCAGAATTGTGCTCTTTCTCTCTTGAAATTACCTCTGTATTGTTCTATATGAAGTTTTTGGTGTGTGGAGCGAGTGTCTCTTCCATCCTATTCCTGCTAGAATATAAGCCCCTTGAAGGCAGGTATTTCTGCATCCTCTGTGCCTTGCTCATAGTGGCCGTTGTGGGTAACCCTTGAAGGGCTATTTCAACAACTATTGAGAGATTAACAACAGTAATGATACAATTGTTGTTCTTATTTTTATCCCAGGAAACAAGGAGCTCATTGCTTTGTACGGTCCTATCGTTACATAGCTTGAGTTGTTAGAAAGCGTTTCCTTATGTGGAGCTAAAATCTGATTTCCTTCTTTCACCCACGGATCTTGGCCTGTGCCCTCTGAAATACCATGTAGCACTCTTTTCTGCAGGTGGTAAATCTGGCAGCTGGTGACATTGGAGTCAGGAAAACCTGCGTTCAAATCCTTCCTTAAACATCTGTAAACTGTGTGACCTTCAGTGCCTGCTGCCTCAGTTTTCTCAGCTGTAAAATGGAGATGATAATGACACCAACCTCTCCAGATTACTGAGGACTGAATGAGATGAGCTATAGCAAGTGTTTGGCAAACCTTAATATGTGGCATAAATGATAGCTACGATGGATGACAATGATGAGGGTGGTCATGCTACTGCCCGAGAGAGGTAGCCTGGTGTGGGGGACAGAGAGGCTCTGGCCATGGAGTCCAACTCTGGCATCCACAGGTTGTGTGACCCTGGGCAAATCATTGACCTTCTCATTGCCCTGGGCTATAAGTTGTGGGAACAGCTGACTTGTTACTAGAAATTTCCTTACTGGTCCCACCCCTAGGAAATCACAGGTGGGACCAAACGAGACCCCAAACAATCTTACACACAGCTAAGAGACAGATATTCCATCCCTCTATAGCCTCTTTTTTCTTTTTTTTTTTTTTAAGAATTTATTGTTGTGTTTTCTGTTTATATAATGAACATTACATTTGATTCCATTTCTGTTGGGGCAGCTAGGTGGTGAAGTGGGTAGAGTTCAGAGCTTGGAATCAGGAAGACTCCTCTTCAGGAGTTCAAGTCTCATAGATACTTAGTAACTAGGTGACCCTGGGCAAGTCACTTCATCCACTTTGCCTCAGTTTCCTCTTCTGTAAAATGAGACGGAGAAAGAAATGGAAAATCATTCTGGTATCTTTGCCAGGAAAACCCCAAATGGGGTCACAAGAATCAGACCCAGCTGAAGTGACTGAACACCAATAGCCCATTTCTGTAATAGTTCCCTTATCTGTGTGTTCATCCTTCATTGCCAAAGAAGACTATGCCATCAGAGAAATGATGACATGACTTGCATTTGACTTTGTTTTGAGTGAGGGAGGGCTGTGCAGGTCACCAGCCTTATTTCTCCTCCAAAACCATCTGAATCCAGTGACCAGATATTCATCAGGATGGCTGGAGATGACCCAGAATGAGGCAGTTGGGGTTAAGTGACTTGCCCAAGGTCACACAGCTAGTGCGTGTCAAGTGTCTGAGGTGAGATATGAACTCAAGTTCTCCTGACTCCTGCAGTGCTGCTCTATCCACTGCACCACCTAGCTGCTCCAACAAAGTGAAACAATTAAGCAAAGCTAACAATATAGCAACATCATCTAAAAATAATACAACATTCCATATCTACCACACCCCTACCTCTCCATTTTTAATTGCTTATTTTAATTAAGAGAAATCTATTTGTTCTTTCCTACTCCAATTAAAAAAAAAAGAAAAAAGAAAAATTCATTGTAACAAGTATGAGAATTGAAGCACAAGTAAATTTCCTCATTGGTTATATGTAAATATATTTATTATATAATATATATATATACATATAAACACATATACATAACATGCACATATATATATATATAGAGAGAGAGAGAGACTCACACACATATATACACGTATGTGTGTCTCATTCTGAACCCTGAATCTGTCCTTGATGAGCATGTTTTCCCATCAGTCCTCAGCAATCACAGAGGCACAGATGGTCACTGTGTTGACCAGGAGTCCTTCCAGCTTTCAAAGTTGTTTGTCTTTGCTCTTTGGTTGTGATTGTTTACATCATTTTCCTGCTTCCACTCACTTCATTCTTTTTCAGTTAGTAAAAGTCCTCAAGACTGTTACATTCCTGATGTTAGTGTTGGAGCCTGACTCATGCCGCTGGCTCTGCTTGTTCTCTCTGCATCAGTTCATACGTGTCTTTTCCCTCTCTCTGAATTCAGTTTCCTCTTTTCTTACCAAGGCTCCCATGTGTCCTTTCTTCTGCAGACCAGAGAGGCACTCTTGAATTCATTCCTGCTCTGATGGGGTTAGTGCAGCCCCAGCCATCCTCTCTGTCTCCCTCTTGGAATACCCTTCTGAAATGACACTCCTTACAATGAGCCTAGTGGTCCCTAGAAAGCCCAGAGTTCAGGCTCAGCGGATGGTGGGTCTGGTTCTGCCTGGGTGTCAGAGTCTCTGCCTCTATTAATGCAGCCTAAGATTGTTTTAGCCACTTTGGCCATCACATCACACCATTGACATATCAAGCATGGAGCCAGCCAGAGCTCCTGGGACTTTTCGATGGGAAAAACTGCCACGCCAGGTCCCTAGTTCATTTGTTGAGCCTGAGTGCACGACTTGACATTTATCCTCATTAAATATCATCCGGTTGGTTTGGGTCTATCATTCTATCCTGAGTCTGGAATCTGTCAACTAGTGTATGAGCTCCAAATGATCTCCACATGGCATCAGTTGTCTCCTCTTTTCTTCAGAGGATCATCACAGACTCAAAGATTTATGGAAGAGACCTTAGAGGCCAGTCTCTTCACTTAACACATGAGGAAACTGAGGTTTATGGTCAGGCATTTAACAGTCTATTAAGAGCCTATGTTGTGCCAAGAACAGTGCTAAGCTCTGAGAAAGCAAAAACAGGGGGTAGAGGGGAGTGACTGTTCTGTGATCACACAGATAGTAAATGGTCAAGTCAGGATTCCAACCCAGATCCCCAAACTCCATTCCAGTCCCCTTCCCATCATACTAAAGATTTAAAAAAAATTCCAAATGGGTTAAGGCTAGTACCTGTACTTAGAGATCTTTGGAACAGGAAGCATCTTTCAAGTGCCTCCTACTCCTAAGGATCTCTGATTTGCCTGCCAAGAGCAATCAATCAACAAGCTTATATTAAGCACTTACTGTGTGCCAGGCTTCTTCTCTAAATGTCAGAGTTTATTTTCAATAGTATTGAAGAGTCAGGAAGACCTTGGCTTGAACGTCTGACTAGCACTAGCCCTGTGACTCACCCTGGGCAAGTCACTTAATCTCTTAATGACCTCAGGGGATGCTAAGAAGGTAGGAGGCAGACAAGGTGCCAACGATGTGCCTCAGTGGAAGGAATTTCCATGCTAGAAGCGCCCCTATAACAATGAAATAACAGGTTCAGACCAAGAAAAAAATTCTGAGGATATTACCATAAATTATATAAGCTATTGACACTTGAGTATGAATTAGCTGATTATCTTGCTGGGACGGAACAGGAAAGGATTGGATTTTGAAAGGGAAATGCTTTGGGAGCCCTGGGGATGGAGCATTGATTGGCCTGCCACCCACATCTGTAGGACCTGGTGGGAACAGAATTTTGGAGGACAGAAGAAATGGCAGAGGGACAGCATGGGCTGGTGTCCTCAGAAGTACAGCCTGTGTGACTTGGACATATCTTGGGCTGTTCTCTGGGAGTACATTACATCTCAAAGCTTTTGACAGATGGAAAAGTTCTCAGGGAGAGCGGGAGGCTTACTACCCTGGAGTCTGTGGCTCTGGTAGCTGAAGGTTGGGCTGAACAGCCAGTGTCTGGGCCAAAGTAGTTGCTGATCATCGAAATCACACAGGTAATTGTTACCATTTAGCAGCTTTGAGATCACCTTCAGAATAGCATTTTCTTGCTGGTTTTGGTATGTAGAGATAGAGACTTCTGTGAAACTTGCAACAAATGAAAACATGCTGGTCATAGCCAATGAGAATGGGAACGTTGTCCACTGGGGCTGCATCTGCTGTGTTTAGGAGATTTTCGGTCCTCTTTCTATGGTCCTGTGGATAAAAGAAAGGAAAAAAACCATAATTGTCATTGGCCAAATGTTTCTGGAAGAAGAGGAAGTCACAGCCTAGTATGATAGTGAAAAGATTCCTGAGAATGGAAGCCGTGACCAGGACGGGAGCTCAGCTCATCCTGTTGTCCCCTGTGTTGAGCAGACCAAACTAGGAAATTTGGGGTCAGTTCTGGGTGCCCCATTTTAGGAAACTCTGATGAGTAGGGAACATGCCTCAGAGAACAGAGAGGATGAGGAAGACAGGGTCAGGGATCTTCCAGTAAGCAGTGTAGGAAGGGAGTGGAGCTGGCTGGCTTGGCCTAGAAAAGGCAGCATTTCTTACTAAGGAGAGCTATCCCAGAGGGAAATGGGTCCCTCACTGGAGGCCCCCCTTAGTGAGGGTGCTATGGCAGAGATGCCTTTGGAGGTCTCAGTGGTCCTGGGCAGCTTCCAGGTGCCCTTTCACCTCTGCAGAGGTGGAAGTGAGAAATGATCTAGATTTAGGAGAGTCCAGCTTCTCTCAGGAGTCTCTTAGCAGGACGAACTTCCACCTTCTTCTTGACCAGGTTTTTGTAATAGTTGCTATATCACCATGACACATGTGTCCTGTCAATCCGCTCCAGTCTGTGGGTCCCTCCACTAGCCACCAGGAGGTGGTGGTAGCCACCTTCCCTGCCCAGCACACCATGTTGGTGGGTCTTGTTATAGCAGAAGTTATGGAGGGATGCATTCTCTGATCCCAGCCCATACATAAGGGCATAACTGGTCCATGACAGTGAATAACTATATATATTCTACATCTGTGCTTCCCTTCCGGTGACAGTGGATCCAAGAAAATGTTAATCACTTTTCTTTTAGAGAAAGTAGGGGAAAGGTGTGTCCAAACCTTCTATTGAATTGTTTTCATTTGAGACTGTGCTTCTCTGTCTTTTATGAGCAGGCCTGGAGTCAGGAAGACCTGAGTTCAAATCCAGCCTCAGATACTTACTAGCTGTGTGACCCTGGGCAAGTCACTTCACCCGTTTGCCTCAGTTTCCTCATCTGTAAAATGAGCTGGCGAAATAACTGGCACACCCCTCTGATATCTTTGCTAAGAAAATCCCAAATGGGCCCATGAAGAGTCAGACACAACCCAACACGTTCTGTTCCTCTTTCCATCTCTTCCTTGGTCTCTCCGTGTCTCTATCTCCTCTGTGGTCCCTCATTTCATCTCATCCATGTCACATAAGAAGGAATGGATGATAGCAACTAGACATTGACTGAATGTGGTAGCAGAGGTCCCCCATTAGTGGCCCCTGGAACTGGTTGTCTGACCTTGCAGAGACTTCTCATGTCCCTTTCACTTGGTCACATTGTTTACTGTGAAGACATTAAATTTTTAAAGAATAACTAATGAATCCTTTAGCTGCATCACCCTTCGAAATCATCAGTAGAACAAAGTTCTTTGGAAAAGAATTTGGAGGGAAGTAAAGAGGTTATATAGCTCAGCCTTTGAGTCAGGAAGCTTGAGTTATGTTCTCAACATAGAATACTTAATGGCTTTGGAGTCATAGGGCCTGGGTTCAAATCCTGTGCCTGTCAGTTTCTCTCTAGGAGACTTTGGGCAAGTCACCTAATTTCTCTGGACCTCACCTGTCAGATGAGCAGGAGGTCCATGAACTTGGCATTTTTAATGTCTTCATATCTGTTTTTCAGCAGAATTTCCTTGATAGTCCTTTGCACTTTATTGTATACATTTTTCTAATTCCATAATTTATATGTTACATTAATAATACTAATGACATTAATAAGTTACATTATTCTGAGAAGGAATCTCTAGCTGCCATCAGCCTGCCAAAGGCATCTGGGGCCCAAAGCAGGTGAAAATCCCTGGAGCAGAAAGTCTCTAAACCCCCCACCCCCATCTCAGACCTAGCATCCTAACATGGCATCTTTGCTGCCCACTTACTTGGCAAATCTGGCAATAACACATCTCCCCACCTCTACAAATGGAGAATAAAAAATGCCCATCAGTTCTTCACCTAGAAAGAGGTTAATGGGATGTCATTGGCCTGTAGCTGACTCTTGCTCTTTGGTGGAAACTGGCCTCTAAACCTGCAACCTTATAAAGAATTGGAATTGATAGTCAATAAGCTTTTCTTAAGAGCCTACTATGTGCCAGGCACAAATGAAAATAATCCTTGCCCTGGAGGCTCTTCTGGCCCCACTCCTGAGGAATGCCACCGATCAGGGGAAGGGTAAATGCAGGAATGACTGTCCAGGTGTAGGAAGGCCCCTGGGGATGCTGGGAAGGTTGCAGAGGTGAGGAGGGAGCACACCTTAGGAAGGGGGATGGCTTGTAGAAAAACAGAGCAGCTGGAGGCCTAGATCAGGGCACAAATACATGTTCTTGGGAGGCTCAGTTTGGGTGGAATGTGGAACGTACCAGTGGGAACAAGGAAGGTGGGAGCGGCCCAGAGAAGGGCTTTGAGGGCAGACTGAGCAGTTTGGGGCCTGGAGGCCGTGGGGAGCCACTGATTCCTGAACAGGGCAGCAGTACAGTCACAGGACGGATATGGCGGCTTGGCTGGGGAGATGGTCTGTGGGTGATGAGGTAGGGGTTCATTCATGTGAAGTCCAGCCATCTCCTGAGGGGGCCCATCCCCCTCCACTGCTCACTTCTGACCCCACTCTACACTGTTCTAAAAGTTAGACTTACCGACCTCAGCTTTCCTTCGAAAACTGCCTTCGGCTCTGAGTCATGGGGCATGTTCCGTTGTCAGCTGTTAGGAAATGTTTATCAGTCTCTCAGAGCACCCAGGGTGCCCAGGAGTTCATAGCAGCTGGCCCGCCTCCCCTGGCGCCCTGTCCTTGGACTCCACTTGTTCAAGGCTGTGAGGGAGGCTGTGTGGGTCACAAGGGAACCCTTCCACTGATTCGCTTCCCTCTTCCCCTTCTCTGCACCAGCCCCCACCTCTCCCTCTCCCCTTCTCTGCACCAGCCCCCACCTCTCCCTCTCCCCTTCTCGGATCAGACTGAGCATCCCCTATTCCCTTTAAAGGAGTTATCCTTCTTCTCCCCGTCCTCTTTCCTTCTTTCTCCACTCTTTCCTCCTCTCCCCATCTCCTTCTTTTCTCTCTGTCTTCCCTTCCCCATTTTTGTCTCTCTGTCTATCTTTGTCTCTGTCTCTCTCTGTCCCCCCCATCCCCCTGTCTCTCCCTCTTCCCTCCTTTCCCTCCTTTCTTCCCCTCCCTTCCCCCTCAGTCCCCATCCTCCTCTCCCCGTTCCTCCCTCTCTCTGAGATGGGAGAGGCCAGCCCCTTGACCCAGAATATGGACATTTCCACCTAGGTGGGCTGCTAACAGGAGCTCTTTTTGAGTAGGCTTCAAGGCACTCAGAGTCACCCAGGACATAAGGGCAGGGATACCCTGAGCCCCAAGTCGGTGACCTCTCTTGAAAGCCTGACTGTGGCGCTGGCTGGAATGGCCCACGGGGCAGAGCAGCCTCCCTGGGCTGGGGCAGATCCTGGATGAGGGACAAATGAAAGAGCCCCCAGTTCTCAGGATGTAAAGTATGAATCCAGTGAATAGACCATGATTGTTTGGGATATTCGTGAATTCTCTGATTCATGTAGGGAACTCTTTTTTTTTTTCTTTTAATAATTGTGGCCGCATTCTTTTTGACTCTTTTCTCCTCCAAACGCTTGAAAGGATTTCTGGGGTTCTCTGGGACTGTTGTATTAGAGCTGGAAACTGATAGTATGGTAGAAAGACCCCTGAGTCTAGATTTCAGAGGACCTGAGTTCAAATCCCAAATCTAATGATTCCTACCCATGTGACATTGGGCAAGTTAAATAACTTCCATGGGACTCAGTTATCTTAAATGTTAAATGAGAGAGTTGGAGCACGTGGTCTCTGGGGTCCCTGTGATGCTCTAAATGCCCTCATTTTACGAACAAACTGTGGTCCAGGGGAAAGAAAGTGATTTACTCAGGTCACAAGACAACCCAAATAGGGTTTGAGCCTAGGTGGTCCAACTCCAAGATGATCATAGGATCAGAGTTAGTGCTAGAAGGGGCCTTCAAGACCACTTAGACCCCTCTCTTCTGTTGGAGGAATCTTGAGGCCCAGAGACAGAAGTGCCTTACACATTGTCACGCAGCTGGAATTTGAACCCAGGGCCTCTCACTCAGATCCAGGGCTTTCCCCACAAACTCAAACTCCTTTAAAGGGAATAGGGGATGCTCAGTCTGATCCCAGTTTCATTCTGGATGTCCAAAATGTCATTTCAGTCCCAAGAAGCTGTAGTTCCTCCCCACACTTTGGAGAAAACCCATCCCGCATCTGGCACTGTTGGGCTTCTCGGCCATTCAACGAGTATTTACCTTTTTTCTGTCTCTTTGTTTCTCTCCTCTCCTTCCTCTCCCCAACCCCAAATTACAGCCAGATGATGAAGTGACAACCTTGCAAGTTAAAGAGAAGGATGGAACCGTGCTGGTATTCAAGAAGGTGTCGTCACGCGGGCCGGCCCCCACCTCAGGGAGTGCCCACACTGATTGGAGGTGAGGCGCTTGGGCTTTTTTTTTCCTCTAGCAGCAGACACACTGGCTGCTTGCCTTGCTCCAGCTGCCTTCTCCTCCTCCTCCTCCTCCTCCTCCTCCTCCTCCTCCTCCTCCTCCTCCTCCTCCTCCTCCTCCTCCTCCTCCTCCTCCTCCTCTCCGTTTGTCCGTCTCCCTCTGATTGTCTCCCTCTTCCCCCCCTCCCTCCGCCTCTCCCTCCCTCCCTCCCTCCCTCTCTCCGCCTCTCTTCTCTCCGCCTCTGGAATGTACTAGCTGACTGCAGAGCCCGGAGCAGCCAGATGGACTGACTGCCTTCTAGGGGAGCCGGGAGATGGCGAGAGATCTGAGCATCTAGGGAGGGGGAGATGCCTTTGTTACTTAGCAGGTACAATGGGGAGCTCCCGGCTGCGGGTCTTTGACCCGCACCTCGAGAGGAAGGACTCCGGCGCCCTCCCTGGCGGTCCACAGCTGGCCTTGCCCACCTTTGACGTGCCTTATTTCAAATACATCGACGAGGAGGATGAGGAGGATGAGTGGAGTAGCCGCTCCCAATCTTCCACGGAGGATGAGTCCTCAGACTCTCTCCTTTCTGACAGATACGTGGTGGTGTCGGGGACGCCCGAGAAGATTTTGGAGCACCTCCTGAATGACTTGCACCTGGAAGAAGTCCAGGACAAAGAAACAGGTAAGGGGGCGCCGGGACTTTCTGCTAGTGTGGGGAGCCCAGCTGATTGTATGCGTCTGTGGATGATCGGGGCCAATGCCAAGCAGGGGCAGTGCCAATGCTAGAGGGAGTGCCTAGCGCTGCCCTGCTGGGTTGGCTTTCCCCTGAGAGCTTGGGGGATGCGTTCCGTTTGGTTTGCTGCCCGCCAGCTCAGTCTATGCCCTTTCCAGATGGATGCTGGCCTGGGACAGGGCAGTACCAAGAATCCCCAGCCATGGCAGGCTTGGCATTTCTCCCCAGTTTTAACCAAAGCCCATGTGAAGGCAGGGGCCCAAATGGGTTCCCAGCGTGGAACCTGAGGGGAAACATTCACCTGACCTGCAGAGAGAGAGTGCTGAGCAAGGACAGAGGTGCCCACAATTAATAAACTGCTCGGGGCAGCGTCTGTATCCCACAGATAAACGGTTTGCCGACAGGTCTGGCAGAACAATCTCCAGGGTGTAAGATAGGGCACTCTTGACTTTTCACCTAGAAATTGTAATTCATTGGTGCCTGGAGGGATGACGATATTGATCAGGTGTCCTGGATGTCGACTTCAATCTCACTGCTAAGTATACTTTGGGCTCTCTCTGTGCTCCTTCAGAGGAAAGACCTTTTGGTTTGGTACTTTGTTTTTAAATAGCTTGAATGTTTCTCATGTGAACTGAGCATCCTGATGTTCCTTTGTAGTGTGTCTCAGGCCAGAAGTTGGCATGGTCTTCAGCCTGGAGTAATTCTTGCATCACTCAGACCCCTTGCCTTATTGGCTACAGGATTACAGGTTCAGGGGCATTTTGGGGTGCCAGGGCCTGCTTGTCTGGTGCTTCTCCAGAGAAGTTATCTCAGATGTATGACTTGCTTACAGCTAACACCAGAGAGTCGTTAGTCTGGTTTTATTGAGGCAGATGAACCCCAATTTCAAATTTCTAACTCTGCATGAGGCATTCAGAAGTTCCTCGGTGTGGTGGGAAGTTTCCTGTGAATCCCAGCATTGGACCACAGTTGGAAAGTTGGGAAGGCCCTTAGTGACTTTTGAGTCCAGCCCACACAACCAAAGCTTTCACATCATGTGATATCCAACAAATCATCTTTTGTGCTCACTGGTACCTGTATGGGTTTCACTGGGAAGGACTGACACAGCAAGAACTTGTCATAGACTAACCCGCAGCATGCCACGATAGAGTTACTGTTGCTAGCTTAAGTATCGTCCTGGGGTGAGAGATTTAGAGCTGGGCAGGTCCTTAGAGGCCATCTTATCCAACCCCCTCATTTTAACAGAAAAGGAAACTGAGGCCCAGAGAGGAGGAGGAGCTTATAATCATAGAAGGATTGCTTCAAGGGACCCCAGAGCCCCTAATCCAGCTTTCCCAACTTAGGAAGGAGGAAGCTGAGGGCTCAAGATGAGAGGAAAGTTAAAGTCATAAATCTAGCACTGCAAAGGACCCCAGAGGCAACCTAACTCTACATGGGAGGAAACTGAGGCACAAGGGAATTGACTTGGCCCACAGTTATTAAGTGGCAGAGAAGTTTGACCCCATCATCAGGCTGCAAATCCTGTAGTTTTCCACTTTGCCACAAGCCCAAGGAACATGACAAGGTTGGACCCTTCAGGCTCCAAGTCTGTGATCTTAAGGTTCTTAGTTCATAGTGAATAAATGATAGAGGTTTCAATAATGCACTTAGAGCTGGGGCTGACATTCTGTCCTTTATACTTACGAGCTGTGAGACCACTTTTTTCCTCTGGGCTTTAGCATCCCCATCTGCATGGCAGGCTTAGTTACCTGCTTCTGAGAGTTATTGTGAAGACTTCAAAGGTGCCATCAAAGTGGATGTTCTTGAATACTGGTCCCATCTACGGTCACTCACCCAGGACAGACGAAAAGCCCCAATCCCCACCAGGGTCGAGGTTGATGTGCTGTTGAGTCTACCCTCAAATCAATATTTTGTGCCCCCAAAGCTATCTGAATATCCTGCTTTCTTAGGCCAGAGTTCACCAGGGCTAGGGATGAAGTTAGTTCAGCTACACTTCATGTGTGGCCCAGGCTGAGGCCTCTGGCAAAGTTCCCTGCTTGGTTCCCCAGATGTGTTAGTGAATCTACTTCTGTGGAAGTGAAGGTAGAGTGCTTCACCTGGGCAGCACTGGAGGGCTTGGCCACAGTGGCAGACTTTCCCCAAGTGTGCATAGGTGCTGATTTGTGACCAGTCTAATCAGGCAAACATGTGCCTGCTTGTGCACAGCACCATGTTGGTTCTAAAGGCACAGATAGAAAGAGATAAATAACCTCTGCCTTCAGGGTGCTTATGTTCTTCTGGACTCAGAGAAGTCTCTACAAACTGTATGAGAATGAAGAGAGTGTAAATGCATCAGAAAAAGGGATGCTAACTGGCCAGGCTGCCAACAAGCCTTCCGTGCCCACTGTGGGCCAGGCCTAGACCAATCACCTGCTCTGTCCGTGGCACTGTGCACAGTGGGTGGGTCTTGGGGTAAAAACAACAGGAAGAAGTCCTTGCTCCCAAGGAGCTTATGTTCTATAGGAGGGATACACGGTACACCCCATGAAGCATGGGCTAGTGGATGGGCACTGGATTTGTGAAGGTGACCAAGCCCACCTCCAAGTCCACCTCAGACACTGACCAACTGTGTGACCTTGGAGAAGTCATCTGGCTTTTGTGGGCCTCAGTTTCCTCATCTATAAAATGAGGGGACTGAATCGATGGTTTCTTCCAATTCTCAGTCTGAGCTCCCATGATCCCAGACTGAGTACAGGCACGATTATTTGAGAAAGTGTTTCTGTTTCTTTTCCTCTGAGATAGAGTCCAAGGACTTGTTCATATCTTTCCACTATTGAAAAGCCAGAATGATGACTGTCCTTCAAGGCTGGCACTGATGTCATTTGGGAGCTAAGCGGAAGCCACATACATCTTCTCCCGTCTCTCCCAATCAGAGCAACTCTGGGATTCACTTTAACCATGTGTCCAGGTCAAAAGATCCGAACAGCTCTCAGCCCCTGACTCTGGAGCTCCTCACATCACCAGACCAAAGAAAGCTTGAGTAGGAAAGTCAACAAGCATTTATTGAGCACTTACTATGTGCCAGGCACTGGGGATTCAAAGAAAGGTGCAAACCAGTCCCTGCCCTTCCCTGCCCAGTTTGATGGGAGCCATTGCAGCTCTTAATAAGTAATGGGTGACTGTTTGGTCTCCTAGTACCTGGCACACACAGTAAGCACTTAATAAAGGCTTTTTAATGGAGTGATTGCATAGAATTCCTAGCTTCTCCTGGTAACCCTAGCTCTTTTTACTTTCCCCCTACTCACATAATCATGTCACATTTAGCATGGGATCAGAGCAGCCAGGGAAGCTTAGTGGATGGAGCACTGGGCTTGCAGTCAGGAAGACTGGAGCTCAAATTTAGCCTCAGAAACATCCTAGCTATGTGTCCTTGGGCAAGTCACTTAACTTCTATTTGCCTCAGTTTGTATACGATGGGGCTAATAATAGCACTTACTTCCCAGAGTTGTTGTGGTGATCAAGGGAGATAACTGTAAAGTGCTTAATGCATGGTAGGTGCTGTATAAGTATTAGCTATCTTCTGCTGCCTCCTCCTCCTCCTTTCCATCTGGCAGTATAACCAACATTCCGCACTTCCAGACTCCCATTTCCCCAACTGAGAGAAGGGATGTGTGTTTCCTCCTCTGTGGCTAAGGCTGGTGCGTTGCAGTTTACTGGGTTCTCCTACTTCCCTATTATTTTTGCACTGCTGCCAGTGTGCATTTTGTTCCCCTGTTTCAGCTCCCTTGACCTTGCATCACTTCATGGAAGTTTGGCTGAGGTTTCCTGGATTGCTTGTGTTTACCATTTGTTAGGATGCAGCATTCGTTATTCCATTATATTTCTATACAACAATTTATTCAGTCATTCCCTAAGCGATGGATACGCATTTTGTCTCCTTTTATTTCTTGGATTCCTCTCATTATTTTCTATAACATTATTCCATTATATCATGTACTACAACTTATTTAGCCATTCCCCAAGCAATGGGCATCCACTATATTTCCTTTTTTATTTTTTTGCTAGCCCGTGACTGTTTTGTGGGTACTAGCCCTTTCTTTCTGTCTGCGATCACACTGAGCCAGATGCCCAGGGTGGAGCTCTGGCTCAGACATTTCAGTGAGTTTTTTCTACAACTCCAAGAGCTCTTTGGAAAGTTGGACAGTTCCACCCATAAGATATTGGCATGTCTGGCTCCCTAGCCCCCGTCCTGCATCTGAGGAGAGTGTACAAAATCAAAGGGGAAAAGTATTATATTCGCTATTTTTCTGGACTAAAAAAGAAGAAAGGCCTTTGGAGCAGGCATCTCTAATCCTTGGCCCCAGGGCCACAGGGAAATTTTGACTCTTTTACTCATTGTAATAGATGAATTAGGGCACAAGACTTTGAACTTGGAGAATCCTTAGGACATGACCCCGAATCCGGGCTCTTGTTCCTAATCCTGAGGGAGCACCCGATCTTGTGGGAGACACCTGGGAGGCAGATTCAAGCGTTCGAGGCTACTTTTCAGCATCTGGACGCCTTTTGAAGGAGGGTGATTCCCCATCCTCTGGAAGACAACTGGTTGTCCGAACAGTCCCATATGTTTGGCATGGAGGCAGCTTATGGGTCCCCAAATGGAATAGAGCAATAAGGCCATTCCTGCTCAGGCAGGCTCCCCCATCCCTGGAGGCCAAAGACAAATAACGTGGGAAGAGACCAGTGTCCCCTCTCCTTTCTCTTCTCTCCAGGCAGTTTAAGAGATGACAAGGTGACAGGTTAACCATAAGAGAAACATGTTCATCACTTGGCAACTCAGTGCCTCCCTGTATAAGGAGAAATCAAGACCCTGGCAGAATTGCCGGACACTGTAGTGACAGAGGATCTGGTGACACTCATGTAAGAGATATCCCTCACTGCCTGAAGTAAATGGCTCAAGCAACTTGAGGAATAGAAGCTAAACTTCTAAGACAGGATTTTTCCCCAATGTCAGAATAAAGTTCAGCGAAAATAATATTATTCACCCAATAGTTATTAAGTTCCTACAATGAACAAGTGAATGAATGAATGATTGAAGCATTTATTAAGTGCTGACTGGGCACAGAGCACTGGGGACCTAGATACAAAAGTGAGACGGCCCTTGGCCTCTGGAAGCTTCTATTCTGCTGGGAAAGGTCACAAATACAGGTGACTTCAGCTGCAAGACAGATGGAAAGCCCCATGGTCCTGAGGGTACAACACCCATGTTGATGCCTCTTTGTAACTGTCATTTCCGTCCTGTCAGTCTCTGATGCTGAACTATCTGACAGGCCCAAGCACTCTGGGATCAGAATATTCCTTTCTGGGTCTTCAGTAGCTGTGGCTACAGCCCCTGAGCAGTCTGTCCCTGGGTTGCATCTCACAGGGGCTGCTTCCTGGATGACACTGAGGGCATTGGACTGGAACCCTTGCTCTTCCCAAGCCTCATGGACTCAGGGTCCTGGGCTGCCTCTGTCAGGGTCTGGGAGGAGATGCTGGTCAAGGTGGTGGCCAGGGTGATTTGACTTGGCTGGCAAAGGCTGTCTGCCCATCAAGGTGTCCTGCTGTTCCACTCAAGTGGCTTGCCTGCTGCACTTGGCATGATCTCAGACATTTGCTAACTGTGTTATCCCAGGCAAGCCCCGTTAATCAGTCTGAGTCTGGTTTACCTATCCAAAAAATGGAAATGAAAATACCTAGAGAACCTTTATCATGAGAGGCTATGTAGAGGAGGTGATGGAGAGCTGGCCACGAGATCAGGAAAATACCAATTCAAGGTTCTTCCTCAGGCCATGTGACCCTGGACTGATAAATTAATTTCTCATTGCCCTATTATGATCAAGGTTATATTCTCCCCCACAAAACTTTGAGTACTGCCTGAACCAGATTAAAATGTAACTGGGAAACATTTCACAAAATAAATAAAAATACAGTATAACACAATTAGCATAGTAACACTGGCCTCCTGGTTTTTCCAGGAACAAGATGCTCCATCTCTCAGCTCTGGGCATTTTCTCTGGCTGTCCCCATGCCTGGAATACTCTCACTCCCCCTCTCTGCCTCTTGGCTTCTTTCACGTCTCAATGCAAACCTTTCTTGTACAGCAAGCCTTCTTCATTCTAGTGCCTGCCCTCTGTTAATTCCTTCTCTGTCCCTATTCTGGTGGGTGAGACAGTATCATGTGGAAGAGAGAGAGCCAGACTGAGTCAGGGAGATCTGGAATTGAGGTCTGCCTCTAACACATTCTGGTTCTGCCAGTCCAGAAGAATCATTTGACCTCCCAGTATCTCCAGCCAACTCTCTAAGGATATAATTTACAGAAAGATAGCTAATCTGCATTGGTGGAAGGAATTTCCTTAGTGGAACCTACCTGTATCAATGGAATTATAGTGTACCGGTCACTAAGGCAAAGGAGGGAAGGAAGAAAGGGAAGGAGGGAGGGAGGGAAGGAAGGAGATGGAAGGAGAGGGAGGAAGGATGGAAGGAAATGGAGGAGGGAAGAAGGCAAGGAAAAAAGAGAGCAGAAGGAAGGTTAGAGGGAAGAAGGAAGAAAAAGAAGGGAGGAAGGAAGGGAGAAATAAAGGAAATGTCTGTGTGTGTGTCCATCCTTTGTTGCCGAAGAAGACCATGCCATCAGAGAAATGATGACATGCCTTGCACTTGACTTTGTTTTGAGTGAGGGAGGGCTGTGTAGGCCACCAGCCTCACTCCTCCTCCAGAGCCATCTGAATCCAGTGGCCAGATATTCATCAGGATGATTGGAGATGACCCAGGATGAGGCAGTTGGGGTTAGGTGACTTGCCCAAGGTCTCACAGCTAGTAAGTGTCAAGGGTCTGAGGTGAGATTTGAACTCAGGTCTTCCAGACTCTTGCATTGGTGCTCTATCCACTGCACCACCTAGTTGTCCCAATAAAGGAAATAAAAAAGGGAGGAGGGATGAAAGGAAATAAGGGAGGGAAGAAGGAAGGGAAAGGAGACAGAGGAAGAAAGGAAGGAAACAGAAGGGAGAAAAAAGGAAGAAAGGAGAGGAAGGAAGAAGGAAGGACAGAAATTTAAAGGATATGTTTACGTGGGGGGTGATATTGGACCTGATGACTTCTAAGATTTCTTTCAACCCTAAAATTCTGTAATTTTAAGATATCTACAACTACACTAGCCAGAGAACCACAGAGCTGCGAGTCTGAAAAAGGACCTTGGGCTCACCCGAGAAGTCCTTCAAAAGTAGCAGATCCCAGCATTCAGCATTCCTCAACAACTACATCAAGGTTACTGATCTTTTTTTGCAAGGTCCCCCACTCATCTGCCCCACTGTTTACAACCATGTGGTGCAGCTATTGGGGAGATGGATTATTCAACCTTATTGACATAACATGGTTCTCCCTCCTGATGCTGATTTAAGTGTGCTTGTAAGGACATTGTGTCAAATAGGCAGTTTTGACAAAAATCCCTTGAGGAAAATGTGCTATGAAATTAAGAAATAGAAGCAGTGCTTCATAACTAGAGGGAGAACCAGTCCCAGAGGGATCTTACCAAGGCATTGGGAGGTTTTCAGAAAGTTTCTGGTGTTCAGAACAGTGGCCCATATAGTAAGCACTTCATAAATGTTGATTGATCCATGGCTAGAAAACACGTGGCTTTGTTCAGTGATAGGGCCACCCTCTATTTTAATTCCTGGTTTCTTTCCATTGTTCTAGTTCCACCTGGTTGAAGAAAGGGTAGTACCATGCCCTTCATTTTCTGAGTCGGTCATGTATCTGATTAGATGCCACCGAGGAACCGAGCCCCAAGAGCGTTACCAGTGTACCAGGGCTGTGCTAGGTTTGAGGAGGGGCCGAGCGTGATGTGGTCAACCACTCAGTGCTGGAAGAGAAATGGAGCTAGAACCATCCTGGTGTTCCGCACAGAGGAGGGCAGCAGCCTAAATGAGAGCCTCGCTGCAGGTGGACACGACCCACACCTCTGCAGACTTGGCAGAAACCCAGCCCTGGGCACCGTCACTGAATCATAGGGAGAGTTTAGTTATGTCAACAAAGTCAGAAGATGAGAATCACTAACAGTTGTAAGGCAAGTGTGCCAAGCACCAAGTGGGGGGAGGTGAGGCTTACTGCCATTCTTATCCCTACTTTACCACTGAGAAAACCAACATCTGGGGGAGTGAGGTGGGGTAGCTAGACAACACAATTGGAGGCAGGAAGACCAGAGTTCAAATCCTGCCTTTGACACTTATTAGCTGGTGACCTGGAGAAAGTCACTCAACGTTTACCTGTCTCAGTTTCCTCAGCTCCAAAATGAGGATGATAGCACCAATCTCCAAGAGCTATTGTGAGGCTGAAATTTAAATTGTAAAGTACTTTGCAAACCTTAAAGCCCTGTATAGGTGCTAGTTACTATTTTAGACAAACTGCTGCCTATCCATAGCCCAGGGGTTACAGTAATGGACCTGGAGTCAAGAAGACCAGAATTCTAGAGGGACAAGTCACTTGCCCTCTGAATGCCTCAATATCCTTGTATGTACTTGAGGATAATAACAGCATCTACCTCTGAGGGTTGTTGTGAGGATAAAATGACCTGACCTATGTAAAGAGTTATATACATGCCAGCTCTTTATTTTTAAATAACTCACCCAGGATCACACAGCTAATAAATAAATGATGGAGGTGGAATTTGTACCCAGGTCTTTCCTGACTCCCACACTGGTGTTCTTTTCACTCCACGACACTGTTCTAATTAAATACAGAGATGAGTCACTCTGCTGTCAGAAACAAGGAGGGCTGCAATCAGGGAGGAAGGTGCTGAATTGGGATCTCTTGAGGTCATGAGACCATAGAATGTAGAGGTAGAATGGGGTTTTAAGGCCACCATAGCATCATCACAGATGAAGAGCTGAGGCCTAGAGAGACTGAATGATTTGCCCATGATAGTAAGGCTCATGGGTGGGATTTACCCCAGAGTCTCTGACTCCAGAACCTGCCCTTTCCACTCTGTGTCTTCCATCCTTAAAATATATGACTCTCCAGGCATCAATTGATACCTTCTTAATCCACTCTGGATTTGTGCTATAGAACCATTCCTGTTTCACAGATAGGAAAACTAGGGTTGAAGGGAATGACAGCACGATATAGTGAACAGAGTGCCAACCTTGGAATCTTGGGCTCAAATTCCACATCTGGTACTTACTATCTTTGTGGCAGGTGATCAGTCACTTAAGCTCTGTGAACCTCAGTTTCCACATCTGTAAAATGGGAATTAAAAATAGCTATGATGCCTACCTCATTGGATTATTGTGAAATTCAAGTAGGTGAGATCAAGTATGTTAATGTTTGCATTAATGACAGTAGCAGTAGAGATGTTAGTGGTAGGAAGTGTCAAAGTTAACTTCTGCCAAGTGAAAAAGTGAGTATGAAGTAAAGACATAAAGATAACTCTGAGATCCCATAGCTCTTCCCCTCAGCCTGTTGTGGGTCTTGTGCATGGAGTCACGGATGGCAGAATCATAATTGAAGTAAGGCTCCCTCTGGAAAGCCCTGGGTCAGGCTGTTTGTGAGCCACTTAAGTCATTTCATCTCCAGCACAAAGGCCATCATCTGGACTACCAGCTGTGAGCAAATAGCCCCTCTGAGTTCATACTCTTAAGAGGGTACAAAGCCTCCCTAGTTCCAGCTGCCACCATGGCAGCCAGCTTAATGAGAAATTACTGGGAGTCCAATTTCAGATGTGAATTTCCATTTGAGTCCTTCATCTTTCGGACGAGTCTGTTCTCTCTCACCTTTGAACATGCAACATGATGTACAGTAACGAGGGAGCTGATGCTTTTACACTGCCAGTGGATTGTGGGTTAATTAATACCCTCGTTACTAACAAAAGTGGGGGAAGTGAAGTGAGACTGAGCTGAAGCATCAGGTTATTAGCACTCACTGATTTAGAATGGAAAGGTGCTCACTTCAATGTGGCACAACCCCTGGGTGGGGTGATGTGTTTAATGGATGGTACTGCACCAAGAGAACCAACTGTTCTTCCAAAAGAATATTTCCCATTTTCTCCCTAATATGAGAAGGGGCCATTCTAAAAGGTTAATTGCCAGGTGGGAGAATGTTTCATCACTTCATCATTGAGAACATACCTACTGGGATCTACCAAGATCTGCTTTAAGTTCTGGGTTCAGATTTCATCATTACAAGTATATACAGGATCAAGTGACCAGAATACAATGATTTTCCTGTGAGTGAAGCATTTTCAGAAAAACATAGAATGGTGCCTTCTTTGGTCTCTCAATAGAAATAGTGATTTTTTTTCTTATTATAATATCTACAATTGCTACCCCCTCTGCCTCCTTTTCATCCACTCTGCAATCATCACTGCAGAATTGGAAGGGGCCCAAATAAGACTGATGACCATTTTGCATTGTCCTTTGTCTTGGGGGTTGCCATGGCCAAAGAATTCATTACCCAGTGGCTAGACTAGCTTCTTCTTTTCAGCGTGGTAGAGTCTGCCAGAGGTTATGGTTTGCTGGCAAAGCCATGAAAAACCCAGGGTCACCTCTCAGAAAGGCATCTAGGTATGATTTTGTGCTTGACTTATTTCCTTGCTTCATTCAAAGAAAATGAGGAAGGCCCCTAGCATCTTGGGAAAATGTCCCATAGCAAACTTCTGGGAAAATGAATGAGACAGGATGGATAGGTATGGCTAGATGGCAGTTTAGATTGCTGAATGGCACTCATATACTGGTGAGATCATGGCACCATTTCAGTGTGAATATGTAAGTTAAGCTAGGGAATTTAGGTAGGTTGAAGGTCTGATGGATGGGGAATTGACATAAATCTATTCGACTAGGAGAAATCCCCAATAAACAAGTGGTCAAAGGACATGAAACTGAAATCTACTGAGCATATCATAATATGCTCTGAGTTAAAACTCCCCCGAGGACTTGCCTGAGACCCCTAAAGTGATAAGGGTGATCCAAGGAGGTGGAAATAACCAGTGTCAGGTAGAAGACAAGCATGCTAATTCACTATGAAGATATCTATGGGTGGCTTCAACCATTCTGGAAAAAAAACAACAACATGGAATTATGCCAGAAAAGTGAGTAAACTATTTGTACACTAACTCCACAATCCCATTGTTAGTCATATGCCCCAAGGTCAATAGCAGAGGGAAAGGTCCTGTAGAGATGAAAGTATTTATAGCAGCATCTTTTTTTATATTAGCAAAGAAATTGGAATAGAGACGCTGACCTTGAATCAGGATGACTTGAGTTCAAGTCCCACCCCTGACACACACTGGTTCTGCCTAGTTGCTTAACTGCTTGGTGCTCTAGAAAACTCTCTAAGACTGTAAGTTGCAGATCTGCCTTGATAGAGAGAATTTCTTCACCAGCAAGTTTCCTATATAGTTGAAATACCAGGTCTAGACAGAAAGAAACCAGAAATAAGGTAGGCATCCACTGACTGAGGAATGGGGAACAAATTGTGATATATGGATGTCATTTCTATGTCCCAAGACATAAATTTAAAGAATTTAGAGACATTTTGGAAGACTTATATGAACAGATGCAGAGTGAGGTGACCAGAACCAGGAGAACAAATAATAGAGTGACCTTAGTACTAGACAGAAAAGCCCTGCCAAACAGTGCTGGAACTCTGAGCCAGGCCTTGACTCGCTCTGATTCCCGATGGCTGGTGATGAATCATGCCTCCCTCCTTCCTCCTGGGAGGAAACATTTAATTTTGTACCCATCTTTCAGATTGTAGACACTGTTTACAATCAGTGTTCACCTCTGTAATTCAAAATCGTGTTTCTGCTACATATACGTCTATACTCTGGATCTCATTGACATGGGCATTTCCTCCAAAAGTGCACATTGCAGCCTGTTCTATGCGACTCTTGGTCATATCAAGGGCCCACCCAACATGCCAAGAGCCTCTCTCAGTTTCTGCTGACATGTGGAGGGCACCACGGATCATGTCTTGCCAAAGTAAGAAGCATCTGGGTGGTGGGAGTGACACAGTAATAAAGGGAGATAGAATTCATGGCACAGTTGCCTACATAGCCTTCTTCCCAGCATGTCAGGAAAAGTTACTGTGGAGGGGAAAAATGTTAAGAAGTATCATCCTCTGACTCTTTGGGAATTGGACAAACTAGTGGTAGGGTGTCTCGGAATTAATTTCAAGGGATTTTGGAAGCCAGAGAAAGTCATGCCTACCTGGGGGAAAGGGCCCTTTTATGCAGTCCTATCTTTTCTTTTTTTTATTTTTTATCTTACTATCTTTTCCCCTTGTTATGAATATACATAAACTCTGCTAACTCTAACCCAAGTCAGAGTAAAAATAGCCAGATTCCAATAGCTTGAAACTGCACTAAGATTTTTGGGACACCTTCTATAGTAAAGTACTGGGATAGAATATGAACCTAGGTCTAGCGAGTCCCAGTTTCATTCTCTTAACCTTTGTATGGAATTTCTATCATCAGCAGCATCATCATCATCAACATTTATATGCTGCTTTTGTGCTCAAAAAATCTTTACATGTATTGTCTCATTTTAGCCTCACAACAACCTGTAGGTAGGTATTCCAGCTACTTTCAGTTCCTATTTTACAGATGTGAAAACTGAGACTCAGAAAATTTGAATGACTTCCCCATGGTGACCCACCTAGTAAGTGTTGGAGGAAGGATTGGAGGCCAAGGGTGCATTACTAGGAGTATCCATTTTTGATGGAAATGTAGCAGATATAGGAAATTAAGTTAAATTGTTATATTCTATAATCTTTAACCTAGAAATTGATCTTTGAAAGGAATTTGTGGTGACTTGTTCTCTTGCATTTCTTGCTGCCATTTGCCTCTGGTCTGCTTTGTAAAATACTTTATGATTCTCCCTTCTCTTTTGTCAATATTCCCTTCACTGAAACAGATTGTAACTCCTTTAACACTTCATGGCCAGTCAGTCTTTGAGAGTTGCTGTGGCCCCAAAGTTGATCATCCTGCAGCACCACTGGTGAGAAGACTTCCCAAACTTACATAACCAGATCTGTCTTTATACAACAGACATACACCATCACCGGGTGTGTACCCAGCCTTCTGAAGTTCAGCAGTATTTATGTTCTGCTGACAGAGCAGGATCACTTCCATGCCATGCAATGAGGCACAATATTGTCCTGTTACATTCATTGGTCATGGTTTCTCTAGCCATTCTGCAGCTGTTGGGCATCCATCAGGTCTTTGCTACCACAAGTCCTGCTGTGGATATTTTTGGTCAGTATTGGATATTCCTCTCTGACCTCATTAAGGTGTATTGTTGGTAGTGGAATTACAGACATTTGTCCCTCACAATTCAAAATGATTTCCCAGGATGGGTGGACCAATTCACAGCTCTACTAACAGTATCCTAGTAATGCTTGTTTTTCCTCAGCCCCTCCAACATTAACTGTTTCCAGTTTCTGTGGTCTTCTACAATTTCCCAAATCTGAAGAGAGACTCCTTAGAGTTGTTTCTTTTTATATGTTTTATATTTGGATGTATTTTTATGCATTTCTTACTTTTTATCTACTAGAGCAGATTTATGTTTCTGACTATTTGTTTGGAGTGGTTTTTCCTCTGATCTCTGATAATTTGCAATTCCTCTTTTGAAATGGTATATAAAGTTATACTTATTGCTGTTTTATAAATTATTTCTGAGGCATAATCTGCCTTCCCCATAGGACATGTGCTCTCTCAGAGTGGAAAAGTCTTCTTCAGCTTCTTTTGCTTTCTAGAATAGGTCCCTTGTGCTAAAGGCCGTTAGTAAGAAGAACCATTGACTGGATAAACTTGCTTGATGAGTGGTTGATGTGTTTCTTCTGGCCAAGTTTTGCTGTTGTCTTTAAAGAGGTGATGCTATGAGATCACCAGAACAATAAGACAACAGTGTTTGTACTAAAGGATTTTCTTGGTCTGTGGTGGTTCCTGCTATGTTTCAGCATTCACTCCTCTACTTTCCTAAGTCTTAGGTGCATTTTATGAAATGTTGATTTTGCCATAGTAGCCGTTCAGGACCTACATCCATGGAAATGGGATGTTCTGTCCATCATGGGTTTGACAGCCTGATAGTTTTAACCACAGGACCATCCTCTTTGTAACAGCCTCTTCAGAAATTACAGGTAGTGTAAAAGGCAAAAATATTTCTCTTTCAGCTGTGCTCGTGCCCCCTACCCCCACACAGCTGGTGGATCAACGGAGACAATCAGAAGCCCTTGTCTGAAATTGAAAATGTTGCTGACGTCTTCCTCCAGCAGAATTTACTGTCTTGCCTCTACAAGGAGGCAGGCTTGCTGGAGAGGACTTCCCATACTAGAGAGTAGGCACTTCAGGTGGCTGATCAAGGTGAAAAAGGGATGTTGTTATATGATAATTTGGCAGATGAGCAATCACTATATTTGTTAATCTTTCCGGAGGTCTCGCTCCAATCATTGGCCTCATTTAGAGAGCACCACCATAAAATGAGCTGGAATTGACAAGCTCATGTGGTCCAGTGATATCCTTTTAGATACTGGTGCTCTGCTGGGTCATTGTCTTTCACCAACCTCAAGTTCCTCCTTCCTTTTCCCATTATCCAACTCTCCACCTTGGGAGCTTTTATTATTGCTGTTCTACAGTTGAAATCTGTCAGCCCCTTTGCTGTCCCCTTTCTCCTTTTGTCCCAGAGTTTAAGGAG
This sequence comes from Bettongia penicillata ogilbyi, assembly GCA_023548195.1. Taxonomy (NCBI): domain Eukaryota; kingdom Metazoa; phylum Chordata; class Mammalia; order Diprotodontia; family Potoroidae; genus Bettongia; species Bettongia penicillata. The sequence goes on from JAJHZJ010000453.1 coordinate 8,902,802, forward strand.
GCTTATATGGATGGTGAGCTTGTTTTTAGCATTAGATAGGGTGGAGAGTAGAGATTGGGAGAGAGAAGGGGAGGGATGGGGAAAGGGTAAGAGAGAAGAGGGAGGGAAGGAGGGGAGACAGGGAAAGAGAGAGGAGTGGGAAGGGAAGGAGAGAGACAGAGAGGAAGGAAAAGAGGAAGAGGAGTGGGAGGAAAGGAGGGAACACAGAGACATGAGGGGAAGGATGGAGGAGGAGGAGGAGAGAGAGAGAGCGCACAGGCACAGGGAAGTAGCAATGGCAGAGTGGCTTGCCCATATTGAAATACTTGTTGCTTAAATCTGATTGACGAAGCCCGTCCCTTTGAGCTCTGCTTCCTCCAGGGTAAAGATGGGAAGAGCCAGGTATATGTGGTCCTTCATCGTTGAATGGTAGTCAGGCAGGTGTGAGGATTTCTACTTTTACCATAGCAGAGCTAGAGCTTTGTTATCCCAACTCTCCCATTGTGTGTATCGTGGACCTTCATGGAACAGAAATCGGCATCACACTCGATGACAATGAGCCATTTCTCAGACTTCTCTTAGTGCTATGGAAAGAGCCCGGGTTCTAGAGTCAGAGGTGGTTTTTAGTTGTATCTGACTCTTTATGACTCCATTTGGGGTTTTCGTGGCAAAGATACTAGAGTGGTTTGCTCCTTCTCCAGCTCATTTGACAGATGAGGAAACTGGGGCAAACAGGATTAAGTGATTTGTCAGGGTCACACCGCTGGTACGTATCTGAGGCTGCATTTGCACTCAATCTTCTTGATGCCAATCCTAGTGCTCTGTGCACTATGGTGTCCTCTAGCTACCCTAGAATCAGAGGACTTGAGTTCAAATCCAACCTCTAACATCTACTGTCTGTGTGAGTTTGGGCAGGTCACAACAATGGATTTCAGTTTTCCCATCCTTAAAATGAACTGATTCAGCTAGATGATGCTTTCGTAGATCAAATCTCAGAATCTACTAGATATTAGGTATTTGAGCTCCCCACCTTGAGCTTTTTAATCTAGGTTCCTCCACTCACTGCATGTGTAGACTTGAGCACTCCACTTGACCACACTGGGCCTCAGTTGCCTTCTCTGTAAAGCAGATTCTGGACTTTTAGCACCAGGTTTATGACTCTAAGGGACACAACAGAAAACATTGAAAACCTTAATGATACATGACTTCTTTTGGGAAAGTATTTTGGTCCAATTCTTGGACCCATTCTTCACAGACAGACAGACAGACACACACACACACACAGCCTGGCTTGTTCAGAAGTTCTGTGGCCTCTTGGAGAGGCTTAGAGGCTTGAAGTCTTGGGGAATTGAATTAAAATCCTATCTCTGGCACATCATTTAACCACCCAGTAGCTCAGACAGTTCTCCAAGAAGGTAAAAGAGAAGTTGTTACTCTTCTTTAATAGAGGGAGTTTGCCACAGCAGTGAAGTCACAATCTGACCCTGAAACAAAACCAAGTTCACCCTGTATAAACATCCTCTTAGTACCTTAGGTAGGGAGACTGGTACATGTGTGGTATTATTGCATTTTTATTTCATAGAAAATAATTCCTCTTGAGTCTGTCCTTTGTGGCCACTTTTCAGATGCAATGGGCAGGAGTGGGATTGAAGACTGGGAAGGAGAAAGTGATGCCCAACATGCCCTAGGAACAGTGATGTCAAAAATAAATAAAACGTGTTTATTTGAATTGAAGGGAGCATAGTAAAAGGAGTTCACAAGCCATTTTTTCAGGATAATTGTTTATAATTATTGTAGAGGGGATATTGGCATATTTTTTTTCTTTCAGAGCTCTCTTGCTTTTGGGAATTGGCCATTCCTCGGGCCATTCTAGCTGCGTGCATTTCCCCTGCTCTCTCTTTTCCACCCACTCCCATCCCCACACACCCTGGGATCTGCCTGGGAACTGGGAGCTCTCAGAATGTCCCAGTTCAGTTCAGCTGAAGGCGTTGAAAGCTCTTTTCATCTCTTGACTGATCGATGGGTTTTCTAACACAATTTTGGTCAGTGCAGGCCAAGTCCTCCTGGGCTGGATGGTGACACCTTCAAATCATCAGCTTACTAGACGGTAATTGATGACTTCTTTGTGATTGCATAAATGGAGAGTCACACAGGGGAGGGGGAAGAAACTTGGTGACAGCTGTTATTCTCAGATGTTGAGACATCCAATTCACTTCTAAACTCACTTTTAAAATGAAGAGGAGGAAGCACAGCAAGGTGGAAGCTAGCTGTGTGACCTTGGGCAAGTCACTTCCCTAACAGAGCCTTAGCAAAGCACCTAAAGGTTTATAGACTCCAAGAGCTGTCCATCACAACAGATTTCTGTCTCTTCCACAAAAGAAGAGAAAACCTAATCGTATTTCCGTGAGCTAAGGTCCATGTTGGTTTTCCATATTGGAAATTTCATGAAAGGGAGATATAGAAAATATTCAGAAACATAAACCTCAGGGATACACAAGAGGTAATCTGTGAATTTCTTAATGTTTTAATTAACAAATGAGGAGAAAACAATTTCAGGGCCACTCTTTGGTGAGATTTAAAAAAATGATAATGATGACTTATAGCCTTAGTAATCTCCAAGGATCTCGCTTGTGTAACGTTATAGGATCCATGATCCATAATAGGCAGGACGTAAAAGGCCTCTTCATTTTATACTTGAGAAAGCTGAGGCTCAGTGAGGTTTGGTGACTGCATGAGTCATCCAGGGAACAAGTAATGGGGCAGGATTTGAACTCAGATCCTCCCTAAAGAATGGGCCAGTGAAATACCCACAAATCACCAATGAGCCACACAGGAAACTAGTGAAGAATTCAGGGATGATTAGGCTGAAAGGCAATCCAGAAGTTGGCCTCAAATCCTGGTGTATCAGAGAGAGATTGGATCTTCTTCCATGGCTTCAGGATATGGAGTGAGGCCAAATGGGTGAATGTACCAGCTGACCATGAGGAAGAGCTTTCTTATACCTAGAGATTCATGACAATGAAGACCCACAGTGAGTTTTGTCCTGATCACTGGAGGCCTCCTTCATGTAGGAGATAGCACTAGAGCTAACCTTTAAAGGAGCTTGAGATTCAGAGAGGCAGAGGAGGGAAGGGAGGGCTCTTTGCAAGCTGGCACCAAGGTGGCATGGTCAATCTGGGTGGAATGTAGAACATGTGCTGCAGAAATAGGGAGTCAGTGGGGAGAGTAAGGTAGGCTGGAGTCAGACTGGGAAGGGCTTTCAATGCCAACCATAAGAGGGAGCATATTATCCTGAAGGAAGAAGATAGACATAAAAGCTTCCTGAAGATCCAAATGAGACAGATGTGCTTCAGCAATGTCAACTGGACAGTAGTGCAAAGGGTAGAAGGGAGAGGGGAGATCTGAGAAACAGGGAGACCAATAATGTTGGGATCTAATGTCTCTGGGGCACTCACTGTCAGTCATCTCTAAGAGTTGGACTCTATCTGGATGTTGAGATGCTCCAGGACGGGCATTCCGAATCACACAAGAGTTTCCATTAACCACACAGAGGAAGAGTCCCTTCTGCTATGGGAATAGCTGAAGGGAAAGGAGGCATGGGAGAGATATTGAAGGGTGTCAGAAAATAAAATATGCACAGGTGGACTAGTGGTGATGGGTGCAAGTGGGTCATTATCTGAAGCACTGAGTGTATGAGCAGACTGTCAATAGTGTGAGTGGTGCAATACTTACAAAGGCATTGCCTGTAAGAGTGGTCTGGGGAATCTTCCCATGTCAACTCTGTGGTATCCATCAGGGAATCCAGTTCTTCTCCAGCTTGCCCAGGGAGGGGTCCCTAGTTCTGTCTAGCTTGAAGATCTCCCATAAAAAGAAACCCCCACCTCCTGACACCAGAGGGTGCTGCACCAGCAGCTGTCCTGGGCGTTCGTACCTCAGGCATGCTAAAGCAAAGTCTGGATTCCTACGCAGTGGGCATGTCCATCAGGCTTCATTTTCTGCAATTCTGGGGTCCGACAAAGTACTAAAGAGAAATAACCCAACAAAGAATGTTTTGTGCTTATTTAAAGGGTCAGCTAGAAGGAACTCACCGTCACCTTAAAACCAAAGGCATTGTCAGAGTGATTCGGGAGTCAGATGACCTGAGTTCAAATCTCACCTTGCATATTTATTATCTGTGACTTTGAGCAACTCATTTCACTCCTGCAGCACTGGTTCCTCATCTCCAAATGAGGGGTTTGGTTAGACTGGATGGTGGCTGAGGTCCTTGTCTGTTCTAGGTCTGTGATCTTGCCAGCCAAATTTAATTTGAAACCAAAGTTTGAAGACAAAATACTTTGTCCAAGAAGGCTTTTAAAAAAGAATGAAAATGAAGAACAGCTTATGTCAGAGCATCTCTCCCTAGATCCTCTGAGAACCCCTAGGGCTGCACATTATCCACATTCTTCCCCGCAACAACCCCTTCCCCCTAACCCCAACTCTTTATTGAAGAAATGGAAACCACATCTTCCTTCCAAATGCAATAAATTCAGTTGTTGGTGAATGAAGATGTAGATCTCACGCAAAAGGAAACAAACAGCTAAACATACAAGAGCCCCCTTTTATAAGCATACAAGTAAGACACTTGTCTACACATCTAACAGAGAGACATCTTCCTTCCACAACACCTCATTCCTCATTTTTGTCATTCTATCATCTCCTCTGGGCTTCACAACAAACCTCTGAAGGTGGGGGCTGTTATACATTAAGAAATGTATGGAGCACCTCCTGGGTGTCCCTGAGGTTTATGTTTCTGAACATTTTCTATATCTCCTTTTCATGAAATTTCCAGTATGGAAAACCAACATGGAGCTTAGCTCATGGAAATACAATTAGGTTTTCTTTTCTTTTTGTGGAAGAGACAGAAATCTATTGTGATGGACAGCTCTTGGAGCCTATAAAGCTTTAGGTGGTTTGCTAAGGCTCTGCTATCACTAATTTCTAGCTCAAAACCTCATTGTATACCTATGAATGATTATCTGTGCTAGTAGTTCGAGATACCAGTATCCTTTCTTCCTAAGGGTGATCTCACCTGGGAGTATCTGTCCTGTGATGGATTGACTCCAGCCATTATAGGACTGCATCATTTTCAAGTGTGTGTGTGTGTGTATGTATGTTGTATGTGTGCATGCATGTGCATCACATTCCAGTGATTTCAGAACTCAGACCTTCCCATCTCTACGTTCATTGTGGGAGGTAGGGGTTGGAGCCCATGGAGAAGAAATGACCCATCTACTCTGGGAGAAAAGCAGGTCTCTTTGATGGGAGCCATGGCTGCCTCCGCTGGCCAGCACAGCTGCCAGTCTCATGAGTGGCCAGGCTTTCCCAAGCCTTACCCAGTCATTGACCTTGTAGCGATGGATTCTATTAAAGCAGCTGCTGCTGGTCCTCCACCGATTGAGTTGGTTGCCAGGCCTATAATAGAAGCCTTTCCTCTCCACAGAACTTGTCTGAACCTGAGTTGCTCTTGGCCCAGCCTTGAAGTCCCCCACCCCATAGCAGGAGCAAGCCAGGAGTTCTGGGAAGGGCTGTGGTACTGCAAGCTTTTGATCCAATGGGCACAGCAGGAAGTTGTGTGAGTGACTGATGACTGCCCACAGGCAGAATCTGCTTGAGTCATGGCCCTGTGGCCGCCCCCTTATTTACCCAGGTGTTCCTGGGTTGGAGTTGAGCAGGCGGGTGATCTGCAGAAACTTGAGCCAGTCAGGCACTGTTGATTTAGGGAAGGAAGTGCATGCAAAGGATGCTCTAGCGTTATCCCTTCAGGAATGAGCTGGCAGGGAACTAAAGGAAGTCTAATTAAATTAACTGGGAATACTACAGCAATGGTTCTGGGCACTTTGGCCTTTTCACATGTCTGTGAGGTCGGTGCTATTATTACTTCCATTTTTCAGATGTGGAAACTGAGCTGAGAGAAATGAATAACTTGCCCAGGGCACATGGGGTTGACAGTCAGATCCAAACTCTCTTGCAAGCCCAAGACGGCCACGTCTTCACTTTTCTGACTTGGACGCTAAGATGCCTGCATCCCTATTGGGGAATCACAGGGGGAGGGTGATGGAGGCCAGAGAGTGATGGAGGCCAGAGGACGCTGCCCTTGAACCCTACCTCTGACCCTCAAAATTTCCATCTTGTTTTCTTAGAAGGGTGGGTGGTGGGCTGACCTGAATACAGGACTTGCACTTAGAAAGAGCTGAGTTCAGATGTTGCCTTAGATAGTTGCTATGTGTGAAAGCATGTAGAAATTTCCCCATCTGAGGAATGGGGGTAATAGCGCCCAAGGCATCTTCTTCACCAAATACTTCTAAAGCTCAAAGGATAGGATGAATTTCAAACTCTTTGCAAAACTTCAAGCCTTTTATTTACCAAAATCTTGTGGGGGATGAGGAGATTGGGAGATGAGCTTGTGGTTTCAATGGTAGGAGGAACAGCTGGTGAGGAAACTCCCATTGGAGGCCTGTGCCTTCTCTGAGACATCTCATCTTGGCTAGCTGACAGGGGCAAATGATAAGCGATTTACCCAGGGTCACACAGCCAGAGGAAGATTTGAACCCAGGTTTCTGACTCTGTCTGCTTTCCCATTCTGCCTAGGTTTCCCCCAAATCATTTTATATCTATTTAGATGCCTGTTGATTTATTATTATCATTATTTTACCATTAAATTGGGGACAGTTATTTTTTGAAGTTTGCTAGCCAGATGCCCACTCTCTCTCTGCCAGTAATTCTCAGGGAGCTAAAGCCTTGCAAAGACAAATCATTTATAGTTAGAAGAATTTGGAAAAGAAACTGATAATAGTCTGTTCTGCAGTACCTGGCATGCTGTCCTTGTTAAATGGATTCTGATAGAAAGATTTGACTTATTCCCGTGAGTTACTTTGTGTATCTCTGGGTCCTAATTTAAGATATTAACATTCAAGTCATTTTTTGCTTTTATTCCATGTGATTTTGAAGCACTAAATCAACTTCTATCCAGAGTCAAGATTAACATGATAAATCTGTAGTTCTTGGGGGCCTGCTGCCACAGCAGGCAGGCTCTCAGACAGACCCGTGCAATTGTCCTCATGTTGTGCATGACGGCTGCCCGCTGCGCCTTTACTGCTGGCAGAAACTGGTACCTGAGAGATTATTTGGAGATAATAAATCTGTGCTGTTCATCAAAGTGGTTTATGCCTCTGCCTCGAATTTTACCTTAATAATAAATGGCTTCATCCCATAAGTCCATCCATGGTGACATCATTGTCCGCTGTTTGGTTTTTCACAAGTAAGCCAATGGAGCTGGGTCCTTACCTGTGTTTGCCCCATCCATTTATGCCAATCACAAGCTGTCCTTACCTACCTTTCCATCTTGTGTGAACCTTTACTGTGCCAGATTGTCAAGTGTCTCACCCAATTGTGAGCATGACACAATCAGACTGGAAGATGCCATTGGACCCTCAGCACTCTGACATGGTCATTAATGACCTTCTGACTTCCAGATCCAACAGGCCTTTGGGGGCCTCTTTCTTTTACATATTTCGAGAGCATATGAATCTGATGAAACCTCATTTTTGGGCGAGAGGTTGGGCTAGAAAGAGATTGGGAAGTCACCTGAAAAGAAATGATACAGCTCAGACCATGAGAGAAGGAAAAGGCCCAGAGGGATTGGTTATATGTGGGGGACCATGGACTGAATCTTTTCCCTTTTTTTGGAGGAGGGAGACAAGGCAATTGGGGCTAAGTGACTTCCCCAAGATCAAACAGTTAGTAAGTGTCAAGTGTCTCAGGTCAGATTTGAACTCAGGTCCTCCTGACTCCAGGCTGAATCATTTCTAAAGGTCCTACAGGAAAGCAGGAAACAGTGGAGATAGAGATCTGTTTGCAGTGTCATGGATTCTCAGAGATGGAACTGTGGCCCAGCCTTGGAAATCAAGCCAAGGCTACAAGCTTTAGTCAAATGCATACCAGGCCCTCTCCAGGCATTGTGCTGAGATCACAGGTATCATGTGATTGGGACATCATGGTGAAGCATTGAAGGAGGGTTTCTGTAAAGGCTGAAAATGATTCTCTTATTAAAAACATCAAGCAAGGACATAATTGTGCATGGGTGGTGAGGCACAATTACACATGGTCTGTCCCTACCTTCTAAGGACACTCTGTGAAGCAGTGGATATACTACACTACTTGGATAGAGGAAGACCTGGGAGCAGCTAGGTGGCACAGTGATAGAGCACTGGACCTAGAGTCAAGAAGATCTGTGTTCAAATCCAACCACAGACACTTTTTCAAAGGCACTCTGTAAATACTGAGAGATAGTGTCTCCACTGGATAGAGAGCTGGCTTCAGAGCCCACCTCTGAAAAATATTGGCTTAGTGACCCCCCAGAAGTTACTAAAGTCTCGTCACCAGCATGGAGGCAGGGGTGGAACTGGCAGTCTCCTAGGTCCGATCCCCTGCCCGTCAGTCCCCTGTGACAGCATGTATTCTTTCCATCAGACTGCTCATAGCCTTGACCAAGCCACAAGCTAGACGATTTGTAGCAGTGAAGTTACAAAAAGACTGAAATTACAGAAGGAAACATCTCAGGGTCTTTGGAAAAACTTCCCCAGGTTTGACTCAAAGGCAGTCACTGTGGGGTCCTCTCCTTGGATTCCACTTTAGATTTGTCTCCTAAAGATGTTAGAGGTCTTCGGGGCTTTCACAGAAACCTAGACTGGATTCATTCTAGGGAGGAGTCTTTTGTAGGGCAAGAGCTCTGTGGGGTAATGGTTGAATCTTGTTTAAAAAGATACTTTCATATACAAAACTGTTCCTTCTCCCAAAGTTCTATACCTGTCTTCAAGGAAAAATGAGAGAATGGCAACCTTTGGCTTTTGAATGTGGATTCCGTTGAATATCCTGGCCTTTCTAGGCTGCCTCTTGTTGCCTGGTGGTCTTGAGAGGCCAATTCCTGCGGCCACTGAGCTTTTAAAAATGTTTCTAAATATCTAGGAGGCCTGTCTCCGTGAAAGCTAAGAGACGAGGGGCAGAGAATGCCTTTGCCTTAAGTACGTTATTTTTATTGGGGCAACTGTATTCATAGTACTCAATTACTTTCAGTAATCTGCATCAGAGAAAATAATATAAATGATGTCTGATGTGTTCACCAAGTGGGAAGGGATGCCATGTATTAAAAAAAGGTTGAAACAATGGAATGGTTCAGTGAAGGAAGGTTGCAGCCAAGAGCACTGGACATCTAGGTCTTTCTTTAGGATTTTCACTGGAGACCCGTGAATTTTAGAGGTGATAAAGAAAACCTGGTTTCTAAAATTTTTTAATTAAATTTTTATGATAGAAGATTTGGCAGGTGCTGTTCTTTAAATATTCAGTATGGGTAGAGTCAAGGTGAAGCAGCATTGAGAGGTCTAAGCCTCAGTACGATAGGATTGGTCATATGTTGTGGAGGGGGCTCTGATTGGACCTCAAATGTGTTCCTCCCATCCCACAGGACTAGTGACTACTTGGTTCATTAGCAAAGCCTCTTCCAGGGTGGAATGGCCAGTTATGTCTAAGGTGATGGACTTCTCTCTCTTCCATCCCTTAATGGAAGAGTTGTCATCGAATCCAGCCTCAGGCACTGGTCTGGTTCAATGACCTAAAACACTGCCTACCTCAGTTTCCTCATCTGTAAAATGGGAATAGTGATCCATTTCCTGCAGTTATTGTGAGGATAAAATGGGATAGTATTTGAAAAGCTCTTAGTACAGTGCCTGGCATATAATGGGGGCTTAATAAATGCTTATTCCCTTTCCCTAATGCTAAGGATGTGAGTCCTGATGATAAAGTGGATCCTGGTTTCATCAGATGCTTCTGGTGTACTGTGCTAAAAGAATCGGGTATCTGGGATAGGGGATAGAAAGATCCTTAAAGGTCCTCTTGTCCAGCCCCTTCATTTTAAAGGGTAGGAAACTGAGACCCAAAGAGGGGAAGGAAGGGAAGACAAAAGTGTTTGTGCACCTACTGTGTGCCAGGCACTTTACAAATGTTCTATCATGGGATCTTCTAGCACCCCTGGGAAGGAAGTGCTTATTAGACCCATTTTACAGTTGAGGAAACTGAGGTAAACGGAAGTTAAGTGACTTGCCCAGGACCACACAGCTAGTAAATGTCAGAGGCTGGATTTCCACTCAGGTTTTCCCAATGCCAGTCCAGTGCTTTGTGCACCATGGCGCCACCTACCTGCCTAAACTTGCCTGGCTCTTCCAGCTTGGGCTCTTCCAGTTGTCAGTCAGGAAGGATACCTTAGCAAGGACCAGTCTAGAGCCACCTGGGCTTAGCGTGTGCTCTGGGCTTGGCCCTCTGCCTGACTCTGGGGCCTCGAGGGTGACTAAGGAGTATTCCCTGGCTGGGGCTGGAATGGGGAGAGGCCAGCCGGGTAGAGAACTGTGATCAATGTACTGAGAGGGACAGATAAGACACAGACAGCCATGTGAGAGATGTAAGGACAGAGAACTCACTCTCAGGCCGGTGGGGGTAGGGATCAGGGACCAAAGAGCAGAAAGGCAGAAGTGGGACATGGGAAGAAATCATCGTCAGCATAGGGGACAACAAGAGGAAGAGTCTGGAGATGGACAATACCCCGGGTAACTGTAGCACAGGCAGCTTCCTCAGACTTTCAGGGGCCTGTTAGAAATGTTCCAGAGGCAGCCTGGCATCGCGAGCAGAGGGCAGCCTGGAATCTTGGGTAGAGGACAGCCTGGCATCACGGGTAGAGGGAAGCCTTAGTGTCAGGAAGATGCTGGATCACCTTCTGTCTCTAACACATACTTACTGTGTGATCACAGGCGAACTTATTAACTTCTCTGGAACAATTTCCTCAATTTTATTATTTATTATTTATTTATGATAATTTTATAATAAGGAAATTGAACAAAATATCCCTTCTATCCCTGAATGCATGGAAGAGGGGTGTGATAGAAGGTATAGAAGACCTGCCTCAGTCAGGAAGACTTAGGTTCAAATCTTGCCTCTGACTGATGCAATTACTAGGTATGTGACCCCAGACATTTCAACTCTCAGGGCCCTAGGAAACTCCCTAAGCCTGTACAGGATGGGCAAGCTGGTCATCCCATCCATCTGAGAGGGAATTCCCAATGCCCGTGGCACAGGGCTGGACAGACAGAGGAAGAGGTTGGCCCAGCCATGCTGCTTTTTCTTCCTCCTTGAGTCCATTCCTGGAAAATGAACTGAGATGCCCCTATGTCTGTGTTCTGGGCCACACCAGGTTCACACAGGACAATGAAAGTGATTCTCAAGGAAATTTTTCAGCTGAGGAAAAGGGGTCGGTTTCATGATGAGGCATGTACTGCCAGGACAAGAGAAGAAGCAGAAATCCCTTGCCATAGCTCCTGCTCTCTTATAGACCCCGGAGTTTCACTAAATGGCCTCAGAGTCCTTTCTATACTCTGGGCTTCATTGTCTGCCTCCCTTGATAGAGTGGCAAGTGACTTCTGGAAAGACCCATCTTTCTGTAAAGACAGCGGGAATTAGAATTCTTCCCAGGGCTCAAATCCTCACCAGGATGCAGGAAACTCATGACCTTTCCCATACTGGCATTAGTCATTCAGCACTGATGTCACCGCCCTAGACCCCATACCCACGTGTGCTGGCAGTGCGCAGATCCCCTGCTTGAGGTACATACTCTCAGTGTAAATGGAACTGTACTTGTAAACAGGAAGGCCCTCTCTGGGGGGATGGGGCATGTGGGTACCAGCCTCCCCTCACCTCATCTGTTTGCCTTCTTCTACAGAGACCCTCCTGGATGACTTCCTGCTCACGTACACCGTCTTCATGACCACGGATGATTTGTGCCAGGCACTGCTGCGGCAATATCCTTCCTTAACTGCAGGACGCTTTGTAGGCTGTTGTCCCGACAGATGTTTGACGCTGCAAACCATCTGCCTTGTTTAATTAGCCAGGTTGTGGGGGAGCACGGGGCAGGTAAAGGGCTCATAGCTTCATCACCAAGGTGAAAATGAGGCAGGGTAGGGGAAGGGGGGGATGGAACAAGCATTTATTAAACATCTACTATATGCTAGTCATTGTACTAAGCCCTGGACACAAATCCAAGCAGAATGAAGGATGGTCCCTGCCCTAGAGGATCTTATGGTCAAGGCAGCATGTGGGGGCGGGGGGGGGGGTATGTGGAAGCAGCCAGGATAGGACTTGGAAACCTGGACTGAAAAAGAGCAAGCCACGGGGAGTTTCTGGGGGGAAGATGGAGATACTATGGTGTGGGAATGGCAGGGGCAGGGCTGGAGGAGCTCCATAGGGAAATTTTAGCCATGCTACGATGCTGGGAGGTCATCATTCATCATCAACATAATAGCATGTCTATGACAAAGCAGTCTACACATAGTCTCCCATTTTATCCTCACTACACTTCTGTAAGACAGCTTCTGTTATTATCCCTATTTTACAGATGAGGAAAACTGAGCCCAGAGAGGTTTCATTCAATCCAACGAATATTTATTAATGGTTTAGTGACATGCTCCAGATCCCATAGCTAGTAACCAAGGCTGATTTTGAACTCAGGTCTTCAGTGTGCCACCTGGCTGCTATGTGAGGGAGGGTCCTGATGGAGACAAGTGTTACACCAAGTGAGAAATTAGGGGTTAAATCATGGGTGGCTAGATGAAGCCTAGTAGAAAGAGCTCTGGGCCTGGAGTCAGGAAGATGACCTGAGTTCAAATCCAGCTCCAAACACTTACTAGCTGTGTTACCCTGGGCAATTTACCTGTTTGCCTCATTTTCCTTATCTGTGCCAAGAAAGTCCCAAATGGGGTCCTGATTCATCTAAGCTCAGGCAAAATATTCTACAGTTTTTCTGGACCTTCATTTCCTCACCTGCAAAATGTGGAAGATTGGAATCGATGTCTCTGAATTCCCTTCTGGGTATCAATCTATCATCTTTCCTCTTCACCAAGTGGACGTGGAGCATTTCTCCGGGCCTTGGTTTCCTCACCTATAAAATGGGAGCGATAACGGCACCCACTTCATAGTGTGGTTGTACCGGGTAGACAATATACACCACCTGCTTAGCCAACCTTAAAACCCTATATAAATATGAGCTGTTATTATCAACTGGAGCAGATACAATCCAATTTAACATATTAACTGTTTGTTATGGACAAGACATGGACATAATGTTGAAAAACCCAGGCTCCCCAGCAAGTCTGCGCCACCTAACTGTTGCCCGGTCATCCTAATAAGAAAATGCCAGAGAAGCCTCAGTAAGTAATTCTCGCTTTCTCTGCCATATGCGGCTGAGGATTCCATGACAGCCTATCATGAAATTTTATAGGACGGGGACTTGATATTCACATGACCCCATTCTAATGGCCTGGCGATGTTTTCTGGTTTATCATAATTCCCTGAAATCTCTGGGCTGATATAATACTGTATATTGTTTTCAGCTCAGAGTATTTTCCTGCTAAAAGCATTTCTTAGGCTGCTATAAAATATAATAGGGAAGGGGCTTGGGGGGGAGCATCATAAAGAGTGATAGTGGGATATCTCTATGAATGAATGCAGGATTGGGAGAAAGTGGTTCTTTCTGACCGTGCACCCACATGAGACTCCAGCCTTCTTCCCCTGCTTGCATTGTGGGAAAATCAGTCATGTTTGCAAATCCTAACTGTTTTAAAGCTTCTAAATTTCCACCATTCCTACCCAGGGCTAAGGATAGCAATGATAATGATGGGGAATATCATTTCTTAGTCATTCATGAGTGTCTAATTATTTCAAGATGCTAAATTTGCAGAAAAGTATTGATAGAAAAAGAGACAGCTAGGTGGCTCTGTGAATAGATCACTGGGTCTAGAGTCAGGAAGACTCATCTTCCTGACTTCAAGTCAGGCCTCAGACCCTTCCTAGCTGTGTGAACCTATGCAAGTCACTTAACCCTGTTTGCTTCAGTTTCCTCATCTGTAACATGAACTGGAGAAGGACCTTTGCCAAGAAAACCCCAATGGGGTCACAAAGAGTCAGACAAGACTGAAAATAACTGATCTGTCCCATGATCTCTGTGGTCCTCAGGTGTTCTCAGGCTATATTACCTCAGGAGCCACACTAGCCATCCTGAAAGTGGCCAGATTTTTGGTGTGAGGTAGACTGTTAGCTCCATAGGGGCACAGGCCAGGTCTTAGCTCAACTTTTCATCTCGCTCTATATTCTGTACACAGGAGGTGTTGAATAAAAGTTTGTGGAAACAAACGTGTTTCTAATTTTCCTAGTTTTCTCCCACACAGTGACTTTTAGCAGGTCAGAATATTGCCTGGGAGCATAGCCCAGTTCATAAGGATGGGAAGCCTTTGGCTGGAAATGCCCAAATATTTTTTACAAGGGAATCTAATCATAAAGTCTCATGGTCTCATACTAAGAGGCTCATAGTGAGGTGACCTCTGACCCCACCAGTAGTGTCATTGAGTTCTCAGAGACCTTAGAGATTAACTGGTCTGGCCCCTTCATTTTGCAGAAGGGGACAATGAGACTCTAAGGGAATGTGTGAGAGTAGCTCTTGACATTTTAAGTCCAAAAAGCTGGGACAACTTTCATTAAAACAAAATTGAAAACCACCTGATTCTCCTTTTAGGTTGCAGCTGCTTGGCGTAGTATATACAATAGGCTGCTTACGAATACTGACAAATCCCCTAGGACATTTGTTACCCATGCACTCTCAGGGGTAAAGAGAGGAATCCCTTCTCACTGCCTCCTGGATGATTTTTCTTCCTTTGTTACTCTGTGAAATAAAGCTAATCATTCTGGTAGCACCAGTGGCTGTCAGAGCTCAGTGAGCCAAAGTCTGTCAAGACCCTTGCCAACCTTGAATCCTATCTTCTTGTCAACCCTCCTTGGGCATCAGGAAGCTTGCAGTCAGGGAGAGTGATATGACCTCGGACTGTGAATGAATACTAGCTGTGTGACCGTAGACAAGTCACCTAAATTGGACCCAGGGACTCAGGGGAAGGCTAAATTACAGGGGAGTTGGCTGCTATCCTTCAGCTGGGGAAAGAGTTTCTACACCAAGGAGTTCCTTCCACTAGTGACATACATTGTGGAATGAATGCTCAGGTCCCACCTATGGAACCAGGGCTTCCCTGATTCCTGACCCCCTCCTTTGTTCATTAGCCAGCCCTCTCCCTCTCCCATTGCTGTGTCCTGTGGCTGGCCTTTGTCTTTACTGGCTTGTATGTGCTGATAAAGTCCTTTGGGGCAGGGACTATCTACTTTAAATCTTTGCATTCAGAGTGCTGTAGAAGGCACTTAATGGCCATTGGTGAAGGGGGATCTAACATTGGACCCAAAGAAGAAGGAAAGTGATAGTTCACAAAAGCACTTAGCCTAGAGGTAAATAAACAGCCATATAGGTGTCCAGTGCAGCCACTCCTCCCCGTTTGTACATATGAGAAAACTGAGTCATGGGAGTTAAATGACCTGCAAGGGTCCCCCAGTAGGGATCTGACTCAGACCCAGGTGTCCTGACTCCAGGACCAGGGATCTGTCCCCTCCCCAACACTACCTCTAATTAACATTATCATTGGTTTAAAATGTTCCTTTCCAAGGAAAACCAAAGGAAATAATGACAGTTTGAGGCATGTCATTTAAAGGTAGCCCACGTCTTATTCCTGTTCACACCCTAGTCATTGAATTCTGAACCAAACGGGAATTTATCAGCCTCCTGTATTTCTTCAGTTGAACACTAAAATGGGCCTGTTCAAGTGGTCGAGCTTAATGCTATGTGTTCAGGAGGTAGGAGGGAAGGGGCCACGTATGTGATTAAACCACATTTTATTAAAAAGTGCAGACAAAGCATGAACCAAAAGTCAAGCTGACTTTATGATTAGAATTTTCTTGTAGAAACCGGGTAATTCCAGCTGAGAGCACCCAACACTTCCCACTCTTGTGAGCTGGGTAAGGCTGTAGATGTTCCCAGGCAATGTTCTGCCTGGCTGATTGTCACTGGGTGGGGAAGAATGGTGGTTCTCAGAAACATGCTCCCTTATTAAACACCTACTGTGTACAGAGCCCAGGGCTAGAACACAGGTTGAGATAAAAGGGTTAGCTGAGATGTGGCCTGTGCCTTTATGGAACTGATGGTCTACTTCCCAGCTCTAGAAAAGTTGGCCATTTTCAGGATAGCTATTATCATTCCCCAGGAGCTGGACCCATCCAGCCCAACCCCTCTCCTTTTATAGGTAAGGAAACTGAGACCTAAGGAGGCTCCTGACTTTATAATTGAGCTAAAACTGAAAGGGACATTAGAAGTCGATTGTTATCTATGAGAAAACTGAGACCCAGGTAGGTTGTGTGATCTGCCAACAGAGATCATAGACGTCAGAGGCAAGATCTGAATGCAGGTCCTCTGACTCCCAGCCAGGGCTCTCTCCCCTGTACTATGAAAAAGTTATGAGCTGTAAGGGACCTTGGAGGTGATCTATTCCAACCCATTTATCTTGCTGAATAGGTGAGTGACACTCAGAAAGTCTGATTTTTTTCAAAGTGACCTAAGTTCTAAGTAAGTGTGGGATTTAAACCCATATCCTTGGGATCCAGGTCCAGTGTTTGTTTTTTTAAACCCTGATCCCTATTTAACATTCAGGGTTCTAGTCTCCTAGAGCAGGAATTCTTAACCTGGGGTCCATGAACATTTTTCTTTACATTATTTTGATAAATTTAAAAACATTTTTCGTAGAAGGAGTCCAGAGGTTTCACTATAATGCCAAAGGGGCCCTAGAAACCAAAAATCCCCACCTTAGTGCCACCCTAGAAGCCAGTAGACCTGCTTTCTTCTACCCTGTTGAAATAGGGCCAAGCCAAGTCCAGGCCTCGGGGATTGCAACCAGAAGGGACCTTAGACCTTAGAAATCCCCTCTTGTCAGGTACTTTGAGGCTATAGGTGGAGAAACTTGGGCCCCACACCTGGGGTGAAGGACTGGGCCAAGGCCAGGCTTTTTGGGCATCACCTGCTGCTCTGTTCCCCACCTTTCCCTTGGTTGCCTGGATTGTTTTCTTGGGGCATTTGGTTCCATGTTGTAAGTGAGTACCTCCTGTTTTGTCTTTATCTTTCTTTTCCACAAATGAGCATCACCACTCAGAGAAACAGGGCTTCTATCTTTGGGACTTACGCAATGTAATGTGCCCACATGTTTTCTTTAACCTTTTCCACCTATTCTGCTAAGAAATATCAAGGCAAGGAGGAAAACTCAGACGTGCCTCGTCGAAAGCGGAAAGTCTTACATCTCGTGTCCCAGTGGATCGGGCTGTACAAAGACTGGCTGCCAGAAGACGAGCCCTCCAAGATGTTCCTAAAGGTATCGCTGGGGGGCTGCTGGTCAGTGGCTGCCTTCAAAGGTGGGAGGGCCTTTGAAATTCTTGATTTAAAGAAAAAAGGCCACATAAGACTGTTTTATTGAATGGGAATTTGGCAATCAAAGAAAACTGTCTTTTTTTTTCACATGGTTGAGTATCAAATTTTCTGAGGTAAGCTCCAGCTAAAGTCTCCTTTTTTGACTTTTTTTTTCAACAAATGATGCTGTGAATGCATGGCAAGGTTTATGCCAGCTTCTTGAAAGGAGAGACTATTCATTTGTATTTGTGAACTACAATCTCAGCTTGAGGAGGGGCAATAAATCTCTTTATATTACAAGGTTTCTAAAAGGATGGGAAATTCTTTTAATATAAATCATGAACCTGGTGAGCCTGAGCTGTCTGTCCCCAAGGCTTCAATTTTCTTCATTTAACAAGCATCATTAGACCTCTCCTGTGTGTCAGGCACAGTGTAACAGAGACACGAAAACTCTTAACAGATCCAGCCTTGTATGTAAAGAGTTTATCTTCTCTCTCTTTGTGTCCACAAATCATTCTCCTCCTCCTCAGCATAGTTAACATTTATATAGCAAGAGCTCTTTATAAATTATTATCTCCATTTTACAGATGAGGACACTGAGGCAAACAGAGGTTAAGAGACTTGCCTAGGGTCACATGGCACAGTGGATAGAACACCAAGCCTGAAATCAGGAAGATCTGGATTCAGATCCTGTCTAAGACACTTACTTGCTGTGTAACCCTGGACAAGTCACTTAAACTCTGCCTCAGTCTCCTTATCTGTAAAATGGGATGATAAGGGCCTATACTTCCCAAGCTTGTTTGAGAAGCAAATGAGATAATAATTGTTAAGTACTAAGCGTAGCGTGTATCATCCTTCGTTGCCAAAGAAGACCATGCCATCAGACGAATGATGACGTGACTTGCACTTGACTTTGTTTTGAGTGAGGGAGGGCTGTGCAGGTCACCAGCCTCACTTCTCCTTCAGAGCCATCCAGATCCAGTGACCAGATATTCATCAGGATGACTGGAGATGACCTAGTACAATAGAAATGTTAAAAAAACAACTTTTAATCAAATAATTTCAACTGTCTTGTGTGCATGTGTGTGTGTGTGTGTGTGTGTGTGTGTGTGTGTGTGTGTGTTTCCAGACCATATACAGGAATGTCCTAGATGACATCTATGAATATCCAGTACTTGAGAAGGAATTGAAGGAACTCCAGAAGATCCTTGGGATGCACCGACGACAGTAAGTGCTCATCTTCCTTCCCATTTTCACTTGCGCTGGTACTTCCATTTTTAAAATCATCTCAATAGATGGAGTTGGGAAATTGGGGATTTTAAAAGGGGACAGAGGTCCCCAAAGTGATGTCACTCTGGTCCTTGAATTCCATGTGAGCCCCTGGCTTTCTGTGATCCTGGAGCCATCATGATCCTTTTTGTCTCTTGGAGTAAAGAAAAATAGAATCTGCCCAGTTTTCTGTCAAAGAAAAGTACAAAGGATTCAGATAAAATTGATGATTTCCTAAACAAACCCACAAATCATTTGTAGATGAGGTTTGCGTGTTTGTTTTGACCAGACCTCTGATTTCATCTCAGTGGGAGTATTCCCAGTATGGAAACCCACTCCACTGAAGCAGGTCTATAACTTATTGTCTTAGGTATGAGGGGTGCTTAGAGGAGACAATACTTTCCTTTGGTCACAAAACTTCTATGTGGAAGAGATATTTCTTATGCCCCAGTCTTTCTGATTCCAAGGCTGACCCCTGCTACTTCTCAGAGTTTTCCTTATTAAAATGAGACTAAAATGCTTTTGGAGGGTAAATTTAACTTAAAATTAAATTTTGATTTTCATGTGATTTAGAGATATTACCATGGAATGAGGGCAAGGAGTTACTTGAGGATATACGCGGATTTTTTAAAAAGGTGTTTTATAAATAGGTCACAGATTCTTCAAGACCCAATCTTTGAGGGTCTCTTAAAGCTTTATATTCCATTTAGAAAGATCCTGGGACTTTATCCTGGGACCTTTATTTGCTTAGATATTCATGATTAAACAAGCTAAAGAGAAATCACCTTAAATACCACTGCCACCACCCATCCTCACCGTGGTCAGCTTGTTCAATCAACAACCAAATCCTCTGCTTTTAGTTATAGTCCTCATGGGGATGAGGGTGAGGGAGGGGGAATCCTGCTTTAAAATGCTGAATTCCCCTGCTGGAGTTGTGAAGAACTCATCAAACCTAGATGCCCTTTAAAAAATAATCATGGTAAACTTGCCCGAAGGGGCTGCTTCCTCTTTGTCTCAGCGCCTAGCCCACCCTGCTGTCTAGCATCATAATGCCTGTTGACTGATGGAACTGAGTCTTGCTTGACCAGCTATTTTGATCCCAGTTTAAAGCATCATTTAATTGCAATGAGATCCATCGTGGTCCAGATGCAAGGGCTGCAGTGATTTCATCTGGTCAGTTGCTGAGATCCATGCCCCTCCCCTGGAGGCTGGCTTCTTTCCCTGCCATACTCATGGGCATCCTTAGTCATTTGGACAGTGTCGGGCGCACGGCCTGTAGAGTGAGCCTGCTTACTTCTGACAGCTTTCAGCTCCTCATCACATGCACTGTGTTGTTTCTAGGGTATCAAACCATTATGTAAACATGAGGAAATGGAAGGATTATGGGGCAGAATTGTGTTCTGTGTCAGCTTAATCCAAAATAATCCTTGCTTCAGATGCAGTCTGTTTTCTGGGCTTTGGGGCAGGGGCCCTAGTCAGGGGTGGGAAGGGGCAGTGGGGCAGTTATTACCAGGATTGAAAAGTTTTCTTCCCTGGTGACTTCATTCTACATTTTATCTGAATAGGGGAGGAAATACTTTAAAAATGTAAGGAAATGACCAAGTAGCTTGAGGAAATAGAGCTGAAATCTTAAAGAGAGGACAGCCACCATTTGGCTTAAAAATCATTTTAAAAAATAAAAACTGATTAAATGCCATTGTGGTGTCAGTTCTGAGTCTCAGGTTTCCTCCCCTGAGCATTGCTCTCTGGCCTTAGGTAACTCATTAGGAGAAAAACAACTTCTCCCTGAGACAGAAATCAAACCAGTGACTTGGTCTCCGGCTCTGGGTCACCTATGGTGCGGTGGAAGCAGGCCCATCGTTCCTGGCTCTGCCCCTTAATAGCCCTGTGGTCTTGGGTGATTCATGTCATCGTTCCCAGCCTCAGTTTCCTCATCTTCAAAATGGGTTGGAATAAGGGACCTCTAGGGTCCCTTCTAACTCCATAGCTGGGATTCTTTCATCTTTAGTTGAGTTACAAAGTCAGCATATGGGTTGGCCCACCAAGGTCTCCTTAGCTGCTGTCACAAAGCCATTAGCAGGAGAGATTCAGGCACCTGTGTCCCATAACACATCTATGCCATTATCACCTGAGTGGCACATCGGTGTTTGTGCCTGGCTCCATGTGTCCAGTGGGGCATTTTTCTCATGTCTGCCCTAAAAGTCCTTTCTCTGCACACAAAGCAAAGTAGATGATTGATTCCATAACTGGATGATACTGATAAGAAATGAACACTTTGCTGGAGTCCAGTCCAAGGCAGATTGTGGGAGAGGGGGTCTGGCCTTGATTATCCAGATCATTGACTTCTGGTCAAGGGGCAGGTCTCAAGGTATTGCCAGAGTCCTAGATCTAGAGCTGGGAGGGGCCCTAGAGGTCCCCTCGTCCAACCCCTCATGTTACAGATGAGGAAACAGGAAAGTTGTGTGACTTGTCCAAAGTCACACTGATAGGGAGTTATAGAGTTAGGATTTGAACCCAGGTCCTGCTCAAATTCTCACTCTGATCTTTCCACTGCTCTTTCTGCTGTTAGGGGGAGGAGAGAGCTGACTGCTGAGTGTGCATCTCTCAGTGTCAACAACCTGAGGTGGGTGGTAGGTGGGTGATATCTGCTCTCTTTTTCCAAACCAAGTCTGACCTTGTGCCTTTCTTTTCAGCACTGTGGATGAATACTCACCACACCGGAAGGTAAGGGCATACTTTCTATATCTGCGTTAGGAGGATACCCCTTAGGAAGCCTCCACTGCTAGCCCTCTCCTGGCATGTCTTCATGATTCAAAGGGAGCCTGCCTAGGGCATGACAGGACCCCACTGGGGCTACTGCAGGACTGTGATTCCCTGCTCTCCTTTGCCCTCATGCCAGAGAAATTCAGATTGAATTCCCATGTGCTTGACTCATAGGGACTCTGGCCTGATCAGCCTTTGTCTGAGACAATGTGGGAGTGGAGTCTGACATGCCATTGGGACCCTGACCTCTCTATAGATGAGATGATCCAGCCTCTGAGCAAACCCACTCAGGAGAGCAGCTTAATTCAAGGTTAGAAAGGAATCACTGGATGCAGAAAAATGTTGGTGGGCTTCGTTTTGGCCGGTTTTGAGTAAGGAGAGTTTCCACCAACACGGGGAAATGCCTGCCGGCTGGGATATATCCCTGTCAAGATGAGAGCAGGGCAGAGAAAGATCCCTCCTCAACAACTCAGTCCTAAATTTGCCCAAACTGAAGCTGGAGGATAGGGAGGCTGAAGTGATAGAGGAGAAGGGGCCCTTCCTCTGGAACAGAGGATCTAGGTTCCAATCCCACCCCTAATGCTTGGGCATCATCTGTAAAATGGGATTAGATAATACAATCATGGAAATAATAACTAGCATTTAAAGTTTACATTTCTATTAGCTCATTTTGTTTTATAATAACCCTATGATGTGGATACTATAATTATCATCTCCAAGTGACAGAAGGGGAAACTGAGGCTGAGGTGGGTTAGATGACTTGCCCAGGGTCATGCAGCCAGTAGATGTCTGAGACAGGATTTGTCCTCAGGTCTTCCTGATTCCAAGTCCCATGCACTGTCCACTGCACAATGTAACTGCCTAGAGGGAACCCTGAGGTTCTCTCCAGTCTTAGAGCTAGAATCCCATGATGATGAAAGAACCCCAGTTGCCTTCTTGGAAATGTGGGGATTGAAAGATCATCATGTCCCGGTTGCTGGTGGAGCCTTTGGGCTGGGACTGAGGTAGAGAGACCCTCAGGATCTATCTAGAGCAGGCTGGGGATGCCAGTCCCAGAGACCTGCCCTCCACTGCCCAGAGATGAAGCCAGGGGCCCCCAGCGCTTGGCCAGCCCCAACCAGCTTCCTGGCTTAGACTCTTCCACTCTGTTTGTGTTCCTTGAGGCAACTCCCTTCTCTGAGATTAGAAGGGTGGATTTCCTATTGAAAAGAAAAGACTTGGCCCCTGCTCTTCTTGGAACAAGCTGTGGTTTTCCAAAGGATGGGAGACACTTTTTCATTGTCCTTTCCTCCTCTCCTACAGAATAAAGCCCTTTTCCACCAATTTAGTCTTAAGGAGAATTGGCTCCAGCACCGAGGAACTGTGGGTGAAACAGAGGAAAGTGAGTAAGGGTGGGGTGGGAGGACCGGATGGGGTTGGGGGTGGGAGAAGGGGATGGAAAGTGACCTGTATGAGCACTTTCAATGCTGATTGTGAAGGCTACAATTTAAACTCCAGCCTCAATAAGCTTCTTCATTTAGACATTTATCTCCTTCGTGGGCTAGAAGAAAGCAAAGACTTCTGGGAAAGTTTGGGTTTGTTTCCCTCTGTCTAGAAAACTTCAGTTCTCTAAGGCCCAACAAGACCTGCCCAAGTCCAAAGTCCACCTCCAGTCATAGGAAGTATAGCAATCATGTTCTCAAAGCCCTTTAGAGTTGACAAAATACTTTCGTTTTAGGCGGCAAGGACATATATACACGTAGATACATAGAATACACATAGATATATAATATACACATGAATGTACGCATGTGTGTGTGTTTCCCCATTTGACAGATTGGGAAACTGAGGCTCAGAGAGATTAAGTGACATTCCCAGGGTCATATAAATAGAAATTGTCAGCCAGGACTCGAACCCCATGCCGGTGTTCTTTCCACTATAATCAAGCAGTGGACAAGCATTAATTAAGCACTTACTGTGTGCCAGACACTGTGCCAGGTGACAGTGATACAAAGACAGAAGAGAAGCCCTCCATCCCACAAGGAGTTCACATCTGAGGCACCACTTCTGCCCAACGAAGAAAAAGGCCAGGGGACATTATGAAGTAGCTAACCTCCACATAGCACTTACTGTACTCCAGGCATTGCACTAATTAGGTCTTTTAGAATTATTATCCTCACACCAACCCTGGGAGGGAAGTATTGTTAATATCCCCATTTTACAGTTGAGGAAACTGAGGCAAACAAGGTTAAGTGACTTGCCCAGGGTCATACAACTAGTAAGTGTTTAGGGCTGGATTTGAACTCGGGACTGCCTGATTCTAGACCTAGAGCTCCATCTGCTTTAGATGGTCTAGCCCTAATGTCAGAGTCCATCAGTCCAGAGACAAGCTCTTGTTAGGTACCAGGCAATGTGGCAGACCTGGGGATTACAAAGACAGAAAGGAAATCGTTCCTGCCTTCAAGGAGCTTATAGTCCATCAGAAAAGAGGCATACATGTGTGACTATATACACAAGATGCTAAAAATAAATACCAGATGATTCCAGGGTTGTTCGTCCTGGCAATTGGGAGGGCTTCATCCCTGAAGGGGGCACCTGAGAGGAGCCCCAGAGGAAGCAGGACCCTCCAAGCCCCCGAGCTGTGGAGGAACCCAGGCAAGAAAATCCTGGAGTTAGGGTAATTCTGAGAGGACCCAGGTAGGCAAGAATTCTAGGTAGGGCAGGGCAGGGGCAGGGCCCAGGGTACCTTACTGCCTGGGCATTATTTGTAAATGATAAAAGTATTCCCTTTCTTCCAAATGAAATTATGACTCCCCCATAAGGGACAGAGGCAAGAAAGAAACTATGCCTTTGGGGGTCCTAAGATGCACATCATTTTTTAAAATTTCATTGATTTCCTTTCCTTTGTATAATTAAAACCTGAAAGCACCAGCTTTCCTGCTATTGAGAAATAGCCATTGCAAAAGGAGACTGGGGGAAGAACTGAATCCAGCCTCCCTCTGCCAGAATGCCCTGGGCCCAACCTTAGTCTCTGACAGACATGTCCTGGCTAGGGGATCCTGGGCAGACCCTGAGTTCCAGAGAAGATGCTGCTATGCCCTGGAAGGGAGGGGGATTCTTCCTCTGAAGCATCTGATGGCTCTGCATCACAGGCCAATCACTGATATTGATGACGATAGCTATAATAAGAATACATCAGCCATCGCAAAACTCCCAGTGACTCCTCCTGACCTTCCTTCCAAACCGAAACATCTCCTGCTTCCCATTGCTCATCACCCACTGACCACATCCCCCTGCCCGGTCTGATGCTTGCAAGGACCCAGCCCTGGCCCTCGTGTCTTACACGCCAGTGAGATCATTTTCAAGTTGAATGTGTAGAGTGGTCTGGCATTTCCTGGCCCCTCAACGCTTGTACTCACTAGCCTAGTTAATGAGGTGTAAACATATCTTGTATGCACTGATTTGTGGGCTTGCTGGAAAACTCCATTTTCAAGGGGGAGATTATGGTCTTTTTCCATTGGTGCATCAGCCCTAGCAAATCCCCTGACAATCAGGGAAACAGACACTTGTCTAATGGTGTTCTATGAGTGATGAGACTGACCAGGCCCAGGAACCAGAGACTGTCACTGCTGTGTGGCCCAGGACCCAAGTGCCAGCATCAGATCCCCTCCCCAGGGATCTGGGCTTTTCTCTCCAAGGTCCTTTGGGTGAAGGGACTTGGACATTCAGAGGATCATACTTTCTCTTTTTTGCTTCTTGGTTCTTTGAAGAAGGTAGGACCACATTCTGCCTAGGGAAGACCAGAGGCCATCCTGGGTCCTTCTGAGGGGACTAGAGTGGCCATACCAGAGCAGGACAGCATCCCCAACAAATGTCCATTGAATCTTTAGTTTCTAGTGGTCTCCTGTGAGGGGGAGTTCACATCCTTGTGAGGCAGTCCATGTCACCTGGGCTAGCTCTAAGTGTCAGGAAGCTTTTCCCATTCCTTCTGCCTCTGGGGCTAAGCAGAGACCCCTCCCTCCTCTCCCCTCTCCCTCCTCTCCCCTCTCCCTCCTCTCCCCTCTCCCTCCTCTCTCCTCCTCCCTTCTCTCTCCCCTCCCTCCTGTCTCTCCCCTCTCTCTCCTGTTTCTCCCATCCCTCTTCCATCTCTGTCTGTCCTCTCCTCATCTTACCTCCTCTCACTCCCACCCTCTCTACACTTATCTAAGCCTCCTCTTCTCACTATTTCTCCTAACATCTGTTGTCAGGCCCTTGGCAAAAGCAGAGGCCAGGGAGCATCTTCCCTCCCTAGGCCTGGCTGCCAATGCCTCCCGATGCAGACTACAGTTGACCTTGTGCTGCCCTGTGCCACACTGAGGGCCACTGTTAGCTTGTGGTCCCTTCACAAGGCCTGGTCCTTATACTGACTAGATGAGCAGCTGCCTGGACTCTCCTCCCTCATCTCCTGGTGGATCAGCAGGTGGAAGACTCTCCCCTAGACACTTTCCTCTGGCTTCAGCTGGCCTGATGTTCTGACTATTCTAGCCCTGCCCCTAGCCCCAGGGTGTCAGCCTGCCCTTCCCCCTCCTTAGGTCAGCTGCAAATTTGTCCTAGAGCTATCTTTTTCCCAATCATTGATGGGAACATTAAGCAGCCCAGGCCCCAGGACAGGCAGATGGGACCTTGCCTCAGATGATCTAGGGCTCAGCCAGTTTCCAGACAGATCACTGGACTTGCATCCGTGTGGGGGAAGCTGCTGGTTTTTAAGGTAGATGTCTAGAAAGGAGGCCATGTGGGGATCTAACGTGCTGCTGTCCTGGCTAAGCCTGGAAGGGAATTTTCATATTCCAATCACCTTCCTTACCAAGAGGCCTGACAAGGGATTGTGTGGGTTGAGAAGGAGGCTGGGTTGGGCCAGGCCAGCCCAGTCAGGGGAGTGGACCCAGTGAGAGGAGCTGGCAGCCACAAATACCAAGGGCTTCATTAACCCTTGGGGCGGGATTGCCAGGCTTCCAGGAGTCTACTGACTGTGTCACTGTGATTTTTCAGGGAATGAAAGGATTGAAAAAGGAAAATAATTTCTGGACTAGGCCTTTAAATCTGACTGACTAGAAGGTAAAGTTTATCAGCCCTCTAGACACCCAGTGTTTTATTTCCCCGTATCGTGTGTATGGCAGGCAGTGTGGTGCAGTGGAGAGGGAACTGTCCAGCAAGGTTTAAGTCTTACAGTCTGACTCCTGACATCTCCGCACCGGGCAGAACTGCTTTGGTGGAGTGAGTTTTCACACCTGGGAGTTCCCTCTGACAATGAAGTCAGAGTTCGGATCATTATCCCACTCCCTGACTTTCATATCTCTGTCCCACAGCTAACCTTTCCAGGCCTCAGTTGGAATAGGGTGACTCTAAAGTCCCTTCTCATATTCATTCTCTAATATTCCAGTGCATTATCACCCTCATGGTCTTGCCTAGCTAATGGGAATTTCATCATCAGAGAAATTCAGAGTGGGGGTTAGGGTTAGGGTCACACTGCTAGCGTATGTGTATGTCGTGTGGCAGAGGAGAAGCTTCTTCAGGATACCAAGGTCAACCCTCTACCCCACCCTGCTTCTCATTCTTATGATCCAGTATAGCACAGTGGTCATTGCGTTCCCTAAGGGGCAGGTGGTGCTAATCGACATTTTCAAGCTATCCCTTTGAAATGTACAAAGCCCTTTACAAGCATCTCATGCTGACCTGATGAGGCCCATTTTACTGATGAGAATACTGCGGAAGTTAAGTGATTTGAATGTGGTCACATGACTAGATAGCAATGCCCAGGGCCAGCCTCTCACTCTGCTATGAAAATTGCTTTCTCTGTGTGTAGACACTTCAGTCTATATGTAGATGTTGACCACAAGTCACACATGGCCTGGTTCATAGATTCTGACACATCTCCACACTCCCCAAATAAACCAAAATCTGTCTCTGTAGATGACTTTTTGCACCTCTCATGTCAACTC
Organism: Bettongia penicillata ogilbyi; assembly: GCA_023548195.1. Classification (NCBI taxonomy): domain Eukaryota; kingdom Metazoa; phylum Chordata; class Mammalia; order Diprotodontia; family Potoroidae; genus Bettongia; species Bettongia penicillata. The sequence continues at coordinate 8,930,168 of JAJHZJ010000453.1, forward strand.
CCTCTCCCTAAATCCCTATGGCTTCCAGGATCAAATATACAATCTGTGGCTTGGCATTCAAAGCCCTTCATCCCCTAGCCCCCTCCTACCTTTCATCCTCTTACATTTCCATCCCTGACACACACTTTTGGATCCAGGGACACTGGCTTTCCCAACTCTCCATCTTCCAACTCCAAGTGTTTCCTGGCAGTCCCCCATGCCTGGAGTGCTCTCTCTCTCAATTCCACCTTCTGGCTTCCTTCAGTTTCCTGCTAAAATCCCACTCTCTAGAGAAGCCTCTCCCAACTCCCTTATGGGGGAAGTGCCTTCCCTCTGGGACCCTCTACAGCTTGTTTGAATGTTGTCTTCTCTGTTAGACTCGGAGCATTTAGCCTAGAGTTCCCATACATAGTAGGCACTTAATACACTTGTTGACTGACTATACTCACTTCAAATATATTGTGATATCTATACACACATATACACATATTAGCTCCTTTACATTATTTATATTTTATATCTAAATATATATTTGTATCTTATTACATGTGATATTTGTATATTGGAGATATGGTACCACTCAGGGCCATGGTTTTTGGAAACGTTTGCCTGGTGTCTTGTCTCCCACTCACTCTCACCCTCTCCTGTTTACAGTCTTCTGCCATGTGTACATAACGGAGCACTCTTACATCAGCGTCAAGGCCGCGGTCTCCAGCACTGCTCAAGAGATCCTCAAGATAGTGGCCGGAAAACTCCAGCATGCTCAGGATGACCTGGCCCTGGTGGCTGTCACCTTCTCAGGGGGTAAATGTCTTCCTGTGCATCAACCCCAATCTCCTGCTGTCTCTCTTTCAATAAGAAGGTGGGGGATATTCTGTCGAGCAAGTGTAGGTCTGGTCCCCTCTGGGTCCCCAGCTGGATGACCATGGGAACAATGGAAGGCTGCTTCCTCCCCTTGTTTCCATGACAACAGCTACTTCTTTGGTCCTGCTGGATGCTGAATTTTTTCCCCAAGAATGGAATACCTAGGGAAGGCGCTCCAGGGTTTGGAAGTAGAGTACAAAGCTCTTCAGATTTTAGGCCCTAGATAAGCACCTATATTTTCATATTTAAATTAACCTAGGAAACTGCTGAAGGGTGATATTGCTTGAAGAAGGGAGGGATGGAGAGGGAAAGAGAAATGGAGAGAAAGGAGAGGGAAGGACAGAGGGGGAGGGGAGAGAGAGAGAAAGAGGGAGAGAGAGAGAGAGAGAGAGAGAGAGAGAGAGAGAGAGAGAGAGAGAGAGAGAGAGAGAGAGAGAGAGAGAGAGATGCCTCCACCCACCACTCAGTGGTTAGGAACTTTTTTATGAAACGAAGAGAAAACGTGGCAAATGCAGGTAGTAAGGATCACTGGACCACGTTGCCTCGGATGGACAGTGTGAGTTCAGATGCGATCCTGGTCCTTTCTTCTGTGAGTATTTATGGAAGCCCACAGAACGGCTCATTGTCTTTTCTTGAATAAAATCTGCCACATTACAAGCTGATCCTACCAATCTTGGTGACCCGCCCAGGCCCCTCCATTTTCCCCCATGCCTGCTCCAGCCCAGGGTCTCTGGCCTGCTGTTTTGCTCGCTACCCTCTTTAATAGCTCGTTACTCCAGGAGAGCACAAAGGAGGCACTTTCACTCTGGGAGATGCAAGAACTGACCAAGTCTGTGAGGTTATTGAAGAGGGATGAGGGGGACAAAACATCCCATAGATAGATAGCATCACTGTTTATGCATTTTTCCTTTAGGGGGAGAAGGCCCCTCCATGGGTGGGAGCTTTAAAGAATTCTCCGACAGCTTAGTGAGTTTCTATTGTTTCACTGCTTAGAGGCAAGTGAGTGGAGGATACAAACCAATCAAACTGCATATGCAAATTGAGGCATCTCATCTTGCCCCAGCTGAGGTCAGTTGAAATTCCTGCTACTCAATTGGCTTCCTCTCTCCACCTCCCATAAGTCTCAGTTTTCTCCCTATCCTCTTAAAAATGGTAGCTGGGATCTGAGTGGCTGTATTGTTTCCATTTTTATAATAGATTTCAGACACATTTGTCATATAGGCAAGTGTATCTCTCCAACCAGACACGTGTTAATTTCATTTTAAGTGCCTAGCAAAATTAGATGACAAATTTCAATGGGAAGTCATTCTTTACCCATCAAGGGAACGGGTCTTGTTAGAAAAGGTGATCATGGCAGCTCCGTTTGCCTGGATTCATACTTCCTGGAAAGTCTCCTGAGAGTCCCACCAGTGAGGTGCTCAGAGCGTTGGGAGGCAGTCTCTCCATCAGCAAAGAGGCCTCTGTGAATCTAGCAATTAATAAGTGGCTCTTTTATTGTCTAATATCTATATGATGCTGTGAAATGCCACTTTCATCCTCCATTAGATTAGACTCATCAGCGGTTTATAGATTTCTAATATGCATAGACACATTATGGACCATTCCTAGAATCATCCCACACATTGTGAGAGGTATAGTAATTTAAAATCTATTAGTGGTGCTGCCCATTAAAAAAATCTATTTTGCATATAGCTTGCCTACTATAAGTAATGTGTTTTAATACACAAATTCAGTATTTAATGTGACCTTGATTTTAAGTGCATCATCTTAATTCCCTTTAGGGCAGTGGGGGTGTCTCCAGAATGGAGACCTGCATTTTCTTATCCCTGCCCTCCTCTCTGTTCCTTTCACTCCCTTCCTTTTATTTTCTGTCTTCTTACCATTTCTTCCTTCCCTCTATTTTCATCCCCTTCACCTTCTCTCCTTCTACACCTCCCTCTCTCTTTTTTCTTCTTTCTTTCATTTGCCTTCTCTTTCCTTTCTCTTCTCTCTCTTTTCCTTCCTCAATGCTTTTTTCTCCCTTTTTCTTCTTTCCCTTTCCTCATTCCCTTTCTTTCACTCTTTGCCCCCATTCTACTTTCCTCTCTTCTCTTTTTGTCTTTCTCCTTCACCCTCTCTTCTCCCCTCTCCATTTCTCTTCCTCTTCTCCGCTGTTCTGTCTCCTTTCTCTCTCTCCCTTACCCTCTCTCTCTTCTAAGAGTGACTGGTACAGACAGACAAAGGAGTCAGTCACTTTTACTGTCCTAGCCCTTTGTGTGGACTGAGTCCTCCCCTGGGGCATGACTGTCTCTCTAGCCACTCCCTTGGCCCCCTCCCTTCTGGAGAAGGGGTTCCTTTTAAACTAGTTGGTGGGTAATGGTGCATGCCTGTCTCAATGCCAGGTCCTTATCTTCCTCCATTCAGAGAAACCCTTTGAATGTATACTTTCTGCCCTGGGAAGTTGTTAAAATAAACCAATAATTTTCTCCTTGGACTCTGTCCCCAGCCAGAAATCCTGAAAGATGTATATCAGTTTTAAGTTTTTCTCCCGTCCTAGGTCTTTTCCATCCTCTCCCTCAAGGCCACATTCAAGCACCAGTTTAGTAATTCTGTGGATTAGTAATTGAGCCACATTTGCTGACTTAAGAAACAAAGTGAAAATTTAAACACAGAAAAGTAAACACCTCCTAAAGCCCCAAGGGAAGCAATTGCTTTGAAATGATAAGAGACTGAGACAGGATCGACAGAGATTGAGAGAAACAGAGAAGGGGAGGAGGTGAGGGAGGAGGAGGGGAAAGGTCCCCAGCCTTAGCCTCCAACCTGAGTGGATTTTAGCAGAGCAGGTCCTAGCCTAGCGATGCATAGCGCATGCAGTACAGCATTTATTATGTGTCAGGTGGTATGCTAAGCATTCGACAATTATTGTCTCATTTGGTCTCCACAACAACCTTCACGACAAAATTATTCCCATTTTACAGATTAGGAAAATAAGGCAGACAGAGATTAAGTGAATTAGTAAGTATCTGAGGCAAAATTTGAATTTAGGTGCTCCCTTTTCTTTTAACTACTTCTATATTGTTTGAATAACTATTTTTGCTGCTTAAAAGAAAATTTCTAGTGTAAATATAAGTGTTAGTGTACAAAACCCTACTTTCTCTGTAGGAACAATAGCACGATTTTTGGAAATTCCCCTGGCTTTCCCCTCCTGCTGGCTCCTTTCCCTGGCTTTTACTCACCCTTCTTTGATGTGAAATCTCTCTCATGAATCTCCTACCTGGAACCCGGGCCCATTAGAGTAGCTTCTGACTTCTCGAAGGGTCAGACAATCAGTTACCATAGTCACCTAAAACATAATCACCAACTTGTATGTAGTTGCAGGGGTGGGGGGAAGGGAGTCTCTGTACCCCTCAGTGTGGAGAATAGCGGTCACAAACCCTTTGGTAGGAAAGGTGTGGAGCGGACCCCCAGAAATGAACATAAAAACCAGGGGTCTTCTTGGAAGGGAGATGCACAGAGCTTAGTCCATCTGGGTGGTTTGTTTGTAGACAGGAGGGGATTGGTGATGAGGGCTGGCAGTCCCAACTTGTGGACTTCTTTGGTGTGGGAATCTCCTGGTACGCAAACTCCCTCCACCAATGTACCTATTTGTCATTTGTAGTCAGTGAGTTTTCTAGGACACTGAGAAGGTTAAGTCGCCTGCCCATGGTCACACACATGGTCCTTCATACGTAAGAAGCAATCACTAACAAGCAGTCATTAAGCACTTACTGTATGACAGGGCTCAAACCTAGATGTTCTCCACTCCAAGGCCAGGCTCCTGTACTTTAGGCCTTGCTGACTTGGACTTCTCTGAGCTTTAATGTTTGTTGAATTGAACGGAACACACAGACTTATAGCACGATTGCCATACCAGACTTCCAGTTCAAGACATGTTTATTTTTAAGGGCATTTTTCTGTGAGAAGCCTCTATTTATGCATCATCTCTGCCAGTTTCTTCTTCTCACAATCCTGATTCTTCTTATTTTCTTATAGAAAAGCATGAACTTCAACCAAATGACTTAGCCATCTCAAAATCCCTCGAGCTATCAAGTCGGATCTATGTCTACCAGAAGGATCTGTCAGAGACTTTGGTAAGAATCATCAGTCTTTTTGTCAAATAGAAAAGGAAGAAAGACAGGAAGGAAGGAAGGAAGGAAGGAAGGAAGGAAGGAAGGAAGGACAGGAAGGAAGGAAGGAAGGAAGGAAGGAAGGAAGGAAGGAAGGAAGGAAGGAAGGAAGGAAGGAAGGAAGGAAGGAAGGAAGGAAGGAAGGAAGGAAGGAAAGGAAGGAAGGAAGGAAGGAAGGAAGGAAGGAAGGGAAGGAAGGAAGGAAGGAAGGAAGGAAGGAAGGAAGGAAGGAAGGAAGGAAGGAAGGAAGGAAGGAAGGAAGGAAGGAAGGAAGGTTTCTTCCAAATGTGTTTTCAAGCATAAGGCAAAAAAAAATGAAACCACCCATAGTTCTGATATGATCAATTTTCAATCCACAAACATCTATTAAGGCACTAGCATATGCTAGGTGCTAATAATTCTAAGTCCCAAATGAAGGAGGCCTTGTAAATATCAAAATAATAGAAATCAGAAAAAATGCTCAAGTCTAGAAGTTTATTTCCTAGCTAACCATTCAGGTTCCCATCTTGAAAGGAAATGTGATTTGATCAGAACAGGGGCACAGATAGAGGTCTGAAGGAGGCCCCTGAGGCCACCTACTCCATTTTACAGATGGGGAATCTGAGACCCAAAAGTAGACCAGATTTGTCAAAGCTTATTCTCCAAAGGGGAATTAATGGCTGAGCCTGGATTCCAGCCTGGGTCTTCCAGTTCCAAATGCAGCAGGCATGCCGATGCCCGCCCTCTTCTCTTAGTTACACCTTGCTCACTGTAGTCTCCCTGTATGAAGGGAGCCCAGTACTTGGGTTGATTGCTTCCCCAGGACCTGAATTCTAGCCCTACTATCTGGTGAGTCTGGGGGAGTTGACTCAAAAAGGCACCTTGGGCAGACTTCAGGGCAAAGGAGAACCTGGGTCTTTAACGTAATCTAATTCATTTACACAGTTAGAATTTCCGAAAGCAGCCATGGAGAGAGGATTTGCAGCCCAATCCTCTGTTGAAAGAGGAATCTAATGAAGGTACTTCTGACACCAGGGAAAATTAGAAGGCTGAAGAAAGCCAGGCTTGGGCTTTTGTTTTCTTTTCTTGCTAAGATTATCCCTTGACCTGGGCTTACTGTGAGCAGATCATCCTGTGGGCCTCCTGGGACTGGAAGGTTGGTTGCAGGATTTAGCCACAGTCCTTCAGAGAGGACTTCTCTGGGCCTCAGTTTCCTCATCTCTAAAAGGAAGGGGTTGAGCTAGATCATCTCTGAAGTCTCTTCCACTTCTAACGTTTTCCAGGTTTCAGATTTAGATTCAGTTTAATTTATCTTTCAGGTTGATGCTTCAATTAGAACTTTTCTGATTGGCCCATGGGTTTGAAACTCATGCTTCCATCAGCCAAGTGAAAGCTGACCTTGACATGGCACTCTAAAGTGTGCATTTCATGTCCATTATCCTGATTGAGCCTCCCTATGGCCTTGGAAATAGGTACCCCAGCCCAGCGTGATGAGGATTTGTGAAATGAGCTATGTTGTAATGCCTGTCTTACAGATGAGTTATCTAATCGTCAAGGCAATGCTCTGTCTATACCTGCCTCTGCTGCCCAGGATTTCCTTTGGACTTAGATACTTTGCTTCCAGAATGCATAAGTGTAATGTTGCTAACACAAATAAGTTCATCCTTTTGGAAAACAGGGAGTAGAGTCCTGAAGCAGACAAACTTTGGGGGCAGGAAAAGCCCAGAGGAGGCCATGTGTCTAAAGGAGGTAATCCTATCAAGGGACCCTGGCAACACAAAGCATTGAGGCAAGGAAATGGAAAGGATTGTAAAAGGTCAGGGATACATTCCAGCTATTTCATAATTGCATGTGGCAGAGGCAGAATGATGATGTTGAGTGGGGCTGTGGATTCAGAGGAACTACCAACTCTTGTCCCATTGGAAAACTCCATAGAGGAGAGAGTATGCAGCTGCTAGAGAGCCAGCCAATTCTTCAGGGAAGTCTTGTCTTGTGCTGTGAGAAGCAGCAGTCTTTCAGAATCCCCCAAGCTGTCTAGGCTCTCTTGCTCCTCCAATTTTCCTGTGTTTGTCTCCTCATTACATTTTCCCCAATAGAATGTGGGAGGATTTGCCTCCCCAAAGCCTAGCACATAGAAGACACTTTGTAAGAAATGCCTAAAAGCTGAGGACACTTTATAAAACATGTAAGCAAAGTTCTGCTTTGGACAGTCTCTGTTTCTACTAATAATCATTTTATGCAAAAGAGCTTTCAAAAATAAGAACTATACAGTTTCTAGTTTAACAAGAGTTTCTTCCTTCAGAGAGCATGTATTAGATAACTTGTGTATACCAGGCAAGGCACTAGGCACCATGGATTCAAATATAAAGAATGAATCAATGCCTGGGAGAAACTGACTGTGCCGTGTCTTGTCCCCATGTAAAAAAACAAAACAAAACAAAACAAATTGTCAACAATTGTGTAATACTTAGCACAGAGCCTGGCATATAGTAGGCACTTACTAAAAGTTGACTGATTGATTAATAACTGGGAAAGCCCAGGGATGAATGTCCTTCTTGGGAGAAGTGGCATCATGATTCATTGATACTAAAAAACTTTGGAAAGGGGCCACTAAAGTATTCACCACCAGGATAGGATAGTCATATGATCTCCAATTAATTTTCTGTTTCAAATTCCAAGGTGGTACAACTATCATAGAGCTCACATTTGGGAGGAGGACAACACAGAGAAAGGAGAAGTTATTTCTCTGTCATCTAGAGAAAACAGATCCAACTCTATGTCTAATGATCCCCTGAAAACATCTCAAATGCATGAAATTAACCTTATTGCTAATTTTCTGTGCAGTTTTGATCTCCTCTTGCTTCACCTGTCTCAGTCCATTGGCATTTTTGTACAGTTTTCCTTGTTTATGAAAGGTAAAGAACATGAAACATATTCCCTATACAATCCATGTCCATCTTCATGGATATGGCCCATGACATTCCTTTTGTTGGTTTTTCCACTCTCCTCAGTGACTTACATACTCCTGCAGATAAGGAATGAGAGCCATTTCAAGAATTTTGCTTTTATTATCTTACTCCAGGGGCAGGGGCCTATAATCAGATTTTATATTGTTTGTGAGAGAGGGGCTAATTCAATCAGAAGTCATTGATCGCAGACTCTGGTTTCTGAGCTTGTTTCCCAAATAGGTTGTAACTCATAGAAGGAGAACAGAAGGAAAGAAAAATTAAGTGCACTCATAGAAGATTATTGTCAGGGCCTCCATAGGGTAACTAATTTAGCAAGAAACATTTGGGAGTTGCTCAAGATCCCTTTGTTTCTGCCCATCTATTCAGAGCCCACTGGTCGAGAGTGAGGAATCCCAGCAAAGGTCACTGAGGATCTTGGGAATGAACACATGGGACCTGGCCATGGAATTAATGAACTTTGATTGGAGTCTCTTCAATTCGATTCATGAGGTAAGCACTGCGGGAAAGGATGGATGGTGGGGGAAATCTTTCAAAGAGTCCTCACTTCAGTGTGGCTCCTGGGAAGCATCACCAAGATGCCCATTATGTAGTAGGTAGAGAATAGGTATTTGTTGAATGGAATTAAAAAGGAAAGCAGTATAGAATCTTAGAAGACTTGGGAGGAACCTTTGGTGTCATTTGGTCCAGTCCTTATCTGAAACATTCTTAATATCATTCAACAAATACTCATCAAGTATCTACTCTATGTCTGGCCCTATTCAAGACACTGGACATACATAAATGAAACAAAAGAATAGACTTCTGCCCTCTAGATGCTTACATTACACTAGAGGAAGCAAGCTGTACCCAATGCATTTGGAGAAAGAGGGAGGAAAGGTGTACAAGATGGCCCCTCACCTGTACTTTGAAGGAAGACAGGATGCTAAGAGACCTACATGAGGACGGAAAACATACCGGGAGCAGGGGATGCTTGCAAGAAGGCAGCAGAAGGGACACTGGGTAGGGTAAATAGTCAGTTTGCCTGAAATGGAGAATGCAAGAAGGGACATGACATGAGCTAGCATTTGTATTGTGTTTTTTGAAGTTTTCAGTCAAGTATCATCATCAATTTTCCATCACTCCCTCTCTGTTCTCCTCAGTAGTCATCCCTTCATTCATTCTCAAGGGGGACCATTTCTTCCTCCTCGGTGAACATCTCTATTTCTACCTCTGCATTCTCTAAGGACCCTCCCAGTTCTAGACCTCTGGTTCTGTGACCTTATGGTTGAGGAAGGATGCCAAGACCCTCAAATGTTGTAGCAATGAATCCCCCTCTAAAAAGAAAAGAAAGTCAGTCTTTAAAAGCCTCTTCTGTCTCTACAGCAAGAGCTGATTTACTTCACATTCAGCCGACAAGGTAGTAACGAGAACACAGTGAACCTCAGTCTCCTGCTCCAAAGATGCAATGAAGTTCAGCTGTGGGTGGCCACGGAAATCCTACTTTGCAGCCATCTCTGTAAGCGAGTTCAACTGGTGAAAAAATTCATCAAAATCGCTGCTCAGTAAGTATGAGCCCTGGGAGTACATGATAGACAGGGGATTCCAGGGCAGGGGATGAAGCTTTGGAATGGACCCAAGGATCCCTATGTCTGGAGTGTGAAGAGCACTTAGAAACCCCTCATGTTAATATAGGAAAACTGAGACCAGAAGAGACTTGTAGAAGGTCCCCAGTTAGCAAGTGGCAAAGCTGGGGTATGGACCCCGTTTTTGGCTAGTGCTTTCTTTCCACATTGACCTCACTATAGAACTATAAAGGATCCCTGACCTTGTGGAGAGTGTGAGTGCTGTCTCCAATAATGCAGATTGGCCAGTCAGTCAAAAGACATCCATTAAGCATCTTCTAGGACTCAGATACTGTGCTAGTCTTGGCTGTATTTAGACTTACCTTTTTTGAAAAATTTGAAACATTTACATGTTGCAATAAGTGTTTAGGTTAGGACTAGAGAAACGCATAGAGTTTAGGGGACTTATCCCATATGGTGGTTATGAGGATCCAATGGGATGACATCTGATAAGCATTTGTGATGCTCTCCTCCTCCTCCTCTATCTCCTCTAGCCCTTGGATCAACCCCCCCCCTCCCCATTCTTCAGTGACCATGGGGAAGGCTGTGCCTTTCATCCCCCCCTTATATGGAGGCCTCTCAAGCAGCCTTCCTTACACAAGGCAAGGAAAGGTTTGGGGCTAGTCCTCATTCAGCCCCCTTCCAGCCCTTATGCTGATGTTTTTAGATTTTGAATCCTGGCAGTTTACAAAGGCAGTCAGGAGAGTGCAGCTGCAGCCACTGCCTGGGGAAATGGAGCTTATCTTTGCAGGCGCTCTGCTCCCCTGGGCTCACGTGTCCCTTCATCCTGCCCAAAGTGTCTCTACTGGAAATCTTTTACCAACATGAGACTTTTTCTTAAGTAGATATTATTGTTCCTGCCTCCATCTGTGATGGCTAATGCCGTCAACACAAAATGTGGCCTGAGACATTCCTGCTTTTCTTAGTCCTTTTGCTTGAATAATCTGCTGAAATTTGTCAAGGGATGAGGTTATTAGTAGAAATGGACAGTCAATCTCACAGCCGTAGCTCAAATCCCAGGGTAGGTGTATCCCTTCCTTGAGGGCAGTGACACTGGAGTATCTCTTCTCCATCTGGCCCCTTCCTTCTGCGCTATTGAGAGAGACTCCATCCCTCGGAATGCAAATAGAAATGGAGCCTTAATTTACTTATTATTATTCCAGTTGGAATAACCAAGGGAAATTAGTCATTTACACAAAGAAACTTATTCTCCTTGCTCATTGACATCCCATTTGCATATTCCTGTTCATAGCAAAAGAGCCCTTAGCCCCACATTCTCCCCAAGCTCTCCCTCCCCAAATCTGTGGAATAAGGTGACTTAGTTTCCTCAGTGTGGCTGCTCCAGTGAGGAATTTGCTGTGCAGAAAGGACTAGTGGTTCAGCTTGATTTTACAGTCACCACAGTCTTTCAGACTTTCATTATTATTATCCTTCCCTGGAACTAGAGGGAGAGGCTGTGTAGTAAGGTGGATAGGGTATTGGAATTGGAGTCAGGAAAACCTAGGTTCAGATCTCACCTTGGCCATTTACTAGCTCTGTCACCCTGGGATAGAAGTCCCTCAACCTATCTAAGCCTCAGTTTCTTCACCTATAAAAAGTAGCACCTACCTCACAGGGTTGTGCTGAGGATCGATGAGAGATCATTTCTCCAATTTTTCAGCGCTCTACAAAGGTTGTGAGAGGATCAGTACATGTGGAATTGGTGGTGCTTGAGTAGGGCCTGAAATGTCAGAGTTTTTTACCCTGGCTTGTGGGATTGTTTCTCTTTGGAAAGGCAGCTTTGGTCTTGTGTGGGTCTCCCTCTTTGGGAGGATTGGTGGTGAAGCAACCTCATTCAAATATCCAAGGAGGTCATTGAAGACAGCTTTATCTATGATTGAGTCTGCAGATTAACTGCTTGAATTTTAAAGTGTACTCAAGGGAAATTTAGTCAACAGGCACTCATTAAATGCCTACTATGTGCTGGATGCTGGGGATCAAAAAAAGGCAAAAATAATTCCTGCCTTCAAAAGGTTTTATGTTCTAAGGGAAGGAACAACACATGCACAGCTCTGTAAAAAATAAGATATAGACAGGTTGAATTGGAGGTCATCAACAGAGGGCGCTGTGGATGAGAGCTGACATGTCATTGTTAGAACTGGAAAGGGTCCCTGACCTTGTGAAGACTGGGGGCACTGTCTCCACCATGCAGATCAGCAGACAGTCACTAAGCACCTTGGAGGACTCAGGTCCTAGGTTAGGGTACTAAAGATGCCAAGTCAAGACCATAGACCATCCATCCAATTGCTTTCTCATCCTGTGAGACTCTTGGGGATGTTCTTATAACATTATAAATTTACTGCACTTTAAAAAAAAAATTCAGCATATTCAATCCATTTAAAGTACAGGATGATTCCATATGCTTTATGGGGAAAGAAAAAGGGAGAATTACCAAGTAATTGAATATTTTCTAAGTAACATCTATGAATACTTAAAAATATGATATAACAAAAAGCCAAAGCTCTAATATTTCACTGGAAAAATAGTAGAAGGAAGAAGAAGAAAAGGGAATGTGAAAGTGAAAGCCCTTGGATGAACAACATTGGGACATTAGGGAATGGTGCTGGATTTGGAGTCCAAGGACCTGTTCAAATCACGTCTCTGTTACTTACATACATAAGTTACCGAGTGGATCACTTTGTATCTCTGGCATAGATTTTTCTGATCTGTACAATAATACTTAGTGGTTCCTTCCAGGTGAAATCAGGGGTAGCTCAGTGTTGCAGTGGATCACTGTCTGGACCAGAAGTCAGGAAGACCTGAGTTCAGATGTGGCCACAGACACTTAGCTATGCAACCCTGGCTGAGCAAATCATTTCACCACAGTTTGCCTCAATTTCCTCATCTGTAAAATGGAGGCAATTAATAACACCTACCTCCCAGGGTTGTTGTAAACATCAAATGAGATAATATTTGCTAAGCACTTTGTAAATTTCAAAATGCCATTATAAATGCTGTGACTGCTGTTAATCTGTGATTCAAGATGTATAGGAAACACGTCAGGTTAGAGCTAATGTAAAGCACCTGGGGATGTTAACTTATGACTTTACTTAGTCATCCTGGGGATGGGGCTAAGTATGGAAGAGAGAGAAAGAGTGTTAGGGTAGCGGAAATACTCCAGAGAAAAGGCAGTGGTAGGTGAGCCACTTAGTTGGTCACTCAATTCAGGAACAGTGGACTCAGACTCCCTTGGAGAAATCCCATAATGAGATATTACTAATGGCATGGGGACTGGGACTTTGCCCCCAGGGTGTCAGATTTAGAGAACCCTGACAACATCTAGAGCGGAAAATGAATGATAGAATATTTAGCATATGATTAGCAGGAATCATTCATTAAATGGGGAAGACACAAGATGGCGGATGGGGGTGAGTTATTCCCAGTTACCACCTGGCAGTCTTCCCAGTCATGGTCTCATGCCAGTGATATTCTAGAGTCACTCTCTCCACCATGGGATGTCATTTGTCTTGCCCTTTTTCATCTAAATATGTGCTTTAAGCCAGCGGCCCTTGCAGCTTTGCTGCCCTCTCAGCCCTCTGCCCCAGCCTCCTCCCTTTTTCCTCATCGTAACCATTCTTTGTATTGCTAATAGATTAATCATGTCCAGACCTAGATCTGATCATGCCAGTTCGCTGCTGAAAGTCCTTCAATAATTCTCTATCACCTATGTGGTAACATTCGACCCACTCAGCCTGGCATTCAGTTCCCTAACTGATTTCAAGCTTTTTTTTTCATGCCCTTTCTCCTCTCTAGTCTCTCCTTCAGTCACATTTAACTTTTCGCCATCCCCTTCATATGCCTTATACTTTCCTATCTCTGTGCCTTAGTTCAGTCCATTCTTTAAACTTAAAATAGCTGTTCACCTATCCCACTCATCTTTGAAGACTGCCTCTTCCATGAAGTCTTCCCTGCTCTGCCCCCTGCTTTTGGAACTCAAATAGCACTTGGTTTGCACCTCTTTCTAATACATTTGTCATGTATTTGTTTTGTACCACAATTGTTGACTTCTGTGCCTTAAACATTCTAGATTACAAGCCCTGTGGGGACAAGGGATGATTTCCTCCTTCTATGTTATGCAGCACAGAGCAGGTTCCCAACAAAGATTTGTTGAAATAAATTAATATGTCTCCTTTAAGAGTTTGAATTAGAAGCATAGCTTTTTGAAGAGTATTTCCATAGCTGTCCATTATAAATATTCATATTATTATAGCTGTACCCTGGAGCTATTTTGATGGAGACAAATGGAATATAGGTTTAAAAGGGAATATAAGTTACTGATGAGCTATATAGAGTGATTACATCTTTACTGGAAAAAAAATGACAACAAGGGGTTGATTCATGAATACTTAGAATGAGAACAAATAGCTGGGGTGAATGTTCTAAGTAGAGCTTGCAGGACAAGTGATAAAAGCAGATGAAAAGCATGATGCCTTCTCTCACGTTTCTAAGGAAAGGGCGAGGGGAATGGGGACAATGTAAATTGGTCTGAGGGTGCCTAGAAGGTCCAGATTTCTAAAGGAAATCTTTAGATCTGGTGAAATATTGGGAAATATTCTTCTAATAATTCAAATGCTTGTTGGCCGTATGACCATGGTCAGGGTCAAAGGGGAATGATAGCATGTCTATTAAGCTTTACCTAATGGAGATGGAGCAAGAAAGCGCTTTACAAACCTTTAAAGTTATGAACATTAATGGTAGCAACCATTTGCCATTTTTATTAGTAATGGGAATGTGAATGAGAAAGCTTTCTGGGAGTATTTGAAATGATCCCTAGGCTTCCACTGCAGTGGTCAGGAATGGACACCGTGGGGAGGACCCCTCAGCTCTCCACACTTGACCTCAGGGGCCAAGGAGATCCTTTTCACCTTTTCTTTTCTGGGATTATCCAAAGAATGGACATTGACCTCCAAATGACATCAGCTTCCTTTTATTCCAACAGCTGCAAAGCCCAAAGAAACCTGAATTCTTTTTTCGCCATCGTAATGGGTCTCAACACTGCATCAGTCAGCCGGCTGTCTCAGACCTGGGAGGTAAGCAGCTGAGATCAGAGAACCATTGGGGGTGGGGGGTGGCTTTAACCAGAGTGAGAAGGGCTTCTGTGAAAAGACTGCCTTTGGAAGGATTGGATTGAAACACTTTTTAAAAGTGGGTATATTCTATTATTAAAAATCTCAATAAATTGTATTGAGTTCTGAGGAGCTGTATTAAAATGGGGAAAGATTTCTATTTATTGCAGAAAATATAGCAATTTGGAGAGTGTTCAGGAAAGAAGGGAAATTGAAGAATGAGGAGCATTAGGTAGGGTCAATTCTGCTGGGATTTCATATTTAGGTTCTATCTGTTTCTGTTTTAATGAATGACAAATGCAGCAGCATTAACTATGACCTAATTACATCAATTAATGATCCCCAAAGACAGGAACTAATGTACAGATATCAACTAGGAAGCAATGAAATGCCTAGAAAAATCTTGTGTTCAAATAATTCTGGTGTCTTCAAGTTCACCCTCAGGGGATAGAGGGTAGGGACTAGACCCGTGGTACCTCCAGGAGAAAGAAACTCCCTTTACTGATGCAGGTTAGCTAGCACTTGTTCTACAACCAAGATAGTTGACTAAACATCAGGAGTTTGCTCAAGGACAGTCAGTATGTGCCAGAGGACTCGAACCCATGTCTTCCTGATTTCAAGACTGGCTCTTATTTCCTTCCCTATACCATCCTGCCTCCAGTCTAGTGAATGTATGACAGGTGAGTCAAATAATCCTGGCCTCTCTGAGCTTTCCTCAGAGAAAAGAAAAAGCCAAAGAAATTCTATGAGAGATGAGAAGGGAGTAGTGACCTCCTTGCACTGATGAGATATTTGCAGCTCTACAGAAGCAAGATCGCAGAGTAGGAGCTGAATTTGGCCTCAGGGAGACCTGTATTCAGATTCCTCCTTTGACACTTGCTATCTGTGTGACTCTGGGCAAGTTATGAGCTACAGGTAACTCTCTAAGGCTGCCTACTAAGCCATAGATGGTTTGTGTGAAATTGTAGAAGCTTGGTGTATTGAAATATGAAAATGCTGTTATCATTTTCTTCCCTATTTCCAAGGGGTATTATTCTTCAGATGGAAAAGGAAAGAATTGGAGGTTATCATAGGATCATAGACTTTGACAGGTGAAAGAGATGGTGGTCCGACACATAAATGAAAGAAACCCTTTCTATGGTATATCCAACAAGTGACCATCCAACCTTGGCTTGGAGGCGTACAAGGCTGGGGAGCTCAGCCCCTCCTGAGGCAGCCTGTTCCACCCTTGCACGGCTTTACTTACTTGCAAATTTTCCCTAGACACTGAGCTTTAGCCTCATGGAAACTTCAGCCCATTGTTCCTGACTCTGCCCCTCAGCGCCAGAGCCGCCTAATCCCTTTTCCTTGAGATGACACTTCAGGTACTCTCCTATCTCCACTAACACAAGTCAGTGTCGAGTCATAAGTAGGCATGTATACTACAGGCATTCTAGTTCTCACACAGCTAGAAAGCACCTGAAATGTTAAAGCTATCTTTGCATCTATCCCTAGAACCTGGGACAGCACCTCCTGATTCATAGTAGGCACCTAATAAATGCTAGTTGAATAAGAAAGACTTTGATTAACAACTGGGTAATGACCTATATATTGCCATCCTAGGGATCAGCCCAGTTCAGTTCCAAAAGGCTCATTGCCAGGCTGGCCACAAGGAGACAAATTTTTCAGACATAGCAACTCTCCAAAACAATATGCTTGGTCATAGTTTGTGATCTGACACTGTGAGGGTCCAGGCAACTCCACATCTACAAAACCATATGTCCTCAGAGTATCGATATAAGGTAGTGTAGCCTCATGCCCCACCCAGAAGGGCTTGCTCATTTGTGTACCTGTCCAAGCCACACAATGGAATGTTCCACAGGATGCCCCCAGATCTCCCTTGTGGGCTAGTTAGAACTTCTTTTTCAACTTGGTGACCTTCTGGGCCACCTGTTGAAGTGCCTGTATATTCAGACTCAGAGACCTGCCCTAGGCTTCATTGGACCAAGTAGGCCAGAGGATAAATTTTTTTGACACTTTCACTCACTACCTTGAAAGCAAATTAGGTCATTTATCTAGAAGATATCAACCTCCATTATTATTTTGAGCTCAACATGACTATTAAAAACAGAGAATACATCAAAGTTAGGGGATAGTTTTCATTAAAAAATCACTGTTGTGTAGAATGTCTAATGAGGGTAGATAGATTTCTGAATGAGTGGCCATTATACTCTGTGATACTCAATGATGTTTGTCAGGGCTATCATGCTAAAAACATATCGAGAAAGAAGTGACAAGACCCAACCAGGACACAGTTCACCAAGAGTTTTTACGTTCAGAAACTTAATACATAGGAATAAAACTTGACAAAAATCATCCTTTTCACCCCTTGACTTATTTGCCCTTCGCCCTCTGCCTTGTTTTCTTCCAGAAAATCCCTGGGAAGTTTAAGAAGCTTTTCTCCGAGTTGGAGAGTTTAACAGTAAGTAGTCCCATCCTCTCAATGCTGAGATTCTTCCTACTTACACTGGCCATTTCCTTGCCACTCCATGGTGTGAAATGCTCCAGGAGTCATGTGTTTGTTCCTGAGGCAGCTTATGGTTTGAGGGGAGGTGGTGTCAGAGATGGAGTATATCCATTTTCTATGGAAAGGTCTGGGAATCAACTTTGGGGGACGATTTTCAGAAGCAATATTTGAAGTCATCCCCCAAAGCTCCCTTGAAGTGTGAAATAGAAGAAAAGGGGAAAACAAATAGATACTTTGCCCTCAGCTCTCTCCCATTTTCAGAATTATTTGAGGAGTTATTTAGAGAGTATTTTTAGAAAATATCAATGGGGCTCTATTATTTCTCTGAAGTCTCTATGGATCATTGAGGTGGATTTTTCTTTGAAGATGTAACGACAGCAGGGAAATTATGCTGAGAAAAGGAAACAGGATAGAATCCATGTAGACAGAGACCCAGCTAGGGAGGGGAGGGCCTGAGGGTTTGCCTTAGGGTGGGAAATGTCAAGGGTCCCAACAACCCTATCCCATGGCTGTTTCTTTCTCTCTGAGAACTCACTGCCCTCAGGGTGGCAGTGATGGTGTCCACATTTTGGGAACACTTCCTTCGCTGCCAAGCCTGCATCTGGAGCAGAAACCTCAGTGGCCTTATCCAGAGGCTGCACATTCCTCTCCTGCACCCACTCACCCAACGGTGATGTGCCTCCCCACTCACCCATTCCCCTCCAACCTGCCCCAGGAATTTCTGGCTTCAGCCCTGCACATGAGGTCAGTCTATGAGACCTTCCACAGTCCTTTCCCATTCACATGAAGCAGTAGTTTGGGTTTTGTTCACTATTGGGTCCACTGATTCTCTTTATAAAATTCACAACCTTCTCCATCCTGAGAAAGTGAGCTCTTCATTGGTAAACCACCTTCCTGTTGTCAGACCAAATGTTTGCAGCTCATTTGTTTTCTCTCTGTTTCCACAATGGTTCTCTGCAGGATCCTTCTCTGAATCATAAAGCCTACAGAGATGCATTCAAAAAGATGAAGCCTCCCAAAATCCCCTTCATGCCACTCCTGCTTAAAGGTAAATCTTCTCTGGTATTCATGGGGGGTCATGCCATCATTTCACTAACTCTGCAGCCTGGTAGAGAGGGGACCAGCTTGGAACTGAGAGGATCTGAGTCTGGTCTCTGACATTTACTGTCAGAGTGACCCTGAACAAATTACTTTCAATGTCCAATGCAGACTAAAATTCCAGACTAAAAGTCACACATAATAAGGGCTTGGTTTGGAGTGAGGAAAGAGCTGAATTTGAATTCAGGCTCTGATACCTACCAACTTGCATGACTACAGACAGGCAAATCACTTGATCTCTTTAAACCTCAGTTTCCTCATCTGTAAAGTGGGGATAATGGCAACTTTGGGGAGAGCAGTTCCAGTGGAATGATAAGGTCATACCCAGGTTGAACGGGGATGAGAAGTGAGTGGGTGCTAAGGAAGCACTCCCTCACTCCCCACCTCTAATAAGCTGGCAGATCCTGTGACTCTGGCCTTGGCACAGTTTCCTCAAGCTGTCTTCCACATCCCTGCTACCTCTTGTTCACATTCTCCCTCCCTGGGTCTGTCGGAGTAGCCTTCTGCCTTCTCCACCCTGGCCCCACTATTTCCCATCTCCCATTCTTTCTTCACATTGTTTGTTACCCATCTGCCTCCTGGTCATGGTGCCCGTCTGGTCAGACACTTTCAGAGGGTCCCATTACAGGTTGATCAAAGTTTAAACTCCTTACCTAGCATTCAAGGCTTTCCCCCATCTGGTTCTAGCTCACTTCTCCGTTCTTTGGGCCCCACATATCCTCTTTCCTGCCCTTTCCTGCCTCCATACCTTTGTTCATGTCACCACTGCCATAATTAAAACAGACTCTTTATTCCTCATCCCACCATTCTTTGTGCATTAAATTCTTTTCTTCCTTCAAGAACCAACTGACACAGCAGCCCTATTCTCTCCTGAAATTTCCCAGCAGAATCCCCTCCTTTTCCCTGGTTGCATTATGTCACAGATGTTTGTGACCTGTGTTAGCTCACCTAATGGGATACCATGGGTTGATATGGCTCCTACCTCACTGGCAACAGAGACTTCCTTCCCTCCCTGAACCTAAGGAGAGCTCAGGGGGCCCTAGCAGTAGCAGCTGACAGACTCCTACAAACACTGATTTATGACCTTCATCACATACAGAAGGCTAAGCTGTATGAAATGGGTATAGGGCAGTAAGGCCATTTAACCAAGCAGATCCCAGTGTGTTCAAGGTAAAAAAAAAAAAAAAAAGTTTTGTTGATCTGAAATGGAGCCCATAAAGAGACAGCATCTGAGCTGTTCAACCTCAAATCATTTTGCTAAAGTTCATTTGATTCTCCAAGTATTTTATTTTAAGCCCCCATCATCCAGGGTTATGATTTTTATTTACTAACCCAAAGGCAGGAACCCTAGGCAGCCCAGCAGTCACTGAGTTTCCACATATGGACAAGTGGTGGGAGGTGGGGGGGTGGTACAGAGAAGGAGTGGGGACACATCTGGGAATGAAATAGATTTGAGTCTGAAAGGTTTTATTGGAAGCAATAAATAATTTTTAAAGTTAGAAGAAAGCCCTTGACAGCCTCTTTTTAAACTCAACTCAAATGAAGCCCAGCTCCCCACTGCACATATGCACCCTTTGAAAAACTAAGCTGGTTGGCCCCCCCCCCCCCGCCCAATACTTAATAAAATTTGGTGTGTCACCCTTCTATCTGAGCACGGATGCAATTTTCTGCTCCACTGGGTTTATCTATGCTTTGTCGTTGGCAGCAAAGCAGATTTCTAATTTTCCCCCCGCAAATATCTGCCTTCATCTTCAAGGAAGGAGCAGAGAGTAAATGTTCTATTTGGTTTTTAATTAGACGCCTTCTCTAGTTGGAAATCAGCATTTTGCAGTATTGTTCCTTTATCTTGATTTGTTTCTGTCAATTTGACAACAAACCTGGGCAGGCACAAACCTTCGGTCCCAATGCCCCTACCCCCATTTGAAAGCTGCTAATACTGGCATCAAAAATAGTTTAGAGAAGGACAGCAGGTTAGCACAAAACGTGACACAGAATTTCTCATGCCTGGAGGGACATCGTTCAGTTAAAACAAGTATGGCCTGAAATTAAATCTTTCAATCAAAGTTGAAAACATTTTTTTCCTAGTGAGTTAGGCAGGATTCTTCCTTCCCCCGCCCCATTTCTCTCTTCTCCCTCTTCTCTCTAATCTCTCTGTTCTCTTCTCTCTATTTCTGAGTTCGTGTTTCTCAAAATTTATCATCTTTAATTTGTAATTGGTGCCTAGTTCCTCAGGAACATTTTTAATTAGTAAAGTGTGCTCACCGGTTTGATGGAATTGGATTACTTGGGCTTATTGGAATGACTCTTTTGAGTGACAGCATTCAGTCACCATTCGATACTTCAGTAAACAACTTGTTATTGTCTCCACCTAAGATTTCATCAGTCTCCATAGTTCCCTGGTGAACAAACTTCCTCTTCCAATATAGATCAACAATTTTCCAGCACTTTACAGTCTTAGAAAGCTACCTGGGATTTAGAATAGTTCCCCAAGTGGACCTGTCACTAACCACTGCTCTATGTTTATTGTGCATTCAGTCACGTATGGCTCCTTGTGATTCCGTGGACACCAATATTGTCCACAAGTGCTTCTTGGCAAAGATACTGGAATGGTTTCCCTGTTTCTTCTCCAGCTCATTTGACACATGAAGAAACTGAGAAAAACAGAGTTAAGTGACTTACCCAGGGTCACCTAGCTAGTAAGTGTCTGGGGCCAAATTGGAACTCAGATCTTTCTGACTTGAAGCCGAGCACTCTACTCACTGAGCCATCCAGCTTTAATGCTACCTTACATTATTTCAATTATTATGAATTATCTCTTGAATTCATGATGTCTCATAGACATCTCAAACTTCAAATGTGCATAAAAGAATTCATTATCCATGCCCCCCACACACAGATGCCCCAAATCCATCCCTCTTCCAAAGCCCACTATTTCTACATTTACTGGGAGCTAGGAATCATCCTAGGTTTTCCCCTCCCTCACCTCTCATTCCTTAGGTCCTTGCTTCCAACCCTGGTAATAGCTGTCCCATACAAACTCTGCTCTCCACTCGCATGGTCTCGACCATTCCAGTAGTCTCCTCTTTGCTGTCCCGACACCTTGCATCTTCTCCAATTCATTCTCTGCACACCTGCCAAACTGATATTTCTGAAATAGCCACCTGCTCATAACACTCCATTCTAGTCAAAAATCTTTAGAGTTTACTAATTTTTAAAAAAATATTAGTAAATTTTTAAAAATTCTTGTCTGGCATTTAAAGCTCTCAATAATATGACTCTTGCTTACCTTCCTAGTCAAATTTCATATTACTGATCTTCCTGTTCATTGTTCTGCCTACAAGGTGGGGTAACAGTGCATTCGGGAAGAATTTTAATTTTAATGTTCTCTTTAACAAAGACCAGTATTTTTAATGCTAGAACGTGACATTCCCTTAGGCACACAAAGACATATTTTGTGGTAAGTCAAGTCTGTGGATCACAGGGAGGTCTCAAAGCCTCTGAAAGCTAGGGTGGAAGAACCATTGTAGAAAAGGGAGTTGGGGCACATGGAAGCCGTTGACAGAGGGTCAGATCTGGAGTCAAGAACTGGGTTTGCACCCTGGCTCTATCACATACTTAACAGAAGTGAATTAACCTTTCTGAACCTCTGTTTCTTACCTGTAAGAATGGGTATTAGACCAGGCTATATCTAAGGTCCCCCCTCACTTCTATCATTCCCTGATCCTAAGGGAGTACTGCCTACTCAAGGCAACAAACCGCAATGAAAGGAAACAGGTTATTCACAGAGAATTCTCTTTGTCTATAGAATGCCACCCAAGACAATGAGGCGATACAAACGCTTCTGTAAATGATACTTTGTTTCAGTGTCTTTCATCCATGGTAGGAGCTAGCACTGGTGAGTTCAACAGAATGTAATGAGTAGAGGGTATATATCTGACAGGCAATCCCGCAAGAGATGCCTTTATTCAAACACCATGTGTACAAACCTCATTTGTGTGCGTGGTGCTCTGCATTCACTGGGAGAGAGAGGTGGACCTTTAGTCCTTGCCAAGGGTACAACAAAATGCCTTGTCTCAGCTTAGGGGCTGCCCCATTTTCATCAAAGAAAATAAGTGCTAACATGGTCCCAGTGTATTTTAAGAGATGCAATTTCATTTCTGTATGAAAGCGTGAGTCTGCTCTCTTATTTTGACTAGAAATTTCGCAGTTCAGTTCTTATAAGGTAAAGTTAGCAGAAATAATGATCTGAACCAAAGAGGGGAGACTTGGATTCAAATCTATCTTTTATACTTACTAACAACATGACTCCTGGGTAAGCCCCAACCTCTCTGAACCTCAGTTTCCCCATCTGCAAAATAATAACAGCCCCTATATCCCAGGGTTGTTACGTGAGATGAAGTGTGTAAAGTGCTTTGCAAGCCAAAACTCAGAAGCACATGACATCTAGATAAAGTCCAACCATTAAATGTCAATAGGAAGTGTACACGGTATGCACTTATACTGGTGAGATGGGTTTTTACTGTTAGAGTTAGGCGGATACTGAAGAGGCTGATGAATTTCACTCAATGTTACTTTGGAAGGTCTCCAGTAGAGTGCCACAAGGATCTGTGCTTTAATCTTTGACATTTTTTTGGAAGAGGCAGATATTTGGATAAAAGCTTTGCAGATAATCCAAGCAAAGCAGGATGGGGGCAACTTACCTCCTAGAAGACAGATGATCCAAAAAAATCTTGATAGGTAGATTATTAAGCTGAATCTAATAGGATAATATTTAAGGGAGAGAAATATGAAGACTTAGGTTTAGGTATGAGAAATTAACTAGTACAAAATGAGGAAAAATTATGAAATTAGTTTATCTGGAAAAAACATCTGGGGGCCTTAGTGGACCAAAAGCTGAATGAATCAACAGAGTAAAATGGTGGCCAAGAAAGCTCATAAGACCTTTGGCAGCTTTGAGAGGCATCCATTCTGGGAAGAAGAAGGTGACAGTCTAGCTGTCTTCTGCCTTAATCAGGCACACACAGAGTTTGGTATAGTTCTGGGTACCACATTTCATATTAATAAAGCAAGAGACTTTCTAGAGAGGTACCAGGAGGATCATAAAGATCTCAGAGCTACTACCATATGAAGATGAGGTACAGAAAGTGGAACATTTTAGCCCAGAGAAGAAAAGGCTGAGAGTGGGGAGTGGGGAGCAGAACAAGAGAGCCATCTTTAAATATTTGAAGGGCTATCAGATAAAAGGATTTGGCTTTGTCATTTTGGCTCCAGAGGGAAAGAGTAGAAGTTGTGAGAGGCCAAGTAGAGCCCTTTCAAAGCAGGATGGAGGAGAGGAGCTTCCCCTTCCTAGTGGCCGTCGAGTAAAGACTGGTCATCCACTGTGCTGTGGAGGGGATTGGTGTTCAGCTGCATCTGGGAGCAGAGGCTCTCTGAGGTCCCTTCTAGCTTGGACTCCCAGGGCTATTGACACATCTAATTCTTTAACACAGTATCTCTTCTACTTTGCAGCCCAAATGATATATTTGCTATTCTATATTCCAGTCTTATTGTGCTTTAAACCCCTTCCTGAACTCTATTGGCTTTCTGGCTACTTCTCACACATGCCCTCTCAGTCTCCATACCTAAGAGGGGCAGGCTGCGCCCCGTTCCTGGAATGCTCTCCCTTCTACATTCTGCCTCTGATAATTTCTAGCTTTTTTCAAAGCTCAGTTTAGATGTCACCAGATCTATGATAATCATAATGATGATGATGAAGATAGCTAACATTTATATAGCACCTACTATGTACCAGACACTACACTAAGCACTTTATAATTATCTCATTTGATCCCCCAACAACCCTTTGAGGTAGGTACTGTTATTACCTCCATTTTACAGATGAGGAAACTGAGGTGTAAGGAGCTTAATTGACTTGCCCAGAGTCAGTTAGTTGCCCTAGGGTTACAGCTAGTAAGTGTCTGAGGCCAGATTTGATCTTGGGTCTTCTTGTCTCGGTCCCTAGTTGCCCCATATATGACAAACAGCTGATAATTCCCACTTCCTAATGCTCTCACTCCCTCACTCATCTATGTAAGTGCTGCCTCCTCTCCCCTCACCTCCACACAGCAGAATGGAAGCTTCTCCAGGGCAGGCATTATTTTGTTTTTAACCTTTATATCCCCAGGGCATATTGTTGTTATGCAGTTGTGTCCCACTCTTCAGGACCCTTGAAACGTAGCACACAAATATTGTCCATGGGATTTTATTAGCAAAGATAATTAAGTGGTTTTCCCTTTCTCTCTCCAGTGAATTAAGCAAACAGAGGTTAAGTGACTTGTCCAGGGTCACACAGCTAGTAAGTGTCTGAGGATGGATTTGAATTCAGGTCTTCCTGACTTCTAGCCCACCATTTTGTGCACTATGGTGCCACCTAATGGACATTTAATAAATCCTTGTTGAATTGAAATATAGCATTACCTTAATTACCGGGCTAGAGAGAATGTTCCTTAAATGTTGAGCATTTGTAACAAGTTTTTTCTTATGCCAAGAGTCCTAATATTTTATCCCTTCTTATCTCACATATATGTAATTTTCTTTTGAATTTCAGATGTGACATTCATCCATGAAGGAAATAAAACTTTCTTGGATAACCTCGTCAATTTTGAAAAGCTGGTATGTAAATCCAAAAAACAGAATCAAAAGTTCTTCCCACTTTGGGGGTCAGCGTCCACTTTTCTTCCTGTTTTTCCTTTCTAGACTACTGGACTCAGTGTGACTGCTTTTCATTCAGTGCCTGGTGACTCCCAGGACCTGGGGCCAACTTCCTGGCCTTCCCATAAGTGCCATTCATTTCAAAACACATTCCGCAACAGATCTAGCTATGAGAGCCCACTAACCTTAGGGTGGCTTTTGATTCACAAAAATGGAATTGATGTGGGTTAGCTTTGATATTATTAAACAAGAAACACAATGGTAAATCCTTGGGGGTGGGTGGGATGGAAAATAAACACTTTCACTGCTTTCTAAACATTCCTTCCCCACCTTTCCCCAAAAGCCCCTAACAACTCAACTACCTGCATTTCTATAGTTCCCCACAAGGGAGCTCATGTCACCTTCTGGGGAGAATGATCATCCTCTTCACAACTCTTAAGGCAGAACCTGGAAGAAAGGATGAAATGACCTCCCTTACTCTTCTGCTTCTTTGTCAATGAAGGCTGGGGAGCTTCTTCTATCCATCTGTTCCTCATTCAGTTCACATTTATTAAGCAGCTACTATGTGGAAGACGCCAGAGCTATAACTTAGAACTTTAGCACCCAGACCTATCAGCACATCTCCTGGGATGTGTTTCAAGATTCATCTTCCAGACTAATTATTAAGGTTTATCCTTATTTCCTTAAAGCAAATGAGTGAATGCATTCTCCTAATTCCCAAAGTGACTTGTCATCAGTGAGGCACTCACTGTGTCAAGGAGGGGCCTGGCCTCCAAACAGTATAATAGATAAGAGCCAACATGGTGGAATGCATAGGACACTGGTCCTGGAATCAGGAATCTGGGGGTTCAAACCCTGCCTCAGACACTTGGGAGTGGTGGGAACCTGGGCAAAGCTGGGCTTAGTAATGGGAATTCTGAGGATTTTCTCAGGATCAAAGTCCTGAAGACACATTTTCTTTAGAAAAAGGCCAAGACTCTCAAAAACTCTTCTCTTGTTTTCTGGAGAGTAAAAAGGGAGATTTGGTATTAAATGCCTTTATGTCATTTGCCTTATAGGGTAACATATACATCACAACTCTCATGTCTAGCAGGGATTATTAATGATGGACCCCCATGGGGTCTGTGAACTTAGATGAGAAAAATATAACATCTATATAAATATAACATCTTCCAGCTGAAATTTAGTATTTTTTGCAATTATTTGAAAGCATGATTCTGAGAAGGGGCCCATAGGCTTCCCTTGATGACCAAAGGAATCTACAACACACACACACACACACACACACACGGCTATGAATCTCTGGTCAGGAGGTTTTGGGTTCTCATTAGTCTTTCCTCACAACACTCTAAGGAATATAGCATACTTAGTATAGGCTTTTGTTTTGTTTTGTGTTTTTTGGTCCAAACCTTGAGGAGTTTCCAGCATGGAAACTCCATCCTCTGATGTAGATCAGTCACTCACCTGTAACTTATAGCCTAAGAGGGTTTCCCTCAGACACACAGCCAGTATGTGTCAGAGGACTCAGGTCCTTCTGCCCCTCTATCCTGTATACTACACTGCCTGTCCCTAGTTATTATTATGTCCATCTTATAAATGAGGAAACTGAGGCTGAAAGGGTTAGGTTTGCCCATAGTCACACAGATAATTTATGGCAGAGACGGGACTTAAATCTCAGTTTTCTTGACTCCAAGACCCACCCCTTTATCCACCACAGTGCCCCTTAGTAATTGTCCCCATTTTACAAATGAGGAAACTGAGGTTTTGTGTGGATGACTGATTGCCCATAATAAGCCTCAGAGCCAGGATTCAAAGCCATGCCCAGGTTTCTTTCCATTTGGTTGAATATCTCCCAATGTTTGTACACAAATAGTCTCTGATTTTTAATTTGTATGTTTATTTATCAAAAAGAGTCTCTGAAAACCATGTCATAAAACAAATATATTTTCCTAGCAGCATAATGCGATAATTAGGCATTGCATTAGTAACCCAGCTCTTGCCTCAACTAAATCATAGGTACAATCAACAGGGCATCATAAAAACCAGGCTACAAAGAGTCACACAATGCTGGGTTCATTTAAAAGGCACAATTATTCTCCAAGTCTTTAAAATGAGTGAGTGTCAGGCCTGTGTGTGTGGCTCCGAGTGCACTCTAAAGGGTGTGGGAATACACTTTCCAAACTCCATCATAAATTTAACTTATCTGATGAAAGTAGGCTATTACCCAGAAGCTTACCTATTCTAAAGCAAATACTCAACATTTTACAATAGTTGTGCCTGCCTTAGATTTCAGAAAGGAGTTGATTTGTTTAGAGCAGGTCTCCAAAAGATAAAAATGTTATTAAAAGAGCTCTCCCAATGAGTTTAAAAGATACATTTTTCCTCTTAATAAATCTCCATGTGACAAGTGAAGACCTTCCAAATCCTTCTCTCCACCTTACCCTCTTCTCTTCTCCTCCTTTTCCTCATCCTCCTCTTCCTTTCAGTCCTCTTTCTTTTCCTTCTCATTTTTCCCCTTCATGAAATGATTATTCCCTGACCCAGGAAACAGACACTTTTTGAATGCCCATCCTTATTGAGAGCTATGTGAGTATTTCTCTCACTAATTCAAACTCCTTGCTCTTCGGGAGTAACTAATCCTCTATTTGTTATAGTCTTTACTGCTATGAGTAAAGGACAATTGGCAGGAATTTAACAAAATTATGTGTGACTTTAACTTCAAAGAGACCTACCAGTATTTTAAGGCTGTGGCAGGTCTCAGCAGGCCACAAGGTCTTGAGCTAACATCCTTCCCAAAAGAAAGACAGAGAAGATCTTCACAATAGAATTTATTAGCGCTTCCTTTCCAGTTAGGATTTTTGCTCCAGCTTGAAGTTAACATATACACCCATAACTGTGCAGCTCCTTTCTAATGCTGCCTAGCAGATTATTTTGAGGGGCAGCCAGAATCACATAAGCCAGCTCCTGAATTCAAATGTCTTATAAGTCTAAAGGACTGGCTAGCTAGTCTTCTATTTGCTCCAGTGATCTGCTACTCCATTCTGTTCTATTGACACTGGTGTCAGCATCTCTTACCTCTAAAACTAGAACTAAACTGAAATTTCCTTTTATTGGAAAATGAAGGTAGAACAAGGCTTTCTTTTTTCCATTTCTTTCTCATTCTCCAATATTCAAAGCATCATCTTTCCTCATATCTTCTCCTTCTCTACCCTACTCCTTGAGGAAATCTCAAGATATCAATCTGGATTCAGATTTCAGCACCTCAGACAGTGCTATACCATAGGGTAGTCTAAGATACTCATCAGCCTGGCGCCATAGCTGAAGAAAAGTGGAAACCTTGCTTGGGAAAACCAGTCAGTTGAAGGAAGGAAATTGAATAATATACTTACAGATAGGAGCAGATCTAGCTTCCTTTAGAAGCAGACTAAGCTACAGCTAGTGTCTCCTTCCATATGATCTTCCATGATTTCGGAATAAGAAACAAGCAATTGCTTGTACAAATAGGATAATTAAAAAACAACGAAAATAATAACTGCCATCTTCTCCACTCCCATCAACCTATTTTCTTCCTTAGTAGTGAGAATCAGATACCAAAATAGGATTCCCCTTTTTGTTTAAGGATAAAATAGCCAGTAAAGCAAGTCAAGAAACAATTTTCTACCCTGCTTTGTCAGAGAGAAAGTGCCCCAAGGAATATATGTCTGAGTAATTAAAGTTGTCTGTCACTACTATGTCATGTCTGTTCATCTACTTCTCCTTTCTGTCCAGGTGGTCTGTAGCACACTCTGTGTACAGTCTTGTTACTGATCTTTAACCAAATTCTTTCTTCCCTTATGCTGCATTTTCCCCTGTGTTTCCTAGATTTCTGAACATGATTATATCTTCATAATATAAAATACTTCTTGCTCCCTGGCCATGCATTTTTTTTACCCATTTTGTTTCTTTTGAATTAGCCATCATATCCAAACTCCATTACAATTATGGATCTCATTGCATTAAGTCTCAGTGATGCTCTGGAGGTTAAATTCGTCTCCCTGCATCATTTTGCTTACCAGCTAATTGGTGTCACTGGTATTCCAATTCCTGGTTCCTTTCCTGGAGTTTGTCTGCTGTGATCTTTTGGGGCTAGTCTCTATGAGTGCTCCTTGTTGGGTCTATGAGCACAAACCTAACATGGTTTTGTCCATCCCTCTGCCTTTTCAGAAAGACCTTTGAACAGACAGTCTTCTGTATCCACAGCTCTTTACTTGGTATATTGATGATGAAACCAAAAGAAAAGAAAAACTTGAGAAAAAAAACAGAAAAGTTTTGGTCAATTAGGAAGAAACATTGGCTGCACAAGGCAATAGGGAACACTAGAGTCCCCTAGGAAAGGTAATGTGAAGAAAGTGACATTGGAGGCTCTTCGGGTAACCTGGTGCCAGCTGGATGATGGTGGAGGGAGATATCTTCCCATGCTTTTCAGTGGTGAGATCCCAGGATTCTCTAACAGTGAGGGAGGGTGACCAGTTAGTCAGAACATTGTTCCCATGGCAGAGGGATGGGACTAAAGGCTTGCCTTAGGCTCCCCTTGGTCCTTCTTGCACTCTGTATCCCTCTCTCTCCCACCAGTAGAATTTTAGCTCCTTGAGGCCAGGAACTGGGTGTTTGAGGTTGGTTTGGTTCTGCCTCTTCTTCCCTGGTGCCAGGGCTGGACATGTAGCCAATGCTTTCTGGATTAAGTAGAGTATCTGGGCCTTCATTCATATAATTTTCCTTGTTTTCTCAGCACATGATTGCAGATACTGTCCGGTCCCTGAGACACTGCCGGAATAACCAGTTTGGTGAGTGAGTCCAGTCTTTCCTGGAAGGGTATGCATCTTTGGCCAGGGTTCTGTGTGCTGGGCATGGCATGTGGATCTGGTGATGATGTGGAACATGGTTCCATTCAGACAATGTGAGGTAGAAGGGGTGGGGAGGCAACAGCCCGTGTCAGTTTCTCCTTTTCCTTCTGCCCATTTCTTCTTCCTAGCTGGTCTATTCTAATCAATGCAAGTGTGTCCAGACCCAGATTATGGGATGCAAGTGTATTGGTAGCCCCCTGTGCTTGAATGCCTTTGGATGAGCAGCCCTTCAGGACACATAACAAAGCACATGCTGAACAGAACCATTCCAGTGGGTCCGTAATTGAGGAAGTCAATGGATCACACTGGAGACATTGGACAGCACTTCCAGTGAATGATCCCCAACTAGAGCCTAGCTTAAAACCCCATAGGTTTTTCTTAACATCAGTTTTCCTTCTAATGCTATGTGAAATTCAAGGAACATTGTGATCTCCCCAGAATCCAATTTACAAGTGACTCCAAGGACACTAGAGAGATATGTGGGATGGGGTGTGTGTGAGCATTTTAGTAACAACTTACATGCAACAAAGGGCAGACGAGCTCCCTCAGAGCCATGCATGAAGAGAAAAGAAGATGGCATTGTCAAGTAGCAAATATGTGGGTGACAGAAGGACACCTTGGGAGTACAGTAGTACCCACTGAGAGGCAGGCCAGCTGCCAACCACTCAGGCAATCAACAAGCATTTATTAAGTGATTCCTGTGTGCCAGGCCCTGTGCTAAGTGCATCCTGGGGTGACCCTTTAAAGAGCATTCACA
Source organism: Bettongia penicillata ogilbyi (assembly GCA_023548195.1). Lineage (NCBI taxonomy): Eukaryota > Metazoa > Chordata > Mammalia > Diprotodontia > Potoroidae > Bettongia > Bettongia penicillata. Next base: position 8,960,744 of record JAJHZJ010000453.1, read on the forward strand.
GAGAGCTCTGACTAGGAAAAGCTGAGGAGGAGAATGGGTGGACAGTGCTATGGAATACATGTCCCCATGGATGGGATTATGGACCCATTGAAATACCAAAGGGCTCAGTGAGAGAAGGTACCATGTGTTGTAACTGTAGTGTAGGATCTCAGATTCCCATGAGGAAGGTGAGTGAAAACAGCCACAAAAAAGCAAAATGTTGGGCCTTCTCTCAGAGTGGCAGATTTTTCTGGGCTACCCTCCCACCTTATGTGTGCCTTCTTCAGAGGTAAGCTTAGAAATCCTTAGAGAGAGGGTGGTATAATGGAATTTTGAGCACTGGGCTTGGACGTCGGAAAGCCTGAGATTGAATGCCACTTAGATACTTCATAGCAGTGTCACCTGGGTCCTTTTGGAATAGAAAATAGATAGATAGATAGATAGATAGACAGACAGACAGATAGACAGACACATAAACACACATATGTGTACATGTGCATATGTGTACATAATATGTATGTGTTTGTGTATGTGAATGTGGAGAGAGAGAGACAACACAGATATTCCTTCCCCTCTCCCCTGCCCCTCCCCCAGTTGGTTTATTGAAATCTTTTCCAAAAAGAGATGTGAGAGTATCACAGGCAAAGGGCACTTGCTCTGAAGGTGGAATCACTGCTTTCTAATTCCAACCTTGCCCCTCTGTACCGGTGTGACTCTGGGTGAGTCACTTGCCCTTTCTAAGCCACATCAGTAAATGAAGAGATGAAATAGAAAATGCCTGGATGATACCTTGAGGAAATCACTTAAATTCTCTGGAGCTCAGCTTCCTCATGTACAAAATATGAGGATTCTACTAGATCATGGGTTTTTTCACCTTTTTGTGTCCTGGACCCCTTTGGCCATCTGGTGAAACCTAGGGGACTTTCTGAAGGTCATGACTTTAAAATATAAAAAAAAATACATAGCATTACTAAGGAAGCCAATTATATTGAAATAGAGGCATCAAAATATATATATTTTTAAAAACCTGTGGGTACAGACCCCACTTAAAGAAGCCCTGCTTAGATAGTCTCACACCTATTCCTTCTCTAATCCTTTTGTGACCATTTACATATGCATTGTGTGTGTGTGTATTTTAAATGGAACATCTACTCTGTGCCAGATAATATGCTAGGTACTTGGGGATTCAAAGACCAAACTAAAATAATAGCCCCCTCAAAGAGCTAACATTAGCATTCAGAATATCAAATTTGGTTTTGTGGTAATTATTGCCATTATAATTCCATGTTTTTCACCAGCGTTTTATCAGACAATCGAGTGGCCTGGATTACATGAATGTAATCGCCACGGTAACGCTTGGTTCTACCCTGAAATTGACATTTTAGAAGCAGCTCATGCAAATATTCCCAAAGGAACAGCTCCCCCGCCCCCAGCTAAATTCATGTGGATGTGAAGCAAATTTACTGAATATTTATTAGAGTATGATAGGCAGGCTTCTTTTCTATTAGGCTTAGTTATTTAGTCTTTAACAACAGGGATCGTTTTTTCTCTTTGGCTATTTGAGTCTGACTAAGGGGACTATAGAAAAAAAGGCAGAAGGAAATTAAACATGATACATCGTTGGCCAGAAGCCCCCATTTATAAATGAAGCACACCAGCCTTGGATGTCTCCAAGGGTTAGAAAATAATAACGAAATTCTCTTTTTAGCATCATATTCTCTTCAAGTCTATGGAGAAAATCTCCAAACTCTACCCAGACATCGATTCATTTCAGCAGTAATTTCCCTATTTGTTATTGTCAAAACAAGAGGGACTGTGAATCATTTTCATCCTGTTTATTAGTTCTTTTTGTTGCTGTTTCCATGAAGTTTTGTTTCCAACAAAGGCAAGAATTAGAAGTCATTTGTGAACTCCAACCCTCAAATTGTCTCTTCTCCAATATTACCCTTACAACATTTCTTTCTTTAAATGAGGGTATTTACCCAAATGGCATGGGACTAGCATTAAGAAAAAATAATAATCATTTCCAGGTACCAGCTGGCAGAAAACCACACACAGACAGCTCACACTGGCTTTCCTTTTCTGGAAGGGCAAGATTCAATCATCAGGTCCAAGTTTCTTACTCTCTCACCAAGTGCCATCTTCTTTACTGTCAGTATTAGGAAAAAGCTAGGATGCCAGAACAGCACCATGGACATTTCCATAAGTATCTATCTAGATAATATGTGTATGTACATATATACATATATTAATAATTATGTAATTGTATATAATATATTCTAGGTTGTATTATATGTGATCACTGTATGGCATATGTGATAATGGCATGACATCTATATATATATATATATATATATGTTAAGGTATATGTATATTGGTAGCTAGAGCACTGGTCCTTATTTAAAATCTGGCCTCAGACACTTTAGCTGTGTGACCCTTGGCAAGTCACATAACCCTGTTTGTCTCAGTTTCCCCATGTGTAAAATGAGCTGGAGCAGGAAATGGCAATCTACTCCAGTATCTTTGCCAAGAAAACCTCAAATAGGGACACAAAGACATGATAAATGTGTAAACAACAATGACAAATATATGTATATAGACACATCATGCCATTATTATCATCCGTGCATACACTAGCTTGTGATTTTAGCTAAGCCCCTTCTATTGTTTTGGCCCCAGTTTCTTATCTGGACTATTTGGCTGGACCAGTCTCTAAGGTTCTTGTTTCTAATACAAAATCCAATGAGGCTTTGTTCATTATTGATTTATATATAACTCTTCTTATCTTCATACACACACACATGCGTATATGTGTATAGATATACAATGGATGTATTTAAAATCTTGCACAAAGTAGCTATTTAAAAAATAAACTGTATGTACATACATATGTATATGTGTGTGTATGTATGAATGTATGTAGATGATCGTAGAAGAGGATCCAAGGGATTCCAAGCCTGGAGTCCAGGGTCCTTTCCTCTGTATAGCACTGCAGCTCATCTCCACTCTCCCACCCTTAGACATCATCGGTTTTTGCCCAGCCCATTGACTCCAAACAACCAAGGAAGGAAAGATTCCTCTCCAAGCTGAATCAGCAGTCCTCCTAGAGATAGTCTTTCTGATGACTCAGGTCTCACTTGGCAACAAATAGCATAGCAAAGAGAGAGAGAGTGCAGAGCTTAGAGGCAGGAAGACCTGAGTTCAAATCCTGCCTTAGATACTTACTGGCTATGTGACCCTGAGTAAGTCATTTCCTCTCATCTGCCTCAGTTTCCTCATATATAAAATGAGAGGGTTAGATTAATCTCTAAAATCGATGAGCTTACAATTGATGCTTTTGAGTCACCCAGAGAGGTTTCTAGAGCTCTTCAGATACTAATCGTTCTTTTCCTTCCCCCCACCACTTTCTCCAAAGGAGGCGAAGTGTCTCCCAAAGAGCACCAAGAGCTGAGATCCTACGTGCACCACCTGCGTGTCATCGACAACCAGCAGGTGCTGTTTGAACTTTCTCACCGGATTGAGCCAAGGGCGTGAGCATGCACTCATGCTGGGGCGGCCTGGCAGGTGGACCCTGGGGACGGCAGCACTTTGGATTAAGGGAATGTCGATGCCAAGCATGTGGCTTTCCTTCTGAAAACGGATTTGCTGAGTTTTATCAGTCACTCCCTAGACGCCTGTGGGAAGGTTAGCCAGCATGAGAAGGAGCTGGTGTCAGCCTTTGGAGAAGAGGGAGGCACGAGGGGCTCCCCCTGGGCTGCTGGAGCTGGAGAGAAAGAGGGGACAGCAGCCTGGAATTGGAGCAGCAGAGTTCCTCATGACAGTATCACTGGTCCAAAAGCTTTTCACTTTCCTTTGTGTGCCAGTGTTAAAATAATCGTATGCCATGCCATGTCATGTCCTGTTAGGACGAAACATTTCAACCAGAAAGCACAGAATGTGGGGAGGGATGGAAATTTCCCCGGCACCTTGGAACACACTTCTTAGTGGATCCCACCGCCTTGCTTGAGAGGCATCCTGGTGTCATAGGTAGAGGCCTGACCTCACAGTCAGGAAGACCTGCGTTCCAGTCCTATTACTAACCCATCCTAGCTGGGTGATCCTGAGCAGATCCCTTCCCCTGATTAAGACTAGAATTTGCAGATCAGATGGGAATCTGCACTGGAGTTCTGCCTGGAGTTCCCACACTGGTCCAGTCCAACAAAATTGCTTTTTCCAAGACCTTGAAAAAAAAAGTCATGTCACTTGTCCCTTTTCTGACTCAGTGGTGGTTTCTCCATGGGAGTAACAATGAAACCGCACATGTGCGCAGACACATAAATGTTAAGGGAAACCTGAGAAGAGTCATCCCCACCATGCCTGTTTACATTCTGAAGCTTGCAATTTCCAGACACCCATTTAAAAAAAACCGTGATCCACACTTAGGGATGAAATTATTTTCTGCACAGCTGGCTAATTTAATGAAAATTATTTGGGCCAATTAGGCAAATTATGCCAAATTGCATCTCCCATAAGGGCAGCATTGTTAATGATTGCCTTTAAAAAAAAACCCTGCACTTAGTATAATTTCTGAAAATTTTTTTTCCATGCTAAATGAAAGACGGCCCACTCTTGTGTGTGCTTTTGTGAGGTCTTTGAAAGACACCAGTCCTTGTCATTTGCACACTTCGGGAACTGGGAGCAATTTCCTTGCCTGCAAAACGAGACATCACTGCTCCCTCCCAGAATAATCTAGGGACAAATGAGAGAAGATAGATGGAAGATGAGGTCCTCTCAACATGAGAATTGCTATGATTTCAAAGCATGAAAACAAGTTTGGATTTAGAGTGAAATAAATATACTCCTCATGTTTAGGTGACTTCTCATAGCTTCCCCAAAATATTAAAAACATACAGGATCTCCAAGTGGGAAAGGCCATGGAGGAGCATTTGGCCCAATCTCCGGCCTAAGCAGGAATTCTGTCTCTCATTTATCTTGATTTTATCCAAGTTCCAAGTTATTCCAACTCCTTTGTTTCCACTTTCTGAAATTTTCTCTGTCAGGTTTGCAAGTAGCACAGTTTCATGTATCCTTGGTTCAGTTTCTTCATGTTGTATCAGTCTGTTTAAATGCTGTGTGACATAGTGGATACACTGCTAGGTTAGTATCAGGATGAGCTGAGGTTCAAATCCTGCCATTTTGGGACATTGGCCAAGCCATTTAGCCTCCAAATGCCTCAGGTAATTCCTTGAGCCTTATCTATAGAAATATTGCAAATTGTATTCGTGGAGGGCATTTCCACACTGAGAGGTGCCCATGCTGAGATCATGGATCCTTTGACTATTTGTATATGAGTCTTTCCTAAAGTTTTCAAACTATATTCTTTCTCAAAATTGGTGTGCCCTTAAGCAACACTTTGGTTTCAATTCATTAAAGTCATATTCATCTTCATTGCCAGAAATATACAAAATATTTCTAGACAACATTATTACAGCCCTCTTTCCTGGGGCTCAGTAAATACATACCTGTCTGTGACTGCATACCACTATATGCACACACCCATATATACACACATGTGTGGATAATATGAATGCCTTATATAACATGTGTTGTATATAACTCATGTTATATGTAATATATGAGAGAGAGATGGTTGCAAAGAAATATATGGAAAAAATTTGGATAGCCCTATAAGAGAATGGATTTGTCCTGGCATATAAAATTTCATCTTTGCCTGAAATCATTCATAGTCATAGATGGGAGACAATAGTGACCCACTGTTGAATTGGGCTGGAAGGTGCGCTCATAAACATGGCGCTGCTTGGTGGACACAATGGAGATCAGTAGCAGAGAGACATTTCATAGCACAGCATCAAAAAGAACTCAATCTTGTTGGTAAAAGTCAACACTTCCTCTATTTTCCTGTAGGAAATGTGGCTGACCTTAGGCAATAGCTGACATATTTTGTTTTTTTTGTGACCAGGAAGAAAAAAGTGGCAAATAGGACTTTAACTGTTATTTGGAAAGTAAGAGAAGCAAGCCAGGGAAGACCCAGATTTTTTAACCCTAAACCGCTACATTTTGCCAAGTAAAAGTATAAGTAGACTTGATCTGTTTCAGCCATAATACTTCCTGTAGTGAAGAATTTTTCTGGAAAACACTGAGCCACTGCATTGAGTACTTATGACTCCTGAGGTATGACACCATGCCAAGCACAAGCCACACTGAGAACTTACTGAAATTCCTTCTCTGAGCACTGACAGGTGCATGTCATTGCAGTGTGGCTAGGGAAGGGATGGGAGTCAATGGGAACAGGCAACTTGCTGAGGGTTAGGTGAAGAATCATCCCTAGCCATGCCCTTGACTTTTGTCATGGCCCTTATCTCAACACCCACAGCTGGAGGGACTCAACCCAGAGATAATAAGGTATTTCTCACCTTTATCCTCCAGATTTTTTTCTGAAATTTAATTCTAACCTAAAGGGACTGAACAGACTAAAAAGACCAATAGTTTCCCCAAGTTTCTTGGATAATAGCTACATCCCAAGAACAAAAATGGCAGAGTCCAGCTCAGCATCCCAGAATTTTCTAATAATTTGAACTCAACAACCCCTAAATCTCCCATTCTGAGCAAATCACATTCTCTCTGGGTCTTGGTTCCCTTACCTCTAAAATGAAGGCATTGAGCAAGATGTCTTCTGAGGTCCTTCCATGGGTAAGGTTCTAAATTCCAGGGAAGGGGGTTGCTCCAGAACCCTGGTGAATACCTCTTAAGAAGCCCAGGTACTAAGCAGATGGCCATCTGCTATGGAAGGGATTCCTAAACCGAGTGGGAATTGGGACCAAGATCTGAGCTTCTGGAGTCCCTTCTGCAGTTACATGAAATCATTCATAACTCAGAAATTCCCAGGGGATCTTTCCCAGCTCGAACTTGGACCTTTCCCAGGGAACCTTCCCTGTCATGGTGGAACTTTTACCAACTCTTGTGTGTCCCTGCTTTCCCTGGCATTCCAATAAATCCAGCTGTGTCAGGAGTGAGTCCAGCACAGGACACCAACCATGGTCCCCTGTGAATGGGCAACAACATCCAAGGCAGACTGCAGACTCAAAATGGGTCTGACTTGTTACTGTAGTCGCCAAGCACTTCTAGGGGTGACTTTCAGGAATAGATTCTCAAGGCTAAATATTACACAGTGGTTATTTGGAGTCTCTTCCCCAAAAACCAGATTAATGAGGGATAACATTACCCTAATCACAGCTTAAGCAGGAAAAGCCACATTCAGGTCCAGAGGTGGAATATGGCTCATCTTGGCAATGGTTTGGTTAACAAACTGAGTGAGGCATAGAAGGAAAGCTGGAATTGCTGAGAGTTTCTGCCCAGGTCACCAAATGTGGGACGGTGTTCATCCATCAGCTATCATTGGGATTGTCATCAGATGCTGTAAATTGCTAACCTTGGTCTTTTGAAATCACACAACAGATCGTGTGTGTGTGTGTGTGTGTGTGTGTGTGTGTGTGTGTAGGTGTACGCACGCTTGTGTGTGCATACAGGGGTGGGGGTGGGGGGGAGAGAGACAGAGAGAGAGACAGAGAGAGAGAGAGAGAGAGGAGAGAGAGAGAGAGAGAGAGAGAGAGAGAGAGAGAGAGAGAACAAATTGGCCAAAGTGTTGAAACAGAAAGGGTGAACGCCCAGGTTCCTGTGCCATTGTCTGAGAGGGGTTTGTTACAACAATTTTAGATGCTTCTACAACATGTCCTTAGAATTTCAGCTCACATTTTAGCTAGTGAGCAGTGTGCTTAAAACCAGTGGCCAAAAAAAAAGTTTAAAAATTGCCAAAAAGCAAGAAAAAAATATACTACTGTTCAAAACCAAGCTGTATATACTTAACCTGTTTTGTTTTTTTTTAGCAGAGAATAATATTTATTTGCATAGTCTATTTATTGTATTGGGACTACACTGTTGTTGTACCAAGAAGAAATCCATGACCCAAGGCAGGAAATCTTGCCTTGGTGGTATCTTGAATTTGGACTACTATTAACACTGTTGACTTGTATTAACATTAAAAAGATAGAAACCCCGAAATCAGGGACATCTACCGAACTTCTCAGGGACTACGGTCAGTAGTTATCCACTCTCCGAAGAACTGGTAGAAATGAAACGGTTTGTTGATTTACCAGAATCCCCAACGACAGTGTTCCCCTTCCTCTCCCCTGCTTGCGGGCTCTGTACATATGGTAGTGTGGCATATTTATGAAAGTTAGTGAGCAATAATTTATATGTAAAAATGGCCAAGCAATATAAGATTAAAACTTGTATAAGTGACTGTGACCTTAGATGGTATTTTCAAGTGTTTTTTTTAACTGCTTTCCAAAATATATGACTATTAAAGATACCCCCATTTGTCTCCTTCTTGTTTTTCTTTCCAACTATTGTGTCTGCATATCAAATACTACCTTGCTTGTACCATACTCTACCCCAGGAGCAAGGAGAGCACTTTGACATAAGACTTACGAAAAAAAGCCTACGATTGAATGTCGCCTCCATCAGAAAGATCCACTTTTGGATAGGCACTACTTTGTTCTCAGTAGGCAGAGGTGTATTTCATAGATTATAGGCAGATGGTTACATATCCCTCCCACTTGTATTTTTCTTCTTTTTCACTTCTGGATATACCTACCCCCATCTATGAGTCTTCACTTGTAACAAAAGAAAAAAGAACCCAGGAAGACCAGCCCAACACATCTAGCCATCTAACAATATTCCACACCAATGTTCCCCTTCACCCATCTCTCCACTGAGATTTGTTTCCTGTCTCTGGGACCAAGATTGGTTATTACACTTATTCTACATTTGGCTCTATTTTGTTGTACTTTTTCTTTATAGTCATTGTATGTATTGTCCCCTTGGTCCAGCTTACTTCTGCATCTGTGCTTCCCAAGTCTTCCCACCCTTCTCTGAATTTGTCACATGGTACAATAGTGTTCCCTTATATTTCTATACCACAATTTCTTTAGCCATCCCCAATCGATGGAGATTTTTTCTCTTCTCTTCTCTTCTCTTCTCTTCTCTTCTCTTCTCTTCTCTTCTCTTCTCTTCTCTTCTCTTCTCTTCTCTTCTCTTCTCTTCTCTTCTTTTCTTTTCTTTTCTTTTCCCCTCCTGAATTTAGGCTTAATGTCAAGCAAAAAAATCTTAATTATATTTATCCCAAAGTGGAATGGGATGCCTTGAGATGTTTGGGTTCCCTTTCCCTAAAGATCTTCAGTTACATTCAGGCTGACCATGTGTTGAGTATGTTATGGTTGGAATTCCTTTCTTGTATGGGCAAGACTAGATAACCACTGAGTTCCCTTCCAATTTAAAACTTCTCTGTTTCTGAGATTCTGAGAATCTGTGATCATATGGTTACCTTCAGAATGAAATTTTTAGTAAATACAAATCTTTCTTGAGGTTCTAAGTGGTGAGTTGTTGATTTATGGGGGTAAAGGCAGTTTCCACACTAGGAGTCCCCCTACCAATAAAATTTCAAATTCAGCCCCCCAATATATATATATATACATATGTAGATAGATATCTATATAGATATATGTATATAATGTTCTACTCAGGCTTTGAAATTACCTCTTGTTTATTGAAGCAGAGCTTATCCCGATGACCATTATACTCATGCATAAAGAATATCCTAGAACCTATTTCCAGTCAGAAAAATAACTACAAAATAAATGTCGTATCTTTTTGTCCTGGAAAACATCATGTCAGAGGGAGAGCTCAGTAAGTGAATGTGAACCTTTTCCCAACGCATTCCCATCTCCAGGGGAACAAACTGAAATCATAACTCCAGTCATCCTTAGAATTAGGTGAAATCTGCCTCATTCTGTGTACCAGAGAACAGAGTCCTCATTATCAGAAAACAAGATACCGTTGATATAGCAACCATTCTCCATCTGCAATTGGACTGTCCTCTATTCCTCTGTCTGCTGCAATACATGTATTGACTTTGTAAATGTGAGTCTTACAGCATACCTCGACATGCCTGGCTAGCACGGTCCTTTGCACAGAATAAGCACTCAAATATTTGTCAAATGAATGAATGATTCCAATAAGGTAACATTTGATAAGGATAAATGTCAAGTCTTACACTCGGGTTCAAAAATTCAACTTCATAAAATAGGAGAAGTGTGACAAAATGCCAGTTGGTCTGAAGGTTTTTGTGGACTATGTGCTGAATGTGAAACAATAGCATGAGATGGCAGCCAAGGTGGCATGAGTGGGCCATCAAAGTTTGCATTAAAAGAGTCATGAGAACCAGAATTAGGGAGGTGGGAATCCCACTCTGTTGTATCCTGGCAGACCCTATCTGCAATCTTGAGTCACATTTTAGGAAGGATGTTGATAAAATGGAGTGCCCCAGTGGAAAGCAACCATGATAGTGGCTTGAGATCAGGATCAGATGAGGGAAGGGAAGAATTTACCTGGGGTGGTGGTGGGAATTTTAACAACTGTCTTAAAGAATATGTATCAGGGGGTGTATTGCATCATCGGCCATCTCCAGTAGTCCTGGTGAATATCTGGCCACTGGACCCAGATGGCTCTGGAAGAGAAAGTGAGGCTGGTGACCTGGCACAGCCCTCCCTCACTCCAATCAACATCAACTGCAAGTCATGTCATCATCTCCCTGATGTCATGGTCCTCTTCAAAAACAAAGGACAAACACAACCATGAGGTGGGCATGATGGGCCAAAGGAATAGATCCAAAATGCTCCAGAATAATTGGAGAACAAATTGAGCACATTCCCCTTGGCCCCAGAGAGTAGAATTCGCAGTCATGGGTAGAAAGTGCAAAGAGGCACAATTAGACTTGTGTATAAGAAACATATCAATTAGAGCTGTCCTAAGTGGAGGTAGATGCCCCTGGAGGTAGTGAGGTTCTCCCTTCGAGAAGTCATTGGAGAAGGGCTGGAAGACCCTTTGTTAGGCATGTCTTTAAGGAAGGTCCTTGCTCAGATATGGGGTACACTAAATACCTCTGGGGTCAGTCCCTCCAACTCTGAGATTCTGGAATTGTGTGAAATGAACAGGCTGATGCCGCATGCAGGCTGCTCATGCTAGCTAAAGCCCCTGTCTCCGCTCTGTCTGTCACACTACAATAGCTACTGGCCACACCCTCAATGCAGGGATTAAGGTATGGAGTCACCCATTTCCCAGTCAGGCCTGACAAGGGGCTACACAAAAGATTTACCAACCTTCTTTCCTGTTGGGATTTAGAAGGACTATAAGTCAGTTGTATTAGAAACACTGGGCAGTTTTATAAATGGAACATGAGCATGTCGGAAATCTTTTTCCTCATCCAAGAACACAAATCTCCGAGGGATCATGGGATTTGGAACACAGTGCCTGGCACGGAGTTTTTAATAAATGCCAATTCTTGGAAGGGACATCAAAAATTATCTCATCCAGACCTTGCATTTTACAGATGAGGAAACTGAGGGCACATAGAGGAGCAGGGACTTGCTCAAGGTCACAAAGGTATCAGAAGTCAGAGCTGGGATTCCTCCACAGATCCAGGGCCATTCCTTTCACTCTGTCTCATTGCTTCTTCCTAACTACATGAAACTTTAGGAATCCTTAAGTCAGACCAAAGTGGACATCTTTTTTTAATTGTCTAGAAATAAAGTATGTGTGTGTGTGTGTGCATGTATGTGTGTGTGAAATTAAACATAAATGGATGAGGTTGGGTGGAATATGAGTATCCCAAGATCACAGCATTATGGAGTAAAAGAAAAGAACATTGGATCTGGAGCCTGGATTCAAATCCTGTCGCCTTTACTTACCAGTGTGATCTTGAACCATCGAAATGGGGACTTCATCTTGTTCATCTATAAAATTAAGAAGCTGACCTGGTTGACCTCTAAAATTCTGTCCTGTTCTAAATCTTTGAGCCTCAATCAGTTTTCTTCTCTGGGTCTCAGTTTCCTCATCTGTAACGTGGGCACTGATCTTCATACTCTAAAGGCCCCTTCCAACCATTCTATGAGCTCTCTCTTTCTCCCCCCTCCCATGTCAGCAAGCTTCCACCCGGGCTAGGGAGTGACTTGAATCATTTCCATCTTTGCTAACTTATAGGGAGACACCAAAATCAGAGCATGTCCCCTCATCAAACATCACACAGTGCTTGGTTTTAATGAACTGTCTTTGAGGTCTCCTTGTGCCCCTCCTTGGGCGACTCTCTTTCTGAATCTCCACTTGTGCTGGCACATGGCTAACAACTCCCCACCTCAGGATGCTGGGAGTTACCCTGTGCAGCTGGGGTTTCTGTTATGATAACTGTATTCCCACAGCCCTAGCCAACGTCTCCCCCCAGCATCAACCGACCTGCTCCTATCTCCCTGCTATCAACTAGCCAGTTGATATCAATTAACTGCAAAGGAATATTTACTGAAAAAGTATAATAAATTCCAAGGGCATAAATGCCCCACCCCTAAGTCAAGGGGACGCCCTCTGTCCTGGATACACCTTGGTTCTTTGAGCATAATAGGCTCAACGGGAAAGTGCTCGGTACAAAACATTCCCCTGAACTCAGGGTGAGGGGTGGACTTCTTGTCCCTTTGCTGAGCCCCCACCCCCAGTCTGAGTAGACTGGAGTCTGTGGAGGAGATGCTCATGTAATCCAATACCAAAAACTGTTGGTATGGGACTGTCTTTTTATCGGTGGAGATCAATGCCCTGTGCCTGCATGGTGGTGCGGTGGAGTTGGGGAGAGCAGGAGGGAAGAGAGGCTCCCTTCCTCCTCTTCAAGCTTGAGAATCTCAGAATTCCATTTTGCTACTGACTTGGATAAATGGGTTTCTTTGCTGTTTGCTCTATGTGTGTTCATTGTGGAACTGGTATTTGGTGGGAAGGGAGTCAAGCCTTGGATATAAAGCTTTGGGTCATCTTTTCACCAACAAATGAAATAAGTAACAATGAGAGGTTAGCTAGAACCTGAAAATCTTATCCTCTCAACTCACAATATTTAAGGAAGCGCATAGATATAAGTCTAGTTCTCTCTGTCTCTGTCTCTCTCTCTTTCTGTCTCTGTCTCTCTCTCTGTGTGTGTCTCTTTCTGTCTCTCTGTCTCTCTCTGTCTCTCTCTCTCTGTGTCTCTCTCTCTCTCTTTCTGTCTCTCTGAGAAGAATAGAGTGGCTAAGCTTCTAGCCCCCACTTTCTACGTCCCCTCTTGAAAGGAAATAAAGTCTCTCTTGGAGAAGGGGAGAAGAGATGAAAGATGTCTATTCTGCCTGCCTTCAGGCCACATAATTATACCCCTATGCTACATTTGAGAAGCAGCCTTTGTTCCACTCTGCTGAGTCTTCCCCTCAGTGGACCCTGATATCGTTCTGGTTGCTTAGGGGACCTCCACTGGCTCTTCTAATATTTGGAAATTCACAAGATCATTACCTGGTCCCTTCCATTTTTATATTTATTCACCTAAGATTGGAAAAGAATAAGCATGAGAAATAAGCATCTTGAGTTTAGGGACACATGGCAGCTGGTGTAGAGTTAAGGCAGCTGAAGTCATTCTCCTCCTGTGGCAGCCCACAGGAATTCATTTTCACTTGAGAATTGAGGAAAGAGAGAGATACACACATGTGTACACACACACATACACACACACACACACACCAGAGGGTCATGACATTGATGAACTCTAAACTGTCTTCTGTCATCATCAGTCCTTCCACTTCCTCGTCACCACACAACACTTGTCACTGCATCACCTGGTATCTCTCATCACCCACAAAGCAGAGACAAGGCAACCACTGCAAAATGAGCCTGAGTCAGGAAGCATGAAATTCACTTAATTGGTGGGATTTGATGGAGGACAGGGGAGGTGGCATAGGGAGAAGGTGGATCGGACACTACCCCATGGTGAAAGAAACCCAGATCTAGTAACACCAGCAGGAAGCCCATGGGCAAGACGCAGAGGGCAGAGACAAAGTAGGGAAGCCTGGAGAGTGCCAGTTCATGACTCCATCTGCTAGCTTCCTATTTAAACTAAGTATTATTAACAAGGTGCTAAGGACTGTCATTTCTATATTACTAAGGCAGCACAAGTGCCTTCAGCCATATCTTTGCCATTCTGTATTTGTGTCATTGATTTTTAAAAATTTAATTGTAGAACTTAACATTTGTCCTTATTAAATTTGATCTTTTCAGATCTGACTCTAGCCTAAGATTTTTCGGATGTTGAATTTATCATAGAATGTGTTACCCACTCCTACAAGCTGGAAAATTGGTATGCATGCCATTTGTGCTTTCATCCAAATCACTGATAAAAAATATTTAACAACACAAGACCAAACAATCATTCCTGAGAGTAGAGAGAGACCTCTTTCCAAATGAATATCAACCTATTAATGACTCTTTGGGTTGAGTCTTTCAACCAGGTCTGAATTCACCTAACTGTGCTACCATGGAGTCCATATCTATCTTGTCCACAAGGATTGAATGAGTCTGTTTCACTTTGATGAGAGCTACGTTTACTCTGCCTATAACATTCCCCTAAGGTGTTATAGTCTAGTTAACCTGTCAGAAAAGGAAATGAGGTTAGTCTGGTATAACCTGTTCTTGAGGAAGCCATGCCTGGCCCTTTGTAATTGCTGCTTCCTATTCTAAGGGCTAACAAACCATCCCTTTGACATTATACATCCTTAAATTTCACCAGGAATAAAAGTCAAGCTTGCTAATCTGTAATTTGTAATATCTGCCCTCTTCCCTTTTCCAAAGATTGGGGTGGCATTTGTTTCGCTTCAACACCACAACATTTCTCTCATTTTCTGCAATTTTTAAAAGATCTCCCTAATTTCAGTCTCTCTTCTGGCCTTATGCAACTCCCAGTTAACCACTATCTTCTTAAGGCTCAGGTCTGTACAGTCATTTTCTCTGCCTCTAGAATAAGAGGCAGATTCTTCTGGCTGACATTGGGAGGCAGATTCTTTTGGCTGACATTGGGAGCCCTCTCCATTCTCTCTCCAGCCAAATCTTTCTGCTTTCTATTTTGCCACAGGCCCCTTTGTTATATGACATTCCACTGAGATTGGATCACTTACCAGTCTCCAGACTCAACTACTCCTGCTCCTATACATTCAGCAGAGTCAGCCTCTGCTCCTGGAATGCTCTCCCTGTTTTAAGGTTCAACTCATGAGCCACGTCCTCCATGCAGCCTGTCCTCAGCCTGAGCCTCTGAAGTCATTCTCTTCCTCCTTTGTCCCATATAGCTCTCTAGATAGGATGCTAACTTGTCTGTGTGGAGACACTGTCATCACCATCCTCATAGTTAGTGCTTATATAGAGAGAGCTTTAAGGTATGCAAAGTACTTAACAAAAACTATAACTCCCCTGGGAGGTTGGTGCTGTTATTAACCTCGCATTTTACAGATGAGAAAACTGAGGCAGAGGGAAACGAAGTGACTGCCCCTGGATCACACACCTGAATCCAGATCTGAACCCAGATCTTCCTGTCTCCAAGTCCAATACACCCATACCCGGTAGAGTAGAAATTCTCTGAGAGCCAAGGGGCATTTCATAGTCCTAGCACCTAGTGGGTATTTAAGAAATGCTTGCTGGTCATGACTTGAGGGCAAAGAAAGACAAGATAAGAGGAAGGAAAGGAGGGAGGAATTATCAAGCATTTACTATGTGCCAGACACCGTGCTCAGTGCTAGCAATACCAGTAGAAGGAAAATGAAAGCTAGTTCACGCCCTCAAGGAGTCGATATTCTAAAAGTGGAAGACAAGGTCAAAGGAATGGGGGAGGGAAAGAGAATGAAGTGAGGGTGAGGTTGGAGATATGCCATGAGGGCATGGTTATGTCCTTTCTGTTTGAAATCCAGAGAATGTCAGGAACAGGGCCACGTGGGGACTGAAAGCAGAGCAGCCTGGGTCCCTCCACAAAATGGTGGCTCCAGGAGGAACTCATCCATGGGAGGAGAGAGAGGGGCTGGGCCTCCAAGAATGAGAAGGCCTCCCAGTGAGGAAGTAAGGTCCAGGACAAACTAGCAGGAGAAGAGGCCTGCTTTGAAGTCCAGAGAAAGTCTGGGACAGATGATGTAGTGGCTGATGACCTGGAAGAAGACCCCACATAATCCCACAGCCCCTCCAGGGGACCACTGCCCCAAAGATGGCAAGGACATCAGATATAGGCAGAGAGGCAGAGAATCTAGAAGTCCTCCTTTTGGGTTTTTGCCATTCTGTGCATCCCCAGCACTTAGTGGGGGTGCTTACACATAGTAAGCACTTAATACATGCTTAGTCACTCTGACTGTTACTAAGAAGTAATCTGGGAGGCAAACACCCTATTCCACTATCTGCCTCCTGGGCTCAGTCTGACTAGGTCTTTGTAGGCAGTCAAAGGAGTCTTGTAATGTCCAAGGCAGACCCACATTTGGAGTCAGTAATCCTATGTTCACATCCTTCTTTGCTTCTTATTTCTTGTGTCGTCTTGGATCAGTCACTTCCCTCTCTAAGCCTCCTCCAAGCTTAGCTTCCCATGATTTCAGGAACTTTTGTATAATATCATAGGTCAACCTACGCATTTCACTGATGAGGAAAATGAGGCCCCCAGAGGACTGTGATAGATATAAGGTCATCCAGGTCAAATTTAAAGCTGCAAAGGATTGTAGAGGTTGTCTGGTCCCATCTACTCATTTTACAGGCACAGAACCTGAAGCTCATAGAAATTAAGAAATTAAGTAATGTGTGGAAGGTTACCTGGGTCGAATTTAGAACCAGAGAGACCTTGGAAATCCATTTAGTTCAAGGCTCTTAACTAGGACTCTGTGAATATAATGTGAATAATAAAATATATAATATAATAATGTAATAAGAGTATGATGGGAAGCCTATGAACCTTATTTTATGCCTTTAAAAGCATCATTCTGAGAAGTCCATGAGCTTTGCCATTCTGCCAAAGGGCATCCATGCCATAGAAAAGGAGAAAAACTCCTGAGCTAGTGCAATGCCCTCATTTCACAGGAATGATATGTGCAGCTTTGCCCCCATGGTCTTTAGAGCCAAGAGATCACCCCCCACACACACACACACACACACATCCTCTCTCTCTCTTACACATGGGGAAGCTCATTGGCCCCAGGTCCCACAATGTGAACTCAAGTCCTCTGGCCCCAGTGCTAGCTCCATTATTGAGGTAGATGTTCTATCTCCCTTCTCATAGTCGAAATCTTTGGATGTGGCACAGGCTGGGAAACACCCTGGTCTTTTTCAATAAATGTGCAGGAAATGAAAACCACCAGCTTCTGCCCTAAAGGGCTTGTGAAAGGTGGGGCAGCAGCGCCATCTGGTGGACGAACAGCAGATCGCTGACCTCTGAGCTGAGGGACCTTGTTTGGATGGCTGGGTTTGTCGCTGACTGGACAAAATTGCTCAGATTCCCTTCAAGCCCCATGAATGATCACAGCTGAGCTGGGGGAGGGGAGGCTGCCTCCCTTTACATCTTTGTTATTTACATGTTATGTGACTTTGGGGGAGTTACTTAACTCAGTCGCCTCATCTTTCATTTGAAATGATGTCTGTCCCCGGTCCTTTTCCCTTTCCAGAATTCTAGAACTCACTGTAGGTGCTGCAGCCGCAGCCACTCAAGTCCAAGAAAAGAACATTTTTACCACCTGTCAATTAGTGCACCATCAGACACTGGTCGGACTTTGTCAGTGGAAATGGCATTCATGAAGAGTTGGAAAACTGCTTTGCTGCTGCCCCCTAAGCACTACGGGACTTTTCCATCTGACTTACAGTTGACCTATCTGCAGTCTTCCCGTGGGAGCTCCTGGAGAGCTGGGACCATGCGACTTTCCTACTGCTACCCCTAATGCTGGCCACAGTAATTTCTACACACAGTAAGCATTTAATAAATGCTTCATCCATTCATTTGAACTGTCTTAGGAAAACCGAAGATCGCCCGGCAAGGTGAGGTACCAGACACTGAGATCCTTTCTCGAACTGAACTGCCAAGCATTCCAACCTTACTGCAGAGAGGGCAGCTCTGATGTGTCAGCCACATTGTTTGAATCCCAACCATACGTGTGCCCAAAAGACTATTTTACAGAGAATTCACATAAGGCAAGCATGCCCATGGTGGGCAGAAGTGATAGAAGGATACTCTCGAGGTCTCTGGACAACTTTGGTGTCAAACAGGAGACACAGGACTATCCAGCATGAAGTATCCACCTAAAAGAAGGTGCTGGTCTCTCTGAGCAAAGCCACATTTCAGTAGCTCAAAAGAAATGTGCCAACTTAGGGACATCTCCCTCCCCAATTATCCTACGGACTATTTGTGCCCCATTTGTGGTGGAGCCTTCCAAACTCATACTGGTATGATCAGCCACAAGTCAGACACACTGTTCATTGACCCTGACATTGTCATGTCATTTTGGTCCTCTTCTAGCTGTAGGACCAAATGTAAATTGTGGTCTTAGTAAATTGCTTGAGGCACTGAATGAATGAATAAATGAATAAAAACAATTCTTAATTTCTTGCTATATACCAGGTATTTTCACAGGTCACAAATAGAGTTCAGTAGAATGCTTTGGGACTACCAAATAGGGCCAATGACTGGTAAACATCTAAGGGAGGCTCACTTAATCTCTCTTGGGTCAGCTAGGTGGTGCAGTTGATAGAACACCAGTGCAGGAGTCAGGAGGACCTGAGTTCAAATCTCACCTCAGACACTTGACACTCACTAGCTGTGTCACCTTGGGCAAGTCACTTAACCCCAATTGCCTCATCCTGGGTCATCTCCAGTCATCCTGATGAATATCTGGTCACTGGATTCAGATGGCTCTGGAGGAGAAGTGAGGCTGGTGGCCTGCACAGCCCTCCTTCACTCAAAACAAAGTCAAGTACAAGTCACGTCATCATTTCTCTGATGGCATGGTCTTCTCCAGCAATGAAAGATGAACACGCAACTAATGTCTTTCTGTCTGTCTGTCTCCTCTGTGCAAACTTACAAACTTCATTCTCTTTTTCTGCCTTGGCTACTGAATCAAATACCTCTAAGATGACTATGACCTAGTGGGTGTTTGGATTAACACCCCCCTCCCACCAACACACATACACACACACACACACACACACACACACACCTAAAATTAATGATCATTTTCTGAGATGAGGAAGATGTAATGAATGTGGAGAAGAGAAAAAAGAAAATCTTTTCAGAGAGCCTTGAAACTCCAATCAGTCCTTTTTCAGGTCTCTTATTCCTATTCAAAAGTTCTGAGGGATCACAATTACCAAACTGTACTTGGGATCAACAGACTCATCGACTGGGATTGACAAAAGCCTCCGCTCCCCCGGCACATCACGTCCACCCTCTTCCCACTCTCCTGACAAGACTAATGACCTCTTCCTTCCCCAGATCTTATTAGAGCCAGGTGGCTCTTTCTCTGACTCCTACGGCTGAAGTTGAGAACCTTGACTTCATTAGCCATTAATGAGCTCCTGGTCGATACTGGCTTTTGCCCGCTCTGTACCCTGCTCCAATCTGCCAGAAAATGGAAGGGTCTGCAAAGCCTTAATATGACAAGGTCATGTTTCCATGTTTCTTCTCCAGTTCCTGTCCTACTTTGTTTGACAGTAGAATGGAAATGAAAAGAAGGATCAAATTGGAGCCTCCTGATCCCACTCCCCATCCCTGTAGACAGGGAGGCCTGATGTTCAAAGTGGTAATGACAAAAAAATAAAGACTTACTGTCACCCTGGGATCAGAAACACCTATGGCATAAACAGCCCAACTCTACATTTTAGGGTATTTTCCTCATCCCTTTTGGTTTAAAGGCCCACACTCAGAAAACCTCAGAAGAGATTTCCATGCCCCTTTCTGGCCATCCCCACCCTTGTTCATGGAGGCCAGCATTTCTACTTCCTCCCTGCTAGAAAATTGGACTCTATCCCGGAAACGATCCTGGACTTTGATAAGTCAGCTTTGGTCTTATCTTGCCCAGATTCAGGACTCCACAGAACTTCTTGGACATATCTGAGCCATGCCACAGCTGTCATTCCATTTCCAATTTGTCTTCTCTTATTAGATTATGAACTTCTTGGGGGTAGGGTGACCCCAGCACCTCAGACAGTTCCTGGTACATTAATAAGTGTCCTATTTCTTTCATCCATTATTTCCTTCTTCTTTTGTCTTTTTTATTTTCTCTTTTCTTTCCTTTCTCCTTTCCTCCTCCTTCCTCTCTCTCTCTCTCTCTCTCTCTCTCTCTCTCTCTCTCTCTCTCTCTCTCTCTTTCTCTCTCTCTCTCATTCCTTCCTTCCTTCCTTCCTTCCTTCCTTCCTTCCTTATCTTTTATTTCTTTCTTTCATCTTATTTTCTATCTCTCTATGGCACCTTTTGAGATACTGACAATGACTTCTCACTTGTATGTGTAGAAGAGGGAACTTACTTCAGTTTACTGTTCCTGGTGGGTCATATAGAGCATGCTCAGATATACCCTGCCAGACTCCAGTATTACATATGGAACTTTGGAGATTCAGTTTCTAGTCCTAAGTGATTGAGGGCTTTGTACTGCATGATGGTGAAAAGTCTTCAATATACCTGTAGAACTGGAAATATTTAGGAGTTATGGAGCTAAAACAGTGATTCCCCCCCAAAAGATAACCTGGCCATGTCTCACTCTTTTTTTTTTTTTGGCAAACTAGGTCTACTTTGAGGCAGCTCTAAAAGCTGTGTACAGGAGGGGTGAATGCTTGTCTTCCACCAGGCAATGGTGGCTGTGTTGACAGGGCCTCCTCTGTGTGTTTCCTCCTCTCTAATCTTAGGCAAATGAGTGTCCCAAGATGGAATTGTCCAGGTGCTGATCTTCTTTTTTGGTAGTATTTTATTTTTTCCAATTACACGTAAAGACAATTTTTAACCCTCACATTTACAAAATTTTGAATTACAAAATGTTTTTTGCTTCTTCCCTCTCCTCCCTTCTCCTTAAAACATTAAGCAATTTTATATAGATTATGGATGTACAATCATGTAAGACATAATTCCATATTAGTCACAACTGTGAAAGAAAAAAAGGCCAAAAGGAAAAGACACAAACACACAAATGAAAATACCATGCTTCAGTCTAGATTCAGAGTCCATCAGTTCTTTCTGTGGATGTGGATAGCATTCTTCATCATGTGTCCTTTATAATTGTCTTGGATCATTGGATTTTGGAGAAGAGCTAAGTCATGTATAGTTGATCGTCACACATTGTTTCTGTTGCTGTATTCAATGCTCTCTTGGCTCTGCTCATTTCACTTTGCATCAGTTCATACAAGTCTTTCCAGGTTTTTCTGAAGTTCAAGTGTTCTTCATTTCTTGTTGCACTATAGTATTCCATTACATTCATATACCACAGCTTTTTCAGCCATTCCCCAATTAATGGGCATCCCTTCAATTTCCAATTTTTATGCCATCACAAAAGAAATATTTTCGTTCATATAGGTCTTTCCCCCTTTTTTATGATCTCTTTGGGCTACAGATGTAGTAGTGGTATTGCTGGATCAAAGGGTATGTACAACTCTTGGCTCCCCTTTGGGCATAGTTCCAAACTGCTCTCCAAAATGGCTGGATCAGGTCAGAATTCCATCAACAGTGCCAAATTTCCCATGTCCTCTCCAATATTTATCATTTTCTTTTTCTGTCATATTAGCCTGATAGGTATGAGGTGGTACTTCAAAGCTGTTTTAATTTGCACTTCTCTAATCAAAAATGATTAACAGCATTTCTTCATATGATTATGGATAGCTTTGATTTCTTCATCTGAAAACTTCATATCATTTGGTCATTGGGGAACGACTTGTATTCTTATCAATTTGACTCAGTTGTCTACGTATTTGAGAAATGAGGCCTTTATCAGAGATACTTGCTATAAAGATTGTTTTCCAGCTTTGTGCTTTCCTTTTAATTTTGTTTGCATTGGTTTTGTTTGTGCAAGAATGTTTCAATTTAATATAATCGAAATTGTCTATTTTATATTTTGTAATGCTCTCCATTTCTTGTTTAGACATAAATTCTTCCTTTCTCCACAGATCTGGCCAGTAGATTTTTCCTTGCTCTCCTAATTTACTTATGGTATCTCCCTTTATATCCTCCCTTAATATCCTCCCTAAATCATGTACCTTACCTTGGTATGCAGTGTGACATGTTGGTCTACACCTACTTTCTGCCATACTGTTTTCCAATTTCCCCAATAGTTTTTGCTAAACAGTGAGTTCTTATTCCAGAGGCTGAGCTATTTGGGCTTATCAGACAGTAGGTCACTATGGTCATTTATTGTGTCTTGTGTACCTAATCTATTCCACACATCCACCACTCTCTTTCTTGGTCAATATCAGATAGTTTTGATAATTACCACTTTATAATATAATTTGAGGTCTAGTACTAATGGTCTACCTTCCTTTGCATTTTTTCCTTTAATTTCTTTGATATTCTTGACCTCTTGTCCTTCCAGATTTATTTGGAATTTTGATTGGCAAGGCACTGAATAAAATAATTTTTTGGTATTTTGATTGGTATGGCACTGAACAAATAAATTAGTTTAAGTAGAATTGTCATTTTTATTATATTGGCTCAGCCTACCCATGAGTAATTGATATTTTTCTAATTGTTCAGCTCTGGCTTTATTTGTGTGATTAGGTTTTTGAAACTGTGTTAATATATTTCTTGGATTGTCTTAGCAGATAGACTCCCAAGTATTTTATTTTGTTTACAACTATTTTAAATGAAATTTCTCTTTCTACCTCTTTCTGTTGGGCTTTGTTAGTAATATATAGAAATGCTGATGATTTATGTGGGTTTATTTTATATCCTACAACTTTGCTGAAGTTGTTCACTATTTCAAGTAGTTTTTTAGTTGATTCTCTAGGATTCTTTAAGTATACCATCATTTCATCTGCATAAAATGATAGTTCTGTTTTCTCATTGCCTATTTTAATTCCTTCAATTTTTTTCTTACTTTATTGATACAGATAGCATTTCTAGTGTAATATTGAATAACAGTGGTGATAATGGACATCCTTACTTCACCCCAATCTTATTGAGAAGGCTTTTATCTGGTCCCCCTTACAGATAATGCTTGCTGGTGGTTTTTGGATAAATACTACTTATCCTTTTAAGGAAAGCTCCATTTATTCCTATGCTCTAGTGTTTTGAATTAGGGATAGGTTTTGTAATTTGCCAAAAGTGTTTTCATCATCTATTGAGATAATCATATGATTTCTGTTTGTTTTGCTGTTGATATGGTCAATTATACTGACAGTTTTCCTAATATTGAACCAACTCTGCATTCCTGGCTAGGTGGTGAGCTTATGAGTTTGGGAGATCTATTAAAAGTCTCACCAGCACCTAGAGCCAGTATCAAGATTCAATGGAACCAGATGTCAGAGCTGTAGTGACTACAAAAAGAGGAAGCACCTACAGTCTAATGTGGACAGACACTCCCACTGATGATCAAAGGCAGTAGCAGTGGTGGTCAGAACAACAGTGGCAAAGGAGACAACACTGGATCCGAATGAAAAGGCAGCAGCTTCAGGGATGGTGACACCTTTTGAAGGAGATGGAGATGGAAAGAAGTATCAGTTATAGACTTCAGAAAGACACAAATCCTTGGAGCTCAGCAGAGAGCCATACCTAAAGGAAACATCAACAGGATGCCTGGAAGGGGAAAAAAGGACTTCCCATCATCAGGGGCTATAAGTCTACCCTGCTGCTCCATGTATATCTCATGGAACAAATATATACATATACATACATGTATATGTATCTTTGAGTTCTTCAGAGGGTATTCATGCAAGATTGTCATCAGACATATTTCCCCAACCCCAAGTGACTTATATTTAAGACTGGGACTTTAGCTCAGAATATGCACTCAAGTAGGGCTTCTTGACCTGTAGCAACCTTTAACTAGCCCAGTTCCCCAGGGTTATCCCTAAAAACCTGAAGGGAGTAAATTACAGCTGCATCCTCTGGGGACTGCAAACTGGAAGAACAAGTTCCCCATTAGGGGAGTGGCCCTTAGGGGAGTGGCCCTTAAGGGATTGCTACATAAACATATCTTTCAAAGAATTACAGCAAAAAGTTGCATGTAAAGAAGCACAGAATCTGAATTGAGAGTCTTTAGAGGTCCTCTAGTCTAGAAGTCCTACAACATTCCCAAGACATGCTCATCCAGTCTTTCTTTAAAGAGCTGTGGTGATGGGGTAGTCACCACCCTAAGGCAGTCTGAAAGAAAAAACAGAAAATAGCAATAATAACTAGCACTTATATAATGCTGTGTGCCAAACACTATGCTAAAAAATTACAATTATTTTCTTATTTGATCTCCCCAATAACCCTATGAAGTAGGTGTTATTGCTATCCTTATTTTGCAGATGAGGAAATTGAGGAGACAGAAGTTAAATGACTTGCCCAGGGCAACACAGCTAGCAAGTGTCTAAAACGAGATTGCATTGGATCTGATACTATTGAATGAATTTACCACAGGTCCCCAAGTTCCCTGCTGGAAATCCCAAGTGTCACAATAGGAACATTCCTTCAGCCCAAGAGTGCCCTGGAGTTTTGCTTTGCCTGGTGTAATGCTATTGTTTATCCCTAGCTGCTCAGCTAGGGTACATCTGCAATTCCCCCACAAGTGGCTCCAGGTGTTGCTCTCTGCTGCCTCATGTGGTGGCTCCAGAGTGTGAGCCTTTAGCCATATGAGCTGTAGTGCTACTGTCTCACTACAAGAGGAGTAAAGTTTTCCTTATGCTCTGGCATCTGGGGATTCACTCAGGGGACAAATACTTTGAGTTCCAGTGAAAACTCCTCTTCATGGGTTCCAATCTGGCCTTGGACACTTATTAGCTATGTGACCCTGGGCAAGTCACTTCACCCTATTTGCATCCGTTTATTCATGAGCCAGAGAAAGAAATGGCAAACCACTCCAATACCCTTGCCAAGAAACCTCAAATGGAGTCACAAAAAGTCAAATGTGACTGAAATGACTGAACAACGTGCCCAATTATGTATATCTTCTTCCTGAGTCCATCTTTTTTCTAATTAGCTGTTGATCAAAGACTTACAACACTGAGGCCCAGTTTCAGTTTCTTCGAAGTCTCCATCACATGCTCCATGTTCAAGGGGAGTGACAAGTCTTTGTGATCCAATGGAAGAGAGAGGGGTCCAAGTGCTGGTTTCATAGTCAGAAGACCTGGGTTCAAATATTACCTGTGGTGCTTTCCACCTGGATGACTTTGTCAAGTGGCTTTATCTTTCCAAGACTTGGGTTCTTCTTCCTACTTGCGAAGCTGAAGGGGGCAGGGGATCCACCAAAATGTAGGCGCCAGTGTGAGCAATGGCAAATGGGAACAGGGCTGGACTCAGTAACATGATGGCATTGGACACCATCTAACACTACATTGGAGAGCCCAACACAAGTTCAAAAGAATATCCCAATTATCTCTCCCTAAGCTCTTGAGTGGTCCTGTGCCAGAATCTCCCATATTTCATAATCAATACTAAAATTCTTTGGAGAGATCTTGAGAGTGTCCTTGTACCATCTTCAGACCTCCACGTGAGTGCTTGCCTTGTGGTAGTTCTCCATGGAATAGTCTTTTAGAAAATTGTACCTTTGGCATTCAGGCTACATGGACAGCCCATTGGAGTTGCCTTCTCTTCAATAGTTTGAATGCTTGGCATGCTAACAATAGAAGTGAGAAGGGGAAGATCCTAATACTTGTTACAAAGGTAATAATGACTCATAGGTTAGAAGGGTAGCAAAATACTTTCTCTGCACTGACCTTGTGAAGTAGATACCCCCATTATTATTCTTTTACCCATTTCACAGATGAAGAAAATGACCCATGGGTATAAAATGACTTGCCCATTATCACAGCTAGCAAACTTCCAAGTCAGGATCTGAACACAGATTCCTTGATTCCAAGTCCAGCCACCTTCCACTATCCTATGCAGCCATCCTCTAGGTCTTCCCAGTTGTCTTTTTGCCAATTTTCAGTCAACAGTCAGTCAAGAAGCATTCATTAAACACTTACTACGTATCAGTCACCATGCTAAGCAATAGGGATACAGAGGAAGGAAAACTCCTGGTGCTTGCCCTCAAGGAGCTTACGTTCTAATTTTATATCTTTTATTTTTATATCTTTCCCCCACAGAGTTCCAGATTTAGAAGAATTAACTCCAGTGGCTAATCTCGCTCCTCTAGTTCCCAGACAAGATTTCTGTCATCACCATCCCAGAAGCCATCTCAGCCTTTCCTATAAACCTCCAATAGGAGGGCAGTCACTGCCTCCCAAGGAGAGTCCACTGGTAACTATTTAGGATAGATCTAATTCTTAGAAAGGATTTCCCATTATCTAATAGAAATTTCCCTCTTTGGAGCCAAGAATGTCCATTGTGCCTAATTTTGCCCTCTGGAACCAAGCAAAATGAGTTTAATCCCTTTCGTGAAAGCTCCCAGGAGATAGGGGTTTTTTGTTGTATAGATAAGCCTCAGGTTACACAGCTAGGGAAAAGAAGCAAGACTCGGAGCCTTCCTTGAGCGCAGGCACCATGATTTTCCCTTTCTCTGTATCCCTGTTGCTTAGCAGGGTGACTGACACATAGAGACACAGTGCCTCTCAGTTCATTGTATACGATTCCTCAGGCAATGTGGTAGAAAGAGCTAGATTTGGTCACAGCAGAGACATGAGAGTGACTCCACCTCTGATCCTCATTAGTGACCATGCAAAAGTCACTTTAACTCGGATCCTGTTTGCTCACGAGCAATACTTCTCTTTCCTGAAGTCCTTGAAGGCTTACAAAGAACTTTCGTCACCCGCTCTTTCGTTTTGTAGATGAGAACACAGAGGCTCAGAGACTTTCAGTCACTTACCCAGGCTCACACAGCTTGCAAGAGCCAGTGGCAACAATTCTGACCCAGGTCTTCCGGCTCCATATTCGGTGGTTCCCTGGGTGATACCAGGAGACCTTTCAATATGAAACACAAGGACAATTGCACCAGAAGTTTCTCCCTCCCGGGGTTATTGGGCTCAGGGCTCAGGACTTCCAGTCCCCTAGATTCCAGAAAATCTCATAGTCTTCCCCTTTCAATGGCTATCCGCACCCACTAGCCCTTCAGTCATTCTGAACCTGAATCCCTTGGGGCTTTCCATCCATCCATCATCCTGCATCTCCAATCTAATCCAACCCAACATAAAATCATTAAGCATCCACTAGGTCCTAAGTATGTGTTACAAAGATAGAGGTGAAAACCAACCCCCTCCTAAGGAGATCGTCCTGAGTGCAACAGTACAAGAGACAGTCCATGAGAGAGAAAACAGACAGTGTGGGAGATTTACCAGCAGTCAGTTTGGAGGCTCCATGGCATTGTAAGCCAAAAAAATGACTGTAGGGATAGGAGCCAAGGTAACAGTGTGTGTGCGTGTGTGCGTGCGTGTGTGTGTGTGTGTGCGTGAGTGTGTGTGTGTGTATGTGGACGTTGCAGGTCCAGCTGGGTAGGGACCATGCCCACACATTGGATGCAGGCAGACACTGCCATCTAGTGGCTGCACTGAGTTAGTGACCGGAGCCTTTTCCCACATCAATAATCTGAGAGTCATAGATTTGGGACAGGAAGGAACTTGGAATTCTTCTATCCAAAACCACCCATTCTGCAGAAATGGAGGCTTAGTAACTCATTCTAAGTCTCCACATTCTCAGCAGAACCAGCATTCTGACTCCATTTCCATGTACCACACTGGCCCCAGTAGCTTATGTTAAACTCTATGAGCCCATGGGGAGTTTCCTACCTGCTGTCCCCATGAACAGGCCACATGAGAGTCAGTGGAGGCCATTTGGTCAGTATCTAATCAGAGGGAGGGCAGCTAAGTGGCACTGCACTGGAGAGAGCTCCTGTCCTAGAGTCAGGAAGAGTCATCTTCATGAGTTCAAACCTAGCCCCAATATTTACTAGTGGTATAACCCTGGGCAAGTCATTTTACCCTGTCTGCCTCAGTTTCCTCATCTGTAAAATGAGCTGGAGAAGGAAATGGCAAACCACTCCAGTATCTTTGCCAAGAAAATCTTAAAGGGGGTCATGGAGAGTTGGACATGACTGAAATGACTCAACAGCAATATAATTGGAGGCCAGAAGAGGCCTTGGAAAACAGATCCATAAAGGCCAACGCTCCCCCGCCATTCAACAGATGAAGGAAGTAAAGTCCTCAGATCCCCTTGGTTCATAAATTTAGAGCTACAAGGGTCTTGGAAGCCACATTGTGTAGCATCTTCTTTCAACAGATGAGAAAACCAAGTTCCAAAGCAGAGACAACATTTGTACAAGGTCAGAAGTGGCAGATCCAGGATTTCAACCCCCTGTCTTCCAACTACAAATCCAACCCAACTTTAGACTTAGTCATGAAGCTACAATTTTGGAAGGAGTATGAGGCCAAAGGTAGCTAGGGGATACTGCAAGGAATAGAGCACTAGGCTTGGAGGCAGGAAGACCTGAGTTCAAATCCAGTCTCAGAAACTTCCTAACTGTGTGACCTTGGGCAAGTCACCTAATTTCTGTTTGCCTATGGATCACTGCCTTGTCATGGTGGAGGGGCTTGTGTAGCTCAGTGAAACTATGAGCTATTCCGTGCAGGATTACCCAAGACAGACAGGTCATGGTAAAGAGTTCTGACAAAAGATGTCCCCCTAGAGGAGGGAATGGCAAACGACTATCGTATCTTTGCCAAGAAAGTATGGGCATACTGTGGCTCACGGCTCACGGAGAGTCAGATACACTTGAACAGCTGCCCAACAGCAGCAAATGAGGCCCAAAGGGAGACACGACAGACCTTTTACTTTTAAGAATAAGTGCTTCTATATAGATTTCGGTGGATCCATGATCTCAACCATGGAGTACACTGTCCTACAGTATGGATCCCAAACCCTCTATGCCTTCTTGTCCTGGGCTAGTCTTGCCCATGTGCTCCCAAAGACCTTCCAGAGAGCATCCTCCTGTTAGGCTCGAAGTCTTCCTCTAGGGCTCAGAGCATCCATGGTTATCCCTGAAGTCTCCAGTCTCTTCCCCCACCCATTGCCCTCTCTCCCTACATGACTGACCAAGTTTTTCGTCCAGTCAGGTACCTCTTAGATCATCCTCTTGGATGAAGACAGGAGTCTTCACAAGTAACATGCTGCAGCTAACTCCCATCACCATGTGTCTCTCTGTTGTCCTCTGGGCTTCCTACAGTTTAGATTCTCCAGAGATACTGGTGCCTCATGATCTGCAAACAGAGCAAAAACAAGGAGAATCCTCATATTAACAAGATGATGGGTCTTGTCACGGAGCACCTTGATATCACTGATATCTCTCGACTGGGATCCAGCTCATTCATAGGGTGGTAGAACTGAAAGGGACTATAGGGCTCATTGAATCAGACTCCCTCATTTTATACATAAGAAAACTGCCAAGTTAGGTGACTACTCCAGGGTAACACAGTTAGAAGTATCCAAGGCAGGTCTTGAATTCAGGTCTCCCTGACTTCAAGTTCAAGGATCTACCCCACTACACCCCCCAGCTGCCTCCTTCCTCTTCTGTTCATTTCAGAGCCCAAGATATAGACCATTTGCAGAATCTGCCCCAAATCCGCATTCTTCCTGACTGACAGCAGTTCAGAAAAGCATCTTTTCTGTAACTTGTGGTCTTCGAGAGCTTGGGGATTCACCCAGGCAGAACTCGAACCCAGGTCTTCTTAGCTCTACTCTTTCTCCAGGATACCTTCATTCTGAGATTCTGGGGCTTATTCCAATTGGATTCCAACAGGTGAATAGGGAAGGAGGTCTCCACCTGAGGACTATTATGAGAGAAAAAGCTGAAAGTATAGGGTTGGACACCCAGGGAGAGAGTGG
The DNA here is from genome assembly GCA_023548195.1 of Bettongia penicillata ogilbyi. NCBI lineage: Eukaryota > Metazoa > Chordata > Mammalia > Diprotodontia > Potoroidae > Bettongia > Bettongia penicillata. The sequence continues at coordinate 8,990,607 of JAJHZJ010000453.1, forward strand.
AGGGTGTAGATGAGGTGATGACCAACTGAAGGCTTGTGCCAGACTGAAACTCAGAGGGTGTAGACACGGGTAATGAGGCGAGGCTGGAGGGGCAGCTGCCAGCCAGTCAGTGTCACCCCTGTTGGCCGTGGGAAGGCAGTGAGCAATCCTATAGAGAATCCTGTGTGGGTATTTAGCTCATAAGAAGAAAGGTCCTGGGATATAAGAAGGTCAGCATCACTGTCTGGGGGATTCTGGCGGAGCACAAAGCCCTCTGCTGCTCAGCAAATGTTATTGTTGGCCAAGAGAAGGCCTGGGGAGAAGGAGTCACTGTGATGTAGAGCCTGTCACCTCTTCTGTGGGACTCCCACTGGCCTCCCCCTGGGGCAGAGTGTAGAAAGCACCTCTCAGTGGATTTGGGGTCTTCCATTGCACATTCCCAAGTGGACACTGGAGGGAGCCATTGAGTAAGGTAGTGATGTCTTCCTTCCCTGGTCTGCCACGCCCCCTCCCAGTTGAGTTTCCATTGGCTCTGCTTATTTTCCAAGGCAAAAGAACCACCTGGTAATTAGTGAGTCCAAAGAAAAGGAAAGTTCCTATTCCACTTCATTTATTTCCATTCAGGTCCATTTAATGTGGCACAAAGAGTCATTTTGTAGGCTCTGGACAGGTCTGGGGCATGGTAGCTGGCTCTGGTCAGTGCATCAACCCAAGACCCTCTCACTATGACAGGTTGAGAAGCCAGAGGACTTGTAGAGAAGCTTTTGTAACAAGGAGGACCATGGCAGGGCTGAGCGTAATTATTAGTGCACCTGCCATTATCCCTAGGTTGCTTAGTTGGATGAGAAGTGACCATATCTGATGACCACCTGCTCCCAGTGTCACAGCCCCAATCTGGGCCACAGGGGGCAGGACCCACATTAATGCAGTCTTTCCACGTCCAGCCACTGGCCTCTACTGAGGGCCAAAGAGCAAGGAGAGATCAACGCAGACCACTGAACTTTGTCACTGGAATGCAAGATGCCCAGAGCTGGAACTAGTGATTGTGGTGCCTTTAGGATGTCATCCAGTCCTGGGACACCAGCTCCCATGAGCAGAGATGGTAACATTGGAGGCCAGGCTAAGGAGAAGCTCACCCGGAGGAAGGCCAGGAAGGCCACTGGGGGAAAGGGCCCCATCTGCCTTACTGTCCCTAACTGTTCTTGCTCACTGTGTGCCCAGGAGTTCCAGCCATGGCTTGACTCACTTCCTGGGCTTCCCCTCCTCACCACCAGTGGGTGCTCTCTCCTTGCCCCAGCTCCCTTTCTTCATTAGCATGCATCCTGCTTGAGGACAAAAACTGTCTTGCTTATATTTGTATCATGCACTCTTAGCACATAGTAGGCACTTCATGAATGCACCATGGACCTCTCATCTCTCTGTGTATCATCATCTCTCCACTAGCTATTGAGAAAAGCAAACTGATTTTGTATTTACTCTGTAATTGATTTTGTCTTGTAATTGCTTAACTCACTGTTCTTTGTTTCTGAACTTAGGTCAGAATTCAGTTGGTCTGTGATGAGTTAAGTTCAGAAATCCTTTTTCTTGGCTTTTCATCACTTTATTCCTGTCTCAAGGAAATCTGCTGTCCTTGGGGGATGTGGGTGGACACCAGGGAGTCTGGTCTAGTATCTTTATACTGCCAAGCTCTCCTTCAGGGATGTCTGGTTTGTTATCAAAGAAGTCTAGGCCACTATCTTTTAAACTTTCAAACAATGAAGACTTCTTAGTCGCTGGAGGAAAGGAAGGGGTTGTTACTAGCCCTTTGATTCCCAACTTCCAGCCAATCACATGGTTCCCCACACCTCAGCAATGTAGCTAATCATGTTGTCCATAACCCCAAGGTGTCGCCTCTGATCTTTGTTCTAGCCTCATAAAAATGAGTTAAGTCTTCATCTCAGGCTTTCTGGCTCAAACAGAGGTAAACCGTTGACTCCTCTATTAATAGGTTCATGACCTGTTAATAAATTGGTATTCTGATTAAAGAATTCATGCTCCAGTGTACCTTTGCTGAATTTCTTTCATGACACTATCATCTATCCATCCATCTATATATCATCTATCTATATCATCTGTCTGTCCATCTATCAATTCTTTATCATCCTCTCTCTATTATCTATCACTCTTTCTCCATAAATCTATCATTTATCTGTCTCTCTACCTGCCTCTCTCTCTCTCTCTCTCTCTCTCTCTCTCTCTCTCTCTCTCTCTCTCTCTCTCTCTCGGGCAGGGCTTCAGCCACATTACTTCTGACTAAAACCACCTGGCGTTGGAGAAGAGGGTCAGGAAGTGAGGCCACAGCGGGAAACACCAGCTACTCAACACCAGCACTCAGTGATCACCAAGAAAGTGGGGAGCACTTCCTCCACCCCACCTCCAGATCTTTCAGGAAGGGGTCCTAGCTCTAAGACCATTTCTAGCCCAGCATGTTTGCTCCTCTTCTTCGGGGGCTGCACTAACAAGAGTAGGTAGGCAGGAACTAAAATGTTCATATTTTGAATTCATATGTTGAAGTGAGCCCTCAGAGCTGGGTTCGAATCCTGACTTTGCTGCTCACTAACTGTGGGAGCTTGGGAGATTCCCTCTCTGAGCTTGTTTCCTCATTTATTAAATGTGGTAATAAGACATGTGAGTGCTCATTTCAAGGAGTTACTGTGGGCTCTGATGAGTAAATGTCTGTGAAGTGCAGACCCCAAAGCACAATATCAGTCATAACTGTCTTCATTACTCCTTTTGCGGAGCTTTGAACAGGTTGTACAGGCTCTGGCCACACCCTCCTGCCCATCCCTCTGCCCTCTTGACTGCATTTTTTGGCGTCCGATTCCCTGAGAGCTGTTGGATCCCTGGGTCTAGACATGAAAGAGATCTTAGAGATAATCTGGTCTAACTTGCCCATTTTATAGGTCAAGAAACTGAGGCCCTGAGATGAGCAGTGACTTGCCCAAGGTCACATAGGCAGCACAGCTAGGGTTTGAGTCCAGGGCTTTAAGGACTGCAAAGGCCTTTACAATCCTGCTCCCCCGGGGGCCTTCCCACAGCCCTGTCAAGCAGACTCTACAGGCATTATCACCCCCATTTTATAAATGGGAAACTGAGGCCTACATAGCAGAAGTGGCCCAATTCACTGATCATGGGTGGCATCAGTAGTCTTTAGACCTGGGACCTCTGACTGAGGAGCTAGAACTCAACTCTCTGCCAGGCAGAGGCAGGGCAGGTGTCCCTGGGCACCTTCTGACAGGTAGAACTAGGCCAGGTGCCCCTCTACTTCAGACAATGGCAGATCCCTCCATGAGGGAGCTGGGCACTCCCAGAGAGCCCCAGGCCACCTTTGCAACAGCCAAATGGGGAGCGGAGATCTCTCTTCCAGTGACTGAGCCATATAGTCAAAGGTCTGCTGTCCTCAGATGCTGTCTCCAGCCCTTGAGACTTTGCCAGAACAGTCCACAGTTCAACCATGCACCCAAAAAGAGGAGTAGGGACACATGCCAACCTTGAAGAACTGGAGAGCAGAACTAGGACCTGCTGCTGGGGGAATTCAAAACCACACTTCTGCTCAGAGCCTGGAGAAAACCTGCAAAGGAGCAGGGAGCATCATGAGCTTCTTCCTTCAGCAGGTACCGGACTCCAGTCCCCTGGAAGTGAGATCAGATGACTCCTTGGGGGCGGAATTCTCATGGCTTTTCAAGTCTGTGACCACAAAGCAAAGTGGGGAGGGATGGAGAGGAGGGAGGCCCTGTATTCTGGAGTGCTCCCAAGCTGGGCTCTGACCCTCACAAGGTCACACTGGGTCCCTCCCATCCAGCTTCCCCCATGTCTGTTCTCCTCCATTTCTCTCTCTCTCTCTCTCTCTCTCTCTCTCTCTCTCTCTCTCTCTCTCTCTCTCTCTCTCTCTCTCTCTCTCTCCTGCTCCTTTCCAAACCCAGAGATAAGGGCCCCTGGGTCTTAATCCCCTGAGAAAATTCTTTTGTTTTGTGTTGCTACATATTGGAGGTAAGAGTCAGAGGATAGAGAAGCAGAAGAGAGACCTCAGAGAGCTGGGAGGAACCTCAGAGACCGTTAAAACCAACGCCTCCTTTCTTTTTCCGGTGAGGCACCTGACTCCTAGGTAAGGGAAGAGATCTGGCCAAGGTTGCACCGCTAGGAAGTGGCCACTTTTCTGCTAGAGCACTGCACTTTCTCCAAACAGTCTTCTCTGTCTCCCTTCAATTAATCCAGTCCCCCTCATTTTTACATATGTGGAAACTGAGGCTCAGAGAGAGGAAAGATCTCACCAAAGGTCGCATTACTAGTGAGTGACTACCTCTGAATGCTGCACTTTTTCTAAGGGAAGTCTCTTCTTTTTCCTTCACTTGGTCCATTACCTTTTACAGATGAGGAAACTGAGGCACTGAGAGATGAAGGAACTTTCCCAAAGTCACACAACTAGTAAGAAGCAGACCCAGGATTGGAACCCAAATCTTTCATCTTCAAGGTCTACATAAGGGATTCCGAAGGCTGTAGGTCCATGCATGGGCTTCACACAGTCTGTGAACTTGAATGGGGAAACCAAATTACATCTTTATTATCAATGACTCTTGTTTTCCTATGTATTCCATCTTATGGATTTAAAAGTGATGCTCATTCTTGCTTGAGTTGGCCTTTCCATGTCAGGAACCCAAGCCTTCTGGGGAGGTAAGGAAGGGGCAGTTAACTGTGGTTCTGATCTCGCAAGGACAGCAGCCATTTGCCTTCCTGAGGCCCCCACCCTGGCCATCTGTGAGCAGGTCGAGTGTGTCTCAGCCATCCATCCCAGGGGCCTGGATTCTAAGCAGTCTCGATGGCTTAGACTTGAAAAGAGAAAAGACCTTTCCAACAGCAGCTGAGGTCATGTTAGGGAAGGTGACCACAGCCCCTGGGTGAGAGGCATCCATGCCTGCTGCATACCGTGCTGCCTGAGATTCTGCCTCTCTAGGAAAAGCTGCCACGCTGGTTCTCTCCATTTCTGAAGCCTCAGCAGGTGTCACTGTGTGCCAGTAAGTAGCAGAGCAGGATAAGGAGACAGCCCTGAACCATGACAGCAATGAGTAAGAAGGAGGAGGAAAGGAAAATAATCCTCAACCCAGAAATAGAACTGCCCTATGGCATCTCCCCCAAATGATGGCAACCCAGGGTTGGCCCCACATCAGCCCAAGCCCTGACCTAAAGGTCTCAGGTGGGCAAAATGAAGAGGGAATTCAAGGCTTTGGGGATCTTTGGTCTGTCTTTAGGGCTCCTCTATCGCTGCCCACTCAGACCATTGAATTCCAGGATTGGAAGGAATCTGGGGGGCCATTGATTCCTTCTGGGCCATGAACAAGACTCCCTTCTGTGAGCTATATTACATATGGTTATCTAGAGCAGGTACTGAATAAAAAACAGCAGCTAGGTGGTACAGTGGATAAAGCACCAGTGCAGGAGTCTGGAGGACCTGAGTTCAAATGTCACCTCAGACACTTGACACTCATTAGCTGTGTCACCTTGGGCAAGTCACTTAACCCCAATTGCCTCATCCTGGGTAATCCCCAGTCATCCTGATGAATGTCTGGTCACTGGATTCAGATGGCTCTGGAGGAGAAGTGAGACTGGTGATCTGCACAGCCCTCCCTCACTCAAAAAACAAAGTGCAAGTCATGTCATTATTTCTCTAATGGCATGGTCTTCTTCAGCAACAAAGGATGAACACACTGAATAAGATCAAGCTGTTTTGTTCCCTTCTGAGAGGGATGTTTGAAAATGCAGAGGATTGCCTAGGAAACTAAGTATATTGAAATAAAGATGTATTTTTTCCTATCTAAGTTCATGGACCCCTGTCCATGGACCTAGGTTAAGAATCCCTGGGGTAAAGAATAACATCTGTGGGGAAGTTACTCAGAGTTGGATGGGAGCACAGAAACCTACAAATGGTGAAGAGGCTTTTGGTCACTATCCCCACCCAACAAGTGGCCAGTTGCCCTCTCTCTGAAGACCCCCTTGGTGACTTCATGCCACTGAGAATTCCCAAGCTTTGTCCCTTCTCCCATCTCTACCCACCAAGGCCCACCTCAAAACCTTTCCTGACCCTGTCAGTCAGCTGAGACTTCTTCCCCTTGGAGAGCTGGCCACACCTGCTTTTTCCGTACACAGGTAATCATATTTGCCTTGGATTTGAGTTCTTTCAATCTCATTGCTCTTGGCACCCCTCTGGGCTAGGAGGTGCAAGCCACACCATCTCCATTTTCCAGATAAAGAAGCTGAGGTTCAAAGAGCTGTGCCCATCTTGGGAGAAACCAAGAGGGGCCAAGATTCGACCTTTCTGTCAAAATTACAAGAGTCATGAGGTTCAGGCCAGTCTTTATATATTATTCTAAAGCAGGAGGTCTTAACCAAGGGCTCCATGAATAACGGTCTGTAAACTTGGATGGAGGAAGTGATATTATTATCACTAACCTCTAGTTTCTTTGTTAATCTGATAATTTTTATTTTGTGCATTTAAAAACATGATTTTGAGAAGATGTCCACAGGCTCCACCAGACTTTTCAGGGGGTCGATGACACCAAGAACATCTAGCCCCCCTCATGTAATTAATGATACCCTTGGGATTTATTTCCAATAGAATTCAGGCATTCCTCCTTCCCCAAAAAACTTTTTTTAAAATAATTTTAAAATTAGTTTCTTATCCTCAGGTTAGCAACATCCCAAAGAAAGGTGTTTTCCCTCCATGTACATTCTCACAGCCCATAAACAGCTCCCAAATAGCGGTCACATCCATTGAGTCTTTCCCACACCCCATAAGCTAGTAGAATGGGCATCATTGTCCTCATTTTACAGACTAGGAAATCAAGGCCTCAAATTCCAGTGTCATACAATGAGGCAAGAGGCAAAGAGCAAAATGAACCTGAAATCCCTGAGTTCTGGCCCTACCAGCTCTTTGTTTTTCCCATCATAACACACTGCCTCCTGGGGGATGGGGACTATGGGTGTGGAATATTGGGTATTGTGTTGGACAAGAGTAAATCATCATTAAGTAAGTATAAAAGCCTGCTGTGCACTAGGCCCTCTACTGGGTGCTGGGGATACAAATACAGAAATGGGACAATCTCGGCCCTCGAAGAGCTTTGCTTCTAGCACGGGAGACAACACACACATACAAGCTTATATAGAGAGGGAGGGACCAGAAGCTGGGGGGTCAGGGAAGGTTTCAGGTAGGTTAATCTGATTCCTGAAAGAAATAAGGGATTCTCTGAGGCAGAAGTGAGGAGGGAATTCCTGAAATGTCCTTCCTTTCTCCCTCCCTGCCTTCTCTTTTTCCTTCCTTCCTCCCTCCCTCCCCTCTTTCCTCTTTCCTTTCCTTCCTTCCCATCCCCCCTTGATAAGCCTCCCAGGTATGGACAGAGCCACACACAAGGCACAGAGAATGCAGCTGGGGAAGGTTGGTGAGGACCAGAGAGACAGTCAGTTCTTCCTTCTCAGGAACTTGCTGACGTTCAAAGTCCTGCTGACTTCAAACCTCCAGGTATGAATCCCTGATTCCAAATTAGTTTCCTGGTTGGTTTAGTTTTCATTTGAGCTCTCCAGGGATGACCAGATCCCTCAACCAATCCCCATAGACTTCCTGTTGCTCCTAGTTGAAATGTCTTGACTGACCAGGAATGCCCAAGCCTTGCTCCTAGTTCCCACCTAGGATTGAGTAATGGATGGATTCAATGGAGATGTGTTCTCTCCTGACAAAGGTTCTCCCTCTGCTTGCTGTCAGTCACAAGCTGACCTCGCTTCATTTGCACTTTGCAGATATTGTGTTTTTTACAGATTTAAGATTTGTGGCAATCCTGCCATGAGCAAGTCTCACGGCATCATTTTTCCAACAGCATGTGCTCGCATCGTGTCTCTGGGGCACATTTTGCTCATGCTCAAAATATTTCAAACTTTCTCATTATATTAGATCTGTGATGTGATCCGGGATCAGGGATCTTTTACATTGCTGGTGGGATTGTTTGGGGGTACCACAAACCACACCCATAAGCAATAAATGTTGGGTGGGTTCTGACTGCTCCCCTGGGCCACCGTTCCCAATCCCTCTCCCTCTCCTCGGGCCTTCCTATTTCCTGAGACACAACAACAAGAAATTAGGCTAATTACTAGCCCTACAATGGCCTGGTTCAGAGTCTACGCTATTCAGTACCAAGATTGGTCTGTGCGTGGCTGCTACTTTTCTAGCCTGGCCAAGATAGGGAGATCCAGTCTCAAAAAAAAAATTGTTCAAGTCGAGAGATGGAGTGCTGTGTGGGAGGAACCGCCAGGAGATTGGTGTCACTATATCAAAGAGTGAGTGGAAGGCATAAGAACATTGGAAAGGGAGGAAGGGGCCGGATTGCACAGGGCTTTAATGATAAACAGAGGAATTTGTGTTTTATTCTGGAGGTGATATGGAGCCGCCAGAGTTTATTGACTAGAGAGGTGACATGGTCAGACCTGTACTTTAGAAAGATCAGTTTGATAGCTGAGTGGAGAATCAGCCGACGTGGGGAGGCTTGAGGTGGGCCAAGCCCACTATGCAACAGGCCAGGTGTGAGGTGATGTGGGCCTGCACCAGGAGGGTGGCAGGTCTGAGGAGAGAAGGGAGAGTAGCTGAGAAATGCTACCAAGGTAGAATCAACAGAACATGGCAACGATTGGGTATGAAAGAAAGAGTGAGGCTGAAACCTAGGTTGGAGCCTGGGTGACTGGGTGGATGATGGTACTCTTGGCAGTAACCAGGAATTTAAGAAGATTGGAAAATGGCAGAGGTGAGGGGATAGGATGGAAGGAAATACAGTTAGCAATAGTAACTGTGAAAAAAAAATTTGAAAACTTTTTCTCTGATACAGGCCTCATTTCTCAAACATATAGGGAACTGAGTCAAATTTATAAAAATAAGAGCCATTCCCCAATTGATAAATGATCAAAAGATATGATCAGTTTTCAGATGAAGTAATCAAAGCTATCTACAGCCATATGAAAAAATACTCTCACTATTGATTAGAGAAATGTAAATTAAAATAATTCTGAGGTACTACCTCATACCTATTAGATTGCCTAATAGGACAGAAAAGGTAAATGACAAATGTTAGAGGGGAGGTAGGAAAAATGAGGCATTGTTGGTGGATTTTTGAACTGATTCAAATTCTATAGGGCAATTTGGAACTATACCTAAAGGGCTATAAAACATGTATGCCCTTTGACCTAGCAATATCACTGTATCCCAAAAGAGATAAAAGAAAACCCAAAAAAGGAAAAGGACCTATATGACAGAAATATTTGTAGCAGCTCCTTTCTGGGAGCAAAAAATTAGAAACTGAGAGGATGCCCATCAACTGGGGAATGGCTGAATAAGTTGTGGTATGTGATTGTGATAGAATACTATTATACTATAAGAAATGATAAGTAGGAGGTTCTCAGAAAAACCTGGAAAGTCTTGCATGGGTGGATACAAAGTAAAATGTACTAGATACAAAGTAACAGCAATTGTGAGATGATCCCCCATGAATGACTTAGCTATTCTCAGCAATGCAACAATCCAAGACAACTCAAGGACTTATGATGAAAAATGCTATCCATCCCACAGAGAAAGAACCAATGGTGTCTGAATACAGACTGAAGCATAGTTTTTTAACTTTACTTTTTTAGTTTGTTTGTCTATGTTTTCTTTCACGACATGACTATTTTGAAAATGTTTTACATGATTATACGTGTATAACCTATATCGAATTGCTTGCTTTCTCAATGAGGGGGGAGGGAGGAAAGGAAAGAATTTGGAACTCAGAGTTTTAAAAATGTTAAAATTGTTTTTACATGTAACTGGGGAAAAACAAAAGACTGAAAAAAAGAAGATTGGAGTTAGGTTTGGACATGTTGAGTTTAAGATGTTTATGGGATACTTAGTTCAAGACATCCAATAGGCAGTTGGCTCTTTGAATCTGGAGGTCAGGAGAGACGTTTCAGTTGAATAAGTAGAATTGAGAATTATCAGTACAGAGATATGAGAAGTGAATCCATGAAAACTGCTAAGTCACTAAGACTATAGCTGAGAAGAGAAGAGGGCTTTGTGAGACATAGGCATGACATGGAGGACATCCATCCTCCATTTAAGGAACCTGAGATGAAGCAGGCAGGCAGGGAGAAAGGAAACCAGGAGAGAACCGGGTCCAGGAAACCCTAAGGAGAGTGGAATATCATGGAAAACAGGAAGATCGGCAGTGCCAGAGTCTACAGAGAGGTCAAGAAGGATAGGAACTGAGGAAAGAACAGATCTGGCAATTAAGAGATTATTGGTCATTTGGAAAGAGTTGCTGCAGTTGAATGATGAGGTCTGAAGCCAGACTGCAGAGATACAGAGACAGAAAAGGAAGAAATCCCTGTCTCCGAGAGCCGGCATCCTCTAGGTACTGATCTCAGCCAACTCTCTGTAGTGTGAAAACTTTTTATTCCATGTTATTGTTATTATTAACTCATCATCATTACTGTTAGGGCAGCCAGGCAGCACAGTGGATAGAGCGCCAGGCCTGAAGACAGGAAGACCTGAGTTCAAATCCAGACTCAGATACCTATTAGCTGTGTGACCCAGGGCAAGTCACTTCACCCTGTTTGCCTCAGTCTCCTCATCTATAAAATGAGTTCCTTGAAGGCAGGAAGGAGAGAGAGAGAGAGAGAGAGAGAGAGAGAGAGAGAGAGAGAGAGAGAGAGAGAGAGAGAGAGAGAGAGGTGAGGGGGCTACAAGTGTAGAATGTGGTGTACACTGCCAGTCCAGGTTTCTGTACCAAACCATCCATCTCTTAACAAGCATTTATTAAGCACCAACCCTGGGATGGGCACACACTTGTCAATAAGTATATGAGGAAAAAAAATGAAATATTTCCTACCCTGGAGGAGCTTACATTCATCTTATCAAGGAAGAAGATATGTATACACATGTAGAATAAATAGAAAAGAAATATTAAAAAAGCTAACTCTAAAATAATTAGAGAAGGGGTTTGTGACCACAGGACCTCAGAAAAGGCTTTATGTGGTGTTTGAGTTGAGCCTTAATGGGAGTACAGGACTCTAGGAGGGGCAGAGGGAGGGTATGCCAGGCAGGGGACTGTTAGAACAAGGCCTGAAGATGGGAGAGAAGAGAGGAAAGTGGGGAGGAACAGAGAGAAAGACAGAGATAGAGACAGAGAGAGAACAGAGAAAGAGATACCCAGAGAGAAAACAGAGACAAAGAGACAAAGACAGAGATAGAGACACAGAGAAAGAGATAGAGAAAAAACAGAGAGAGAGACAAAGAGAATGAACAAAAATGGAGACCAATACAGGGAGATAAAGACAGAGAGAACAGAGAAAGAGACACACACAGAAGGAGAAAGCAGAGACAAAGACAGAGAGAGAACAGAGAGACAACAGACAGACAGCAGAGAAGGAGGGAGAGACAGAAAGAGAGAGAACAGAGAGAGAAAAAGAGGGAAGCAGGAAGACAAAGAGAGGGAGACAGAGACAGACAAGGGGACAGAACAAGGAGCAGGTCGGCTTGGCTTGGTTGCAGAGGATGGGAGTATGGACTATCCAATGAGGCTTGAAAGACTGAGGGCAAAGGAGGAGCTTCTGAAGCCAAAAGGAGCAGTTCATAGTTTAGCCTAGAAGCAGCATTGCTTGAATGCTTTCCTTCATTACAAGGAAGGGTCCAAAGGCTGGGGCTGGGTGGTGTTGGGGGGTGGGTTTAAGTACAATCATTGGGATTTTTAAAAAGTTGTCATGGGTCATTGTGGCAGTAGCTGATTGAGATTGTTGGAAAAGTGCTGTGGAAGCTGCCGAACATCAGGCAGCTACTAATAGTTCTATATCGTTCATGCCTAAGACATGGCTGGATGAATGGCTTGGGACAGTGGCCCTCAGACTTTTTGGTCATTTATTGAGGACTCCTCCCCACCAAAGAGCCTTTGTTTATCTAGGCTATATCTATCAATATTTCCCACATTAGAAATGAAAGCATCTTAGTGTTATTATGAAAATAGTTTTGATTTCACAGACCCCTTGAAAGGGTGTTGGTGACCCCTATATGTCCACACTTTGAGACCACACTTTGAGAACTTTGAAGCTAAACTAATGGAGCTAGAGTTTAATTATGGACTGCAGCACCCTAGAATATTTTATTCATGAATGTATAGTTTTCTCTATACTACTCACTCTTATACACACACACATCCACACACATATTACAAAGCACTGCTAAGTCTTAGGATGTTTAGGGCAATAAGTTGAAGCCCTAGGGGCACAGGTAGTGTTTTCATCATGCTACTGACTGAAGGTGAAGGCTTCAGAAAAGGAAGACACACTTGGGAAGTGAACAGAGAAGGAGATTTGGATTTTTGCATCATGTCTAAAAACATTATAATGACAGACTCCTGGTCAGGGATGAAACCTGTAAACAAGGGCTGGGAACAGTGTAGAGTCTTACAAATCCAATTAAAATCGATCTTAAGTGAAATGGAAGCAGGTTGGAAGAAAACTGTGGCTGTCTTTCCAGGATGCCGGACACCATGGACAGAGCTGACAATGTAGGAATTCGAGGAACGGAGAAATCATCTGAAATTCACAGGAGACAAAGTAACTCAGGAAGGATCTTAGAAGTCATCTCACGACTTCATCCATTCATTTATACCACAAAGTTGATTAAGCCCCCACCATCTACAAAGCATTCTATACTACGCAGCAGAGAAACAAGGTCAAAATGGCAGTTTCTGCCCTCAAAAAGCTTCCTTTGTATAAGGGAGATGATAGCACGCACACAAACAAATGTAATACAAGGTAGAGTGTGATGGGCAAAGGGGAGAAAGTGGTCAGGAAATTGTGAGGAGAAAGTAGAAACACATTCAATTAGAGAGAATTGACGATTGTCTGGAAAAGGTGGCACCATACCTTACCCTCGAAGGTAAGGATTATAAAAAGTAGTTATCAGGAGGTACAGAAGACAACTTTTGCAATGCATGTGACTGAGACACATCATGTTTCTTTCTTCTGGTCTCCAGAATTTTATCTATAGTGCCACTGAAAGAAGGCATGCAGCTTCTGTTTGAATCCTTTCAGTGATGGGGAACTCACCATCTGTCATGGCCAACTGGAAAAAGAAAGTCTCGCTGATCCCCAGTTTAGTGGTGCCTTGCCATAGGGAGAGGAAGAAAGATGAGAAGAGGACAGAAAGGGAGACTAAGTGGGAAACCAAAAGGGAAAGATAAGAAAGGATGCTGACAGAGAGGGTGGGAAAAATAGAAGAAAAGAATAGAAAAAGAAAGAGAGGAAGAAAGTCCTCCTGCAAATAGGGAAGAAGAAATGGAAAAAAGTGGAGATGTCAAACAACATCTGCTAACTCCAGTAAAAGAAAAGTTTTGAGAGGGCTGAGTGCAGCCTAGTCAGCCTTTGGGGGAAGAGGGGTTTCCAGCTCATTGCTCAGCCTCTCCCAGATGGCACCTGATCCATTTGTTTAAATTAAGTCTTACCCAAATTATAAGGAGCTAATTTTCCAATGTCAAGCCTACTTGGAACAGGCCCATTGGAGGTGGAAAGAGATACAGATGCTCTAGGATTGTTGAAGATGCTAAAAATTTACTGGCTGAGTTTTTCTGGGATTTCTTCTGCCTTTCATGTGTATTTGAAGAAAGGGTAACATTGAGATAAGCCCTGCCTCTTGGTCACATGAGATATTTGACATCATTAATAGAAAGTGTCTCTTAAAGGTTTAAAAAGTACAACGACCCCAGGAATGATTCACAATTCATTTCAGTCCGAGAGAAAAGATTGTCAAACATCAGCATGGGCAGCCCGAAGGTGGGGGAGGGGGGTGGACAGGGGTACGTAGCACATCTTGCCAAGAGACCTTCATGGTTTGGGGGACGTTTGGTGAAACAACATCAGAATCTATGAAACTGTTTCCCTAGGCAGGGGATGCCCAGAGGATGGTAAGTGTGAGCATGACAAGAGAGAGGAGGGCTGAACCTAGTTGAACAGAAGCACCACTTTTGGGAGGAAATACTAGGTGGGGTGAGCACCAGGGCAGGGATGCTTAGCTCTGAGCCTTGTTGGTCAGGGAGCCCCCTAAGCTGACCGGGACATCAGAGATGCCCTGCTAGAATTGGCAGTAGTTGGTGTATCAATATTAAAGCAGTGCTACCTTAGCAGAGTGTGGTAAAGTGGAAAGAATGCCAGGTCTGGAGGCACAGGATTCGAGTTCAAATCTGGTAGATTTTTGCAATGTCAAATTGTGTATGTGCAGTGTGTGTGTGTGTGTGTGTGTGTGTGTGTGTGTGTCCGTTTGGGAGAGGTAGTGATAATCTCTTCTACTTAGGTCATATTTTAATAACACACATATTGATAACAAATATTCAGAAGAACTCAAAAGCCAATTCTCAGTAGCTAGAAACCAGTCTCATTTAATCCTGTTTCATCTTACTGACTTTAACCACTCAAAGGCAACCACACAACTTTTGGGGAAAGCCCAGTCGGTCTGTTACTACTCCCTCCCAGTATAACTCCCTTCTCCAAACCACATTCACTCCTCTCCCCTTGCCCCAGCTCTGAAGACTTCCACCCCCACCATCTCTGGCTAATGGGCTCTTTCACCCAGATGCTCTTTCTCACACCCACTTGCCTCAGCTGTGTCTCCTTAGAGGCAGTTTAACATGCGATTTTTATTAGGAGCAAATTAGGACTTGGGAATGCTATCAGCCAGGGCCCAGGGTTCATTCTTGAAAGCCTCTGTGGCCCTGGTGGCCAACAAGGCATTGTCCAAGCTCAGAAGAGTTTCTCGGCCGTCATTTATCTGCTCAAGAGAACCTGAGAGGAAAAATCCCAACCTTATGGATTTGGCTACCTTGGTCTCCAGGGCCCCCAATGGGAAACAGCCAGTCTTCCTGTCCCAGATGGCTGGAGTTTGTAAACTTTGAAATGAAGGATGATAACAATTGAAAGAAGGAGTTTTCTGTCCATGGGCACATCTGGAACATCTACTGATCTTTGGCATCAAGTATCTCTACACCCAAGTAAGGTGAGTAACTCAGCTCTTTTGGGTCACAGGCTTTGAAAAAAAAAAGCTACCAAGGAAATACAAAATAATTTCTAGGAAGGGGAGACTTACTTATTTAATCTGGCCAACTCCAAGCCTCCAAATAGATTGTAAGTGCCTTGGGGGCAGAGATTTACTTTTGTATCCGCAGTGACCGCTTTTAGCAGGTACTTAATAAACACTTGTGTGTGTGTGTGTGTGTGTGTGTGTGTTCACCCTTCATTGCCAAAGAAGACCATGCCATCAAAGAAATGATGACATGACTTGCATTTGACTTTGTTTTGAGTGAGGGAGGGCTGTGCAGGTCACCAGCCTCACTTCTCCTCTAGAGCCTTCTGAATCCAGCGACCAGACATTTATCAGGATTATTGGAGATGACCCAGGATGAGGCAATTGGGGTTAAGTGACTTTCCCAAAGTCACACAGCTAGTGAGTGTCAAGTGTCTGAGGTGAGATTTGAACTCAAGTCTTCCTGACTCCTGCACTGGTATTCTATCCACTGCACCACCTAGCTGCTCTACGTGTGTATGTATACACACACATATATATGTATATTTCTACGTATGGGTATCGTTTCCTGAGATAGTAAGGTGGTTGAAGGTACGGGCTGTGTTATTATGTCTTTGAATTCTTAGCATTTGGCATATAATAGGTGCTTAATAAATGTTTATTGATGGATTATATTATTGCTGATTGGATATGGATGAGAGTGAAGAATGTACAGAAAGTACAGAAATAACTCTAACATTTTATAATCCTCAGAAGTTGGATTTTTTTAAAAGCCCAGAAATAACCTAACATTTTTTGACCTCAGAAATTTCTCAAGTCCTCAAAATATGATTATATTTACATGTTACCAAGCAAAAGAAAAAAATAAACACTTGTAATAGTGAGCTGAAAGTAAAATTACACAACAAAATAATTGCTGTCCTCACAGAGCTTCCATTCTAGTAGTCGAGAGAGCCCAGACTGGACAGAAACATGGTTACTGACTGAGAAACATTCTCTGAATATCTTCCAAATCCAGACTCTAGATACAAATCAGATTGCTTAGAGGCGTCTCCATTGGACAGTCTATCCTCAAACCCCTTCCCCACCCTACCCCCAATAGATGTAAGCGGTCTCCCTTTCCTTCTGTAAGAAAATGTTTCCAGGCACAAGTGCGCCTAATTCATCAGTTAGTTACACTCATCAGTGTGATGGTCTAAACGTGTGTATTCGATGCATTCTCAGAGAGGGAGGGACCCACAACTGTCCTTTCTCTGGGAATGACCGAGGTCCTCGCCTCGGGTACCTCATGATGAGCCCCTGCTGAGATCGGATATTTTCCCCAGGGTCTGTTTTCAGTTTGAAAATAAATTTGGAGGGGCCTTTTCCACGCGAGTAATTTAGCTTGAGCAGCATTTATGAAGCGCCTACTTCGTGGGAGGCTTTGTATGGGGGATATAGGGACAAAGATGAAATCAATGCTGTGCTCAGGGAGCTTGCCTTTGGTACAAAACAACATGTGCCCAAGTAAGTAAATTTAATAGTTACTTAAACATTTATTCATATTTACTTACATATATGGTGTGTATGTGTGTGTGTGTTCCAGAAAAGCGCTTTGGATTATTACTATCATATATATAATATTCTTTGTGGGCATATATACATACACGTTTGTATTCATATGTATAGATGAAAACTATATTTCTATATACGTATGGACATATAATATATGTACATATTAGTATAACCTATGGCATTTATTTATTTATTTTTGGCCTCAGACCTGTGGCTTCATTAATGAAGGGTACTTCCAGTAAGGTACTCCCTCTGTCAGTTCAGATTAGCTTCTTCTTCTTGTGGGGGGGGGGGGCAGTGAGAGCTTGTGTCAGTCAAGAAGCATTTTCCAAAATTTACCATGTGCCAGGTACTATGCTCTATTTGGAGGATATAAATACAAAGTGGGAGAGGGGTGGAGAGAGTGAGTTTCTGCCCTCAAGGAGCTTATAATCTCCCTGGGGAAATGATCCATCAAAGGGAAGTAAGAAGGGAAGGAGGAAGGCACCCCTGGGAACATGATAGTGAAATCCTGAAAGTCAGCACCCAGGAGAGAAATGAAGGGAGGTGAGCCTGCTGCCCTCCCTGAAACCAAGTCCCAGGTAGAACTCACCAGTAAGAGATGGTGACCACAGGGGTGGCTTGATGTCCTGGGCTGAATAGGGAGCAGGAGCTTTCTGGCAAAGCCCAGCAAGTCAGATGCAAAGCCAGGAAGGGAATGAAGGGCGAGCAGCCTGGGTCCTTCCCTAAAATGGAGGTTAAATGACTCACCTAGGGTCACATGAACAGTGTGTGTCAGAGACAAGAAAACTTAGGTCTTTCTGATTCTGAGATCAGCTTTCTATCTGGTAGGATAAGTTGTCTTTTTTTTTTTTTTTTTTAATGGAAGGGACCATGACCTAGCTAGCATTCCAGGGCTTAACCAACTAGTTCAACCCCATAATGCCACTCTCTGTCTTTGGACTTCTATTGTTTCCACAAGAAAGTGCCTTTGGAAATTTTCTGAATACAATAAATAGGTGGTTATGGGCTGGGGATGGGATAAGCTTTATCCATGAGTAGGTCCCAGACTGGTCTCCTGGGGTTGTGCCCTGTGTCCACCAAGGCAGGAAGTTGAAGGAATAAATTCCCAGCTCAAGTTGCCGCACACCTGGCCCCTTGATGCCTTCCTCAGATCCGTGATTCCAGGCGGAGCGTCACACCTTTAGCTCTGTGCCCCTCCAGATGCCACCTTTGTGAGGGGCAGGACAGGGGTGAAAATGTGCAAGGACTAAAGCAGCTTGTTGTTATTTCTAAGTGATTCTCTAGTAGGCGACCTCAGACTCGTGTTTTGGGCTTTTATCGCTCATTTCATGGGTCTGGCACCGTTCAGCATTGAAGGGAGTCTCGTATGGGGCGTTCTTCTCCAAGACCAGGGACTTGGACAGATGGAGATTTAAAAAAATATGCAAGGGCTTCTTTTTTAGTGGAAAATGTGTTTCTTCCAATTTCCAGCCAATTCATGGAAAATTGTTTCTGGAATAAGATCTGAACAAGAGTGAAAGTGGATGGAAGTGTTTGTTCCGATTGTGCAACAGGCTCTGTCTGAGCAGGGCACACTAGACCCTGAAAACTTTTTCATCTTCTGAAGCCTCAGATTGATCAGTCAATCAGTCTCCAGGCACTGATGGAAAGTCAACTATGTGCCTGGCACTTAATGTTCTCACCTGTTCCCCGTTAGAGGAGCCTTTTTCTTAAACCAAAAAAAAGAAATGAAAATAAAAAATCCTTTATTTTCCCCAAACTAAAAATTACTAGTTAGATCTTTTTTTAAAGAAACAAAGATGAGTTTTTGGGTTTTTTTTTTGAATCCCCAAAACAATACCTGGCACCCAGTAAAAGCTTAATAAATTTTGAGGAAGGGAGGAGGTCTGCAGTGATAGAGGGAAAAGTACAAACTTGAAAAACCTTCAAAAAAGGAACCAAGAAATCAAATACAGAACTCTCTGGAATTCAGTGGTAAATGACTAAAAGAAAATGCAGAGAGGAAAATTTGGATAGGCAACTTTCCATGTGCAAGATTCAAGAATTTCTTCATTGTCCTTGTAGGGAGCCCTGGACTCATAGGAGTCTCAGGGGCTGCCTCGTCAGACTCTTACCCATAAGATCAGTGCTGTCCATTATGTGCCTGAGAAGTACTTGGACTCTCCATTTCTTCATCTATAAAATTAGTAATGCATTTATAGCACCCATGTCCTAGAATTTCTTATAGCACCTACCCAATGTTTTATTAGACTCTTCTCAATTAGAAGACTCAACCTGTAGGCATCTCAAATTCAACATATCTAAAAGAAAACTCATGATCTTTCTCTCCAAGTCCACCCCTTCTTTACAAATACCCCATGACTGTCAAGGACACCACCATCCTTCCACTCACCCAGATTTGTAACTTTGTGGTCCTTCTAGACTCTCCCCTGTCCCTCCCCTCCCATCTCTTATCAGTTGCCAAGTCTTCTCACTTCTCCCTCTACAATATCCCTCATAGCATCCCCCCTTCTCTCTGTTTCCATGGCCACCACTCTAGTTCCAGCCTTTATTACCCATCAGCCAAACTATTTCCATGGTCTCCTGTTTGGTCTTCCTGACTCCAGTTCTTTTTCTCTCCACCTAGCTACCAAAGCAATCTTGCTGAAGGTCTGACTTTATCTTTCCCCTGCTCAAATGCTTCAGAGGTTCCCTACCCCCGTGAGGGCCATACATATACCAAGTTTTCCATTTGGGCATTTCAAACCCTTCATGATCTGGCTCCAGATGACTCTTCTTCATGCACTTGACTTGACTTTCCATCCAAACTGGTCTCCTTGTGTTTGTCATCTTCTGTCTCCATGTTCAGAAGACACAAGCCCCTCACCTCTATCTCTTAGAATCTGTGGCTTCCACCAATGCTCAGCTTAAATGTCTCCTTCTATATGTCTATTTGGATTCCCTCCAGCTGATAAGTGACTCCCCCAATACTACATATATACATACATATATGTATATATAGAAATATAGAGATCATATGTATATACATACATATTTATGTATGTATATACATGTTTATATGTGTGTATATATACATATATGTGTATATAATATGAAGCAAGGTGTTTCCCTTGATAGAATTACTCAGCTCTGAAGGTATAGACTATTTCATTTTTCTCTTTATGTGCCCAGTGACTAGCACAATATCTGACACATAACAGGATTTCCAGGAAGATATTTTCTGTAGGATTATTTCTGTACTTGTCAGAAGTATTGAGGTAACCATGGTCTGACATCATTGAAGGACTTCTGAATCTGGGCTCAGAAGACCTTGGTTTGAATCCCAGTCTTTTATTTGCTGCCTGTATAACATCAGCGAGTTAGTCAGTCTTTCTGAGTCTCAGTTTCCTCATCTGTAAAAGCAGAGGGTCAGTCTAGAGGGACTCTTGAGACACCAGACACATAATGCTGCTGTAAGGATCACATTCACCCATCAGTCAGAGAGGTGAAGTAGGTGGTGACAAGTCTAGTCATCTCCATTGAATCAATCAAGGTTATTAGACTAGGTTTGAGGAGTCTTTGAAAGTCATTGGATGAAATGCAGTGACTTCCACAAAAGGAATTGTTGATGGAGGAGGTTTGGTCTTTCCCCTTTGTTCTTCTAGCAAATAGGGCAGCTAGGTGGCGCAGTGGCTAGAGTACCAGTGCAGGAGTCAGGAGGACCTGAGTTCAAATCTCACCTCAGACACTTGACACTCACTAGCTGTGTGACTTTGGGTAAGTTACTTAACCCCAACTGCCTCATCCTGGGTCATCTCCAGTCATCCTGATGAATGTCTGGTCACTGGATTCAGATGGCTCTGGAGGAGAAGTGAGGCTGGTGACCTGCACAGTCCCAGCCTTCCCTCACTCAAAACAAAGTCAAGTGCAAGTCATGTCATTGTTCCTCTGATGGCATGATCTTCCACAACAAAGGATGAACACACACCATCTAGCAAATCTAACCTACGTATTCCCAGGGCTAGCAAAGAGAAAGCATTTTCAGCTACATTCCTGAGAGGTCTCACTTGGGAGGAAAGGAAAGAAGGCCTTGATTTCCCCTCCCACATGCTGAATGGTGCATAAACTTTAGAACTTTGGAGGATCAAAGTTTTGGACATTTTGTAACCATTATAACAGGGTTCGTTGGGACAGCAGTGTTTGGAGGCAGTACCTGCCTTGAGAGTTTAGGACAGATGAGATGTGCTAAGGAAAGGCAGTCTCAGCACTCTACGAAGAGCCAACCTTGCCTAAAGGAAACAAACATCTTGAGGATTCCAGCAAATGGACGCCCAGGGCTGTGGGTTCCCCCACTTTTCTATATGTGCTTTAAGTTTGTGGGGGAGTACGTTAGTAACATTTTGGAGAATATTTTGTACCACCTGTTCTTTCTGTACCATCTTAGTAAATACTCTTTTCTAGAAGTTAGTTACAGCTCACTGGCTAATTGACATCACCTGATAATCAAGAAAGGTGGGGGAGAAGCAAAGTGATGTAGGCTCAGGAACTATCGATCACCCAATTTCTCACGGTCCCTGCTAACTCTAAGAGGAGAAGAAGTAGCAGATGCATGCTGGAGACCCAGCCTTCGGTGCAAGTTGTTTTCAAGTATGTAGCTTCCTCCTAAGATCAAATTCTATATATTCAAGCACTCTGCAAATGCTTTCATTCCCCCATTTATCCTGAATAGTTGTTTCTGCCTTCTTTAAACAGATAAGAAAGAGGAAGCCTAGAATATTTGAACAGCTCTCCAAGGTCACTTAGCTAGAGTTCACTTGATAACCTCAGTAAATGAAAGGAAGTAACGTTCCTGAGTCCATCTCTTAGGTCTGAGTCACATTCCTCAAATAAGGCCATTTGTGTATCAAGGAGATGAAGGCTCACACATGACGTCAACTTAGACCCAGTTTAGATGGAGAGAATTACTATGTCCTGGGTACAACAATAGAATCATTGAATTCCATAATTGCAATCTCAGAGGCCACGTAGTCCAACTAGCAGTGAAACATGAATCCTATCTCTGGCATCCCCAGCAAAGCTATGCCGCCTTTTCTTGAAGAATACCCTGGCTCCCAAGGCAACCGATCCCCCCATGAACAGCTCTGTTAGGAAGTTGTTTTGGTGATGATGAGCCAAAATCTGCTTCCCTCCTTTGTTTCCCTGAAACACCAATGGGTTATTTCTGGCTCTGCCCTCTGTGGCCAAGCAGAGCACATCAGACCGTCTCCCATGTTATACCTCATAGTTATATGAGCTGTTATAATTATACTCAAGTGCCTGAAGACCTCTCATGTCCCCCCGAGTTTTCTCCAAGAGAAGTTCCTTCATTTGATCCTCCAATGGCACAAATCCCAACTTCTCCCAGTCCTGATCTTGTGATCACGGGCTAGAAAATGTCCTTTCCTGAACTATGGTGCCCAGAACTGAGCACAATAGGGATGCTAAGTAAATCATCTTTGTTTGAAATTAGCAGCATGTTGTCATAAGGGTAATGGGCTTAATTGGTTGTTGGGTGTACAGAGGATATGTTTTCAGATCTCTTGCTCCTGAGGCTGTCAACCAGGAAGTCCAATCCAGCTTGTCTGGGTGCAGAGACAACCCTGGACGATTATCTGGAAGAAAGCGAGAGCATCTGTCACCCCCTCACGTTCCTCTGAAACTTCAGATTCTTCGTCCATTAAGCAGCCACAAAACTTTCGATTCACGAAAGACAAAAAGGAAGAATCAGCAGAGGACACATTGATAAATACATTTCTTGGCTGGATAAAGGGCACGTGGCTTCATCTTTTCTCGTCATCGTTTTGCAGTCATAGAAGGTGATTCCCATCTGAAGAAGGCTCATTTAAAAGTCGCCTTGCTAGAAAGCCCCTTCTCTTTCTCTGCTTTAGAAGCAGGAGAGGATTGGCCATAAGAGGCAGGGGCAAAGTCCTGGCATTGGGGGTCACGGAACCACACCCTGCTTCACTTTGGCTTCATCCTCTTTCTGTAAGTTGGGGAGAGGAAGAGCCATTTCTATGAGGTTCCGTGAGATCATTCTCTATGAACCAGCAGGCAAATTGTGATGGCTCAACCTTGTGTTCTGGCAATGTTAGTCACCATCATTCAATTTAGATTTGCCCTCAGGTTGTAGAATATTTGATTGCTAATGCATATTTGCCTTCTCTGAAATACAGCTGCTTTTTAGGAGCCATGTAGCATGCGGGAGGCCTGAGACTGAAGCACTCCTCCCACTTCTTGTCAGAAGAGTTGTAGCCTGTGGGTATAGAATAAGATATACATTTTCAGACGTGACCAATGTGTTTATTTTTTTTTTCCTTGAGTGTACTACTTTGTTAAAAGGGAGTGTTTTATTGCAGGGAGATTATTGGCAAGAGATGGCATCTGTTTTTTAAAGAACATCAATTAAACATATTTTAAAACATTTTTTACAGAACAAGAAAAGAAAGAGCATTGAATTAAGGCCAGCAGGGAGGCCATTTATTCGTTAGCTCCTTGGGATCCAGCTGACCCAGTCATGCTCTTAGGCCAGCTCCACGTGACCTGCCCCTCCCTAGCTTTCCCTTTTCCCACTAGGAAAGTCCTAGTCCCAGAGTCTCACCTGGAAGGAGGGCACATTCACCTCCCTAGGGGTGTCTTCCATTGCCAGATCCAATGATCTTGAGGAAGGGCGTATTGAAGAGTCTGTTCTGCTCTAAAGATTCTAGGTTAGTCTCATATTGTATTCTCCCCTCGCCCCCCAAATGATGGTAAAGAAAAGGAACTAAGTATATATGAAGAATAAAAAGCATAAACGTTATCTAAGAAGTTAAAACATGGCAGCTCCGTGGTGTAGAGGATAGAGTTCCAGGCCTGGAGTCAGGAAGGCCTGAGTTCAAGTCCAGCCTCAGACATTTATTAGCCATGTGACCCTGGGCAAGGCACTTCGTTTGCCTCAGTTTCCTCATCTGTAGAATGGGGATGATCATGAATACCACCTATCTCCCAGAGTTGCTGTGAGGAGCAAATGAGATGACAGTTTTAGATTGCTTAGCCTAGTGCCTGGCACATAATAAGGGCCATGCATGCATGTATGTGTGTATGTATGTATGTTCACCACTGCTGCTGTTATGATTATGTACAAAGAATGAAGCAAGGCTATCTGAAAGAGGAATGGACTGTTTCAAGCAGTCATGAGTTCCCCTCATTTGAGGTCTTTGAGCAGAGACTTGTGAGATCTGCTATCCTGGAGTGTCCTTTGAGGTGCAGATTGGACAAGGTGAAGCTGATATCTCTCTCATACTCAAATTGTGTTATTGTGTATTCCCTCTGGTATCTACCACCATGCTGAAAATAAGAAATCTGCATGGGTAGGCTGAGTTATCTGGACAGAGAAGAACATCTGGCTATAGACTGGTAATGAGCAAAGGCCCCATCCCTGTGCCAGGTGGGTTGAATGAAAGGCCAGGTTTCTGGAGAGGGATTGGTTATTTTTAGGTCAATTCCCATGGGACTGATGGGAAAAGACATGAAGTGCAAGTCTGGTAGAGTAGGAGAGATCATCAAAGTCAAGAATTGTAAGAGACCCCAGTGGTCAACTGGTCCTATTTATACCAGGGGAATAAACATACCTTTCCTAACAGTCATCTTCAGCTTGCAGCCCACCAAAAAATTTTGGATGCATCCAGAAAAATGTAGAGGAAAACATCCTCTATATTTTTGGGAGCTGACAGAAATCCTTTGGTGTGTCTACAGACCATAAGCAGGTCCACGGGCCACAGGTTGTGCAGGCCTGCTCTTAGAATTAGGCATTTTTTCTGGATGTCACTTTGGCCTCACCCTTTCAGGGCCAGACATTGGACATGTAACTTCATCAGAATCTCAGGTGTCCTTAAGGAGATGGGGAAGTCTGAAGATGGTGAGAAGGAGGGAAAGATTCCAGATGTTGGGGACAGCCAGTGAAAATGCCCAGACACAGATGTGATATCATATACCAGAAACAGCCAGGAGGCCAGTGTCATCAGATCATAGATATATGGAAAGGAGGAAAGTGTAAGGTAAGAAAGGTTAGAAGGAGTCGGGTTATAAAGGGCTTTAAAAGCAACCAGTTTTCCTTCTTGGATGCAAACACGGTCCAATGAGAGTTTCCCAGTTCACTCCAAACCCTCCCTTCAGGGATTTTGGATGTGAGTTTGCCTAGGGGCTACTCCTTCCTTCTCAGATCCAAGAACCATCTTAGATGAAAATTCTTCCATGACTCCCTCCTCTCAGAAGACTACTGAAGTTTATCTGGACAAAATATCTGAAGTATCCCTTTCTATATGGGACACACCCAAATTTCTCTAGGGGTCCCTCTGCCACAAGCTGTTCTCTTATAGGTAGGCAGATTTCCGGGCTCCTTATTCCAAAAGTCACCTGGATTTCCTCCCATAGATTCCTGCCCTGCAAGGGCAGTACAAACCAAATTATAGACTCCCTGAGTAAAATAGCTAAGTCAAATACTTAGGGTTCCCAGGCTCACAGGTGAACCTTATGTGTTTGGAGGACGTATTGAATTTGCAGCATAGGTCTGTTTAAATGCAAAAAGAAAATGTAAATGTTTCTCAACTGGGCACTGGAGTTATAGGGATAAAAAGATATTTTTCAGATTGGGCTCTGTGCACAAATGCTGAACTGGGGCTGAGTCAGGTTGTTTTAAAATCACTCAGTGGAGAAAGTCCTGGTCCCCATCATGGGATAAGCCAGTCCTTCCAACTCCTGAAAGAAGTCCCCAGGCATCTTCCACATGGATGACACCATCCCAGGTCGGATGGACATATTCCAGACCCCCCCATTAAGCTGATATTGAGCATCCCTTTGCCTGTTCTGCCCCTGCTCCTTGTTTTGCCCTCTGTGACCAGGATTTGAAGTCAGAAGACCTGGGTTCAAATCTTCACTTTTCCGCCTAATAGCTCCACGACCTTAGTCACATCATGCCACTTCTCTGGGTGGAATGGATGAGCGGATCCTTAGGGCCCCATACAATTTTAAGGAAATCGATCACTCAGTAAGCATGTCTTTAAGCATTATGCTAAGCTGAGGATACAAATAAAAATAAATGTGGGACAGGTCCTGCTTTTGAGCAGCTTACTTTGTCCAAGGAGGAAACGGCAGATATAACAGAGTGGGGAAAATGCAGGCGTAGTGTGTGTGACACACACGTGCACATACACATGCACACACACTGCCACACCCTTTCTATTGGCAATTTGAACATTGATTCGGTTTGTTTTTAAGTACAAGCAGTGGAAAGGGGTGGAGGGTCAGATGGCAGCGTTGTTGGGCTGGGGCCCTGCTAGACTGACCTGGATGAATGATGAAGGATGGTCTGGGAGGGAAGCCTGGGGAGAGGAGGAGGAAGGAGTGATGCAGGGACCTTGTGGACAGTTTCCCCAACTCCAGATTCTCCCAGAAAAGTTTCCCTTCCCACCTCATGGTAACTGGAAGACAAATGTTTCCGCTCTCTAGAAGCTGAGGACACAAGTGAAATATTTCTGAACCCGAACCCTCAGAAATAGATGGAGAGTCTCCCATGGAGAGCATCCCCCCACCCGGCCCCTATATTTATGCTTCTCAGTTTCTCAGCTCTGTACAAATAGATGCATACACACACACCTTTTATCTGGATAAAGAAAGCCCTGCTATTCATAGGAAAATAGTGGGGTCAGGCTTCGTGGGGCTTTTTGTTTGCACTCGGCAGGGCGCCTGACATCCTGCAAGGGCCGGCCCCCCATGTCACGCCAGCCACCTCCAGCCCACCCCACACCCGCCGCCCAGGAGCGCGCCATAATTAAAGGGTGTCAGGCCTCGGGGAGTGAAAGCAGGGGGCAAAGAAAAGTGCCAAACTTTCTGAGGAGACAGAAAGTAAAAGGAGGGGGTGGGTGATCCTGTGTTCTTATTTTGGGAGGGAATTCTCTGTCTTTGGATTGTGCTGATGGGAAGGGAGGGGCTTTGCCTCTGCTCTGCCATTCAGGGGGAGAATCAGAGACTGGGGCCCTGGACCCCTCCCAGACAAGGCGAGTGAGCCCAGGCTTCATCCTCAACTGTCTGATGGCCAAGGCCAGTAAAGCATCTGGTGCCTGCTGCCTTACTTAGTCTAACTGTTCCTGACCACCAGGAGCCATTCAGGGCTCATTTCATAAGCGGTAATGGCACCATGTTGCTATAGAGTGAGCATTGGAAGCCAGAAGACCCAAGTTCAGGGCCTGCCTTTGGCATCCTCTGGCCACATGACCTTGGGCATCACTTGACATCACATTGCTCTAGGCTCACACACAACTAAGTTTCAGAGAAGGTCCCAATCTGCACTTGTAGAATGAATTTCCTCCCCTGGGAGTTCCTGTTCCAATGAAAACTATGGGTCGGGCCCCTATTCCCATACCCAGACTAGATCACCCTCAAAGTACCTCTGGCTCTCAGTTCGTACCTCGTGTTTATAGGAACAGTTTGCTTACCCACCTTCGTCATCAAACTTGGCTCCTGTGACTTTCGGCTGGTTCCCAAAAAACTCATTCTAAACAGATTTTCCACTTCTGGGAACATATTGGAGAGACAACCAGAATATTTGTTGTCTTGATTTAACTTAGGATACGCTCGCCAAAACTGCCATCGTCTAGCACAGCCAAGGAATGGAAGGTTTTGCTGCATTAGTATGCTTGGTCTTGGAATAAGCATGCAGAGACCTCCATGGTGACTACTTTGAAGAGACCAGCTCTTGTAGGACCCTTTGTTCTCAGCATCGCTGACCAGTGGGATTTTTTGGTAAAGCATTATTTAAGTCCGAAAGCAGCTGCAGCAGACGGGGATAGTCTCCCTCGCTCATGAGTTTCTGGCCCTGCCTGTGACTCTCTGATCTTCCTTCTCCCCTAGAGAGATCTTGCCATCCTTGCAGCCCCTTACTCGAACTGGTCAGCTCCTTTTGGAAACTCCCTTAAAAGGGTCTGCTCCTACCCTACCCCCCTGATTCTCCAGGGACATCAGACATATCAGCTTCCCAGCTTTCTTTTACGTGCTGCCTTCTCCTGTTGGAACAGCTCCTGGGGGCCAGGTCCTGTCTTTATTCCTGGCACTTCTGGCTGCTTCTGTCTCTATTGAGTTGAGCACATAGGTGGTCTGGCTCTCTAGAGTTTATCTAGAGATAGCATAGTACCTGGTACACAGCAAGTGCTCAATAAATACTTTTGACTTGATTTCATCCAGCATGGTCGAGGAATGGAATATTCTGGTTCACTATTTCAGTTTAAAGGTGGCACCAGAGAGCACAGAGCTCTGTGGAGTCAGTAAGACTCATCTTCCTGAGTTCAGATCTGACCTTCCTAGCAATATGACCCTTTGTCAGTCACTTAACCTCTCATTCCTCCAGACAGATTTCTGGAATTGAGAGTCATAAAGAAGGTGCCAATTTGCATCGATGGAGGGAGTTTCCTCACTTGGGAGTTCCCTGTCCTGATGAAATCCCCAAACCAGCAAATTGGAGTGTAATCTTTATTTAATGATTCCAAAGACATATCAATTCTTAAGCACATGAAGAACCACAGTGCAACTGAGACACAGTCAGGCAAGAGGAGAGAGGATGGGTTTATCAAAGACTGGATAATCCCACATTTATTATATTTGCTCCTGTT
The DNA here is from genome assembly GCA_023548195.1 of Bettongia penicillata ogilbyi. Classification (NCBI taxonomy): domain Eukaryota; kingdom Metazoa; phylum Chordata; class Mammalia; order Diprotodontia; family Potoroidae; genus Bettongia; species Bettongia penicillata. Next base: position 9,018,915 of record JAJHZJ010000453.1, read on the forward strand.
GATCTCTTCTCCCTTCCCAAAGTGAGGAGATGGGCTGCTTTCTGGGCAGCTGGCTACTGGTTAAGGACCTTAGTTAAGGGGAGAGCCCTTTCTGTGGTTACCTTGGGCAAACTCTGGGTCTGTCTGGTACATGACATACCATGTCTGGTATGTAGCTTGTGTGTGCATATATGAGCAAATGTATGTGTGTGTATATAGACACACGTATATGATCAAATGAATCAACACGTTTTATTTGGTCATATGTGTCATAGCATATACATGCCATCTAATTTGATCACAGAACTTGTTATTCAATTCTGTGCATATTTTATCTCATTTAATCCTGTATGTGCATTGTGTAACATACAAGTCTCATTTAATCACAGATACATCTAGATCTCATATCTATATGATAGATCTCACTTGGTGTATACACACATACACACACATGCATGCGTGCACACACGCACACACACCAAATGAGATCACAGGTAAAGAACACTTTACTAATTTTAAAGAACTATAGAAATATGCCATTGTTTTTATTTATACTTGCTTCCTTTTCTAGAACATAAGCTCCCCAGGGCAGGGACTTGCTCTGATAACTCACTGGTACAGGGGCCAGGGCATCCTCTCCACTGCTGCCTGCTTAAATGGAGACTTTCCTCAGTCCCAGAGTCCTGTGGGTGTGGGTAGAGCCATGGGGGGTTATTCAGCTGAGCACATGGGTGGTCTGACTTTCTAGAGTTTACCTAGAGATATCCAAGTTTCCCAAGAAAACAGATGCCACCTCATGGATACCAACATTCTGTTGGAGCTGCCATATGGGAGGGAGGAGTACAGGGAGAGAATAAACATTGTATACAGCGCCTACCGTATGCCAGGCACTATGCTAAGTGCTTTTGGTAAATATTCTTCCATTTGACCCTCAGAGCAGCCTGGGAGGTAGGTTCTGTTATTATAACAATTTTAGAGCTGAGGAAACTGAGGTTAAGTGACTTACCCAGGGCCACACAGCTAGTCAGCATCTAAGGCAGGTTTTGAACTCACGTCTTAATGATTCCAGGTCCAGTCCTCTATTTTGCCATCTAGTTGCCAAAGACACCTTCAAAGTACAGTATGGTAAGAGGAAAAGATGGGATGGTAGAAAGGGTGGCCCTCTGATCCCTTGATACCTTCATGATGTAGGGAGAAATGCCCCAATATCACATTTATGAGAGGATGCGAATGAATCATGTGCATGGATGGATTGTAATCTGCACATTGAAGGAAGCATCCTCACTGATGAGATCACAGATCCACCAGCATAGCTGAGTCTCTCCAGAGAACATATATGAGTTCTAAGATTCTCACAGAGGCCAGAAAATTGAATGAGAAGTCCAAGCAAAATGGTGGTCCTGGCCTCAGTGAGAAAGACTCCCCTTTGACTTTGGCCAAAGTTTCTGAGCAGAGTGATGGAGCTGGGAATGAATGTTCTCATTGCTCCCATCATTGTCTCTCCCATCTCTACCTAGATTAACCTGATTGTCATCAAATTGATTGCAGCTGATTTTGAGCAGAAAATATTTCTCTTAGATGAAAGTCCAGAAGCCTGGGATGTATGATTAGAATGTAGAAATTGACACCACCACCACCACCACCCCAGTTGGGGAAGATGGATGTGGTATGGAAGACTTGGACATGTGTTTAATTATGTGGCTGCTTCCTCGTGGACTCTTGGTCTAATCTGTAGAGATAAAAATTATCCAGCAATCTGGATGCCTTTAAAAAAAGAGAGAGAGAGAAAGAAAAATGGCGGTAATTAAACCACAAAAAACTATATTCAAATAAAATTAAGGGTTTGACTCAAAACCATGGGGGGCATCTTCCCGTTGTTGTGCTCCCCCCCACAGTGGTTGGATTTAAAGGAGAATGAAACAAAGGGGCATTTAGGAAGTAGCAGCAACCTGAGCTCAGTGCCCAAGAGACTCACCGGCCCCAGCATCACTTAGACTCCCTTCCTTCCAGGGGAGTCCAGTCTTGTGAATCCCCCAGAGCAGAGGGTGAGGGGCTGCTTCTGTCTCTGGGAGCCAAGACCCAGCAGTGGGCCCAAAAGTATTGTTCTGAGTTTGATGGGGATGCTGGTGGGATAGCCAGAGTATTGCTATGACTTCCCTTGTTGACAAAGAGCAAAGTGGTCCCCAGAGCCGTGACTGAGAATGTTTGTGCCTGAGCCAGTCGAGGTGAGAGGCCTCTGGAGCTAGGAAGGGACTTCAGGATCCCCAGGAAGTTAGAAGGTACCTTTGGTGCATACCTGACCCCAAGCATCGAGGTCTATTTACCCTGCTACTCAGATGCCTCAATTAATGGAGACTCGGAAATGGTTCTTGGCAAGTGATTTGCCCTTCCTTCTCCCGCTTCTTTTACAGATGAGGAAACTGAGGGTCAAGTGACTTGACCAGGGCCACACAGCTAGGAAGTAACCTCAGGTTTTCCTGACTCCAGGCCAACCACTGCACCACCTAGCAGGCCAGGGATGGTATAAGCAAAGGAAAATGCAGCAGGAACATCGATCCTCGATGGCTCCTCTGGGTTGCAATTTGCCTTATACGCAGGTTGTCATTTGTAGCCAGTGAAATGATTAGGATGAGTGGAAGGAGCAGGGAAAGTGCAGGAAGTCGCTGAAGAACCTTGATTTCCTCATCTGTAAGATGAAGATAATCATGTCCTCCTTGATGCTGACCTTTCAGAGGAGTAGTTAAGGAACAGACTCCTAACTAACGTCAAGTGCGATCTAACCTGCGAGGGCTGTGTTAATGGCAGTAGGTATCACCAGGGTAATTTACTTCCATTTGGTGCCTTACAGTTTATGTACAGATTGACAGGCATCCTTTCACTGGAGTCTCCCAACAACTCCATGAGGTAGTTTTATCCCCCTCCTCCTCATCTTCCTCATCTTCCTCCTCCTCACCCTCAGTCCCCTCCTCATTATTAAACTACATTGTTTCAGCACTTACATGGACTTTGTCAAGGGCCAAGAAAACAGGCAGAGGGACCCACATTTCAGCTTACCTCCTGTGCCTCGGTGAGTCACTTTGATACCTCCTGTGGGAGGCTCGGGCTGTTGGAAAGAACTTTATAGGATGTAGAGAGGCTCATCATTATTCTGTTGAGAGCTAGAGGGAGCAGACCCTAAAGTCAGGAAGACCTGGGTTAAAGTCCAGTCCTGCCTTAGGCAGAGACTGTACCGACTGTGGGACTCTGACTGAGCCACTCAACCTGCCCCCAAGCAGCTCTCTAAACCTCTGAGTGAAAGAGGTGCTGACTTACGTACACGGAGTTCCCACACCAGGAATTCCTCACATGGAGAAAATAACCGGGCTAGAATTATTTTTTTAATGTGCAAAGAGTCAGATAAGGTGTAGGAGAATAAAAGGTAAAATAAAAGTTAGTGGAATATAAGGGTAGAAGGATCCATAAAGGTTGTCCAGTCCCACTCTCTCATTTTCCAGTAGGGCAACTGAGCCCCCAGGGAGTTACCACACAGGCAGGAAAGAGCCAAAGAATTCTGGAAAAGTTGGGTGGAAGTTGGGAATTGGGAAATTGGGAAGGGGGTAACAAGGGGGAATAGGGAGATGGAGCTGCTTGGAGGCCCTGTGTATTGGGTTCAAATCTTTGCTCTATCTGTGTGACCTGGGATGAGTCACCTTCACTCTCTGGATCTCCTCTATGTACAGGAAGGATTTCCCCCAGGGCACATTTCTCTGCAATGGTCTTGGTCTCTCATTAGGCGCATGGGGCAACTGGTGGCCTTCATGGACAGATCCCAGAGTGGTGAAGTTAGATCTAAACTATGGTGGGTCAAATGTGTACTAGTCATTTTCCTTCTCTCTTCACCGCTTCAGACCTGGCCAGATCTTGGTGTTCCCCCAAAGCCCTGGGATCTGCCGGAAACCTCCTCACGTCCCCTGCTCACTCTCCCCCTGGGGGATCTGTACATATCAGCCCTACCTTCATGATCCAGCCAAATAAATCTTCAACGTCCCTGGAGCAGATTTAGAAAATAAACAGAAAAGTCCCAGGTTCCTTCTTGGCAGTGCCTTGGTGGCCAGTATCCCAGCTGAGTGGCTCTGCCAGGGGAAAAAATCCCATCCACCAATACAGAAACCAAATAGGCATCATGTTGCCGAGTGCCAGAGAGCAAATTAACATGTTGGAGGTGGTCCCGCCTTTTACAGTACTCGGGTTAGCAGGCAAACAACATCTTGGGTTAACACCATCCTTGGAACAAGGGCAGTGCCCAGCTCAACCCTGGCATCCAGCCCCAAAGTGCCATTCGCTCACTTTTGTTAACAATGTGCCCAGTTGACTGTGTCTCCAAAAACTTGAGATTCACATGCAGGGAGGTTTAAGGCTAGGGCAGGCATCAGGGAGGCAAGGGTTTGTGTCTTGGGAAATTTCCCCTTTGCCTTGTGATACAGGGGACAAAAATCTCCTAGAGCGGACCCCTGTGTTCTATGACATTGCAGCCTCCACATTCACTCTTGAGAAAGATTTCTAATTACCTCTTTAATCCACAGCTTTTCCTGGGTCTTCAGAGGCATTCAAGCCAAGCCTGAATGAAGAAGGAGGCCGCTGGAGAGCTCACCTAATCTGACAGGTAAGTGGGCTGCCAGGGAAGGGAAGATGGCTGCATGTTCAGGGGAGGGAGCCTGTACCACTCTGGGGCTCTCTGACTGTCCCACAATTAGAATTCCTGTGGCATCAGGAAGACCTGAGGTTAAATCCTACCTGAGCTACCTACTAGATGGGTTACTCTGAACAAGTCGAGGGTCCACCTTTGCCTCAGTTTCCCTATCTGTAAAGTGAGGAGATTGGATTCCTCCAGCTCTAATTTTGTGATCCTATCAAATGCTTCAAGAGATACTGCAAAAATCTCACTCTCTTACTTCTTCTGGAATCTCCCACTCCCCTGCTCCACCCCCAAGAAAAAAATGACCTTGAGTTTATTTTGTATATTAGAGTATATGAGGCAGCTATGTTGTGCCACAGTGCACCAAATACTGGGCTTGGAGTCAGGAAGGTTCATTCTCATGAGCTCAAATCTGGCCACAGACACGTAGCAGCTATGTGGCTCTGAGCAAGTCACTTCACCTTCTTGGCTTCAGTTTCCTCATCTGTAAAATGAGCTGCAGAAGGAAATAGCAAACTACTCCAGTATCTCTGCCAGGGAAAGCCCTAACGGGGTCACAAAAAGTCAGACACAACTGTAAGGACTCAACAGTGAAATGAGAGTATCTATTCCAGAGGGTCAGCCTTGGAGTTGGGGTGCCCAGGGTTCAAGTCCTGCCTTGAACACATTCTGGGCAATCACTTAATCTCCTACTGCCCCAGGCCAGTCTCTAGGATGCTCAGCTGCTTTTAGAGGAAGTTATCTCCCTAGAACTTCCACATACCAGTGCAATCACAAGCCCAGTCCAGAAGACAGATAGAAAACATGTACCTAGTTAGAGGTCTATGTGAAAGAAAGTGAGCTTCTTGAGAGAAGGAAGTGTTGAGTTGTCAGTATGTAGTGCTAAGCACACAGTAAGTGCTTAATAAATGTTTGTTGATGAATTCAAATTCATAAAACTAAGAACCATTCTCCAATAGATAGATGACCAAAGGATACGAACAGACAATTTTCAAAGGAAGAAATCCAAGCTATCAGCAGCCAAGTGAAAATGATTAGCGATTGCAAATGATTAATGTTTAGGGAAATTAATTAATGATTAAAGAAATGAAAATTAAAGCAACTTTAAGGTTGCCCCTCACACCTATCAGACTGGCAAAGATGACAAAATCTGGAGAGGCTGTGGGAGAACAGGCCATTGTCCAGCTATGAACTGATCCAGTCATTCTAGAAAGTGATATAGAACCATGCCCCAAAGCTGCTATGTTGTACTCAACCTTTGGGTCAAAAATCAAGGAAAGAAGGAAGGACTTGTGTGTACAAAAATACCTATAGAAGCTCTTTTCATGGTGGCCCAAAATTAGAAACTAATGGATGTTTCCCATTAGGAATGACTAAACAGATTGTGGCATATCAATGAAATGTGCCATAAGACACAATGAAATGAATGGTTTTCACTTGTGTATTGATGGTAAAATGAAGTGAGTGGAAGGGAGAGCATTTTATACAAGAATATTTTTAATATTAATTATAGTATAATTTATATTTTAATTATGTTATTTATATAATATAATATTGATAATATAATAATATTATAAATTCAGTATAAAGAATACCAGCTAAATGGTGCACTCAGAAAGACTTGAGTTCAAATTTGACCTCAGACACTCCCTAGCTGTGAGAACCTGAGCAAGTCTCTTATCCTATTTGCCTCGACTATAAACAGGGCATGTTAACAGCACCTACTTTGTAAGGTTGTCATAAGGCCCATAAAGAGATCGCATTTGTAAAGCACTCAGTGTGTGTCTGTCACATAGTAGGCCTATGTAAATGCTCCTTCACTTCCCTTATGCATCAGAATTCTGACAGACTCTATCAACGCAATGATGAATGGCTAATAGGAAAAAGCGACGATCACATACACCCTGACCTCCTGAAAGGGAGATGATGGGCTCAGATTTCACAAAGAGACATTTGTGGCTGTGGCCAATGTGAGAATTCATTTGGCTTTCAGCTATGTTTTTTCTAGCTTGATTTAAAGGAGGGATAAAGAGAAGGGTAGTGGGAAGGACAGATTAATTTCTGAAAAGAACAAAAGACTATAGGATTTTCTTTAGTTCTACAGTCTGTCTCTTTTTAAAGTATTATTGCATTGGTATCTTGATGATATTGAACATTTGATACTAGTAAAGAGGAAGTCTGCTTTTTGTAAAAAAAAAAAATATTTGAGATAGTTGCAGGATTCGCATTATTGTTTTCAAAGTTTCAAACTTGAGTTATAATCCTTTAAAGCATTCAAAAAATGCTAGCAAGCCCTTCTCTAAGTTGGCTGAGCGAGAGGCAGCCAGTGCTTTGCCAGGGCCACCGTCCAATTCATAGACCCCCAGGGCTGGTATCGTTGCCTGATGGATGGAGGGCCTGCTGCTTTCAAGGGCTGCTAGACATTAAGAAGTGGAAGGCAGAGCTGCCACCGACCACGCCCCTCCTCTCTGCTCTGTTCTGGCTCTGGTCCTCCTTCTCTTGTGGCCAACTGGGGTTTCGGGGTCTCACCCTTCCAGCCCACTGTCCTCAGACCAGAGGGCTCTTGTAGGGAGTCCTTCCTTTTGCAGGACACACACACTCCTCTTCCATTCAAGGTCAGGCTGTGCTAGGCTTTGAGGCAGGCACCAATTTGACCAGAACAAGGGTCCCTGGGCTCAAGGACATATCCCCCTAGAACTGAGGTCATAAGCTTCCAAACAACCTCCTCATTTCCTGTGTTTCAGTGATTCCAGCCCCAAGTCCAGGAGACATTCAGCAGAAACAGTTTCTCTCAATATTAGCCCAATATATTGTGTTAGGTTTCATTCCTGTCATTTTTTTTGTTTTCATAGAGGTGGGACAGGACGGTGGCCAAGAGAAAGACATCCTTCGGAGGACAGAGACAGGGTTCAGAGTCAGAGGCCTGAGTTTGAGGCTCAGCTCTGATATTTCCAAATGAGTGAGTTGGATTAGGCTAAATCAATGTCCTGTAAGTGTGGAAAGAATCTAAATGACTTTTGAGGGAAGAAAAATCCACACCTGGATAACCCATTTGGACTGTCATTGTGTTATCATTGTTTACATTTTTAAATGTTTCCTATCTCCATGACCCTTCCCAGGTTTTGGGAACATCTCTCTTACTATTCATCCAGTGTCAGATAATATACTATGCTTTTTACACTCCTATGCAGTCAAAAAATATTAAGCTCCTACTAAGCTCTGGAGTAACAAAGGCAGGCAAAATCCAGTCCCTGCCCCGGATAAGCTCAGGATCTAATGGGGCAGACAACATGCCCACAAGCATGGACACATGGGCTGGAGACAAGAGGGAAGCCCCTCCTGTTGTCTTTGTCTTCCAGCAGGGATCTCAGAGGGCAACCCGAAGGAACTGGGGGTATGAGCAGCCTGTGCTCACTTACAAATGTGGAATTGAGAAAGAGAGAATGAAGACAAGCATGGAATGGAAGATGACGAACTGGTCCATGACCAGAGCAAGGGAGAATTAACAGAGAGCATGATCTCATGGGAAATTGAAGAGACCCCCAGCACGTTGGGCCCTGTAGGGAACTCATGGGAAAACGGACAAGAGAGACACAGGGTAGGTGGGAGTGAATGACTGAGATCTGTTTGATTGGAGGGGATTCACACACTGAAGAGAACACCACTTCCTTGGGGCAAGAATATAGTGTTCCACTGTATTTGTTATTTCAGAGATTCCCTGGACCGGGGCCTCATGGAACCTCTGCTTAAGATCCAAGCACTGTACTCACGAAGGCATCCACCAAGGGACAATTGGCTATCAGCAGGTAAGAATCTGGAGTAGGCATCAGTAAGCAGAAGAAAAGAGATGCCAGGTAGAGGTCATCCTCAACTCTAGTGCTGGGATGTGGGCACTGGGGGAACCGCCCATGAGTCCTGAGCTTGTAGATCTGGCACCTGAGGAATCTGAGGCCGTCCAGCAATCTCCTCACATAGCAGTGGAGAAGCCGAGGCTGAGGAGGCTGGGGCTTGTTGGCACACAGGTTCTCCCCAACCACCATTGCCTAGCACTGCTGGCCTGCATGATTTAGGCCCAAGGCTCTAGATAAGGCTTAGGACAGAAAAGGATTTTTATGAACGTCTCGCATCTTTTATTCCCCACTCGGGTCACCCTGGGCCTTTTTGGCATCTGTATGAAAATCGTTTATTTGCCTTTTATCTTTTAATGCAGTAGTCATTGTACACCTCGAGTTCTTCTAAGGCACAGATATTACCATGTTATCCCTCCCCCTCTCAAAAAGGCCCACTGGCCCTCTCTTACTTCAGGGGTCAAATATCAACTCCTCTGTTAGACATTTAGAGAATTTCACAAATTGAACCTTGCCTGCCCTCTTACATGTTCCTCCTTCCTCTCTGCTCATTTACTGTACTGTCTTCCTCTCCTATCTCCATGGCTACCCTTTAGACCTGGTGTGCCCTTCCTCTTCATCCTGACCTCTGGCTTCTTTCAAGATTCATTTGAAAGGCCACCAATAGGGGTCTTTCCCGGTTTCTCCACCTTCTCTTCTAAGGGTGCCATCCGCCGGTTCTGCATCTGTCTGACAGGTACCTCCCAGTTGCTCTGTTAGGATGGAAGCTCCTTGAGAGGACAGGGCCTGTTCCTGCATTTTTTCTAGATCCCCAACACTCAGCCCAATGCCTGGCTCCTAGTTGGTAATTGTTGCCCGATTGCTTGAATGAGCTAATAGTGAATGTGTGGAAACTTGTTGAGGGCAGGCACGGTCATCGTATCTTAATTGCCTAGCATGGGGTCTCCCTGAGGAAGGCGCTGAAGTTTTGTAGGGGTCAGGAGCTCCTGATGAGGAAACTCCTCCTCCAGTGTCCATGAGCATCTTCTGTGCCATGTCGATGACAAGTGACTTATTCAGGATCCTGTGTCCAGTACATACCAAAAGAGAACGTGAACTCAGGTCTTCCTGTCTCTCCCCAGTACTCCACGTTGGAGCTCGCCCATGGCCAACTAAGAGGCTCTTTTCTTCCCCTGCCCTGCTCATGCTCCTGCCGTGAGCTCCCCATCAGTCCGTGGGAGTTTGGGAGATGGCTTCTGACTTCCACATTTTAAATAGATTTGGGGAGCTCTCTTCCGGGGCCTTCGCTGGCCGTGGTGATGCTCTCAGCTTGGACCTGGCTCCATCCGCAAGACAGAGAATGGAGGTGATGCTCGTCTCCAAGCCTCGCATGTCTGCGTGCGCCCTGATGCCGGCTCCCCCTCCCCGCTCTCCCTTCTCCCTCCACCCCAGCCCCGCTTTCATTCTCTGGGCACAGACTCCTCGGTGCCTCCGGAGCATCAAGCAGGAAATGTGTTTTACAAGGCTGGTTTTAACTGGACTCCCCGCCGCGCGCCACACTGGGGCTGTTTGGGAAGTGAGTGATGGGCACGGCGCCTCTGTGATTTCACTGGTGCGGGCCCATTAGTCACACGGTGCACACGCTATCATTTGCCTGACACTTAATGAGTGACCAGCCTGCCTGAATCATTAGCGCTGGGGCGCAATGAAAGGCAGACAGGCCCATAATGACGAGCAAGGAAGCTGTTTTACCTCCAAGAAATGGGGTGCGGAAATCCACTCCAGCTGCAGGTGTTCCAATGACAATGTGCGGAGCAGTTAGCTTCCAATTTAGCAGAAAATGAAGAGCGAAAAAACTGTTATTTGTGAGGAAAGATACTCATGGCAGGCAATCATCCGTGCTCGGCAGCCACAAGATGAGCATTCAGCTGTCTTTGTCGTGACTTAAAACAATTGGTGTCTTGGGCTGCATTCAACACCAGATTGGTGCTTATTATCTGCAGTTTATTCTTCCTTGGGATATTTTGTGTGTTCCCCCCTCTATTTTATGGTTAATTTGCTTGCTTGAATGTAAAGCCATTTAAGCTGAAAAATCTGGATTGTGCCCTATCTTTGTGCCAACGCTCTGAGCTGTGTGATACAACATAATTGGCAATTTTCAAATTCATAATCCATTTTGTTTTACTCATTGGGTCCCCCACCACCACCACCACCACCATACACACACCCTGATTCTCTCTCCCCATCATCCAGCCCCTCCTTTGCAACCTGCAGCTCAGATTGCAGAGGGGGAGGCAGATTCCTTCAGTCAAGACCTAAAAGAGACCCCTCTAGATAGGGAAGACTATGGACTCTTTCTTCAGAAATCCAAAGTTGAGATCCCACCTCAGAGACCTGGACAAATCATTTCATTTTTCTGGGACTCCTTATCTGTGTAATGAAGGAACTGAATGACCTGGCTTCTGAGTTGTGAATTCCCCACTTGTACCCACAAAAATTCTCATGTCATTTTTATTAAATGGGGTTAGAGACAGAAACCAATTTTGTCATTTTAGGGAATGCCCAGGTGAGAAAATACCCTCAAAACTAATCTGCAAACTATAGGCTTAGAGAAGGGCCTTTATAAAGCACTGAGAGGTTAAATGATCTGCCCAGAGTCACACAGTCGGTGTGAAATGGATTCGACCTGCTTGGACTTAGATTCAGAAAGGCTGGATTCAAATCCTACCTCTGACACTTAGTGACTAGACACCAGAGCAAATCCCTTTAAGCCTGCTTCCTTGTCAGGAAATTGGGATGTTATGAATACTCTTGGGCCAGCCTCCCAGGGTTGTTATAAGTCTTACATGAGATCATATGCATAAAGTATGTTGCCAAGCTAAAAGTACTGCATAGCTATCATTTATAATAATTATTTTTTTAAAAAATTATTCTCTAAGAGAAGATAGGTATCTTGTAGCCAGAGATCCTAAAAATCTATCTTCAGAATTTGATTTTGAAACTGGAAATCCAAGCAGCTAGCATTCATTAGTTAAAGGAGGGAGTTTTCATTGTCCCCCATGGACACTGACGGTGACTGTTTGAGCCCAGTGGGGGAAAAGAGACCTACCATCCCCTGATGGTTCAGGTCAATTGCAGGAACACCAATTAATTTCCAGCTCTGGGCCAGGCGCTACAGATGGCCTCTAGGGACCCATAGGCAAAAGAACAGCCCTCTCATCATCATTGCATCACTGAGTGTGGCTGGGTATACACACATTGTGTTTACTTAGCTACCAGCAAGTTCTGATTTCTAACCTCTTGAGGGCAAGGATTCTTCACTTCTGACTCTGCACCTGCAGCATCCTGCAAACGGTAGTTGATTGAATCATTGAACTGAATTTCCCTGTGCTCGTTGCATTCAAGTCCTAGGAGACATATATATTATGGATTTTCTGTGTTTTGTTTCCATGTTTCATTCAGATTGGTTTTAGACAAATATGGCCATATCTATGTCCGTTCACATTCCTTCTGGTTTTGAAGCCAAGCTGTAGGATGCATTGCTTTATTGAAATTTTGTCCTTCCTTTTCCCTTCCATGAGCCATGGCTCACCTATTTTAATCAAGATGTGTCTGATCTGCAGAATAACTTCTTTATGAATTTCCTAGGAATTGTTTCCCAGAATCCATTTCCCAGATGACAGTCAGGACAGCCTTAATGATCCAGCACCAATTCTTTATAATAGTTTCATGGAACTTGTACTTGGAAGAGTGCTTGCCTTGCAAAGAGCCTGTGATACCCTGAACCAGTCACTTCCCTCTCTGAGCTCCACAGATGGGTGACCCCTGAGATCCCAGCCTGCTCTCACATTCACTATTCTGTGATCCTAGGAGAGAGAAGCACCTTTACTTCTCCCAGGAGGCAACCTAATCCAAAACCTCTCCTTGGAAGGAACATGACCTAATGAATATTATTTCAATCATAAAGAGTCTATATTTATTACCTGAGAAAGGGGGTCTTTTTTCATTTCCCCTTCTTTATTGGTTGTGAATGATGCCCTGTAGGGTTGTGTACATCTCCACACTACATCTCTATTTGTTGGTTCAGAGCCTCAGGAAATGCTTAATCTTACACCATCTCTCAGACTCTAGAAAATGAAGTTCACCCACTGGGGAATCACTTCCTGTGTGAACAATGTTATTGTCATTATATTGGGAAAGGGGACTGAGAGAATATGGAACTGAGACTTCACTGATGTAAGGAACTCCTGGGTGAGGGAATACCTCTGCCAGTGAAAGTTGGTACCTTCTCTGCCTGAAGTATCACAAGATTAAGAGGCTTGCCCAAGGTCACATTGCCAGTAGGTATCAGAGGTGATATTTGAACCAAGATCAAGGGAAAGAGGTGAAAGAAGAAAAGGAAGGAAAAAAGGGAAGAGAGGAGAGAGGAAGAGGGAAGGGAGGAAGGGAATAGAAAGAAGAGAGGAAGGATAAATTATAGAAGGAACAATGAAAGGGAAAAGGAAGGTGGTAAAAGAAACAGAATATTGTGAACTTTCTATCCTTTTTCTTTTTCATCATTTCCTTTTTTTTATCCTTCTCTCTGTCAAACTCAAATTTAGAGACCCCAGGACTCCTTTCTTCTGTGCTATGCACATTTTTCCAGCCCCCTTCTCTTTGACCCTTTACCAGCTTCTGACCCTATTCCACGGACAGCTTCCCATCGCCACCTCTCCAACATCCCTGACGTTTTTTGTCACCAGCTGGCCTGAGTAAACCTTCAGCTCACATCTCTTCTGTTTTTTGTGGAGTTTTTTTGCCTCCATTCATAATCAGGTCTTCCTGCCTATTTGACCAGAATATTTTCAATCAGCCTGCATATATCCCCTCCACTCCTGTCTAAGATTTCATCCCACATCTTCTCCAGTTTCCCAGCAATCAGCAATGAAGACTCCTTTGTGAAGCCAGAGAGGATCAATCTTGCTCCCTGAGGTCCCCAAGTCTGACTGCCACATCACCAGGATTTACTACAGGGCAACAGATTACACAGTGGTCCTCTGCATTCTCCCATTTGTCACATGCCTTCTCAGGCTCACCAGTCACCCAGCTTGTAAACTGATTTCTGGAAAAAGGGAAAGGATTATCTTTGCTCATAAAATGCAAAAATTGGTTAACTGCCTTCCAGAGATTTAAGATTGGAACATTTGTTTTTCAAGAAAAGCCTATTTGAATAGAAGTACTGCATCTTCTATCTAAGTATTGATGGAATCAGGGAGGAAGATAGCTAAACATTTTCTTAATGAAACCAGCTGAGCTGGGTGGAGGGCGGGGAGGGGGGGGCTGGAGAACCTAAGGGGATGGAAAGAAAACTAGGGCTTGCTGTTCTTCTCCAGATCATAAAGTTCAGTACTAAGAAAGAGGGAAATGTAGAAAGATGGAGCGGTTCTATTCTTGATCCAATCTTGACCAATCTCCCAGAGTTAAAGAGTCTTGACAATTGGGAAGGGGAGAGAAAAACAGCACCCTCTGGTGACTGTTTACTGGGTTTATGATATCCCTAGACCCTGCAAAGAGGATATGAGAACCAAGACCAAAGTTAGAATCTTTCTGTGTAGAAAGTCCCAGAGCCACTTCCTTTTTATAAAAAAGTATTTTCCCCCAATTACAAATAAAAGCAATTTTTAATATTAGTGTTGTTAAAATTTTGACTTCTGCATTCTCTCCTTTTCTCCTTTCTCCCCTCTTCCCTGACACAGTAAGTAATCTGATATAAGCTATTCATGTGCAATCATGTAAAAAGTATTTCTATATTAGTCATTTTGTAAAAGAAAACTCAAACAGGAAAGAAAGAAAATATGCTTCGATCTGCATTCAGACTCCATCAATTCTTTCTAGAGTTGGATAGCATGTTTTTTCATCTTGACTCCATTATGAGTCTTGGGTCATTATATTGCTGAGAACAGCTAAGTCGTTCACACTTGATCATCAAAGAAGATTGCTGTTGCTGTGTACAATGTCCTTTTATTGTGTTCACTTTACTCTGCATCAGTTCATGTAAGTCTTCTCGATGTTTTCCAAAATCTGCCTGCTCACCATTTCTTACATCACAGTGATGTTCAGTCTCCATCATATACCATAGCTTGTTTGGCCATTCCTCAACTGATGGACATCACTTTCATTTCCAATTCTTTGCCACCACAGAGGGTTGTTATCAATATTTTTGTACAAATAGGTCCTTTCCCCTCCTTTTTTTCCCTTTATCACAGAGCCACTTCCTAGTACTGTGCTAAAAAGGGTGAATATTTCTCTCCTTGGGTCAGCAGCCACAGTAGTGAATCAACAACTAAAAGAGGCAAAAATGACCCATGTACAGAAAGTCCAAATAACGAAGAGAATGATAATGATTGTTGATTGAGGAGGGTAGTATGCAGTGAAAACATTCCTGCAGTGGTATAAACTACTTGGGATAGAGCAAAATAATTAAACTGATTGACTAGACAATTAACCTTATAACTGGCTTGCTTTAACAAATCTTTCATATGAAAATGTCCTTTCTTTTTGTCATATGACTTTGCTTTGTACAGCTTGGCACTGAATTCACATGATTATGACAGAGATTTGTTAATTCTTCACTATATAGATTTGTATTGAATTGAAATTCTGCTTCTTCCACCTGAAACCCATGTGGTTTTGAATAAGTCACTTGTTCAAGTAACTTGAGTCTCAGTTCCACCAATGGAAAAATGAGTGGGTTGGAGCAGACTCAAAGGTTTCTTTTAGCTTTAAATCTATGCCCTTGATTCCCTGATACTACGATGATAATAGAAATCATTGTAAAGATAAATTAATCATTCAAAAAATCTAGCAAAAGTGCTCCGAAGCATGTGAGAAGAGGATCAGAGGCATCGTGTCGCCATCAACCCCTTGACAGTAGCATTGTCCTAGAGCCGCTTGCGTGAGCCTGCAGAGATGACACCCCAGGAGTGCCTTCATTTGCTTGTAAAAAAGCAGTGATTTTATCCATGTATTTTATTTTCTTATTTATTTATTAGTCCACAGAACATTAAATACAAAAAATAATCAGTCACTTGTCCCAGGTCCATATCTATCTGAAGCCTATAAAAAAGTATGAATGAAAATATAATAATTATAATAAAAATAATAATAACAAACTACCCAACGAATAGATCTCTTCAGTGTGAATATTCCCCCCAACAATGCAGATTGCAGCCCATCTGTGTGTGCCCATTGGGACACTTGTCCATATCCTCCTCCAAGCTCATCGCTGGGATTCTCCCAGCATTCTAGGGGCTTTCTACCTTTCTTTCTGACATTTCCAGGTCACCAGTGAGGGGATTGCTTTCACCAGGAAGCCGATCATCATCTTTCTAGCATTTCATGGATTACATCCTTTATTTTGAAGGTTTGTCCTTCAAAAAGACGACAGAAATGACCGTGATGGGGATGATAGCTAGCTAGCATTTGTAAAACTTTAGGTTAGTAAAGCACTTGGTACATGTATACATTACCTTGGTGGTTTTAACAACAGACAACATTTATATAACACATTTATCTTCATGAGTCCTGTGTAGTAGGCACTAGGAGTATTATCAGAGTATTGATGCTGTAGTCAAAGGACTTGAATTCAAATCTTGCCTCTGATGTGTACTGGCAGTGTGATCATGGGCAAAACAGTTAAATTCCTTGAACCTCAGTTTCCTCACCTGTCAAATGAGAGGAAAAGGGAAGCCAATAAGCATTTATTTTCTGTCTGTGCCAAATACTGTGCCAGGTGCTTTAGAATTATCATCTCATTCGGTCCTCACAATAACCCTGTGAGATAGATGATGTTGTTATCCCTATTTTACAGTTGTAGAAACTGATGCAAATAGAAGTTAAGTGACTTGCCCAGGGTCACACAGCTAATACATATCTGAGGTCAGATTTGAACTCGGATCTTCCTTACAGAGCCCAGTACTCTCTATATTAGGTGGCCTCCAGTCATTCTAGCTATAGCTCCACAGTACTAACATCAGAGAAACTAAGACCAGATCTCTACTGACTTCCAGGCCAGAGCTTTACTGATACTATCTCACTCAGATACTCTGGAGAGATGGAACATTCTCTCCACTGGTCTGCCTCATCAACCCCCCACATCTCAAACTCAACAAAAACAGCTCCTCCCCCAACTGACATCACTGTTTCTTCCTACCTTCCCAGACTCCTGAGGTACTTCCCTCCATGCATTCTATGATCCAGTGACACATGCCTTCTTGCCAATTTCCCAACTCCCTACCTTTGTACTGGTTGTCTCCCTGCCTGGAGTGCCCTTTCCCCTCACCTCTGCTTCCTGGATTCTCTGGTTTCCTTCAAGTCTCAATTGAAATCCCACTTTCTTCAGGTCTTTTTCAGCTACCACTTCTCAAATGCTAATGACTTCCTTCTGAAATTACCTGCCAGGTGCATGATCCATATCTTATCTGCGTGTTGTTTCTCCCATTAGAATGTGATGTGCCTAGCATATGACTAAAATATTGGAAGGAGAGATCTCATTGTTTGGGTGAGTTATCACATAGCCCTCCCATGAAAGATGCTGTATCAGACATGGTAGAGAGAGGTCTTCAGTGGAGTCCTCCCTGGATGCCTCTTTCTAACCTGGAAGTGACCCAGCATACTTGAAGGCTCTGCTAGGGGACCTCTAGTCCTGCTGAGCTGGAAAGGCTTTGATGGACCATGTATCAAGTGTATGTGGCCCAGCTAGTCCGGAGAGACTTGGTAGCAGCAGGGCTAGAGGGATCTGAATTTTGGTGTCCAAGAAACCTTTCATCAAGTGGAGATGAGCCTAGAGGAGGCAGCAAGGCTGATGAAGTCACAGAAGCTTTAGCTATCAAATACACAATGAATGTAAAACTCTTAGGAATAAGAAGACATGATTCAACCTAAAGGGAATCAAATTAAAGTCATTTAAGGTAGTCTCTTGGCAAAAATATTTTCTATTTATGGTCATTCTACCTCCAGACCTCACAACATACAAGACTATTTCCAGAGAAGAGGAAATTATAACATAAATAAAATAGAAATCATTCTTCCAGTAAGTCAATCTTACTGGTCAGACGCCATCGACTTCTGAAAAATCTGAATCTTGTGTGGAGTGTGATGCAGTGACTTTGGGGTGGCCTCACAGACAGCATGAAGGGAAAACACCAGCTTAGTCTTAATTACCCAGGCTGGATAATTACTGTTGAAAACCCAGACAGATCTCCAAATCTGTGAAGGACCTTCACCATCACCTAGTCCACCCTCTCTTCTTTTACAAATAAGAATCCTAGGACTCCACAATCTTTTCATCTGAAACCTCCCCATCTTTCAGAGCCCTCAGAGGTGCTGCTCTGAGCTTCACAATATGCCTTCTAGGGTCTCCCCTAACAATGAAGGATCGTTAAAAATGTGGAAGATAAACTTCGAAAGAACAGTTTACAAGAATAAGTTTCTGAGCCCAAACTTCCCTATGGTGGGAAACAAGCCATCAAGAGAATAAAGGGACAGCTTCTCTCTCCTGGTCAATGTAAGTTGTCAGTCAGAGCCATAGACTCTCTGAATTGAACTAGATGTTAGAAATCATCCAAGCCAAGCTCTCCCATGTGCCGGTTTGGCATTCCCAGCTACCTTCTGCCATTTCCAGAATACTCCATGAACATCCCAAATTCACCGTATCCAAATTGAAACCCATCTTCCCCCCCTAAACTTATCGTCCTCTAAACTTATTTCTGTTAAGGGCAGCACCATCCTCAGAAAGCAGCATAGTACAGAGGAATACTGGATTTGGAGACTGAAGACCTGGGGCCAAGTCCCAGTTCAACCATTGATGCTGGGTAAACTACTACTAAACTCTGAGAGGCTCTGTTTCCTCATCTGTAAAGTGGAATAATAACTCCTATGATTCTAGGATAGAAGGAAAGTTTTCCTTGATAATTTCTTGAAATATGATGCTAGTCTCTTTTTTCTTGATCACAGCTTTCAGATAACCCAATAACTATTTTTGAAAAAAATTTTTAGCATTGTTATTGAAAGTTTTGAGTTCCAAATTGCATCTCTCCCTTCCTCCCTTCCCTAAGACAGTAAGCAATCAATACATGTTATACAAATGCAATTAGGTAAAATATTTCCATAATAGTCATTTTGTACAAGAATACTTAAATGAAAGAAAAAAAGTAGCATGTTGTGATCTGTAGTCAAACAATATCAGTTGTTTTTCTGGAAGCAGATAGTATTTCACATCATTAGTCCCTTAGGATTGTCTTGGATGAGAGACAGCTAAGTCATTCACAGCCTTCAATGAACAATATTGTTACAGTGTACAGCATTCTCCTGGTTCTGTCCACTTCCTGTAAGTCAGTTTGTGTAAGTCTTCATGTAAGTCCGTGTAAGTCTTTCCAAGTTTTTCTGAAATCATCCCGCTTGTCATTTCTTACAGCACAATAATATTCCATCATAATCATATGCTAAAACTTGTTCAGTCATCCCCTCAAATTTCCAATTCTTTCCTTCCATTAAAAGAGCTGTTATGTACGTGTAGGTCATTTTCCTTTTTTTAAAAAAAAAAATCTCTTTGGTATGCAGACCTGGTAGTGGTGTTGCTGGGTCATAGGATGTGCATGGTTTTATAGTCCTTTAGGCATAGATGCAAACTGTCCTCTAGAATGGTTGGATCAGTTCACAATTCCGCCAGTGTTCCAATTTTCCCACATCGATTCCAGAATTTGTCATTGTCTTTTTGTGTCACGTTAGCCAATCTGATGGGCATGAGATGGTTTTTCAAAGTTGTTTCAATTTGCACTTAGTGATTTAGAGCATTTTTATGTGATTATTGACAGCTTTGATTTCTTCTCCTGAAAACTACCTGTTCATAGAATGGTATATCAACTGTGAAATAGCTCTTATTTTTACAATTTTGGCTCAGTTCTTACATATTTGAGAAATTAGGCCTTTATCAGAGAGATTTGCTGTAAAATTTTCCCCTGGTTTCTGTTTTCCTTCTAATTTTATCTGTATTATTTGCGCAAAAGCCTTTCAATTTCATTCAATCAAAAATATCGATTTCATTTCCCGTAATCCCTTCTATCTCTTATTTGGTCATAAGCTCTTCCCTTATTCATATGGTTCTGACAAGTACATTTCATGCTCCCCTAATTTACTGATGATATCATGATATCACCCTTTATGGCTATTATGTCTATTATTCATTTTGGCCTTATCTTGGTCTATAGTGTGAAATAATGGTCTAGGTCTCATTTCCAGTATGTTATTTTCCAATTTTCCCAGCATTTTTTGCCAAATCATGAATTTTTACCCCAAAGCTTAGATCTTTGGATTTATCAAACTCTAGGTTATTTTGGTCATTCACCACTATATATTATGTACTGTATCTGTTCCATTGATCTACCACTCTATTTCTTAGCCAGCAAGAGATTGTTTTGATGATCAGCATTTTGTAATATAGTTTAAAATCTGAAACTGCTGATCCATCTTCTTTAACGTTGTTTTTCCATTGACTCCCTTGATATCCTTGACATTTTGTTATTCCAGGTGAATTTTGTTACTATTTTTTCTAGCTCTATAAAATAATTCTTTGGAAGTTTGATTGGTATGAAACTGAATAAGTAAATTAACTTAGGTAGAATTGTCTTTTTTCGATTATATTGGCTTGACCTACCCATGAGCAATTAATAGTTTTCCAGTTGTTTAGATGTCTTTATTTGTGTTAAAAATGTTTTTTAAATTGTGTTCAAATAATCCCTGGGTTTGTCTTGGCAAGTAGACTACTAAATATTTTATATTTCCTGCAGTTATTTTAAATGGAATTTCTCTATCTCTTGCTGCTGGGTTTTATTGGTAGCATAGGAATGCTGATGCTTTATAGGGGTTCATTTTATATCTTGCAACTTTCCTGGAGGTATTGTTTCAACTAGTTTTTCAGTTGATTCTCTAGAGTTTTTATTTGCTTTTCTCATCTGCAAAGAGTGGTAGTTTTGTTTCCTCATTGTCTATTTTTATTCAATTTCTTTTTCTTGTTTTTTTTTGCTATAGTGAGCAATTGTAGTACAACATTGAATAATAGTGAGGATGATAGGCATCCTTGCTTCACTAGTGATCTTATAGGAAGATGCCAAACTTATCCCCATTATAGATAATACTTGATCTTGGTTTTAGATAGATACTAGTTATCAGTTCAAGAAAGGTTCCATTTATTCTTATGTTTTCTAGTGTTTTTAATAGAAATGGGCGTTGTATTTTGTCAAAGAATTTTTCTGCATCTGGTGATATGATGATACAATTTTTATTGCTAATATTGAACCAGCCCTGCATTCCTGGCATAAACCCCACTTGTTCATAGTGTATGATTCTTATGATATGTTGTAAACGCCTTGCTAGTAATCAATTTAATTTTTTGTATCAATATTCATTAAAAAATTGATCTTCAGTTTTCTTTCTCTGTTTTTGCTCTCCCTAGTTTAAATATGAATGCTATATTTGTTTTAAAAAGTAGGAATTTGATGGGACTCCTCCTTTATCTATTTTTTCAAATATTTTATAAAGTATTCGGATTAATTGTTCCTTAAATATTTGGTAGAATTTACTTATAAATCCATTTGATCTTGGGGAGTTTTTCATTTTATTTTTTTTCATAAGGCAAGCTCCTAATTGTATTTATTAGTTCAATGGTTTTCTTACTTTCAATTTATCATCTCCTTCAATTTTCAGGATTTCCATTTTGGTGTTTAATTGGAGATTTGTAATTTGTTCTTTTTCTAGTTTTGTTGCTGTTGTTCTTGCATGCCAAATTCATTGATCTGCTATTTCCCTCTTTCATTGATGTACACATTAAGAGATATAAAATTTCCCCTAATTTCTGCTTTGGCTGTATCCCACAAATTTTGGTATGTTATCTCATTGTCATCATTCCCTTTAATGAAATAATTGTTTCTATGGTTTATTCTTTGACCCACTCTTTCTTTAGGTTTACATTATTTAGTTTCCAATTAATTTTTAATATATGCTTCCACAGCCCTTTATTAAATGTCATTTTATTGCATTATGGTCTGACTAATATTTCTGCTTTACTGCATTTGATTGTGAAGTTTTTATGGCTTAACACATGGTGAATTTTTGTGAATTTGACATGTATAAGCTGAGAAAAAGGTATATCCCTTTCTATTCCTATTTAGTTTCCTCCAGACATCCATCATATCTAACTCTTCTAAGATTTGATTTGTCTTCCTGACTTCTTCCTTATGTATTTTATGGTTAGATTTATCTAATTTTGAAAGGAGAAAGTCGAGATCTCCCACTTGTATAGTTTTACTGTGCATTTCTTCCTTGAATTCATTTCTTTTTTTCTTTAAGAATTTGGATTCTTTGGTGCATATATGGTTAGTATTGATATCACTTCATTGTCTATGGTTTCTTTTAGCAAGTTATTTCCCTGCTTGTCTTTTTAAATTGGGTCTGTTTTTGCTTCATCTGAGATCATGATTGCTATCCTGCTTTTTTTTTAACCTCAGTGAAAACATAATAGATTCCATCCCAGCTACTTATTTTAACTCTGTATATGTCTCTCTCTTTCAAGTATGTCTGTTATAAACAAGATATCGTTGGATTCTGATTTCTATTCCATTCACCTACTTGCTTCTATTTTATAGGTGAGTTTATCCCATTCACATCAACCATAGTCATTACTTAATTACTACCTATACATTTCCTTTTCTCCAGTGTTCTTCTGTTTATTCTCCTTTCTGTCTCTTTTTATCCTGTCCCTCCTCTAAAGTCTGTTCTGTTTCTGACCACTGACTTCTTTTATCTGACCTTTTTATCGCATCTTTTTTCCTTTATCTCCTTGCCCCGCTACTTCCTCACTGGGTAAGGTAGATTTATATTATCAGTTGAGTACATATATTTTCTCTCTTTGTACCAATTTAGTTGTGAGTGAGGTTTAAGAATACCATATTCTCATCCATTGTGAAAGCTCTTCCTTGCATACTTTTATGTGAGATAATTTCCCTCATCTTCTTTTCCCTTCCCCTAAGGGATTCTTTTTTCTCACCTAGCCATTTTTTTTTTACATCACTTCAACATAATTAACTCACTTTCACATTTTCTTTCTATGTAAAATCCTAAGTGTTCTAAGAATTGAATACTTCTTAGAGAAGATGCATTATCATTTTCCCATGTAGAAAGGTAAATAGTTTAATCTTATTGAGTACCTTATGATTTCTCTTTCATGATTACCTTTTTATTCTTCTCTTGAGTCTTGTATTTGAAAGTCAAAATTTCTATTCATATCTGGTCTTCTCTTCAGGAATGCTTGAAATTCCTCTATTTCATTAAATATTCATTTCCCTCCTGCCCAAAGGATTATACTTAATTTTGCTGGATAGGTTATTCTTGGTTATAATGCCAGCTCTTTTTCCTTCTAGAACCTTCTATTCTGACCCCTTTACTCCTTAATGTGGCAGCTGCTAAATCTTGTGTGGCCTTGACTGTGGCTCCACAGCCTTTGAATGGTTTGCATCTGACTGCTTGGAATATTTTCTCTTGACTTGAGAGTTTTGGAATTTGACTATAACATTTCTGGGGGTTCTCATTTTGGGATCTCTTTGAGGTGCTGATTGGTGGATCCTTTCAATTTCTATTTAACTCTGTGATTTGAGGATATCTGGTCAGTTTTCCTTGACCAGATTGTATTTCCTGAAATACAGTGTCTGTGCTCTTTTCTTTCAGGAATTCCAATAATTTTTCAGTCTATTTTCCAGTTTAGTTGTTTTTCTTATAGTTCCCATTTCCTTCTACTTTTCATTCTTTTCACTTTTTAAATTGTTTCTTACTGTCTTGTAGAGTCACTAGCTTCCAGTTGCCTGATTTTAATTTTTAAGGAATTATTTCTCCAGTGAGCTTTTGTACTACTTTTCCCATTTCACCTATTCTGCTTTTTTATGGAGTTATTTTCTTACTGAATTTATGTGCCTCTTTTTCAATTTGGCCAATTTATAGTTTTTTAAGGTGTTATTCTCTTCCAATATTTCTTTTGCCTCATTTACCAAGCTGTTAACTGTTTTTCCATAATTGTCTTTCTTTGCTTCCATTTCTTTGACTAGTGATTCTTCTGTCACTGTTATTTGATTTTGAAAATCATTTTTAGCTCTTCCAGGGATTCTTGTTGTCCAACTCACAATTTTTTCTTTGAGGCTTTGCTGGTAACTGTTTTGACTTCATTGTCTTATTCTAAGTTTGTGTCTTGATCTTCTCTGTTCCCATACAAGCTTTTTATGGTCAGGTTCTTTTTGTTGTTTTCTCATTTTTTCCACCCTGCTACTTGATTTGGAACTTTATGTTAATGCTGGGCTCTATTCCTGGCATGATGGGTGGAGGGGCACTATCTCAAGCTTCAAATTTTTCTGCAGTACTGTTTTCAGATTTATTTCTAGGAATTTGGAAGTTTTTGGTGCTTTCAAGATGGTATGATCTGGGGAGAGGTGTGGTCACTGATCTCCTGGTCAACGCTCCTGGTCCCAGGAAATGCACCTGACTCCTTGGAATTGCAATTGATACTTCTCCCATGATCCCTTTGGATGGACAGTGATACTACTTCTCAGGGATTCTACTTTCTCTTGACTGAAAGTGCTCCTCCCTGCCTTTGACCTATGACCCAGGAGTGGGTGTTGGCAATAGAGTCATTGAACATCATCTAGTCCTTTATGCAGTGCTAGCACAGGGGTCCCTTGTAGTCTCATTGTGATAAGTTGCCACGTCCCCTTATCCTCTCTGGCTTGGAAAACTGCTGCTACTTTTGTGGCCATGACCTAGTCCTACCACCACTATTTCACCTACCACCACTATTTCGCCGGGCCAGTTTTCATCTCTCTCTCTTCACTCTCCTAGAGTGTCTCAAACTGAAAGAACATCTCACTCTGATCTTTTGTTGGCTCTGCCATTCCAGAATTTGATTTGAGGCATTATTTTAAAGTAGTTTGGAAAGGAAGGCAGGGAGGGCTCAGCTGAGTACTTTCCTACTCTGCCATCTTGGCTTCTCCCCTCCACTTTCTTCTATAATTGTTGCATTTCCTAAAATTATACATATATTTAGAAAGTCATTTGTTCACAGGAGAGCCTAAATTGCAATTAAACCATGCCAGTCAAAATTTCCTGGGCTTCACGCCTCATGCCACATTACACCTGCACTTCCTCAACGTGGAGATTTAATGGGGCTGAAGCTCCATCCAATAGTTAATCTTCGGCTAAATTTGGAAAAATATGAGAAAAACGCTAAAATTTAATTCACCTGAAACCCAAATGTTTTCAAAAGAAACACATTTAATGTTGATTAAAGTCAGGAGACACTGATAGAAGGGAAAAAAACAAATCTTTGAAAATGATAGAGATGTCTGTCTGGTCATGTGAGCTAGAGATGTGGTAGGTGGTCCCTCCATGTTACATAATTTGGTTCTGACTCATTTCAAGGAATTAATCAGGTATGAAATATGAATTAGGGATTGTGATAGACAAGTGACAGCAGCCCACCAAGGGAAAGGTAGACAGGGGAAAGAAGAAATGGGGTTGGATTTGAAGTCAGAAGATCTGGGTTCAAATTGTCCCTCTGCCACTTGTTACCTGTATGACCTTAAAGAAATCACTTCACCTATCTGAGCCTCAGTTTCCTCCACAAAATGAAGGGGTTGGACCAGTTGAAGATTCCTTTTATCATTAAATCTATGATTCTTTCTGCCAAAGTAGAGAAAGAATCTAGGGAAAAGCAGCAGCCCTAGAGTGGGTTGGGAGCATCAGACAAGCAGCTTCATTATGCCCAGAATTCTGAGATTCAGCTGGAACCAGTACAGGTACAACTAGGGCATGGTGACTGCAGTTTTGTCCCAGATTTCTAAAATTAGGTGTTGCCACCTTTGGTTTTGTTTTTATTTCAATTTAATGTGTTGTTATTCTGAACAAATACCACCAAGCAAACATTTCTTTCTCCAAAGAACAGGAAAAAGGTTTGTATGTGCAGCTATGAATCTCATTACATAGGGACAGGAACTGTGATTTCATTGATAGAGGTAGTTCCTGAATTTTGGAACTCCTGCCACCAACACAGGTTGGCACCTTCCTGCTGCATCCCCAGCAGCTGGGTACAGACCATGAAGGTTGACTGTCAGTGCCAAGTGGAGGGGTGGATTCAATGCTAGACCCGTGGGGAGCCACTGGAGTCTTGCAATCAGGGAGTGCCATGGTCTGACCTGGGCTGTAGCAGTGTCACTCTGGTTGCATGTCAAGGACAAGAGAGGAGGCAGGGAGGCCAATTCGGAGGCTGTTTCATGACTGGCAGGATCATCCCCATTGTGGCCCTGTGGATTTGGCTTTTGTTTTTCTATTGGAATGGTTCCTTCTTGGTGTTTCTGGTATTCTCGTTGGTGCATTTTTTGCTGTTTGGAGATACTGAGCTGGTCTGAAACCAAACATCTCATTGGACCATGGGATTGGAAGCCCCCTCATTTTGTCCATCACTATTGTATTCTGCTGTTCCTTTGCTTACACTGCTTTGATTCGCTTTTGCATCTTTCCCCACATTGCCTTTTGGGTTCCTCTCCTTCTCCGTTTGGTTATTTCTTTCCTCATCTTACTTATTCTTTCAATTCCTAGAAATTTTCTTCCTCTGTGGTTAATTCTCTTTCTCGGTGCCTTTTCCACTCACTGCAAAAAACAAACATTTCTTGATTAGAAGAAGAATGCTAACATGGGGGTCCATCTTTGGGGAAGCAGCTGAGCAAACTGTGTCATGGAACGTTATGTTATAAGAAACAAAAACTGCAGAGAATTCAGAGAATCTTGGGTGGATGTGTGAGAATGGAGGTAGCCCAAAGTGAGGAATTAATCCCATCGTCACTTAAAGCAAAGTCACATTGAGCTACCCAGTGTTGGTCCCTGCAGTGAGCAATCTTGACTTTAGAGAATGGAAGGGGAGGCCTGGCCTCTACTCCTGTCTGAGAGGTGGGGAGCCAGAGGCTGGTAGCATGCTAGAGGCAGACAGGACAGAGAGAGGCGGATGTTATCAGATATAGTCAAGGGGTGGGTTGCTTTTGGGTGAGTGTACTCCTCATGAGAGAGAAGTGCAGTGGCCATTGAGAACCCAATAAAGAAAAAATATTATGAGGATCATCTTTTCAGAAAGGAAAATGTTATATAGAAAAGGAAAGTCCATACTGAGAAAGGAGAGCATTTTTTACTTGAGTCAGAAAATTACTTTTTCTTTAAGTGACCAAGCAACATATTTAGCCCTGGGAATGTAAAAGAGGTTTAAGCAGATGAATGGTTGGGTTCCTTCCAGATGCAACATTCTATGATCCTAAAAATATTATCATGTAAATGAAACAAATCTCAGAGAACTGAGTGGGAAAAAAACTTAAGAATATATGCTAGGAACAAGTGTAAGAATGGGGGAGGAGTATCAGTCATGGATGGCTATTGGATAATTTCTTTAGAAATATAGACTATTCTAGAAATTATACACTACAATAGAAATAAAATTTCTGTTAAAAACTGGATAAAGAATAAAGGTCATGTGGTTGTTTGAAATGAACACTAACATCCATGTGAAATTGAATTTCTTAAACATCCCAGATGTTCTCAGCCTAGGAGGTCTATGAAGTGTAGTCTCTTGCCCTTCCTAGTGACCAAAGGCCCACAGGGCAATGGAAAGTCACACAGGTATGATCAAATTGGAGTATGGTGCCAACAGTGGCTTCCTGTATATGCATAAAGTGACAGAAAAGACAGTAGGTGAGGGGGAAAGATCCCTGAACTTGGAATCAGAAGACCTGCATATTATAATAAAAGTAATAATAAAGAAGAGGAGTCTTTATGTAGCACCTACTGTGTGCCAGACATTATGCTAAGACATTTTACAGAAATTTTATCATTTACCCCTCACAATAACATTGGAAGGTATCCCCATTTTATGGTTAGGGAAATTGAGGCAAGCGGAAGTTAAGTGACTTGTCCAAGGTCACAAAGCTCAATTCAAGCTCAAGTCTTCTTGACTCTAGGCCCAGCATTGTATCCCCTGCCCATCTGTGCTGCTTCAGTACCATTTCAGCTTCTGACCCATTATATGACTTTAGTCAGGAGACTTCCCCTCCTTAAGCCTCAGTTCCCTCCTATGTAAGATGAAGAGCTTAGGGTTCAAGTTACTCCCTGCTCTGATATTCCATGATTCTGATTCTGATGCGTATGGCCAAGACTCCAACAGGATGAGAGACGATGGGGAGGGTTAGTCTTCCATTCAACCATGGGATCCACCATCTAAATGAGAGAATATTTGTGAGGTGCTTTAAAGCATCACTAGACATGCCCACTATCATTACTATGATTAGGTATTTAATAAATGTTTGTTGAATTGCATTAAGTGTGTCTTACCCAATGACTGCATCAGTATAAATAAGGTCAGGGTCGGTAGGTATGGTAATGGGCTGCAATCTGCATCATTGGAAGGGAGTGTCACTTCCACCGAGTCCTTTGGTGCATTGAAAAGCTAACAAAACTGATCGTTCATAAGTATTAGAAACCATCAGAGTTAAAAGACAAACCTGTCTTTTCTGTAACTGTTAGTAATAATCTATTTTCTCAGGGAATGTGCTTGGTAAAAGGCCTTATTTGAATATTGTTTGGAAAATAATTTCATAACAAAAATGTATCAATTTTTTAAAAAATATATTTTCAGGAACAGAGGGTCTCCATATAAATCCTAGATGTGCTCCCTTCAGGTGACCTTGGGCAAATAATGTCATTTCTATGGGTTTCTATTTCCTCATCTCTAAAAATGAAGGGTTTGGATCAATTGACATTTGAGGTCCCATCCAACTCAAGAGCTGTGGTCTTGTGAGCCTGGGAATGTCAGTACCCTCTAGAACTAGAAATATCAGCCCTACCTTCTCTTCCCTACTCACATTCCCCTTCAACCCTCCCCCCGGGCCTTCAGGGTCCCTCAAATCATGTCTGGGAAACATTTGCTGTTGTTTCCATCAGAGAGATCCCTAGCTGTGATGTAAACATGCTATTGACATCCCTTACAGGCAGGGTTGGCAGTGGCTGCCAGAATGATAATTAAATGAAGCCACTGTAACTGCCTCCCCAGGAGCCAATTAATAATTGGGGGGAAGGGTATGAGATGGGAAATGTGGCATGCCATTTTCTACCTCCCCACCCCCAGATTAAAGTTCCCATCCCCGCCCCTCTCCAGAGGACTCAGCCAGGGCATCTTTGGCAACACAGAATCATGGGGTAGATGTCAAGACGTTAGCCCAGCTAAATAATGCTGCCTCTCCAGCATACTCCAGTGTGGTTGGAATGAAATCTGGAAAGGATGCTCTGATAGCCAAGTCTTCCCACCCATCAATGGCCCGTTCCCCTCCCCTATGCCCCCTGATGGTGACCTCAGGATGTCTGCTCACTACTACCACACCTGACAATCCCCAGGTTCATCCCTCTCTTGGTAGTCTTCTGCTCACACCTCTGTATCCATACACACACACCCCAGGTGGTCCTTGGCTTTTTGAGGACCGAAAAAAAAAAACCCAGTCAATCCACCCCTAAACCCTAGCATCTGTCCAAGGATGCTTTCCAAAATGTGATTTCTAGCTTTTTCTGCCCCCCATCTTCCCCCCGCCCCAGTTATCTCTCCTACTGTGGCAGAGAATAGAAAACCAGGCTCTATATAAGAACCACTGGCCCCAGCCCGGGATTTTCCCACAGAGTAAATTGTTTGAGGAAGGCACATGATTCAGGCTAATTGTCCCCAAGTTTGGTCCCCCCTGCTGGGGATTTAGGCAGCTCTGAGTCATCCCCGAAGGAGCAAGCTTTACAGGAAATGGAGTTAAATAATACTAAATCTTCTCAGCTGTGGTTTCTTAACCCAACCAGGGCCAAGTCATCTCCCTCAGAGCCTGCATTCCACAGCTACTGGCAACTCTCCCTCTCAAAAGATATTTCCAAAGTCAAAATAAATCACCTCATCTGTTGTTTGGGCCCAGACCTCAAGTCAGAAAATAAATTCCAGATTCAGGGTCCGAAGGAACTGCCTGCTCTTACTTAAATCAGTGTTCACTGAGATGCCAATTAGGAGGCTGCAATGTTCATGGCATCATAGAATTTGGCTCTTGTTACAAGGACCTCCAAGGGTATCTGATCCAACCCCTTTAACTTTACAAACATAAAGGCCAAGGCCTGAGGTGGTGTAGGTGGTGAGGAGCAGAGCTGAGGATTGAACCCAGGTCATGGACACCAAGTCCAGTGGGCTTTCCTGATATGACTTACTGTCTCATTCATAAGCCATTATTAGTGATTAGCTTTTCCAGTATTAGTAGAAAATGTGCTGTCTGCCATTCATTTGTTCATCTGGGGAAAATAAAACCCATAAAAATCTAGTTTTCTGATTAAAGAGGAAGAGGAAGTGGGACAAAGTCTGCAGAGGTGGATTAAGGACCAGTCTTGAAGTCAGGAAGCCCTGAGTTCAGTCTTTGCCTCTGATACATTTTGGTTGTGTGACCCTGGGTAAGTCAAATGAAATCTCTAAGAGCAGAGGCCCACCTTCATTGGCCCGAGGGCGTTTCCTTACCTGTGGCAGCTCCTAGGTCCACACAAATGATAATGGTGAATAATTGATACTGACACGGGCTTAAGATTCTCAAACTTAACACCCAGGGTCCCTTTTGGTCCTCAAAACCACCCTGTGATGTCAGTGACTCTACAGTATCATGTCCGTTTAATTGGTAAGAAAACGGAGGCAGGGAGGCTTTAAGGAACCTCCCAAACAGATCAAGCACAGAGAGCGGGACTGTTCAGTCGATGGAGGTCAATGGTGAGGGTTGGTATCCATGAGTGCCGCAACACCTCAGTCTGTAGATGTGGCTAACAGTAAGGAAACCATAACAAAGGTAGTTAATGGTGCACTGTAAGGTCTACAGAGGACTTTATACTTGCTATAAAGGGGGCATTTCCCCTGATAGATGAAGCTGTGATCTCATCCATATGGATCTCTGGATATTAAAATCACCATTTTGCAGATGAGGAGGGTGAGGCCTACCATTCCACAGCTCTCAAGAGTTGGAGCAGGAATTTGAACCCAGGCCTCTCCTGCCCCCGTGTCTAGCAAGTGTTCTTTCCATTCTGCTGCACTGCCACAAAGATAAAAATATGCCCCAAATATCCCCATCCCAGTGGGTCTGTACAGCCGGAGGGAATGGAGTGGAGAGCCAAGACTACAGTTGCCAAGGCTGCTTCTCTCCAGGACCCCGAGACCACATAGTTTCTTAAGCAGGGGCAAGAGTGTGCCCATCCCTGGGGTGGTTGTGGACAAGTGGGAGCTGATCAGGTTAATGAAGGACAAAATGAAGAGGATGGGGAGGAGGGAGACAGAGGAAAAGAAGGACCTGGCATCCTTCAGCAGATAATAACATGAGGAAACTGGGTAGGGAGGAATGCAGCTGGGTGGACAAACTTCAAGAATGGAGAAAGCTTGGGCTGCTAAGGGCTATGCTGCCTTCACCTCTTGTTCCTTTGCCCAGGATGCCAGGGGGTGGCAGGAGAGAATGAGGCACACACACAGGTAGGGGCTCATCTATGATGCTGTGTATCCCCCAGTAGAATGGAAGAAATCTGAGAGCAGGGTCATCCCATGGTTCTCTGTGTCTCCATCACCTAGCATAGTATCTGGTACCTATGGAGAACTTAATGCTAGCTGTCTGACTGAATTTATTTCTAATGCATTCCAAGTTCCTTGAAGGTCAGTCTTTTGTATCCTCCACAATGCTAGGTAGGAAAGACACTTGTTGAATCGTAGGTAGAGTAAAACAACAAAGAATCTGACATCTCTATATTTTTACTAACGCCTAACTGAAATTTTTACTGGGGTGGGGATAGTGAAATCAATAGAGCAATAAGCATTTAGTAAGCACTTGCTGTGTACCAGGCACTGGGTAAAATGTTGAGAATACAAAGAAAAACCATCTTCAAGAAACTTTCATTTGAATGGGGAGAAGACAAAGTCTCAACCAGGCACAATAATAAGTGTGATGTGGAATCCAGCGCCACACAATTGCCAAGTATTCTTGTAAAGAGAGTAGCAGGACACCTACACTCCACCATTCATTTTCAATAAAGCATGGATAATTTGCTTTTTTTCCCAAGTCATCACATAGCTGGCACAGGCAGGGCAGAGCAGACACCGAAAACTCACTCAGAATGGAGGAATGTTGAATTTGCTTTTTAATGTTGCTGGAAAAGCCCAAGGTGGGAGTGGGTGGTCCAGTGGACTGCAGAGGACATCTGAACTATTGATAGGGAGGCAGACAGAGAAAGCTGACACCTGCTGGCTTCCCATTTAAAAATTTTTTTTAAACATTTTTATTTCAAGTTTTGAGTTCCAAATTCTGTCCTTCTCTCACTTTCTCATATGGTAAGCAATCAGATGCAGGTTAGAGCTTCCCATGTTAATTAATTATTCTCTAAGATTAGGTAATAAACTTAGTCATTTCATAAATATTGTTGCCCTAGGTCAAAGACCTGATGATTCTGTCCTCATTATGAGTTTACTTTTGACCTTCTTTCATTTTAAAAAAAAATTTTATTTATTTCATTAAATATTTCCCAATTACATTAAAAAAATTTTTAACATTCATTTTTAAAAATTTTGAGTTTCAGATTCTCTCCCTCCCTTCTATACCCCTTAAGAAGGCAAGAAATATAGTTTTGCATGTGAGTCATACAAAACATATTTTCATAGTAGCCATGTTGTCAAAGAAAACATACGCACAAAACAAGAAAAATAAAGTGAAAAAGTTTCTTGCATCTGCAGTCATCTCTTCTCCCTCTGAAGGTGGATAGCACTTCTCATCATGAGTCCTTTGCCGTTGTCTTGATCAGAGTTGTCAAGTATTTCACACTTGATCTTTATTACAACATGGCTCTTACTGTGCATAATGTTCTCCTGGTTCTTCTCACTTTACCTTGCATCAGTTCATATATGTCTTCCCAGGCTTTTCTGAAACCATCCTGCTCACCATGTCTCTTACCACAACGATATTCTACCACAATCATATACCCAGTGTGTTCAGTCATTCCCCAATTGTTATCCCCTTGACTTTCCATATGCCAAAGCCACAAAGCCCTGAGGGATAGGAGAAAGTCGAGGGGATAATCCTCAGATCCCCAGGACTCTAGAGCCCAGGACAGAAGCAGCCCTTCTCTCATTTCACTCATCTCTATGGAAATAATCCAGATTCAAAAAAGATGTTAGCTAGTGACATGCATCTGGCCTCAGATGCTTCCTAGCTATGTGTGACCCTGGGTAAGTCACTTAACCTTTACCCCAGGCTCCTCATCTATAAAATGGGGATAATAATGGCACCCTCTCCCCTGTTGTGAGGGTTAAATGAGCTATTTGTCAAGAGCTGAGCATAGTGCAATTGATTAACAAATACCCCTTTCCTTCTTTACTTCCTTCTTCTCAGAGTTTCCTTAACTATAAAATGAGGGAGTTGGGCTTGATCAGGTGTTCTTGACTTCGAGTCTCAGCACATGAGTGTTGAAAAAATGCATGTTTCCTTCTTTCTCAAGAATGACTTTCTAAAACAGTAAAAAAACTCAAGAAAAACTTGAATAAGGCACAAAAAAGCAATCTGCCTAGAACACCTTCCCCCTCACCTCACCTCTGTTTCTTAGAACCTCTAGCTTCCTTCCAGGCTCAAAAGCTGCCTCTTCCAGGAAGCCCTCCTTGTCCTCTCCACCACGCGGTGAGTGACCCTCATCTGCCTTTTGTTTACTTTTCACTGGACCTGTTGCTCTTTCTGCCCCAGGAGAATATAAGCTCCTCCAGGGAAGGATTTGTTTTTTATTGTTATCACTGTGTGCCCAAGACCTGGTGTACTTCCTTGTGGATCATAGGAGTTTAGAAAATATTGTCAAATGAAATAAGAGAAGTAAGCGGGGAGGGAAGGGATCTGTCACTTTCCCTCCCTAAGATAAGAATCAAACATCATCTCCAGGCTAGGATAGAAGGGGATGCCATCAGCAGGTTGGAAGGTGTGTCCACCTGGAGGGGATTAGGAGCCCACTGAATTATGGAAGGAGCCAACAAGAGGAGGGGTTCTTGTTAGAATTAGAGTGTGTTTTATACACACATACACACACATAATTATATGTTTATGTACAATTACATGTGTTTTGTATGATGTACATGTGTGTTATATAGCATATAGGCATATCTTCGTGTGTGTAGCCTCTATCATGTGTCAGGTGCTATGCTAAGCACTCTAGAACACTTACAGCAAACTTGGACAGTAGGCACTGCTAACATCCCCATTTTTCAGGTGAGGAAGCTGAGGTAAAGAGGTTCAGTGACTTGCCCAGGGTCACACAGCTCGAAAGTATCTGAGCCCAGATCTGAGCTCAGGTCTTCTTGATTCCAGGCCCAGAGGAGGGACCCCAGTCTGAGGACCCCTAGGCCTCTTCTTATTCTACATCTCCTGTCCTGCCACCTGCCTGTGATCGTCTGCCTCCCATCCCCACCTTAAAGGCCATTTCAGCCAAATGCCAGCCTTACATCAGTGGAGGTTTGTCTGAACTTCTCAGACAAAATCCAGATGCCCAACAGATTGAGGTGGTGGAACATCTGCCCTGTCCTTAAGATCCCAGAATCCCTACAAATACACAAGTGAGTTTTTCTTCTGAAAGTGCAGCAGTGTTTCAAACGCAGGGAACAAATCCTGAGCCAGCCACCAGACATGGGGTGGCATGGCAGGAGAGCTGGCATGGACAGGCCCAAGAAACTACAGAACTGGCCTCTAGGCAGGGCTGCCTCCCATGGTCATGGCCGAGCAAGGGTACAGAGTGCACAGGGCCCGTCCCATCACCTTACAGCCAGTCCTGAGAATGGAAAGGAAAATCATTTTGAAAATCTAGAGGTTTTTATGTTTGGAAAAGATCAAGAGAGAAGGAAGACCCAGCTGACCACTGTTACCTCCTGATGGGTCACCTGTGTCCTGGCACCTTGTGCTTCCATCCTTCAGCTCTTGCCATGTGTCACAAGCCTGAACCTCTTCTCTATTTTTCTCACCGTCCCATCCATAGCTCCCAACATCAGAGCCCAGATTCACTCTATCCCCACCGGCATCTCTGCAAAGACCTGGCTTCTGGGCCTCTTTATGGTCTGCAGGTGACCCTTCTATCATCTGCCATCTCTGCCAATCTGAAAAGGCCTCGAATGGCAGCCTAGTCAGGGGACCAAATTTGTGAAGGTGATCACCATGCATTCCCAGAAAGTTTAAACAAGAAGTGATTCCTTTTATGGTTCCATCAGTACATGAAGACCACTTACAGGAAGTTATGAAAATAAAACTGTGTCTGCCCTGAAGGAACTTACATTTTAACAGGGTAAATGCAATATAGAGAAATAATTAAATCTAAAATCTGTACAAAGCAGATTCCTGGACAATAACACAGATGAATATGAAAGATGATTTGTTAACAAGAGCACCAGAATTCCAGAGGGCACAGCTGAAGAGAAAGGATATGGGAGGGATGGGACCGGCATGTATGAGGGGGTGAGGGCTGGTAGCCAGGGCAGACTAAACTCTGACTGCGACAGCTCCCTGGGGGCCTGCTGGACCGTGACTTCTCATGGATGTGGCAGAGGGAATTTCTGCTTAGATTAGATGCCCCCTGAGGTCTCCTGTGACCTTGAGATTCTGTGCCGCTCATCTCTCTCACCCTAGCATAGATCCTCTCTATGCCCCCCCGTGAGAGGCTCTATTGTAGCTGGAACACAATCCTACAAGTGGATGAAGGTTTTGACCCCCGTATGTGATGTAGGGGCCATAGTTTGGCTGAAGAAAGTGCCTCAATACTCTTCAATTGTATGTACCACTTTCTGCCAGGCTTCCTAAACCAGTCGTTGAAAAAGTTTACTTAAAAGCCCATTTGAAAAAGAGCCCTCACATAGAGAAGTTCAAAGTTCTCATTCTGGTGTTAAAACTTTCCACACTATGGCCTTCACTAACTTTTCTCCTCTTGCTTCCCTTAATGCTTTTTTTTAATCAAGCTGCTCTCTTGAGTTTTCCCAGGATTTAGTGTCCTATCTACCACCCCCATGCCTTTGCATAAGGCATGCCTCACTCCCACATCTAGAATGGATTCTCTTCTACTCTGCTTCAAAGAATCGCCAGCTTCCTTCAAAGCATAGTTCCAGTGGCCAACTCCTAGTCCAAGGGAGCATCCTCCCGATCATCAATGTTCTCTCCCTCTCCCTTCCCCTCTCCTTCCCCCCTCATATTTTCTGTTTTCTTATCTGTGTAAATGGTTATTCCCCCAGTAGAATATAAGTTCACTGAGGATGGGAACTGGTTCCTTTTTGGGGGACAGTATTTTTGCCTTCGTATTCCCTATAGCTAACACAACATCTTCAACTCAGTAACTGCTTTGGGCTTGAACTGACTGTAGCCAACAAACCATCTGTGTAGCTGCCTTCCAGCCTATGACTCCTGCTTGGTTTGGTGCTTTCCAAAGCTAAAAAGATATCAGGAATTCCTTTTTCCCTAAGCATGCATCGCTGTTACAACATGGAACCTTGTTGGTGCTAAAAGATTTCTCGAAATGTTTCCTGGTACCATGAAAGATGTGAGAGATGCTTAGATACTTTAAACAGCCAATGCAGGTGATGATAACAGCTTGAGTTTTGAGACTGTCCTTTGTGTACATTAAATATCAAGTTGGAAGCTTGAATTCAGACAGTCCTGAGTGAAATGTGACCCAAGACATAATGGCCCTCCAAGAAGAAGTAAGTCCAAAGAGGAGAGCATTTGGACTCACTCACACCTTGTGAAATTGTTAATGATACTCCATTAAATCTAATTGTGGTTTAGGGCAGGGCATCTAGAGCTATCTCCACTGATATTTAGAGGGTGCCAATAGCATCAGGCAGGGGTCCATCCTCTCTCTGGACCTGATGCCCTTCCCCCAAACATTTCTTTAGCAGTATTGAAACCTTGTGGTGTCCAGGGGGAGCCTTTCCTCCCCCAAGGAGCAATATTTTTCTGATTGAGTTCTTCACCCACTACCCACCACTCTGCACTCCTTTCCCTAGGTATAAAAATTCCTAATCAGTCACAGGGGCCAAGGGAAAGGCACACAGACTAGATGTGCATGATTTTTGAAGAACCAGGTCCAAGGATCAAACTTCAGATGGGCACATTTTTCAATCTGCCTCTCTGTGTTGTAGAGAATTCGGTCAAAATGTGCTCGCTGGATGCATTGCGACATGCATTTCTGTATTATGCAGGATGGCTTAATTTAGCATAATTATTGAGACAAGCTCCGTTTAACCCTACAAGAAAATTGCGACTTGTCATAAGTGTGCCCAGCAATAGCCCCGTGGTTCCCTCATGGAGCAGAGATGCCTTGTTAGAATCACTTCCTCACGCGAACACAGCATCACCCCCAAGCAAATCCAGCTTTGGCGGTTGGATTAATTATCGTGAAGGAAACAGCAACAAAGAAGTATAAATAAAAATATCTTCATGCATCCAAAAAAGGGTGTAAATTTTAACTCTGCTGCATGACAGCAGCTGTAAGCAAGAATTACAGACAATAGTGCGGCTGAATGGATTAATATGCATTGAGTCTTTGTTACTAGAAATAGGTCTTGCTATTGAAAAGCTCCGTTGGGCCAGGGCTCAACTGCAAATGTGGTTCTCCCATCTATTTTCCCTTCAAATTTAGAGAGAATTTCCTGGCTAATGGGGAGGAAATTCCACTGCTCCAAGGAGTCCAGGAGAGCTTGATGTATCCTGGGTTTGGAGCAGCCTTTTCCTAGGCTCCGCTGTTTGTCACCACAGATTTACAGTTTTCTTTTCTTGGCTTGGTATGTTGACCATCTAGCTTTCTCAATGCAGGAGCACCAGAAGCGGGGTTAGATGATTAACTGCTTTTTGATGGTCCAGCCTAAATTTATAATTCTGTCATTCCCACCCCATAGCGCCTGGTTTTCTCAGGAACCCAACAGAAAGCCTAATTCCTTCTCTCTCTCTCTCTCTCTCTCTCTCTCTCTCTCTCTCTCTCTCTCTCTCTCTCTCTCTCTCTCTCTCTCTCTCTCTCTCTCTCTGTCTCTCTCTCTCTCTGTCTCTCTCTCTCTCTCTCTCTCTCTCTCTCTCTCTCTCTCTCCCCCCTCCCCCTCTCCTCTCTCTCTCTCTCTCCCCCCTCTCTCCCTCTCTCCCTCCCCCCTCTCTCTCTCTCTCTTTCTCTCTGTCTGTCTCTCTATATATATACACACACATACATATAGTGTGTATGCATATATACATACATATATATGTATGTATATCTGCCTTTCAAGTACTTGAAGACAGTGATTATGTCCCTCCATTCTTCCATTCTCCTGGTTAAACATCTACAGTTCTTTCAGTTGATTCCATATCATGGACTGAAGACTCTTCACTCTCTTGGTTGTCCTCCTCTGGATCTTCCCTGGTTTATCAGTGTTCTTGCTACAAGGTGTGCCCCAAATGGAATGCCAGATTCTGAAGCTGATCTGACCAGGACAGGTTATAGCAGGACTGTCACACTATCACCTTTCCTAGGTTAGTTACTGAGAAGATCAAGACCATCTTGTTAAAGTCTCTTCAATTCTGTCTCTATTCTCAGTCTCTCTTTCTTTCCTCCAATCTCAGAGGGATAAGGGACCCTTTGCCTCTCTTAAACTCATATTTTCCCTATGCCCTAAATCTTGTTTCTTTTGCAAAGTCATAACTAGGGTAAGACAATTGGGACTGTGCTGCAGGGTGTTGAAATGGAGAAGACACCAACAGGACCATTCCTGCTTTCCTCCAGGTACATGGCAGTTCAGCTTCCTTTGCCCCAAGTGCCAAAACCCCTAGCTGTGTCTCTGCTCTTCTGAATGCTTGAGGGATCTCATCCTTATGTGTAGCCCTTCTCTACAGCAGCATCATTCTTCTACTGCATAATCGCTTGCCCTCTACTCGCAAATATAAGTGTATGTAAGTACTACGTACAGTACTTATGTAAGTATAATTATCCTTATGTGTACATATAGTACTTATAGTATATAAGTACTCCATTTCTCTTGGAGAAATCTTTGATCCATCCTTCTCCAATATTTTCTTTTTATTTCTTTCCTTTCTTTGATAAATGGAAGAGAAATACAAAATCTCAGTTGGGAAGGACCTCAAGGACCAATTAAGCCCAACCGTACCTGAGCAAAACACCTTCAATGAATCTTCTGTGTTGGATGTTTCTGGTTTTTTTCCAGCTGAAGCTGGTTCTAGCTAATCTTGCTCTTTTCTACTTTCCCACTGGCTGATACTTCCTTCTCCTCCTGATTCTCCAATGTGCCAATGCTCTCCAAGCTGCCTCAGTCTGTTAATTTTTCCCTTCTCTCCCTCACAAGTCCCATTTCCATAGGAAAGCTGTCTTGTGAGGCATTAAGAGATCAGAAATCCGAATTCATTAAATTCACTTAAATGTGAATATTCTTAGACCATCCACAAAGATGGATATCTTTTGACCAAAGGCAGCTCTCCAACAGGCTTGATCAGGAGCTACTGAAGATCTCTGGATTATGACCTCACTTAGGCTCAAATTAGATAGAATCATTCAGTTCCATCTTTTTTTCACCAGGATAGAAGGCTACCAATACTTCTGTGGGTATCTGGTCTTAGTGCTGATAAATGCCCAGTGTTACCCGTCCAGTTGTATGGTTCTATGATGCTCACTTAAGCCGGAAGGGAGGAGGTATTTAGCAGTGATCAAGGTGGCCACAATGGAAGATACAATCTTTCAGCTCAGGAATCTTTTCTGAAATACAGAAAACCCTGGAACTCAACAAAAAGTGGTTCATTTCTTCAAAGCCAATGGCATGTAGATCAGCCATTGGTTTCTTCCAACATGTCTGCTGTATATAGAAGCTGCCACTAATGTCCTTGAATTAATCTTCCATGCCATGAAACTTACATCAATAATAATTAGTTTATCTCAAGAGCCTTTAAAGTTGGCAAAGCATTTTTGTCATGAGCACGGAGGGTCATGAATCTTCTTAACCCCATTTTACAGGTGAAGAAAGTGTGAGTTGCCTAAGGTTACATAGCTAGAAGTAACTTTTCTAGACCTCAGTTGTCCTGATCTGTAGAAGGAGAATAAAAAGCTGCACTACCATTCTTACAAGATTATTATAAGGTTAGAATGAGGGACTCCAAGCAAAATGCTTTGCAAACATTAAAGCACTGATTATACCAATACCAACTATTACTCTTACTTTAGTGAGGTGCCAGAGCACCATGCCATGAGCAGGGTTGCCTTTCCAGGACTGCCTCTCTCTCCCCATCATAAGATGTTCCAGCCCCTCACTTAGGACATTCCCCTTAGTCCTGCCACGAGTGGAGGATAACTGAGGGTATCCATGATGAACTTCTACCTCAAAGGGATCCCAGATGAGGGCAGAGTTGAATGTGTGTGAACATCATTGGTACACTGGCCTATGCTGAGACAAAGCAGAAAAGAGCTTGACAGCAGTCTGATATGATATAATTTATATCTTATTTGCATATTCTATATTAATATAATATTTAATACATTATTGTAGCATATGTTAATTTACATGGATTCTGTAATATGTTATACAATAATGCTATATGACATATTAATGTATTTATATATCAATATGATATAATTTATGTGTGTATTACACACCGTTGTTTTTGTGTGGTCTCATTAAAATGTAAACTCCCCGAGGATGAATTATTTTTGCCTTTCTTTGTATCCAAGCACTTAGCACTGTATGTGGCACATATTGGTGTTTAATAAATGCCTATTGACTAACTGGCAACAGATGGAAGTTGCAGAGAGTCAAATTGAAGGCAGAGGCAGGAACATGTCTTAGCAGCGAGATCCATATCAGCAGGGAAGGGGCCGCCTGCAGACTTAGTGGATTCTCCCTCCTCTGAGGTCTTTAGGCAAAGACTAGAATCATGCTCAGCTGGTGTGTTGGTGGGGAGGGGGGTTCTTTTGTGAGTTTAGGTTAGACTCGTGGCCCCTGAGGTCCTCGCAGTTCTTAGATGCTGAGAAATTGAATAACTCCAGCAAATTCCCAAACCAGGAGGGGAAAAAAAGTCTGCTTTCAAAAAAATGGTGAATTTAAGATTGTCCTTGAAAACATCCAGATCTTACCTTTAAAAAAGAAAACCCAAACTCAACGCAGTGCCTGGCACATAGTAGGTGTTCTCTCTCCTTTTCTTCCTACATTTTATGTAGAAATTCCTCTACTTCTTAGCTTTCTGCATGACTTTTAAAGGAAAGACCTTTCCCCTTTATTGTTAATAGTTTTTTTTTCAGTTACTGCCAAGATAATTTTCAATGTTCATTTTTGTAAAATTCGAGTTCCAAATTTTTCTTCCTCCTCCTCTTTCCTCCACTCTCCCCAAGACAGCAATCTGTTATAGATCATACATGTACAACATGTATACATGTTAAGTATATTTCCACGTTAGTCATATTGTGAAAGAAGGATCAGAGTAAAAGGGGAAAACCACAAAAAAGAAAAAAACAACCAAAAAGTGAAAACAGTCTATTTCAATCTGCATTTGGACCCATCAGTTCTTTCTCTGGATGTGGATAGCATTTTCCATCACAAGTCTTTTGGAATTGTCTTGGATCATTGCATCGCTGAGAAGAGCTAAGTCTATCATAGTTGATACAATGTTGCTGGTACTGTTGTGTACAATGTTCTCCTGGTTCTGCTCATTTCACTCAGTATCAGTTCATATAAGTCTTTCCAGGTTTTTCTGAATTCTGCCTGCTCATCATTTCTCATGGAACAATAGTATTCCATTACATCCATATACCACAATTTGTTCTGCCATTCACCAATTGACTGGCATCCCCTCAATTTCAAAATCTTTGCCACCACCAAAAGAGTTGCTATAAATTTGTACATGTACATCTTTCCCCTTTCTTATGATTTCTTTGGAATGCAGACCTAGAAGTGGTATTGCTGAATCAAAGGATATGCACAGTTTGGTTGCCCTTTGGGTATAATTCAAAATTGCTCTCTAAAATAGATCAGTTTACAACTCCACCAATAATGCATTAGTGATCCAGTTTTCCCATGGCTTCTCCAATATTTATAATTTTCTTTTTCTGTCATATTAGCCAATCTGATAAGCGTGAGATCATACTTTAGACTTGTTTTTATTTGCATTTCTCTAATCAGTAGTATTTAGAGTATTTTACATGATTATAGATTACTTTAATTTTTTTATCTGAAAACTGCCCATTCATATCCTTTGATCATTTATCAGTTGGGGAACGGAATGTATTTGTATAAATTCAGTACTCTATATATTTTAGAAATGAGGCCTTCATCAGCAATACTGGCTGTAAACATTGTCTCCTAGCTTTCTGCTTTCCTTCTAACCTTGGTTGCCTTGGTTTTGTTTGTGCAAAAACTTTTTAAATTTAGTATAACCAAAGCTATCCATTTTGTATCTCATAATGTTCTCTCTTGTTTGGTCATAAATTTTTGCCTTTTTCATAAATCTAACAGGTAAACTATTCCTTGTTCTCCTAATTTGCTTATGGTATCATCCCTTGTGTCTAAGCCATGTGCTTAGACATTTATCATTTCGACTTTATCATATTATTAGGTGTGAGATGTTGGTCTATGCCTAGTTTCTGCCATATTGATTTTCAGTTTCCCTCGCAGTTTTTATCAAATAGTGAATTCTTCTCCCCAGAAGCTGGAGTCTTTGGGTTTATCAAACAGTAGATTACTATAGTTATTGACTACTGTGGGAAAGACGTTTTCTTAACTAATGTGGCCTCCCCAAGATTCAGGAGGATGAAGAAGCCAAGGGACCTAGAAGTTAATTGAAAGGCATCATGGTACCATTCAAAGATATGGAGAACGCATGGTAGAATTCCATCTTACTTATGGGACCTTAGGCAAATCACTTCCTTCCTCTGAGCCTCAGTTTCCCCAAACATAAAATGAGGGAACTGGACTATGTGCCTTCTAAGATCCTTCCCAGCTGTGGATCTATACTCTTCAGATATGGGTCCAAGTCCTGGCTTCAACATTTTCCACCTGTGGAAGTTTCTAGGACTCTATTGACCCCTGGGAATCTCAGTTTCCTCACTGGTAAAATAAGAATAATGAGTCACACTAACCACCACCCAAGGCTGTTGAGGACAGCCCTTTGAAAACCTCAGAAGGTCATTTAAATGTAAAAGGTGAGTGGAGCGCTGCAAGTTTGGAGGTGAGTTGCTGATAGACATCACCATTGGTATAACCCACAATGAAGCCAGGTATCTATGCCTCACCCAGATGCTACCCATCCAGGCCCTAACTAAGAATGGGCAAGGCTCACTTGGTGTGAAGGTGCTTGTATGCCTACCTGGAAGGGGACAAGGGAGGATAAGGGAAGGTGTAACTGAACTTGGTATACTCACTGGCAGCATCTTTTGTGTAGTGCGCATGGAAGGGGTCATGCTGTTGACTTCTACAATGGGGGTAGATGATTTGGACAACAAATCCTGATGAGGAGTCTGGCTCTTTCTAAAAGTGCAGTAACCCAAGGCCACACTCTGGTGGAGGGGAGAATCATAGTCACATTTGGGTTTGTTTTGTTCTCTAACTATTACCCAGTCACTAAGTGCCCACCTCCCACAGTCACAAGGAAAGGATGTTTGAAAAGGAAGCTGCTTAACCCATCCACCTGTGGCACAGGAAACCACCTGGTTAAATTTAGAGCTTGGCTGCACATCCGCCCTCCTGAGCTGCAGAAATCTATGGCCTGCCCAGAGCTTGTGTTCAGTGGGCACTGACAGCTCTGAGCATTCTGTGTGCCCAGGAATGTGCAAAAAGCCAGATAGTAAGCAAGCTGTTTGCAAACCGGATGGTTAGAGATGTGTGGATGTCTTCTACTGAAAGAATTCCCTTTGAGAGGGAGGTTTGGGGTACAATCCTTGACTTGTTTTTGTGTTGAAGATATGTTCCTTTAGACATCCTCCGTCACTTTAGTATGACAGGCATTTGTTCAACACTTACTGTCTATAACAGGATCCACTCTACCGTGCTCAAGTCTGGAGAAACTGC
Source organism: Bettongia penicillata ogilbyi (assembly GCA_023548195.1). NCBI lineage: Eukaryota > Metazoa > Chordata > Mammalia > Diprotodontia > Potoroidae > Bettongia > Bettongia penicillata. The sequence goes on from JAJHZJ010000453.1 coordinate 9,062,578, forward strand.
CTGCCAGGCTTCCTTTCTCCTGAGGAAGGCAGAAGAGTTGTGTGTGTGTGTGTGTGTGTGTGTGTGTGTGTGTGTGTGTGTGTGTGTGTGTGTGAAATACTGATGTCAGGTAGTCCCAGTCTCAGAGCCTCAGCCTTCTCATCTGCAAAATGGAGCTGTAAAAGCATCTACAGAATTAGATGACTATGATGTTTAAATGAGATCATGAAGGTCAAGGGAAATGTAAATGTAAAAGAATTCTTATCAGTGCTGATTACTATCATTATTTTCCCAATGGGGCATCTCTTGCCTATCGTCCCATAAATTATCACAGTCTCCTGGTTCTCACAGAATCTCACTGTTGGAAGGTATTTCCAAGGTCATCCATTCCACTGACCCTGATAAAGAATCTTCTCTCCTTTCATGGATTGAGGGAGGGAGACACAGGGAGAGACAGAGAGACACAGGGAAAGGGCAGAGAGCAAATGTCAATGCAGTAGCTCGGTTTTGTCTTTTTGGTTTTTTTCCCATTTTTCCAGAACTGTGATTTTATCAGTAATGGGGACTCCCAGTATAGAAACTCCCTCCCCACCAGAGATTAACAACTCATCCAAACTTGGCAGTCTTCAGGAGTTGTCTGGGACATTCATAAATTAAATGACTGGTCCAAGGTCCAGGGTGGAATTTGAACCCAGGCCTCCTTGACTCCAAGGCCAGCTCTCTGTTCACTATCTTCTGCCATCCCTCACATTATCAGGGTACCTAACATATTTTAACATATAATACAAAAATAAAATTGAGAAAAGGATGACTGATGGGAAGGAAAAGACAGGAAAATGAATCCATCCCCTTAGCCTTTTCACTGAATCCAGCATGGTAAAGTTAGGCCTTGAGCTAATTTTTAACCCAAGCCATCCAACACAATTCCCTTCCCTCCATCCCCCATTGTCAGCCTATCAAGCCTGTCCACAGGTTGTTAGCTGCTCCAGACAGAGCAGACTTGGAATCAGGGGAGCTGGTTCTAATCCTGGCTCTTCCACTTGGGAAGGAGGCAAGTCTAGGCTTTGGTTCCTCCTCTTGGGAGGGTGGGGCTGTGCTCTATCCAGAGGGTGAGTGGCCCCCACTGCACCTGGCTGACTTCTCCAGAGAGACAACCAAGGGTCTACCCCTCATTCTAAAAACAGAGAGAAGGACTCTGGATTCTGAGAAGCTAGATTCTAATCCCAGCTCTGTCATCTACTCCATAAAGAGAAATTATATTCATAAAGTATTTAGGAACCTCAAAGCTCGAATGCTAGCCACCCATGTGTCCTCTTCTGGACCCAGGACCCCGCTCCTCCTCCATGAACTCATGGCATCAATAAAGATAACTGCCATGGTCTTCTAGTCCGACCCTACTATTTTTCAGGTGAAGAAGTTGAGGCCTGAGAATAGTGGTATGCTCAAAGTCTCACAGCTTGTCTGCATTCCTGGGATTTCAGAGAAGGGGGAAATGACTGGAAAAGACCTATCAGATTTAGAATTTGTCCCCAGATCCTCCTTAGGCTCCAAAGCCTGGGGGTGGGGGTGGACTAGAGGCTCCCTCTGACCCCTGCAGCCGACAGTCCAGGATTCTATGCTGACAACCAAGCCCCAAAGGTGGAAGAAATGGGCCGGGCAGCTCAGTGGCCATGGCACACAATAAGAACCTTTTCTGTATCGGATCCGCTAGAAAACAATTTAGGAAAGTGGGGGGGGGAGGGGGCGGGAGGGAGGTGTGGAGAAGAGGGAAGGGGGAGGGCCGCTTTCAAAGACAAGTTGAATTGCAGCTTTTGAGGAAAGAGATTGAAAAGACAAGTAAGCGTCCAGAAATTGGAAAGGAAGAAAAGAAAAGCCCCTGAATAGCTTTCTGACCTAAGCGGCTTCAAATAAGGTGTTCATTACCGCCCGATTAGTGCCACCTACACAGGACAAAGTGAATTTCTTACCATCAGGTAGTAATAGGCCAGGCCCCTCAACAGCCAAGAAGCATTAGACTGGATTATCCATGAGGAGAAGCTTAGAAAAGGAGACACCCCAGAATCCGGCAAAGGCGGCCCCAGCGGGCCAGCCGGCTAATGTTTGGGATAATAATTCCAAATGTATTAAAATAAATTATAAGAAAGAAAAGCCTCGAGGCAATAAAGGATGGCTTCACACGATACTGTATATTGTGGGTAAAATCATGCACATTTGCTGTAATCGCTCCTCGGGGGCCAACAGGAAAGGCACCCCCGGCAGAGAGCCGAGGCATTGAAAGACGCACAAAGCCCACTGTGTGCGTGCTCGCCTCACTTGTGCTTTAGTATATTTTTCAAAAAAACGAGATTCCCTGCTTTGCTTGGGGGGAAGGGAGCTATTCCCTAATAGATCTTCACTCCCTGTGTTGCTTGTGATCTGGTTTTTGAATATAGGTTCGCTTTCTCTGATCAGGGCGTATGGTTTGACCCACACGGTTAAAATGAGAACTGAAATGTGTCTCCATGTCCCCGAAGCCAAAGTAATCTCCTCTCTTCTCCACCCACACGCTTAACTCCAGGTTTCCCAGGGCATGGTTTTCGGGAGGAGAAAGACACTTTTCCATCTTTCTCCCGTGGGGATGTTTACAAATTCTGCAGGCGGTTCTTTCTCCATGGGATCTTGGACAGCAGACCAAAGTAGACAGCGTTTAACTCCATAACTGTGATCCTATGATCTTTTAAAGGAATTCAACTCTTCCCCTCCAAGACTTGTACCAGTGAAGCTTTTATTTTTTAAAGTTTTTATTGATAACATTTTGTTTTTTCATAAATTTCATTTTCAAGTATATCCCTGCCCAGCAAGCCGTCTCTTGTAAGAATGGATGGAAAAAGAAAGAAGAGGGAAAGAAAGGCAGTTCAACAAAAATGAGCTGAATGTTAGCCACTCTCCTCAGCCCCTGTCCTTTCTCCAGGACCAAGCTGGCTCCTTGTAATTAAACATTAGATTAGGTCCTTGGAGTCATTGTGTCCAGGGCTTTGCTGATTCTGCTTTCTTCACTGCATCCGTCTGTATGTGTTTTCTCACGATTCTCTTATTTATCCGTTCATTGTTTCTGATTGCACGGGATAGCACATTTGTTAAACAACACATGCACAGACCCTCACCAGGTATAGCCAGCCCCCAGTCAATGGACATCTGCTTTGTTTCCAGGCATTTATTACCAGAAAAGTGCCACTAGGAATATTTTAGTGGATATTTTGTCTTTAATATCCTTGGAGGTTATTCCTAGCAGTAGGATTTCATTATAGTCGTCTTTTTTTTCTAACCATAACTCCAAATAGCATTCCAGAATACTCATGTCAATTCATCGTTCCATCAACAATGCAGACTATTAGTGAAGGTTAGCCTAGTACCACAAATCCCAAGGGAAATGCATGGCCAGGCAGGTTCTATCTTAGTCATTAGAAGGTGTTGCAGTGCTAGACCTGGAAAGCCCCAGAATCCAAATTCTCCCTCAGACACTTCCTAGCTGGGTAACTTTGGGCAAGTTAACTGCCACCTGCCTCAGTTTCTTCAGCTGTAAAGTGGAGATAATAACTGTACCTCTTTCCCAGGGTTATTGTCAGTAACAAGTGAAATAGGCATTTAAAATGCTTTGAAAACCTGAAAATGTGAGTTAAGTGTTAGTTTAAGTCTATAAGTGCCAGTTATTAACCTAGGGTCTCATTAGTTTTATGATGAGCATTTACATATAATCCACTATGTGCCTAAGACTGTGCTAAGTGCCTTTTACAAATTTCTTATTTGGTCCTCACAACAACCCTGGGAAGTAGGTACTATTATTATCCCCAATTTACTGTTAAGGAAACTGAGGCAGACAGCAGTGAGCATCTGAATTTAAACTCCGGTCTTCCCACCTCCAGGGCTGGTACTCTATTTACTGCAGCACTTTTTCCTATTAATATCACATTTTCAATAGTGTCATCTTCACACACTACTTATAACCCAGGAGTATCCCATTCTTTGTGGGACTGACTGATGAAGTAAGTACTCAAAAGTGCTTATTTATTATGCCCCACCTTACAGATGGGCAAAATGAGATCCTGATTGGTTTATCCAAGGGCACACAGCAAACCAATCATGACAGATGCTCTGAAGAGTCACAGGAGAATTGCTTCGATTTCAGGCAGTGAATTGTAAATGATCCACCTTGAAAATAACACTAACTTTGAGGTTACTGAGGAAGCATCAGATCTAAGACCTAGAGTCAGAAGGAACCTTAGCTGAGGCCCAGAGGTCTAAATGGCTTGGTCAAACAACACCTACAGAATTTGAACTTAGATCTTCTGACTTCTAGTGTGTTCAGAAAATCATTGGCCACTTCAGTCATACGTTTAGCCTAAAATAAATATGCTAATCACTAAACGATTAAATAGCAATGATTTTCCTTGTTGCTTTAGAATTAGGAGGTGGGGTGATTCAGACAACCCAGATTTCTTTCTGTGAGCTACTGTTGATAAACTCCCCAGCAACCAAAGACATTTGGAGAAATTTCTGCTGGCATTGCTGGGGCCCTCCAAGATCACAATCTTCCTTTTAAGAAAAAAAAAAAAAAGAATGCCAATGGAAGGACAGAAGGACTTTGAACCTGGCCCTCCTCATCTCCTTTCCTTTGACCTTCTCTCCCAACATCAGGGGCAATCTGGGGGAGGAAGAGCAATCACACTGTGAGGGGTCGGGGGTGGACAAATAAGCCTCCTCTCTGCCATAGTGATAGTGGAGAGTGTCTCTGGGTTGACTGGATTAGGCACAGCCCACCCACTGAGGGGATGGGATCATCGCATTTCAGCACCACTTGGAAACTCACCACCTCCCTTCCCAGCTCCCCCCTCCCCCCACAAGTCACTGCCAAACAACATTTCAAGACAGAGACACCCAGGGTTTCCACAGCGAGTGCTGAGAGCAGAGTGTGGCATCTGGAACTCCTGGATCTGACTCCTAGCTCGGCCACTCCTTATTTAGCACCCTGAGAAATCACGTCGACTTTTCCAGACCTTAGATTTCACGTCTGCAAAATGAGGATTAGAACAAGGGGTTACTAACCTAGTTTCAAGTTAACTTAAAAAGAAATTGTAACTGTAGTACAACTGATTTCCTTGGTCATGCTGTGTTTTATTTTGTGCATTTATTTAAAAGCACAGAAGGGTCCCCAAGCTTCACCAGTCTGACAAACAAAAAGGGTAAGGACCCCTCGATTAGAAGATGATGCCTTGCAGTGTCATTGGGGATGTCTGGGCACCCTTCCATCTCTAATGTAGATGGGATTCTACTGCCGAGTGCATCCATCGAGTAGGACAGGAAATGGAGGAAGCTCAGATCCTGGCTCTATGGCAATTGAAGAGTCCAAGCAGCAGAAACCTGGAAAGGGAGAACTACCTGTCTTGACTGATTACGTGGGACTTCCCCCTTCTGATCGTCCACAGAGCCATGATTTAAAAAAAAATTACTTCTATGCCCAAGACCTTGGGACTGAAACCTGAGGAAAACCCCAGCAGCCTTTTCATTCTCCTCCTCATTTTACAGATGGGGAAACTGAGGTCCAGACTGATGAAGTGACTTGATCTGACTTGAAAGATATTACAAACTCCTTTGGGTGCTTAAACATTCTGAATTTTATTTCATCAATGCCCCCCATGATGAATAGCAGTGTTGGCCTTATGGGAATCCTTTTTCAAATGAACATAGTCAAGAATTTTTTGGTGCAAAGTCTGTCCATAGAGCATTAGCAGAGACGGTAAGGATTCATCTGAAAACAACAGAAACTGAACGCATGGGTGGAGGAGCTTTGGCAAATATCTCTGGTTGGAGCACTGAGTAATTCTGAATCTTTCCAGTAGGTGGCACCATTGCGATAAAAACAACATCAGCTCTTCCAAGTGTCAGAAGGGTTTGGTGGCAGAGGAATGAAAATCCTTCCAGTCTAAAGCCAGAGGAGGGACAGAATTTATCACCTTCCGGTCAAAGGGTCTGAACACCTGAGAGGAGATTGTCTTCTCAGATCAGATGAAGAGTATGACCCACTGGCTTTGAAGTCCAAGGACCTGGGTTCGAATGCTGAACCACTTTGTTTCCCTGGCACTCCTAGTTCTCATCCATAAAAGAAGCCAGACTGGCTGACCTCAGAGAGCCTCTCCAGCAATCCTGTGAACCTGAGATTGAAGGAACCCCTAGATTCCCGTGGTCCGATCTCCACAAGAATCTCTTCTACAGAATGCCCCACAAGTGGCCAACAAAACTTCACTTGAATACCTCCAAGGATGGGGAGTTCACTATCTTACCAAACAAACAAGGACACTTGTAGACAGCTCTGATTACCAGGAAATTGTTTTCTTTCTATTCCACCTAAATCTGTCTGCAATTTCCATGCAATCCTTCTGGTTCTCCTGTCTGGGGACAATGAGTCTAAATCCATGTTCCACATGGTAGTCCATCAGATACATGAAGATAGCCTTCATGTCTCCCACAAAGTCCTCTTCTCTGAGTTAAACAGTCCTGTTTCTATCAGGCAGTTGGGTGGTGCAGAGTATACAGTGTTAGACTTGGGGTCAGGGAGATCTGAGTTCAGATTATGCTCCAACACTAAGGTTGTCGTCCTGGGCAAGTCACTTAACCTGTCTACCTCAATTTATAAAATGAAGATAAAATAACTATCTAATAGAAGATTAAATGAGGTATCAAGCCCTTTGTAGATCTTAAAGCATTAGCTAAATATTAACTGTTATTATTCATTATAATTAATCTTATTGTATAATGATATAATTTTTAATTAACATGATTAATTAATCCCTGTATTCCAAGGTCTCTATTCTGGATACAATCCAGCTCATTGGTTTTCTCCCTAAAATTTGCCCCTTAGGACAATACTTTAGACATGGCATCACCAGGACCGAGGACCCTAGGCTAACACCTTTCTGTATCCTGGGCGCTATACATCTCTTAAAGAAAGGCAAGGAGTCTGCTGTCCTAAAAGTCCCTCTGGTTTAGCACTGTCCTCCACAGTCATGGGAGAGAGAAGGTTTGGGGGGAAAGAGAAAAAATGAGCTCATTTTCAGACAAGTTAATCTTTCACCAGAATTCTCCTCCTGTATTTGTGAAGCTAATTATCACTCAGTTCCTTCTCATTCTAGCCTTCTGAGAGTCTTCTGAAGGCTGACGTCATTCAATGTTCACTGTCCTTCTGAGCTTCGTGTCATCTGTTGGATGCCTGTGCTCTCTAAGTTCTCATCTAAGTGGAACTGCCTGGAGCTGGAGGACAGATTCCCTAAGGTACTCCACATAAGACTCCATCCAAATGGAAACGGATGTATTAATGACTATCCTCTGGATCCAATCATTCAACCCTTTCCAAATTACATCCAGAAGAAATCTTGTCTATCTCACATCTTTGTTTACAAGAGGGATGTGAGAGATTTTGTCAAATGCTTCCTTTAAAATGATGCTAAAAATATCCCAAATCTCTAGAATGTTCCCATAACCTACTACTCTAATTACCTTGTCAAAAAAAAAAAGTCAGGTAGGTTAGTTGACATGACCTGTTCTTGACAATTCCATGATGGTTCTCAGTGATCACTGTTGTCCTTTCTAAAAACTCACAAACCTTCCCTTGAATTTTGCCAGTGATTAAAGTCAAGTTCACTGTCTTCTACTTCATACTACGTAGACTCTTCTGAAATTTGGGACTAAATCTGTGTTTCTCTTGTTGGGATGAATCTCATTCTCCACGATCTTTCAATGCTCAAAAATCAAGTCTGCCATTTCCTTCAGTACAGTGGGATGTATATTTTTTCCAGTTAGTGACTTGAACCCTTTGAGGGTAACTGAATACCCCCCCACTTGTTGCAGATTTCCAGGCCCAATTAACCATTTTTTATCTACATCACAATCCAAAGACCATCTTCTTCTTGGAAGAAAAACCAGAAACAACTGGAGTTTGAGTTCAACTTTCTCATCCTTATCCATCTTCTTGTCTTCCACTTCGCTAGGAACCAACCAAACCAACTGTTTTTTCTCTCCTCAGTCATTGGCATTTACCGCCTGGCATTCTGGGCTTTGAGGATCCCAATGCTCTCCTTCTATTAACCTTTTCTGGCTGCTGCTGTTGATTTCATTGTTCATAGATGCCTTTAAAAAAAATCCTTCCCCTTAGGCATCGTAATAATTTCTGCTTCTGTTTTCACCAGTTTTTCCAGACTTTGCATCACTTTTTAGGCTGCTTGACCATACTGATGCCAAGGTGGCCCATCGACATGCCTTTCTTTCCCCATAGTCTTACCTCTGTCATATACTGTGTCTTCATAGAAGCTTGATATTTTTCTCTTACAACACATTTCTCTTTTTTCTTCTTTTAACCCAACATTACATAGTTTTAATCCTGTTGCTCTGTAATGTGCTTACGAGTCCATCGAAGCTTTTTTTTTTAAACTTCACTGATGCCTTTGTGGCCTGGAGAGAGTGCTGAATTCTTTGAGGTTTTTCTGGAGAAACAAACATATGTTCACTTCTAAGCATAAAATGCTACAAATTCAGAGCCATGGGCAGACCCTAGGCTTGTTTCCTGTGGGCCAGCCTAGTTAAGTTCCAAGAGACTCCAAGGCAAGACATTTATTAATCATTTACTATGTCAACAGCACAGCCAGGAGGAAAGTAAATGTTGGTTGGCCTAGGCCCCCTCCCCCAAGCGGATGAATTACCTGGGAAGAACTCACCTATGGAAGATGGGGGCCACCGTGGTGAAGAGATGTTCCAGAGGGAAAAAGCTGCAGAGTCAGATGGATGTTCCAGGGGGATGAGGTCCCAGGCATGAGGGAAGTTGAGGCACCATGGTGGCAAAGTCTAGAAAGTCCGTAGCAGAGCCAACAAAGGAATACCACCCATGAATCCCAGATCTAGAGCAGGCAGGCGTCTTCAGAACCATCTAGCCCAACACCCTCATTTCACAAAGGAGAAAGTTGAGTTCCAGAACAGCTACATGACCTTCTTGCTCAAGGTCATACAGGTAAGGAGCTTTAGGATGGCGTTAGGGCCTAGTTACTCTGACTGCAGAGTTGGATGCCCTTTTCCTTTTTGCTTGATGTCTCATCCCCAGTTTGGCTGCAGTGACGAATATTTTGGCCTCAGCAACTCCAGGAGGACTGTCTATTCAGCAATGGAAGGCTTGCCAACTCTGTTGGCAGAGGGAGTCCTCACACTGATGAAATTAGAGATCTTTGAAATATTCACCTATTAAAAAAGAGTATTATCTTTAGTATCTTGGCTTGATTATTCTTCTGAATAAATTTCACCATCATTTTGTAAAGGTCTATGAAACACCCTGTAGAGAACATTAATTGGTGCACCATTAACCCTCTCTGTAAATTTAGGGAGAATTATCATCTTGACTATATTTAGTTTTCCCAGCCAAGACAAGGTCTATCTCTCCCTTTATCCATGGTTGCCTTTATTTCTCTCATTAGGGCTTTGTCATTACCTTTGAATAAATCTCTTGTGCCTTGAATTAAATTAATACCCAAGTGCTGGATGTTTTTGTTGTTATTTTGCCTGGGATATTATTTCATTCTTTCTTTTTGCCGGGTGTCACCCACACCCAACAATGTCATCGATTTCCCTCCCAGCAGCAACTTTGTCGACCTCGTTGATTGCCGCTAGTAAATTCTGTCTGGTTGATTTTCTTAGAACTTCTAAATATACAATTAGGTTGCCTGCAAAAATGGAGATTTTTATGTCTTTTCCCACATTTATGCCTCATATTTATTCTTTGCAGTGATTTCTTGCCAAGATTTCTAGTATTGTATTAAAAAGGGCATAGCAACAGGGAGCTGGCTTGTCTCTGCCCTGCTTCCAAGGGGTGTGCTTCTCTCTGCCCCCATGTGAATTACGGGATCAAAGGTCAAGTATTGGAAGGAGCTGCTAAGATGGCCCCATGCAATCCTGTCCTTGGACACGGGAGGAACTTGGGTTCAGAGAAGTTTAAGTAGCTTGTTTATATTCATACAGCTGGTGAGTTTTTTAAAGTTCCCTAGCACTTAGCACAGTGCCTGGCACATAGTTGGCATTTAATAAATGTTTACTACTACTTCTGCTGCTGCTGCCAACCCCCCTCAACGTTCCCCCCCCAATAGAATTTGGGCCAGGTGGAATTTGTGGCCCTAAGGTCACCTGAGCAAGCAATAGGGCCATGGGTGTGGAGCTTAGGGTGAGGGTCAAGGCCAGGGCTGAAATGGCGGCTGAAGCTATCTCCAAGGGAAGCGAGAAGAAGGCTGAGTGAGGACCAGGCCCTAGAGACGGCCCCTAAGAGGGATAGGATCGAGCACAGCAAAGGATAGAGGCAAGGAGGGGACAGAAAGGCCAGTGAACCTGGAAACTCCACAGTGTCCTGGAGGCAGAAAGATCAGCATCTCTCTGGAAAAGTCAGGGCTTTAACCCAGTATCAAGAAGTACAGAAAGTCCATTGGTTGAACCCCAGTTTGTCTGGGACAACTGGTGACCTTGGAGATGGCAGGAAACCAGATGAGAAGGGTCTGAGAGACGCACTCTCCTAAAGACGTCCCTCCTTCCAGCAGGTGGGCAGCTCCAGCTCAGAGTGCTAGCCTGGCCAGGGAAGAGTCTTCTAATAGAGGAGACCTGAGTGCAGACAGAGTGATGGGACAGCAGATGGGTGATCCAGGGGACAAGGGTTAGGGAGCAGCAAGCCCTGGGAAAGGCAGGTGACTGAGGAGCTGGACTTTGAGGCCACCCTCGTGATGAGGGTCTTTCAGAGCTGGTCCATAAATAAGAGATGGCCCTTCTCAAAGCCTGTCCAGCTTGGTAAGGTCCATCAGATCTCACTCTCTGCTGGCGCAGCCTTAGAGAAACCAGGTTCGGAAAGTGCCCACAGCCCTCATCTCTGGGCTGGGTGGTATATCTATACACCCATGCACTGAGTGATCAGAGAACAGATATTTGAGAACTGGGGGAGGTCAGATTTGGTACTGAACAGAAGTTGCTGCAGCCATTTTAGCTAAATTTTAATTAATATCTACTGGCTTTGTATCACCTTCATGTCCCAATACATTCCTCCTCTCACCTTCTCAGAGATCATCCCTCTCGATAACAAAAAAAAAAAAAAGATAGGAAACAGTTCCCCGAAACTAATAAACATATTAACCAAGTGCCTCCCTACACATGGTGATCAATACCTATACCCCCCTCTTTTACAAATCAATAAAATATCTTTAAAAATCAAAAGCCCCCATGTAAAAACTCTAAAAATAAGCCCAGTAGGCTTCATCACCAATGTCACTGGTCAGTCTAAGTTGATTGCCTGTGTATTAACAACATCTAATGGGGAATGATTATTCTGGCTTTGCAGTCAAAGCATCTGGGCTCAAATTCTGTGATTTTGGACAAGCCTCCTCATTCCTCTGGGCCTCAGTTTCCTTTTCCATCAAATGGGGCAGGGAACTCAATACTTCTAAGCTCCCTTTCAACTCTGGATCTATGATCACATGACCTCTAAATTACCTCCATTTGTCTTATCCCAGTCTGTCAAATGATCATTGCTCTGAACTGGGCCTTCACCCACATCCAACTCCTTCTCTGGTAAAGCTGCCCTAACTTTCCTCTAAACTGGACTGTCCTGATTATTCTTTTAAAGAAGTGTTTTCCAGTCAAAGCAAGTTGATGGTGTTTCAACAGCTTCTCTCAGGGCAAATCCTTACCTTGCTTTGCCTCCTTCCTCCCCTGAGTGGTTATTGTCAATGTTCACTTGGGGTTTTCTTGGCAAAGACACGTCTGCCATTTCCTTTCTGCAGTTCATTTTATAGATGAGGAAACTGAGGCAAACAGGGTTAAATGACTTGGTCAGGGTCACACAGCTAATAAGTGTCTGAGGCTGGGTTTGAACTCAGATCTTCCTAACTCCCAGCACCTAACTTCTCCTCTTGGGGTTTACAGGTTCCTAACTTTAGAGCTGGCTGAATATTTGACATCATCTGGTCCAACCTTTTCACTTGACAGATTAGCCCTGAGCTCCGGGGACACTGAAATGACTTATCCAGAGTTACATAATCAGCCAACCAGTAACTATTTATGAAGCACCAGCTGTGTACCAGGGGCTACAGCAGGTAGGTCATGGGTATACAGCAAAGCTAATACTGCTCTTGTCCGCAGGAAATGTAGATTTCTTCAGGAGGATTCTCCTGCTAAAGGAGAGGATTTGCCTAGCTGACCTCTGAGGTCCCTTCCTGGCCTAGGTTCCTGCATACTTACAGAGGGCGTTTACATACAGAAGGACCCAACCTGTGATTTCGTCTCACTTCCCTGGGCCTGTGAATTCCTAGAGGAGGAAATTCTCTAAGGAAGTGTAAGGCTGGAGCTGAAACCGCCCTCCCCCCCCCCCCCACATTTGGTCCAGCACATTTATCAGGCAAGAACTGGTCTTTATAGACTCAAACAAATCAGACCTACACAATCCACCGAAGACTTTAGACTACGTTCAGAAAGGTCCTTGGATGAACTGAAGTGATGTTAACAGAAAGTGTATCCACATTGGCTGAAGCATCTGGTCATGCCCTGTGGGACTTCCCTAAAACACTGAGCAGGACAATGTCAGCACAAGATTTGAGCCAGCAGAGAGGTGAGAGGACTCCACCCACCCAGGACAAGGGAGTGTTTGGGGGGCAGGGCTAGAAGAGCGGAGTCCCAGGCCTTTGTCTGGTTCTGTCTCCTACCTTTCCTGACTGAAGACCTCATGAATTTCAGAGCCCCAGAGTCCTTTCCTTCTCCCCCTGGCATCCTAGCAGCAGCTGGGCAGTCCTAGCACTTAGAGCCTGGCAGCAAGGCTACTTCAGGAACACCCCAGGGAGGGAAGGCATAGGCCTGGGGAGTTACACTTGAACTCACCCTCCCCTGGACTGGTTGGATGGGGAATATGTGAATGGGAATAATAAATAATAATTATGGAAAAAATAGGTAAGAACCAGGTTATAAAGGATTTTCAACAGCAAACATCATATTGGATGCTTGAAGTAATAGGGAGCCATTAGAACTTTTAGAACAGGAGAGTGCCAGGTTCAGATATGATCTTCAGGAACATGGTTCTATCTTTGTGGATAGATCAGAAAAGGAAGAGCCTTGAGGCCGGGAAGTCAATGAGGAGACAACTGCAGTATTCCAGGTGAGAGGAATGGGCTGTGTGAGAGAAAGGGACCAATTCAAGAGATGTGGAGGGAGAAATGACAGGATGCCAATTCACTGGTTATTTGGGGGTGTACAGGAGAGCTGGTCCAAGCTGGAGTCTGTTTGATTGTGTTATGTAAACTATAACGTGCTACACAAATTCCATTTATTATCATGGGGGGATTGCCAAGGACAGGGGACTTGAATGTAGCGTCAGGAGTTTACTTCAACCATTTATGTGAAAATTCAAAGTAGGGGGCTTTAGAATCAATGAAACTGGCATAAATGAATGACTAGAAATTTTAAATGGCCTTAGTTTGCTAATTTTGCAAATTAAAAGGAGAAGCAAGTGATATTGGCCAAAATCCTCTAGGCATTGATTTGATTTTCTTGGCATTGATTAAATACTATGTGAGTAATTGTATTAATTAATTAAGAGTAATAAATGCATAACCATACATCGATTTCCGAATTACCAGAGATTTCTGTTCTATGCAGTTACCTAGTAGATCTGACTAGTAGATATTTATCTTAGGAAACTAATGTGAGGGCTGGGCTTCCTGACCATATGACCATAAGCTATTTCCTATCTCCTGACCTAATGCCTGTCTGTTTAGATCTCTGTCTCTCTGTGTCTGTGTCCCTGTCTCTGGGCTTCTCCCTTCTATTTCTGCTTATCTCTTTGGCTTTTTCCTTTCCTTCTACCCCACCTTCCATCAGTACTTGCATTTGTTAGGAAGAAGATGCTCTTGACACTCAACAGTTATGGAAGCACAGCATTGGGTCAACATGTTTGACCCTGGAAATTGCTGGAGGTTTGATTTGGTTTTATACAAGCTGGGGGGCTTTCCCAGTACTGGATGAAGTCCTCAGCAATGCTTGCTGGGAATATCACTTCTGGTCATTGTGTAGATGCGCGGACAATAAATCAGCAAGCATTTGTCAATCACTACGTGCCAGAGCTGTGCCAAGTGCTAGTGCTACAGAGAAAAAGTCCAAAGAGTGCCTGCCCTCAGGGGCTTACATTCCAATGGGGGAAACAGCATCTTCCTAAATAGGCATGCCCAGGATCTTGGATCAAGATCCCTTAGAGGAAGAGGCTCCACCTGGGGTCACAAAATGGTTGGTTGTGGTCCTTCATCCCTGAAGAAGACCAAAATGACATCACCATGATAAAGTGAAGTTTCAGTGTGTCCGACTGTGGCTGAGCAGACCAACGAGAGCTTGGAATGCTCTACCACAGATCGGGCACATTCCTGCAGGAGCAATGTTGAGCCTGCTGTGCAAACTTACATGTGGGATGATGGGACAGGTTCACTTTCTGGCCGGCCCCTTTAAATTGGGAAGCCTCAGATGCCTGGCAACGCTAGCCTGGCAACAGAGTAAAGGAAAGTTAGCCACCAGTCTTGCAGTATTAGTATCAAACCCCCAACCTGAACAGTATCTCTTCCAAGCTTTCCATCTATCTTCCATCTACTGATCTGCCTCCATGCATTTGCACTGGCAGTCCCCCACACAAGATGTGCACTCCCTCCTCACCTGTGTCTCAGAATCCTTCAATTCCTTCAAAGCATAGCTTGGGTCCTATCTCCTCCTATTTGGAACTGTTGGTGATCACTTCCCCTTTGGCATTCTATTAGAATGGTAGTAGTAGTAATAGTCTACAAGAAGCCTTTCCTAATTCTCCCAGTTTTGGTGCCTTTCCCAGCCAATTATTTTTTTGTACATACCTGTATATGTACCTATCTTCTCCCCTGGCCAGACTATAAATTTCCTGAGGGTATGAACGGTTTCACCTTTGTCTTTCTCACATAGTACCTGGGGCATTGGAGTCTCTTAGTAAATGGCTGTTCATCAGTTAATTGGCCACTTATTTGTAAAGGTTATACCTCCCCAGTAGAATATAAAGTGCTAGAAGGCTTGCATGATTCTTTTTTGTCTTTGTATCCCCAGTGGCTAGAAGTGTACCTTACACATAGTAGGTGCTTAATAAAGGTTGGTTGAATCATTCAGATGCTGAAAGGATCATTGATTTAGAGCCTGAGGGTTGTTGAATTCTGGGACAGAATAAAGAAATTTGATTCCCTTTGGAATAATGTCTTCATTGAGAAATAATCTTTGAAAACATAAAGGAGAGAGAGAGAGAGAGAGAGAGAGAGAGAGAGAGAGAGAGAGATTTGTAAAGGTTGGATATGTGTGACCCAGCTGTGCACAGAATCTGTGGGACAGTGGAGGGAGGAGATGGAGAGGATCAGTCAAGAGAATTCTAAAGAAGCTCTTCACGAGGTAGGTTTGAGAGTGACACATTTCTCAGCTGTGTTAAATTGAGGATAAAGGGATTGAAATCTGCTTTGATGGAGAGAGTGCCCACATTGGAGAAATTACAAATCCCTGAAATACAAATAAATAATACAGTAAATTGAAATACAAATAAATGAAATACAAATAAATAATACAATAAAATTTTGAATTATTTTCACGTGATGAAGACATACTATGCTAAGACCTATATTAAGTAAGCAATAGATAAAATGCCTCCCGTTGCTACTACCATTTCTGCTCCCACCACCCCTAAATTGCTATTTATATAGCATTTCATTTTGTATTTCTTTCTGTGGGTACATTTCCCCAATAGAATGTGAACTCCCTATGGGAAGAGACTCTTGCTTGTGTCTCTCTCACCAGCTCCTGGTATAGTCCCTGATCGATTGGGGAGTCCCTACCTAGAAGGCCCAGTCATGATGCTCATTTCACTTTTGGCTCACTCTCTGGCCTGCTTCACCCCCACATCAGCTTCCTAGCCTTTCAAGCGCAGACCCTTCTCCCCTCTATGCTGCCCTTGTCCCATTGTCCGTCTTCATCTGCTGGAAGGTAAGCTCCCTGAGAGTACTGTTTCCACAATGCATGGAATAAGATGAGCATTTATTAAATGGATTTTCCCCCAATCTATCCTTAGCTAGTTAATAATTAAGGGATGGATGGATGAATTTTAGAGCACATATTGCATCAAAGTGTTCCAGAACCTTAGCGTTCTAAGTGACCTCATGACATCATGATTGTGGTTGTGTGGTTTGTCCTTCATCCTTGAAGAGGACTGTGACATCAGGGAGATGATGGTGTGACTTGCCGTTGAGTTTGATTTGAGCGAGGAAGGGCTGTGCAAAGTCACCAGCCTCACTTTCTCCTCCAGAGCCACTTGGGTCCAGTGGCCAGATAGCAAACAGGACAACTGGAGATGCCCCAGGATACAATGTAGGAAGAATATGAGCTTTGGAGTCAGAAGACCTGGGCTCAGATTCTACCTCTGACACTACCAGTGTGACTTGGGGCAAATCACTTGCCTTCTCTGGGCCCCATTTCTGCAACTATAAAAAGGGGTTCAAACTGAATGGAATTTGATAGCCCCCTTTAGCACTAAATCTATGATCCCATGACCTTCCTTTATTCTTGTTTACATAAGCCTTAGAGATGGAACCTCTCCACTGTGAAGATGTATGAGCATTTCATTCCTCAGTTGCCTAAATGATTCATACATGCGGTAATGAGATGAGAGCAATGTTCTGATTTTCTGGGTCTGTCCAAGTCCAATTCTAAGCAAACACAAAATTTAGGGGCTTTTCCAAAGATTGATAAAGCACATCAGAGAATCTGGATGTGCCCCAGCCACCACCTTTCACCAAAGACCTCTTGACAGAAGCAGTCTTAGGAGAGGGAGAGCAGAGCTCTAAAGACAGCCAAGGGAGAAAGGTGCTGATATCGAAGGAAAGAATATGGATTTCCAAAGCTCCTTTGTGGGTCCGTGTGATCATGGGCCATGAGTATTTGGAAGCTGTCAAGCCCAGGAAGGGAAAGAGCTTTTTAAATGAACCTTAGGGTGTAACTAGCAGCAAGGGATGAAATGGAACAAGGGGATCCCTGGGGGACGAATTGTGTGCCTTATTAGGTCCATTCCTGCTCTCGACGGTTCAGGGCCTCCTGGAGAGCCCCGCTAACAAGAATATTTGCTTCCTGGTTTTCTTCATTTTTTCTCATTCACTTCCCTTATTCTCAAAGCACAGACCAGCCCTTTGTGAAGCAGAGATCCGGCAAAGAGAACCCATTATTTCCTTTGGGGGCAGTTGAGAAGGCAGATTAAATGAAGGATTTTACAGGCCTGGTTGCTGAGCACAAGTTAATGAGCTCAGAATAAAAAAAAGAAAAGAAAAGAAAAGAAAAAAATACAAAACAAAACAAAAAACCACTCTGAAAAAAAATGACCCAGCTTCTGCCCCTGGGACAGAAGTTGAAGCCAGAGAGTTGAGTATTAGGATGTAATCCCGAGGAGTAACATAGCCATCCTTGTGTGGAGGGACTGGATGTGGAAAACTGGGGAATGCTTCCAGGGATCAGGTAAAAATGCTTGCTTTTATGATCTTAACTTGGCCACAAAAAGTAGAGGGTTGTGGCCACCTGGCATATGGACTCTGAACTCTGCCAACTGCACTGTTCAAAAAGGAGGTCATGATATAGTTATTCCTGGTCTCTTGGAAAGGGTAGATTGAGAAGGGCTAACATCTGCTGCCTCAGTATCCCTGTGGAGTCCATTTGAGGTCTGAGCATCAGGAAAACCTTTCTAACAAACAGAATGCTCCAAAGGATTGCTGGAGGAGACGGTGGGTTGCCGCTCCTGGAAATGGTGGAAGCCCACTTGTCAGGGATCTTGTAGGGTTTAGCCAGGTATTTAATAAGTGTTTATTGGTTTACTGATTGGTTGGACTAGTTGTCCAATTTAAATCTGAAATTCTCTGATTTTGTGAAGGGGTTATTGCTTCAGAATGTCAAAGACTGATCTCAGTTCAGCCAGGTCCTTGATTTTGGGAGGGGGTGGTGGTTTGTGATGATGTCATGACAAGGGTAATACGTTGGCTTGGGGACATTTGGAGTCCAGTTCTAGCATGGCCAGTAATCAGCTGTGTGACCAGGGCATGGACTTACTCCCTTGGGCTTCCATTACCTCATTTGCAACATGCAGGGCTTGGATGAAATGAATTCTTGCCTCCTTTCCTCCTCTACAAATCCATGATTCTCATATGGGAGGGAAAGAAAATGGAATAGAAGGTTCTTGAGGGCAAGGCCTGTGGTTAGTTGGTTGGCTTTTACTTTGGATTCTAGCCTTGTACAGAGCAGGTTCTTGATTTTCAGTTCAATTCAACAAATGGAAAACCACACATGCCCAAACACAGAAGAGTGGATTGTGATTCCATCAAGTCCTTAGTGATGCTTAGTGTACAGGCTTTGTTGTGGTCCAGTTTATTGAAAACTCACAAACAAAAAACCTAAGGCATAAAAGTCCTGTGTTCTTAAACAGTGTCAGGACTGCCCCTCCCCCTAAAAAAGGGTCTTAGGCTGTTTATCTGCTGCCACAATAATCTTCCTCAAGTACTGGCTCCCACTTCTGCCCAAGAATCATCAGAGGCTCTCTGTTGCTGCTAATATACAGCGTAAGTTCTTCAGTTCAGTTCATCATTGAAGGCTTGGTGTGGTCTAGCTGAAGCCTAGCTTTCCTGTGCATGATACCCCTCTGAATAGTCTGTGTTGTGGTTAAATAGCTCTAGGTCTCCTTCCTTGGTCATCCTCTCCTCCCCACTGCCTAACTCCCTTGCCTTAGCATAGGCAGAGGGAGTATGGTTCCAGGCACAGAAAACATTGTAGATTTTCTAGGAGTGAGAAAATGGGTGCAGGCATCAGAAGCAAAGGATATTTTTCAATTGTTCTTACTAAGCATGAATATTATACTCTTTTGCAGAACTGGGTTGGACTGGTTGGATGACCAACCCAGCGTAAATCTGGAATTGTCTGAGTATGACATCCAGGTGTTGTACTAAGTGGTGGTGATACAAAGAAAGGCAAAAACAGTGATCATTTTTTTTTAAAGGCATTTGGTTCCCTGGAGAATGGAGGCCTCCATGCAAACAGGCTCTTTCGTAAAGGGCAGTGCCATTGATCAAAGGATCAGAAGGTTAAAGCAGAAAGGTACTTGAAGGATGGCCTCATTTTCCAACTGGTAGATTGTATTTGGGGCTTCTTTAATTTCTCTGCTGTGCCCCCATATCAGATACCTTCTCACCTCTGCCCAAGGGGAGGAACTATCTTTATTTTTTGTGTTCATATCCCCAGTGCTTAGTGTAATGTCTGGCACACAGCAGGCATTTAATAAATGTTTATTGACTACTGACATCTAGACCAATACATTAATTTCTCATATGTGAAAAACTGAAACCTAGAGTGATCAAGTAACTTGCCCAAGGTCACATGTGTGATAAATGGCAAAGCCAGGATATGAACCCAGTTCTTCCAAGTTTAGTCTGGTTCTCTTCCCACTCCTCTATGTTGTTGCCTCACGAGAAGGAAGGAAATGGCTGGTCCAGATGCTTAGATCAGGCCCCTTTCCCAGGGGAAAAGAAGGGAAATGCTGATGGAGAGAGAGAGTGTGAAGGATGGAGCAACATTCACAAAAGGAACTGCTGGGACTTCAGCAGCCCTGGTGGGAAGTCTTTTCCAATCTATGTGTGACCACGTAATCAATGATGGCTAGGGTTTTTTGTCCCAGTCTGGAGGCTCCCTTTGTCCCTTCCTTTGTTGACACACATGTAAAAGCCCAGAGCCCCTAACATCTATGGGCCATTTTGACAGCTTGGCAATGCCACCGATTGGGACTTTTAACTTCTGTTTTCATGTACCTAGTGCCTTACACCTTCTAGGGATGTGTGGGGTGTTCAGGGAGGACTAGCACCTCTGGTGGGAGGACTGCCTAGCTCAGGGCTGCTTATCCACCTTTAGTGTCTACCTGTTCACCAACTCTCATTTGTTGCTCCAGGAAGCTGTAGCATGCACACAGATACACCTGATAAAACTGTCTCAGCAGATGGTGTAAGCCAGATAGAGAATAACTGAGGGATCTCCAACCTGTTGGTGAGTTAGAGGGATGTCTAGCCCAAGCATGAGAAGATTTCCCCAGCAGAATGGGTGGATGAGAACAGTTTGTTCCACGGGCCATAGAGGCAGCTGAAGTAGGTGCTGTGGAGTGCTTAGAGCCTGGTCAGACATCAACGGAGCCAGGGTCATCTACTGCATGCTGGGCTATCTTCAGTCATCCTGACTCTTTTCTTGCTGCTGGATCTCTATGACTCAGGAAGAGAATGTGAGATTGACGACTTTAGGGGGCTATGCTTTACCTGTGATGTCCCTGATCCCCTTTAAAAAGGAAGGATGAACAACAGGTGCTTAACACATGCACCTTGATGGAATGATTGGTGATAGTGACATTTACATAGGGCTTTTGAGTTTATAAAGGCTGTAACATATGACCCTATGAGATAGTCACTATTATTTTCTGTTTTTTACAGATGAGGGAACTGAGGCTCTCGGTGGTTAAGCGACTTTCCCAGGGTCACACTGCTCATAAATATTAGAAGTAGGGACAAGTGGCCTGGACTTTGACTGTGAGTGTTACTTCATGTCCCAACCAGGCAGTCAGGGCTCAGGATGGCCATGAATGAAGTATACACATCTTGTACCTTTTGTGTTTCAGGGAGTGTATGCTTGAGGGAATATGGTGAGTGTGCAATCAATATGCCTAACAGGTACACTGAGGGTGCAGGTTTTACGTCTGTGAAAGTCTTGAGTCTAAGTCACCATTTTAGGGAGGATTCATATGAATCTGCTCACATGAGGAGAATGGGGCTCATGGCCCTCATTGTTCCACTGAAGGTGTTTTATCCAGGGTCCTTCAGGTGGCTGGCTCAGAGTCTCTTCAGAAGCCTGTGATGGTGATTTTAGTGTGACAGAAAGGCAGGGTCTGCAATCAGTCACCCTCATCCAGGGAGAGGAAGCATCGGTAGAACTGAACAGGAGAAATTGGCAGCGGGGGGATAGAGGGTGAGAGGTGGGTTTCCCCTTTAACTCATGCAGATTTGGGCTAATTGAACATATCATCCACACTCTGTATTCTTTGGCCTGCTCTCAGCCCAAGGGAAAACATTTTTGAAAGTCTGAATAAATTCTATTCTGCAAGTGTATTATGGCAGACATGTCAAACACATTTCAACTTCCAGAATGAAGACAAGTTGCCATCATCGGGTTTGTACAGATAACAGAGAGTCAGCAAAAGGGTTGAACTTGGAGCCAAAAGAAATTGTGTTCAAATCAGACCCAAGACACTTCCTAGCTGTATATTCATGGGCCAATCCCTTGACCTCAAAACCTCGGTTTCCTTATCTGTCAAATGGGAAGAATCATCACTGTAGTTCCCACCACACAGAAAGATATAGCATGAGATTATCTACAGAAAGGGCTTGCCAATTGTTAGTGCTCAACTGCTGAGGAAGACTAGACAGGTCCATGGACCTCGCAAAGAAATCTGAGTCCTGGAAGCCTGAGGTTCCTGATGAGGGAATGTATTATAAACTGTAACGTTGCTTATGTACAATATAATACAGTCAGCAAGACGCTCTGGGATTATAGGAGTATAAAATCATGAAATTATTTTATTGCTAATCAATGTTTATTAAGTATCCTCTATGTGCCAGGCACTGTGCTAAACTCAGGAAACAAAGAGGGGCAAAAGACAGTCTCTGTTGTCAAGGTGCTTACAATGTGATTGATTGTTAACAACTGTAATATGTGTAACAATTTCTGCTGCTAATTCACTTCAGAGATAAATATACACCTGCATTGCACGCACGCACACACACGCACACACACGCACACACACACACTCAGTCCTTTGTCCATATTGGTTCTTTCTCTCTTTCTCTGAAAAAAAAAAAACTACATCTTAAAGACTATCACAGGTTGAAATGGGAGCTCCTTGTCCCATAATCACTAACCCTGCGTCTTCCCTAAATAGAAGGAACACAGACTGGGGTTAGA
Organism: Bettongia penicillata ogilbyi; assembly: GCA_023548195.1. Classification (NCBI taxonomy): domain Eukaryota; kingdom Metazoa; phylum Chordata; class Mammalia; order Diprotodontia; family Potoroidae; genus Bettongia; species Bettongia penicillata. The sequence goes on from JAJHZJ010000453.1 coordinate 9,084,661, forward strand.
AAGGATTTCAGAAGACATCCAATCTGGCCTACTCATTTCTGAGGTCTGTAGTAGTGAGCTAACTTTACCAAGGTCCCATAGATATGGACAGAGCCAGGCTTTGAAGTCAGGTCTTCTGACTTCTTCCATGGTGCCAATGTATTGTATAATCTCTTTTCTAACCTTTTTCCTTTCATGGTTGATTTTGAGGAAGGGTATCACTATTCTGCCTCATTTCACATGGAAGAGAGATGCATCTCAGAAAAGCTGGGGCTGAGGTTACTCACTTCTTACATAGAGCCCATTAAAGACAGATCTCTGAAGGCAGAGGGGCTCTCCAGGGACCAGCTGCAAGGGACCTTGGGAAGGTTGACTAATGTCTTAAAGAATACAGTCTTCCAGTCCTGGGGAGAGAAGGAACTCTCATGCAGCTTTAGACAACACAGCAGGGTTTTACAAATTTAGGGACTTCACAAGTGATAAATGATAGGTGTTGGGGACACACATGGATGGGTAGATAGCTGGTAGAGAGAGAAGAATGGTGTTGAATGGCCCCAAGATCCACTGGGGTGGCCAGTGTCTATGTCTTCAAGGAGTACCCCAGAACTGGATATAAACTCAAAGGGAGTGAGCTTCCCAGCCCCCTCCCAGACAGACAGGGGCTGAAGCACTCCTTCCTTTCCATTCTCCCTTCTCCCTCCGTTTTCTGTCTGAAAGGATATTTAAATCCAAAGTCTTTTTCAACAGTACTTTAATTCTCACTTTCCTGGACAAAGAAAAAAAAACCAACTGTGTTAGTGGCTTCCATCTGTGTGTCTTTCATTATGTCCACAGAGTGCAAATGGAGAAGCATTTTGCTGCTGGACTACACAGAAGTGAACTTGCTGGAAAGTTTCCTTCCTAGCTTAGTGGCCAGGTGTCACTTGGGGAATGATAAAATCGTATAAACTTCCCTTGGGAAGAACTTTAACCTGAATCTGGGGCTAACTGTTTACCTTTAGAAAAATGACCCTATTGTTGGAATCAGGTGTGGCAGATAAAGTCCCCAAACGCCAGGCAGTAGGAAGGAAAGTTGGCATTTGGGGCCCCTTAGCCAAGATCCCAACCTCCACTGCCTTGGGGAGTAGAGGAGAAAAGGGTTGGAAAATCCTGCCTCTGCAGTGGAGGAGGAGACAGGCATGGTCTGAGAGGACTTAGTTCTGCACTCTTTCCTTACCAATAGGTGGAGAACAGGAGGCCAGCCAACCTACTTCTGGTTACAGTTGGGTGATGGTGGAGTTTAATCTCTGAAGTTACTGGATCCTTAGCAGAATGTTACCTATCCATCCCCACTCTCTCTCTGCTCCATCCTTCTACCTAGCTATTACCGGGGAGATGCAGTTACTTGGGCTCAAAAATAAAAAGTATATGATTGTCCAGTTCTCCCACTCAGTTAATCAGAGGCAAAGGAGACTTTGCTAGTATACGTAAAACTAAGTAAGCTCCAGAACCCGTGCCAGTTGTGGCCCCAGGTATACAGAGTAACACCCAAAGACAGTCAAAATGGCTAATGTTTACACTGATTTGGAAAAGCTGAGGATTGTACAAAGTGCTCTATGAAATCTTGATCTTTCTCACAGGGAGAGTTTGCTTCCCTGCAATATACCTAAGTTCTGGAATATCTGGGAATGTTCTGGAAACTTGGCTTCAAGCTGCAAAGTTCAAGGTCATATCAAATTCCAGAAATTCTGCGGCAGAAGGGACTTCAGAGGTTGGCCAGTCCAGCCAGTTCTTAAACAGGAATGCTTCTGTGAAATCCCTGACAGATGTGCATCCAGTCTCTGTTTTCTGGATTTCTGAAATTTGACTCTACACTATCCACTCACCATTCTGCTCTCTGAAGCCAAGCAACTCTATTTTCCCTTCCACATGACAGTCTTTCAGATTCCTGAAGACAGGTATCATATGATCCTCCCCTCCCAAGTTTTCTTTAGGCTGCACAACTCAGTTCCTTTAACCCATTCTCACATGATGTCTTGAGGCCCTCTGACACCCTGTCTACTCTCCTCAGGAAGGGTTCTACCTTATCAATGCCCTTCCTAAATGTGGTGCCCAGAAGTAACCCCAAAACTCTGGATGTGGTAAGTCCACAAGGGTGTACAGCGGAACCAAGCCTATAGGAATTCAGCAACTGAGACTCCTCTGTGCTGGTGATTAGATGGGATTCCTGTTTTATGGGGCTGAGAGCTTCTTGCAGAGTGAGAACTGTTTACCAGCAGGATACTCACATCTCATGGTTCAAGGGAACCCTCATCATTGTATCTGGGAGCCCATCTAGAATTGGTCTGTTATATGTTATGTATTTTGAGGATATTCCATTCAAATAGGCACAAAAAGAGTGTATCCAGTTCTTGTGAAAGCAGGGACCTCTGTATAGTAGGAAAGAATTGACCTGAGCTGATAAAATGATAGGGGCAGTGATTACAGATGAGGACCAGCCCTAAATCACACCAACTAGACTACTCTCTGAGACTAATGTACAGCCCCCTGCCCCAACACACACACTATTAAAGCATCTGTTGTTGTTCCGTCATATCCAACTCTTCATCACTCCATTTGGCATTTTCTTGACAAAGATACTCAAGTGGTCTGCCATTTCCTTCTTCAGCTCATTTTACAGATGAGGAAACTGAAGTGGACAGGGCTAAGTGACTTGCCCAGGGTTACACAGAGAGGAAGTGCCTGAGGTCAGATCTGAACTCAGGTCTTCCTGATCTACAGGTACAGTGCTTTAACCACTTGCTGCCAATTCTGGCATCATCTACAGTGTTTCAGACCCATTTTCCTCCACCTCTTTGGAGAAGGTAGGAAGCTGCATTTTATTATCTCTTCTCTAGGGCCAAGTTTAGATATTATAATTCCAAAATAGTAAATTTCATTTTGGGGGGATGGCTAGAACAGAGTGTATACCAAAGGAGACTCACCAACAATACAAGGGCTGGTCCACGAATATTTATGATGTTTAGTAAAAGGGCCCCCCGGGAAGAAAACCCTGGTTTCTTCAATTTTGCTTTTCCTACTGAGAGGAAAGATGTTTGCCAGTGCAACAGAAATCAGTTTGGGCTTCACGTTCCCTAAATCCTTAGAAGATTTGCAAAATAAGGAGGAGGTGATTTTGACCTTTCCTTGGGCAAAGAAATCTGTGAGCTGGCATCTCCTGAAAAGGGTGAGAGCCCACAGGCTAATGGGGATGAAATACTTGACAGTTCTGGGAGGTGTTGCTGGAAGGAGATGGGGAAGGAAGCTTCCTCTGGAATATGGGGGAGGGAACCGAACAGAGAAGGAGAGCAAAGATGAGTGGTCTGTTTTCTTGAGAGACAACCTGAGATCTCCTATCTCCATGTTTTAATTTATCCAGGTGAAGTCACAATGAGATCCCATTCTCCCATTTAAAGGCCAGCCTGGCAAGGCTGCCCACATGGAGACATTCTGTATACACTTCCACAGCAGGTGATTTCTTTCCCATATAGAGGGATGTTTCAGAAACATCTCTGGCCTTAGATTCCCAGCCTTCCAAGCCCAATGCAGAATTTATAGCTATCAGTTTCATTACATAGTTTCATTTACTAGACCTTGAATTTTATACCCTCAGAAATGCTGTGGTGCTGTACTGCACAGCCAACAAGGTCAGGGGCTATTGTGAACTCCAGAGCTCTAAATAGGTCTATGGGGAATAAATAATGCTGAGCTGCAAGGCTTGGCTTTTATACAGCCATGGAAAGTATGTCATCAGGTTGGAGATGCTGGTAAATGCCTAGAGGAAAGGCAGTGACAGAAAAGGCTGAGCTTGGGGAAGAATTTGTGGGGAGAAGCAAGAAGCTTGGCCAGAAAGCAGGACACCTGTTAAAAAGACTCCGGGTAAAGCAAGAGAAATTTCGGCTGGAGCTCGAGAAGGTAGAATCCCCCTTCATTGCTGGCAAATGGGAAATAAGAGAAAGAAAGAGGGCAGGAGAGAGGATGAGAGAGGGAGAGAAAGGTGAAAGGTAAGGAGAGACAGAGAGAAAAGAGACAGACACAGAGACAAAGTCAGAGGAGAAGAAAAGGAACAGGAGGGAAGGAGAGAGACAAAGAGAGGCAGGCACACACAGAAGAGAAAGGGAGAGAGACAGAATCCACAAACAATAACAATGGGAAAGAGACAAGAAGGAAGACAGAGACAGAAAGCCAGAGAGATTCCCAGATGGGAGAAAGAGAGAAAGAGCCCCAAGAGTGAAAGAGAGAGATAAGGAGAAAGACAGGTAGGAAGCAGTGAGAACACCTCCTCAAGGTACGCTGGCAGAACAGTCTAATGCCACTTAAGATGACCTTCCTGGGAAGATTCAAAGCTCTAAGACAGAAAAAACGAAAACCCAGCACAAAACCCCACAAGCCTCCTTTCTTTAGTGATGTCCCCCAGCACACAAAGGTCTCTTTGTCCTTGCCTTATAACTCTTTCAGTTCCATTCAGCCTGGCCAACGTCAGGCTCGTCTCTCTTGAAGCTAGCTGTCTACACCAGAATTTGTTATATAGCAGGTGTGTATCTTCTTCGAGGTCTAGAAGAATTTACTGTCTAATGGGGACACCCTACTGGGTTCCCCGGTCTACTCACTTGGCATAGGTTTTCCCATGTCTTGTTTATTTTTTTCCTAGTTTCATTCTGTCCAGTCTAGCTAAGTCTTCATATTATAAAGACAACCAGAGATGTAGAGTCAGGAGGGTCCTCACAGGCCATGTGGTCCAACCCAGTCCAACCTGATTTGATAGAATTTCATGAGAGAACTATTGATCTGTTCAATGGATATTTGGGTTTATCTGAGTTATAGAGAGGCAGGTTGTCAACCATATCCTTAGGAAAGGCAAACGTCTGAACTGAGTATGGTCCTATTATGTGACTCAGCTTGACCCCAAAGAAAAGACAGAAAAGGTACTTGCCTCCTTTCTTTGCAGAGCTGAGTAACTACAGGTGTACCATACTACATACAAAGTCAGGCTTCCCTGATGCATTGGTAGGTTTGTTGAATGGCTTTTTATTTTTTTTATTACAAGAACTTGCCCTCTGAACTGACTGGGAAAATGCCCAGAAAAGGGAAGAAAAATAAGACTATAGAGAGCTACTTTGAAGGGGTGAAAATGTTCCTGCCTTTCAATTCTGATGACGAAGAAATATTTTTACCATCAGGGAAAGACGTGGAGGTCGGGGCCTCTGTATCCCAGACATCCCAGGGGATGTCTGGTGGGCTCAGGCCATGGAAGAGCTCAAAAAGGATTTTGAAAATCAAGTTAGACAGGTGGAGGAAAAACTGGGAAGAGAAATGAGAGAGATGCAAGAAAAGCATGAAAAACGGGTCAATACCTTGGTAAAGGAGACCCAAAAAAAATGCTGAAGAAAATAACACCTTGAAAAATAGGCTCACTCAATTGGCAAAAGAGCTTCAAAAAGCCAATGAGGAGAAGAATGCTTTCAAGAGCAGAATTAGCCAAATGGAAAAAGAGGTTCAAAAGCTCACTGAAGAAAATAGTTCTCTCAAATTTAGAATGGAACAGATGGAGTCTAATGACTTTCTGAGAAACCAAGAAATCACCAAACAAAACCAAAAGAATGAAAAAATGGAAGAGAATGTGAAATCTCTCATTGGAAAAACAACTGACCTGGAAAATAGATCCAGGAGAGACAATTTAAAAATTATGGGACTACCTGAAAGTCATGATCAAAAAAAGAGCCTAGACATCATCTTCCATGAAATTATTGAGGAAAACTGACCTGATATTCTACAACCAGAGGGCAAAATAAGTATTGAAGGAATCTACCAATCACCACCTGAAAGAGATCCAAAAAGAGAAACTCCTAGGAACATTGTGGCCAAATTCCAGAATTCCCAGGTCAAGGAGAAAATATTGCAAGCAGCTAGAAAGAAACAATTTCAATCAGGATAACTCAAGATCTAGCAGCTTCTACGTTAAGGGATCGAAGGGCGTGGAATAGGATATCCCAGAAGGCAAAGGAATTGGGCCTCAAACCAAGATCACCTACCCAGCAAAACTGAGTATAATACTTCAGGGGAAAATATGGTCTTTCAATGAAACAGAGGACTTTCAATCATTCTTGATGAAAAGACCAGAGCTGAAAAGAAAATTTGACTTTCAAACAGAAGAATGAGAAGAAGCATGAAAAAGTAAACAGCAAAGAGAAGTCATAAGGGACTTACCAAAAGTGAACTGTTTACATTCCTACATGGAAAGACAATATTTGTAACTCTTAAAACTTTTCACTATCTGGGTAGTTGGTGGGACCACACATACACATACACACACATGTACACGCATGCACGCACACATCCATACACACATGCACGCACATACAGAGACAGAGAGCACAGAGTGAATTGAATAGGATGGGACCATATCTCAAAAGAAATTAAGGTAAATAGTGAGAGAAAAATGTAGTGGGAGGAAAGAGGGTGAAATGGAATGGGGCAAATTATATCTCATTCAAGAGGCAAGCAGGAGACTTGTTAGTGAAGGGAAAAAGAGGAGAGCTGAGAAAAAAACAAGAAGTTTACCCTCATCACATTCGACTAAAGGAAGGAATAAAATGCACACTCGTTTTGGTATGAAAACCTATCTTATAATACAGGAAAGTGGGGGAGAAGGAGATAAGCAAGGGTGGAGGGAATGATGGAAGGGAGGGCAATGGGAGGAGGGAGCAATTTGAAGTCAACACTCTTGGGGAGGGACAGGATCAAAGACAGGATCAAAAGACAGAATAGAAACAATGGGGGTCAGGATAGGATGGAGGGAAATACAGTTAGTCTTACACAACACGACTATTATGGAAGTCATTTCCAAAACTACACAGATATGGCCTATATTGAATTGCCTGCCTTGCGAAAGGGAATGGGTGGGGAGGGAGGGATGGGGAGAATTTGGAACTCAAAGTTTTAGGAACAACTGTTGAGTATTGTTGTTGCTACTAGGAAATAAGACATACAGTTAATGGGGAATAGAAAGTCATCTGGCCCCAGAGGACAAAAGAGAAGATGGGGACAAGAGAAGGGAGGGCTGATAGAAGAGAGGGCAGATTGGTGATAGGGAAAATTAGAATGCTTGGTGTATTGGGGTGGGGGAGGGGATAAAAGGGGAGAAAATTTGGAACCCAAAATTTTGTGAAAATGAATGTAAAAAGTTAAATAAATAAATTTTTATTAAAAAAAATTACAAAAAAAAAAAAAAAAAGAACTTGCCCTCTGAGAGGGGATGAGGAAAGAATATGTTGGGAAATTAAAGTGATATAAAATGACATAAAATATATAAAATGATGTAAATAAATATATGTAAAATAATATAACTATATAAATGATATATTTTATATATATAAATGACAAAATGATATGAAATAAAAACAAAACCTTATCAATAACTTTTTTTAAAAAGAAAGGGGAAAGCAAGTGGGATCTTCAAAGTAGTCATGCCACCACCTCCAGGAAGGTGATTCCCCTTTCCTTCTCTCTGCTCCCTAGTGCACAGCAGGATTGAGCTCAATGGCATATTGCCATGGCTTCAGGAAGTCTTCAGTCCGTACTCCAGCATGCCTCCAGCCTTGATCATGACAGATCAAATGAACTATGGGATCTGAGATGAGTTTCCCTTTGTCTCAAGGCTTACGTGCCTTTTGTGATACTGTGTGATATGTTGCAGAGTTCTGAATACATTATATATAGAGACTAGAGACCATGAAAAGGAGACCTGGAGTTTAGCTTCTCTAGACTCAGTTTCCTCATCTTTAAAATAGGAATTTTCATGCCTATAATACTGAGTTGCTCTATGGCCAGATGACTTACATCTTGTACACTTTCAAGATCACTCTCAAGAACTTTGGATTTGACTGTGCAACATGGAAGACACTGGCACAGCTCAGCATGGCGTGCCCACATCAGAAAGGGTTCTGTGCTCTTTGAGCAAAGCAGAATTGAGACAGCACAAAGTAAATGCAGGAAGCGCAAATTTGGGATATCCACCCCAAATATTCATATGGCCTATCTGTGCCCAGCCTGTGGTAGAGCATTCCGAGCTCATATTGGTCTGATCAGCGCAGTCAGACACACTAAAATTTCACTTTCTCATGGTGATGTCATTTTGGTCCCCTCTGAAGATGAAGGACAACAAACAGCCAATTAATCAACGTCTTAGAACGCCACACGAATGTCAACCATGATTCCAATAATACCCTCCATTCTTGTCCTTGTAAGTAGCTCTCTGAGTGTGTTGTAGATACTTACTCTGATATCAAACTAGAAATAGATCACCGTTTTCTTTTGTAATATACAAGTTCTTAGAAAGGTATGGTTATTGATTTCATCCATTTTCATTTCCATCTATTTCCAGGGCTTGGAGAAAAATCATTTTTTATGCTCCAGATCTGATTATTAACAACCTACTATGCATTTTGTACAGGCTTATAGAGTACGGCTGAATTAATCATCTTTGTAATTCTACAAGTGCTTTCGGTGAAGGCAGGCTGAATGCTTTATCATACGGCTACATTGATTCTCACAACACCTTGCTCATGACCAATGTAATTTGACTGTCAGAGAAACCAGGAGGCAGATGAAGTGACCTTTCTGGGGTTCCTGAGTTGTATCTACATGGGGTGGTCCCCATGACCTCTATAGGGCTGCCCAAATCCCATTCAAATTTCCCTCTTAGGAGGAAGAGAACATGAAGAACACGACCTCCACTTTGTAGAACAGGAAATGCATACTAGGTACACGGAGAGGCAGAGTAGGTGTAAAGAGTGGTATCCTTGGAGGCGAGGCTCTGGGTTCAAATCCTGGCTCTGCTATTTGCCTGCTGTGAATTCTGAGTAAGCTGCTTCACTGCTTTGGTGTTTCCTCATCTGTAAAATGAGGGGGTTGGGCAGCATGACCTATGAGGACCCCCTTCAGACTCGAGATCTCTAATCCTGTTTATGACCACTAGAACCTACATAGACTGGACAGGCTTTGGACATAAATTTGCCTTCACTGGCCAATATCTTAAGACCTCTTCTTTCCCCTGGACCTTTTCACTGCTTTCTCTTCAGAACACTGGCCCCTTGTCCTAGCCCCCACCCCCACCCCTGCTCTGATAATAGGAATCAAGTCAACAGGACAAAGGCTTCTAGAAAGAATGTGACAACCAAAGTTTTACCACACTGGGACTCCTCAGAATAAAACTCACTTCTCTGACCACCACTTCCCTCTACCCTTCTCCATATTAGAAAGTAAGTTCCTGGAGAGTTGAGACTCTCACATTTGTTTCCTTATATACCTCAACTAGCATTGTGCTGGGATATATGGAAGGTACTTAATAAATGCCTGTTGCACTACATCTAGTTCAACCACCTCATTTTACAGGTCAGGAAACTGAGGCCCATTGAGGTCGAGTGACTTGACCAAAGTCACACAGATATCAACAAAACCGAGATAATAGTAATAAGCTAATATTTCTTGAGCATTTTGCCATGTGCATGTTTGATTCCCACAGCAGCTCTGTGAGGTAGGGGCTATTTACCCTCATTTTACAGATGAAGAAGCTGAGAAAAGTTAAGGGACTTGCCTAGGGTCACACAGTAATGGCTGAGGCAGCACTTGAACTCTGATGTTCCTGACCCCAGGACCAGTGCTCCATCACCTACCTGCACACAGTGACTCTGGCTCTTACTACAGCTTCATAACAGTGATGGAGGCTCTCTTCTAACCAGATAGAACAGAACCTACTTGTTCCGTCTCTGCCTTTCCTGTCCATGCCCATCCCTCCATCAGTTTTCCATCACAGCTGCCCATTGAGCTGGGGGTCTTTCTCTAGGTCCGTGTGGCCTCGAGACCACATCCCACCCCTGTTCCAGATCATTACTATTCCGTGGATTCCAGTGTGGCCGGCAGGCTTCCTGTTCCTATTGTATGAACCAACCCACCTCCAGGTCCAGTCATGCATGGTCTTTTCTGTCATACCACCACACCCAACAGTTCTCTGTATTACCCCACATTTATTAAGCTCCTACTGCATGCACTGGGGATACAAAGATGTGATGAACCAGAGTTCCCATCCTCAGTATGCTTTTACAACCAAGCGGGAGAGCTCCATTGTGTGCACAGAAATCATCATATAAAACAAACTCTGACAGCTTAGAAGGTATTGCTGAAGCAGGGGTCACTTAAGACTTGGGTTTGAATCCTGCCTTGGATATAAGCTGTAAGAACAGAGGCAAAACCCTTATGAGCTTCCTTTTCTTCATCTGTAAAATGAAGATATTGATAATAACTGTACCATCTACCACACAGGGATGCTGAGAGTCAAATTTAATTACATCAGTCAATCCACAATAGTAGAAAACAATGAATACTTATCAATTGGGATTGTTACGGACAAAAGTGCCTTGTGTATAAATTCATGTATGTAAGTTATTCCTACAAATGCATGAAAGATGGGTAACGGACATGATACTTTGGCCTTTGATAAATTAATTATCCAGAAGAGTCATCCAAGGCCAACTAGGACCTTCCTTAAAGACAGGCTATATTTAAATCATCCAAAACCGTTCCTAAAAAAAATCTCCAGAGAAGGAAATTCTGGAACTTTCTTTCCTTTGCCAATCCATTGGGAAGTTTTTCCTCATGTTTAAATTAAATTTCTCCTGCTTCCCATGAAACTCTCCCTTTTGTTCTATCCGTCACAATTTTTTTTAAACCACAGCTGGCCAGTAATTTCCTTTTAATAACCTTTCATTTAATTAAAGACCGTTATTAAGTTGCTCCTTAGCCCTCTTCAGACTAGATAATCCCTGTTCCTTTGACCTTCCTCATGCCTGTTGCCTTTGTCCTTAGTCTCACCAGTTGCTGTAATTTCCCTCCAGCCTGGTCTCGGGTCACCTTCTCTATCAGTGGTCTCCAGTGGAGACCTCTGGCAGAAGCCCTTTTTCTTTGGAAAACGAAGCTGGTAACAAGCTGAGACTGCAGCTCTTCTGGACTCTGGGCTCTTCCTCTGCCTTTTCTGATCCAACTGACAGCAGACACTGAGGTGATGGGAACATCCCTCAAAAGCTCCAGAAAAATGGACGTTTTTAGATTTTCTTTGTCAAAGTCAACTATGGGCAAGATCTATAGGGGATGCAAATCTAAGAGAGGTCTACTCTCTTGGGTCCTACATTCTAAAGGGAAACATAAGATAAATACTTACAATAATAATGATGGGGATGATGAAGAAGATAATTAGTATTTGTATAGTATTTAAAGTTTGTAAAGCACTTTACCATTGTTATCTCATTTGATCATCACAATAACCCTAGGAGGTAGATGCTGTTATTATCCTCATTTTATAAATGAGAAAACTGAAGCAGACAGAGGTTAAGTGACTTGGCCAGAGTCACACAGCTAGTAAATGTTTAATACTGGAATTGAACTCAGGTCTTCATGACTCCAGGTTCAATCTCTGTTCATTGCACCTGAATAGGAACCTCCTTCAATTCAATACATATTTATTAAAGACCTTCTTTGCACCCAAAACTGTGCTAAGCACTGGGGATACAAACAGGTAAGACATTCTCTGCCCTAAAGGAACTTCCAGTCTAATGAACCAGTGAGACCACAAGCAAATAAATATGTGTAAATAAACTACATACAAGATAAATAGGAGATAAGTAAAAAAGAAGTACTGGAATTTAGAGGGGCTGGGGAAAGCTTCCTGTAGAAGGTACACCGTGGGGACCATGTCAGAGAAGAAAAGATGTATTTGAAAGATGCTGCAAAGATAAAATGGACAGACCTTGGTTCCATATTGGATCTGAGAATGAGAGATCGTGGGGGAGTCCAGGATGACTCCCAGGTTGGGAGCCTGGAAGATTGAGAAGATGGTGGTACCCTCTACAGTAATAGGAAACATAGGAGGGCAGGGTAAGGTTTAGGGGGAAAGATCAAGAGTTCTTTGGATCATTAGATTACTGGATGTGTTGAGTTTAAGATGCCTATTGGACATCCAGTTTGAGAAGTCTGAAAGGCAGCTGGAGATGGGAGACTGGAAATCAGCAAAAAGATTGACCCCAATCTGATGGAAAGGATCCATCCAGTCTTTACCTGAAGTCGTCCGATAAGGGGGAACTCATTCCTTCTCAAGACCGCTTAATCTACTTTGGAATACCTCAGTGTAGGGTCTATTTGGTTTCCCTCTGTAGAACCGCCTCTCATCTCTTTTCACTCTATCTCTTGGGACTAAACCAAATATGTCAAGACCCTCCTCAATGTTCAATACTTAGAGACAACTTGTGTCTTTGTGCATGTGGCAAGTGGACATATTGGATGTCTTTTACAATCCCTTCTTACTCTAAGGAACTGCAAAATAAATGGTACTGGCTTTGGAGTCAAAAAGAACTAGGTCCATGTCCTGTTCTGCAGCTTGCCAGCTGGTACCCTTAGGCTCATCACTTAGGCTGTATGTAGTAAGTGCTTAATAAATGCTTATTGACAACCTCAGTTCCTTCATCTTTAAGGCTTACTTTACAAACATTTTATCTGATTTGATCCTCATGACAGCTCTGGGTGGTGGGTGCTATTAATAGCCTCATTTAACAGATTAGCAAACTAAGGCAGATAGCAGGTAAATGTCTTGTCCAGCTAATATGTGTTTGAGGTTGGATTTGAACCCAGGTCTTCCTGATTCCAGGTCCTGTATCTCTTCCTCCTCCTCCATCATTATTTCTTCCTCCTCCATCATCATCTTCTTCTTCATCATCATCATCATCATCATCATCTCTTTCTCCTCTTCTTCCCACCCCAACGTCTTATTTTCTCATCTTTTCCAGTGGCATTCAGGTCAAAACTGTGCTGAGCCAAGCCATTCTCTGGCTCTTATTCTTTGATGTTTAATGTTTGAAGAATGACTGCACAGATTGATCACTTCTGTTTGCATTTGAATAAACCTATGGTCAGCTCATTTTCCGTAGGCTTATTCAAAGTGTCCTCTGTTCGTTTCCAGAAGCAGACAGGGAATGACAGGTGTCTCTCCTTATTCTCATGAGATAGGTATTTTCTTCAGCTGGACCCATCTTTGAGTACAAGCCCCGGGGAGACCTATAGGATGGCCATCCCCTAAACAACAGCCTAGTAAAATTTGGAGTGGGAGGCATGGCTTGGGAGGGATGGGTTTTCTGGCTGTAGCCAGGCTCAGGACAGTGTAGAGTGGAGGGAGCAATGGTCGTAGTGTCAGAGGACCTGGATTTGATTCCTGACAGTGTCACTTAGTACTTTGGTCACCCTAGGCAAGTCCCTTGGCCTCAACTGAGATAGCGTGTATAATGCTTTGAAAATCATAAAATGCTGTGTAAATGCAAATGCTAGACATCACCATCATCATCAGCATCATCAATACTATTAATAAAAGAGAGAATCAGACTAAATGGTCACTAATACCCCATTCCAGCTCTTGACTGATGATCCTAAAAATCTGTATAAAATCAGTGATAACAATAAGGTAAAGCCTGGGGATTTATGCTCTCAAAAATGCATTTCATTACTATTTTAAAATTTGATTTCAAGAAAACTTAAAGGCTTTGTTCTTTTTCAAATACTAAAATCTCAGAAAGGGAAGGCACTTCAGCGAGTGGTCAGTCCCATCTCTACCTGACCAGTAATACCCTCGACAACATCGCCGACAAGCGGCTGACTGGCCACATTTTGAGGGGGAAAAGATCTATACATTCACAAAAACATCCTTCATGTCTCTGGTTACAAAATGTTTAAATCTTCATAAAAAGCTGGCTCCATCCATCCCCTCCACCCCCTCCCCCCATCACTGAGGTTAGTTCGATCCCGATACTTTACTTTTTTGCCCACGGAACACAGACTGAGTCATACTTTCTTCCCTGGTCCTTTCCCATTGGCTGTGATGTTTGGATCACTTAAAAATCAAACATTAAAAAGGGCAGAATGAAACTTTTAGTAACACCAAATAAAACGGTCTCATTAAATGTTTCAGTTAAAACGAGGTAAATTCTTTTCCAAATCCAGCTAAGAGGACTTAACCAAGTGATCAGGCAGGGGGCCCTGGGGCAGTATCCTCACATAGGTTTTAAAAAGCAACATTTAAGACTTCCAGCAATGGTCAGTAATTAACAACTTGAAACTTGCAAGACAAGTCCAGGACAGTTCTACAAAGCTGTTTCAAAAGAACTGACTTTGGCAGGAGCCCTAAATCTTCCCTCCTTAAAAGATAGCAACATGTGTGCCTCGGGTAACCCAGTTGGAGTTTTTGACTTTTTTCTCTTTTAAAAGAAACGTAAATATTTTAATCAAAAAATACATCAATCCAGCCAATTATAAAATTGACCAGCCCCTATTTCTATTTGAAATCAATCATTTCACCACTTGAATCAGTACCAGAAAGCCTCTCCCTGAGTCCTCTTTGGGCTGTGTGTTTATTCACTCTCCTTAACGTTGCCTCTTTGGAGCTAGTGTTTATTTTATGTGAACCTTGTTCTTCTGGGTCAGCCCCCACCCCGCTTCGCACAATTTTATAGTTCTGTGTCCCTTATGCTTGTGCATCTTACTCAATGGATTCTATTACACGATGTAGCCCAGTTTAGCTGCTTGTTTACAATTATATGTGATTGCCTATAAAGCTGCTGTGACAATCTTTGTATCTATAGCCCTTCTGTGGACGGTGGTATTTAAAAGTACACTCCCAGGGAATGTGACTAAAAATGGGGTTAATGACAGTATTAGCTAGCATTCTATATAGCACTTTATGATTTACAAAGATTTGACAAATATTATCTAACTTGGTCCTCACAGCTACACTTGGCCAGGGTCACACAGCTAGTAAGTGTCCAAGGTCACATTTGAACTCAGGAGGGCATGTCTTTTGCTTCACTTTTACTGTGTATTTCCAGTTCTGAGCCTCAGTTGCTTTGCTCACATTAGCTACCCGCTAGAAGTAAGGAAAATGCTTGAGAAACCTTTCAGCATTTCCGAAAAGGCGCTCGAGAGAAGGCTGAATTCGTCTCCCAAGCCCCTCTCCTTTTACTCTTAGGGAAATTAGGGCCCATCAGGGTCAGATGAAGGGGCGGTCGTTTCCACTCAGGTCTCTTTTGACTGCAGATCCAGTGGTTCTCTAGCCACCTTCCCAAGAATGGCAGCCGACGACCTTCCTACTAGGACTCAATTGCATTGAGAATTTTTTTTTTTGGATTCGGGCACAGTAAGTAAAAAAGTGGCGTCTTGTCACTAAACTCAAGATTTCATTCTAAAGTTGCCCAGAAGCTTTCTTCCCCACCCACCACTGGAGGGAAAATGAAATTCGGAGCTGGGTCCTCCCACTCGCTCCTTCAACAATGAGTCCCATTCAAGCCAAGGGCTGGGCATCCGCGGTGCCAGCAGCGCCTGGGTTCCCGCTGAAGGATACAGAGGTGCTTGTGGCAACTTTGTAACTCGGGAAGAAGAGAGCTGAACATTTTCACGTGATTCATTATGAGCTTTTCTGAGCGCCATGCTTTGCAAAAGTGGGCTACAAGCAAGGACAGCCAGCCTCCCACGAGCGTAGCTTGCCCAAAAGCTAGAGCTAAGCCCTTGCCCGGGTTGGTCTGCGGCGGCCCTGGCCAGGCTTGCAAAGCCTTGGGCACATGGGCGTGCACTGGAAACCAGCTTCCAACGCGCGCCCTTCCTAAGTCAAGCCCACCCCAAGCGCAGAGCAGGTCCCAAAGCCCACCAGAAACACTAGCCCGGGGCGGGGTGGGGCTCCGGGGTTCACTGCAGGGATTGTCCAGGGGACGGGCGGCCCCCGATCCTTCCGAGCCCCGAGCCCCGGCCCAGGTGGCTGCGATCCCGGGCCAGGAGGGCCCGTCCCCCTAGCACTCTCCCGCGCAGAAAGCCGATCGGACCGCTCCACTGGCGCCCCACACTACGGGGGGGACGCCGCCACCTCAGTCCGGCCAGCCGCCGCCCGCGCGCGGCCACGACCCCTCCCTCGCGCCCCCGGCCGACACAAGCGTGGAAGGCCACGGCTGCAAGGCCGGGCGCCACGCGCGGGGCTCGCGGCGCGCCCGGAGCGGCCCGAGGCGGGCGGCCCGGCGGCCGGCTCCCCCCCACGGCCGGGAGCCGAGTGCGATCGCTCAGGGGCCCGCGCGTAGCCCGCCCGCCGCTCGGCGTCCTGCATTCGGACGTGGGCCGAGAGTGCGGGCTCGCTCCGATACTTTGTAGCGGCTGCGCCCGGGCCGGCCGTTCGGAACGTCCGCGGCGCGCCCCAGCCCAGCCGGGGTTGGAGCGAGCATGGAGCCGGCGGCAGCTGCTAAGGTGAGGCTCGGGGCTGCACACATGGCCCCTGCGGGCCTTCTCCCGGGCGCGCCGGGAGCCCGCTGGCCCCGATGGGGCTGTCTCATGTTGCACTTGGGCCCGCGTGCGCGCGTGTGCCCCAGTGCCCGTGGGTAGGAGCTTGGGGACGCTTCCCGAGCTAGAGCCCCTGGATGTGGGTCTGAGAGGAAGGGGTTCGGTGGCCGGGATTTCTGGGGACCCTCCCCGTGCACCCACCGTTGGGTAAGATTGCCTGGCAGACGTTGGGTTGGTTTCTCAGATGCCCCCTTACCCAGACCCACCCAGTGAGACGCGATGTTCTGGTCAGTAAGAGAACTCTTAAGTGGCAAGGAAAAGTGAGGAAGCGCGCTGGCCCAGACGTGGTCCCCGGGGACCGAGGCGATTATTTGTAAACTAAAAAGAACAAGGTCAGGGGTGGGAAGGAAGGGGGCAGGGCTTGGTGTGTGACCCCAGAGGAGGCCGGCCGGGGCCCCTCGAAGGTGGGGCACGGAATTGAGATGCCCCGTTTGTACAGTGCCCCAGTATTGGGTGCTCGCAATGCCCAGCCAGTATGGATTTAGCACGCTCCCATTTTGCCATTTGGCTGAAGTTACACCCCTGGCCAGACACCAAACCCCTATTTGGAGAAAGGTTCCAACGGAATAGTTGCCGCTCACGACATTAATCTAACCGCCAGGAAGTTTATATTTTTTCTGTGTTGGCCAGCGTATCTTGTGAGATGTATTTGGCGTTTTAGAAACTTTTTAAATGAGGGGAAGAAATAAAAACAAGAAAAATACATATTTGTTTCGGCTGGATGGAGGAAGCCAGAATTTCTAGTAGAGTGCTCCTTGTGTGAAACTTGGCTGCGTTAGTGATGCTTCTGGCCTGGGCTCCCATAGGACCATCCAAGGGGTCATCGAGTCACCAGGATCCTGAAGGCTTAGCAGGGGAAGGCACTGGAGGGGACCTGTTGGGACCCTGAACCCCAGAGGCAGCCGGCTCTTGGGAGCTGCAAAGCTTTGGGGCCAGTAGACCGGGCTTCCAATCTTGGCTCTGCATCTTTAGGCCTCCCTGCCCTTCTCAGTCCCCAGGTCGGGGAGTCCATAGAGTCCTAGAGTAGAACCAAAAAGAGACTTTAGACACCATCTCCCCCAGCCCCCTCACTTTCAGAGGAGGATTGAGAAGTGACTGACTTGGTACCAAGTCTGAGAGCTCTTCCTGATTGGAACCTACTGGTGCAAGGAGCATTTTGTTAATCAGTTGGGTGTGTCAGGGCTGAGTCAAGCTCTGAGGGCACACCGAGGTAAACATAGTGCCTGTCCTCAGGGAGCTCACTTTCTGCATGAAACTGGACCAAAACAAGCACAGTACTTGGCACATAGCAAGCATTTAATCAGTTTCTTTTCAATTCATGAACTTATAATTCATTTAGGCAAAACCTGGGAGTCACATTATCTGAAGATAGTATATTGTACTGGGAAGTAGGGGGGCAGCTGAATTGGAGATTGGATTGTATTATGAGAAAACCTGTATCCCTCCCTTCCCTCTACCCCCCTCCTCCTTCTCCCTCCCTCTTCCCCTTCCTCCTTTTCTCTCTCCTTCCTTTTGCCCCCTTCCCTCTCTTCTTCCTCCCTCTTTCCCCCTCTCCCCCCTACCCTCTCCCCGCTTTCCCCTTTCCTCCTCCTCTCTTTCCCCCTTTCCCCCCTCCCCTCTTTCCCCCTTTCCCCCCTCCCCTCTATCCCTTTTCTCTCGAGTATGTTGAATAAAGTTTTTAGCTGTGCAGAGTTAAACCCACAGATTCCAGCCAACACATTCTTTACAAGTTGGAACAAATTGCCATATGTAAGATCAGCTGTTTAAAGAACGGATGAGCAGCACAGATTAAGGTGATTTTTCTAGTGAAAATGTGCCCTGCTCATCCTTTCAGTGAAAGCCACTTATTTGCACTTCCAGTGAGTGGAGAAAGACTGGGTGGGCTGGGACAAAGGTGGTAGCCCTTAGTGACTGTGTCCTCCCCCACTCTGGACCTCAGTTTTCTTCTCTGTAAAGTTAATGGCTGCCAGAGTCCCTTCCAACTGTGATTCTGATAGCTTTACTACATGGACCTGCCTTTCCAACTCTCAAGTTCGAGGATTGTGTTTAAGTAAAACTAGAATTAGATTTGTGGAAAGAAAGGTAGGTTACCATAGCTTGGCCAGCACCAAGCTCCAGTGAGCCTTGGCTTTCGGTTGGGTGGAACATAAGTTCCTGAGGGCAGGCTGTGATTTCTCTCTTTGTGCCCAGTGTGTAGTACAGCCATCCCAAAAGCTGGTGAATTGAGCTCATTCAAAAGACTGAAGCTGCGTTTTCCTAGAAGAGCAAATAGCTGGGGAAAGAAAAACCTTAAAGCTGCTCCTGGAGGTTGGGAAGAGAAAGGAGAACAGAGATTGGGATCTGGGAATCACGGACTTCCTTGGCTCCTTCTGCCTTGGAATTCCACCAGTTAATGAGGGATTGGATTAGAAATCCACAGAATGAAGGAATACTCTAAGGTGGCTGCTGATGTGATGGTGACCTTGGGCAAGTCACTTAACTCTGTTTGCTTTAATCATTGGAGGAGGAAATGCCAAACCACCCCTGTACCTTTGCCAAGAAAGCACTGTGGGCAATATGGTCCCACAGGGTCCCAGAGTCAGACACAACTGACCCACAACCTAACTGCTTTGTCCTTCTGTCACTTGGCTGTTATTCTGCACACCTAACCTCAGAAGTTACCTGAGGAATTCAGACTTGTCTGGAATTCTGGGCCTCTCTTCCTCCCAGCCTTGGAGGTCTCTGCTTTTGACCTTGAGGGTTGTGGCTTTTTCTGCATAAAAGCATGGAAGAGGTTAAGGAATGCTGTGGGTACTGTAGGTGACCCACATTTCAATTAGCCTGGGAACTACCACTGGCTCTCCATGAATTCTGTGGGTTTTCATGGATTTAGCTGCAAATCTGAAAAGAGGTACTGGATTTAGACTCTTATCACCTCTATTTAGGAATACCTGCATGCACTTAAGTCACTTACATTCTTTGTGCCTCAGTTGCAACATCTGTAAAATGGCTTCAGACTAGAGAGCCTCTAAAGGCCTTTCTGGTCCTTTGTAGAGTAAGATCATTTGTGTACGTTGGCCTACGTTAGTAAAAGGAGAGCTCAGGGATGTGCCCAGGAGCTAGGACTGGAATTGCCATTGCTGAACTCAGCCCTTCCTAGAATTTTCTTTAAAATCTAATTTAGTTCTATCAGCTATTATTAAGTGACTGCTACTTTGAAGGAATGGGGCTTTGGGGATCCAAAACAAAGGATAAGCAAAAGTTTATTAAGCATGCTCTCACATGCTGGGCACTGTGCTAAGGACCAGGGATGAAAAAGAAAGAAAAATCCCAGCCCCTGGCCTCAAAACAGCTCACCTTCTACACCCGGTTGGGAGGTTAGAGCACGCCCATGCATAGGCCAGCAAATCTCGGGAAGGAGCGGAGCTCTAAGGAAAAGGAGGAGATGGAGATCAGGACACAGGACTTGGGGAGTCCAAGAGGAAGGAAGCCATGGGGGGCAGCAGGTGTGTTGGGTGGGAGATGGAAAGCTGCATTTGGGGAACAGCTCCTTGGCCAGTTTGGCCGGGAAGAGGCCTGGTAGGAGGAAAGTCTGGAAGGGCAGTGGGGAGACATTCCCTCAGAGCTCAAGTATGTCAGGTGTTTTGTAAAGGTGACTTCACCCACAGAACTTGGGAATCCCAAAGCAGGTGAGCATTTGTACCCCCTACCTTCCAAGAAGCTGGATTTTTTTTAAAGACTGACAGTCCATCCCTTTTCTTCCTGTTTTCTGAAGAACAACCAAGTCCTGAGTTCATATCCAGAGGCAGACCCTTCCTAGCCATGCGACCCTGGGCAAGTCACTTCCTCTCTGTTTGCCTCAGTTTCCTCATCTGTAAAATGGGGATAACAGCGCCACCTGCCTCCCAAGCTTGTTGTGGGGATCAAATGAGATAGTAATTGTAAATCCCTTAGGATCATGTAGGTGCTTATCCTTAGCACATAGTAGGTGCTACATAAATGTTTATTCCCTTCCCCTTTGTTGAAAAACCATTTATTAAGGGTCTGCAGCCTGTGCTGGGGGAGAGAATCAGACCTTCTCCCAAGGGGCTTATGTTATTTTGGGATGGAAGACATGTGCATGTAAAATGAACCCATCACCAGGCACTTAGGAGGCCCCTCCTTTGGGCGAGCCACTTTGCTGGGGTGCGCCCCTAGGAAACAGTCCCTGTTCTCAGAGGGTTTGCCCTAATGAGTAGCAGTTTAATGTTTCTCACCAAAATCCCAGCATCCTCAGATGTAGATGTTCCTTGAACTTGGGGAGATGGTGAAGACTTGGTGTAGGATTTGACAGGCCTGTTCGTGGCCTGAGTTTCACTGACCAGCTAGCAGTCACATCACCCTGAGAGAAGGTGTTTTAATTTCATCTTCCCGACTCCCAGGTTCGGTCTCTGTCCTCTTTACTACCTAGCTGTGGCTGGGGGTACCTTGGGTATATTCATCATAAAATCATGCATTTTGAGCTGAAGACATCTTAGAGTATATCTCATCATTATTTTACAGAGGAGGAAACTGAGGCAGAGAGAGGTTAAAGGGAGTTGTCCAAGGCCATACAGGTATACCATAGCAGACCTGGGGTTTGAACTCAGGTCCTGTGAAGCTCTTTCCACTCTACGTTGTGACCTTGGATAAGTCCCCTAAGCTTACTGAGCCTTACATGATGTTGCTTACAGCTCTGAGTGCTCTCTGTCACACTCTGTTTCTTACTCTCTCTGTCTGTCCATCTCTCTGTCTCTCATCCTGCTCCCACTAGTCTTACCATAATCTATAAGGCCTTAGTATCTGTTGCTTGAGTCTCCTGACGGATCCTTACCCTTGTCTTGTCTTCCTGCTCTCCGGTCCCTGTTGCCCACTGCTGTCATCCCCATCACAAATGATCAAGCGCATTTCTGGTAATGAGGCTCCATTAAGAACTTTCCAGGGATCTTCTCTCACCTACAGAGTAAGGGACAGACTCCTTCACCTGGAGTTAAGCTCCCTCTAGGCTGCCACCGTCCCTCCTCTCCCCTCCATTCTCCTCTGCAGTAGCTTGAAGTATGGGAGAAAAGAGTGGATCTAGGGTCAGGGCACCTGAGTTTGACTCCTTGCTGCTCGCTAGACCCGCTGGGTGATCTTGGGCAGGTGGCACCTCCCAGGGACGTCCTTTCCTCCTAGTGAGGAAACTAGTGAGCTCTCAGCTCCCACTCAGGTCTAAATAGCCCATCCCTTGAGGGTTCCTATCATCTCAATAATCCCTCTGGTTTCCTGCCTGTTTCCTGTATCTGTAATGTCCTCCTTCCCCCTCCTTAACCTGTGAATTCCTGCCCATCCTTTATTGCCCTCTCCTTGGTGATGCCTGTCTTGATCTCATTGACTGGTAATCTTTTAGCATGAACTCGGACCATCCCCTTGTACTTCTCTGGGGCACTCAGTAGAAACTGAACGGTGGCTGCATGTTGACTTAGAAAACCACACATTAGCATTACTTATGTTCTGTTTCTTCATTCTGCTCAGTATTTCCTAATTACATTTTAATCTAGGACACTCGTGCCCTATTCTACAATACAGTTATGGGTTTATACCTTATCCCCCTGTAAGTTCTTTGAGGCAAGGACTAGATGTTTTTCCTAAGCCAGTGTGTTTCTCAGCATCTATCACAGTCCTCTTCACACAGCAGATGTTTAATACATACTTACTGAGCTGAGGTGGTATAGAACAGTTCTTGATTAGTAGTTAAAAGACCTGAGTTCAAATCTTAATTCTGACATTTATTCTTTGTGACAGGACAAGTCGCTCCATTTCCCTGATGTACATTGAAGACCTAGTCCGTCTCTAAATCTATGCTCCTGGGGTGCTATGAGACTCGAATTTTGGGATTCCCTAAGAGGCCATCAACAGTGATGATATAATAATAGGTAGCATTTTTATAACCTTAAGGTTTGCAAAGAAGCGCTTTATAACTGTGGCCTCATTTTAGCAACTTTTCCTATTTAGGATCCACTTTTAAAATCTATAATTTTTTATGGCCCACTTAGGGCTAGGACTGTGCATGTCTTAGTGCCTTACACAATTTGCTACCAAATAAAGATTTGTTGAGTTGAATTTGAAATGTTTTCCCTTAAAAGCATCTAGGAAAACTCACATGAGTAAAAGAGAGATGTTTTATAATTGTTAACCAGTTTAATTCTCATCTTCTCTGACTTCTCAGCAAGGAGCTTATTAGTGTCTTTAAAAAAAGGCTTCTGAAAGCTTCCATGAGAGTGTTTCAAATGGATAACCTCTTAGATAGCTTTAAAAAAGGGTTTGGAAATCTACCTTTTAATGGTGCCAGGCAAAAACACCTGGGGGAAGACTGCTTGGCCCGCCTTAACAGACTTCTTTGTACAAAATAGTCTCCCTTATCCTTCTATAAGTGGGAATAAGAAATGGCCTACACATTGGGGCAGTGTGTACATATTAATTGGGGCCAGCAGCCAGGTGTCTTTAGCCGCCTGGGCCTAGCCGGCCCGAGTTCTAAAGGCTCGGTGTCTTCAGAACTTTTTGTGGGCTTTGGCATGGCCATTTCAGAGGTCTCCAGCAGATCCGCTCCAGGAAAGTGTGCTGCTGGGACAGAATGTCAGTGTCCTTGGGCCTGGGATCCAGGAGATTTATATATTTGCTCTTTTTTCCCCCTGTCCCCTTAATGTCTTTCACAGTTGTATGTATGTATCTATAGAGTGCGGTCTTTGGCAGATGCAGTGCAAAGGCAATCGTTGGTGCCTGGATGATGGCCAGCAGGCATCCAGCTCCCTGAATGCTTTCTGTCTTGGGGTAGAGTGAAAGGGTTCTAGTGTTCTGTGGGGCCTCCTTTCCCCTTCACCTGCCCCGTGATCCCACTTGGGAAGGACATGATGCTGGACAAGTTGCCAGCCCTCCCTTCCAGTGTGTGTCAAGATATCTCATCTCCTTGGGCTTCTGTTTGCTCATCCATAAAATAGAGGGATGGTAGATTGAGCAATGGTCTTGGAGTCAGGTTGGAGTCTGGAGAGATCCGAGTTCAAATCCTACCTTCACCTCTTAGCCGCTGTCTTAGCCTCTCAGAACCTGTTCCCCTTCTAGGCAAGATGGGGTAAAGGAAGTGCCCAGAATACAGAGAAACAGTCCCTGCCTTCAAGAAGCTTACCATGTACTGACTTCTTCCTTGCTACCTACAGACATGCCCAGATCTTCCCCATCCTTAGAAAGCCCTCACTCAATCCTCCCATACTTGCCAACTACTGATACTCAACACTATTCCCCAGTAGAGACCCAGTGCATCCCCTCCTTCTGTTTTCCTTCTGAGCTCAGCTCACTAGACCTCTTCATCTTCTGATAGATGAGCTCAGTAGCCCAGCCTGCTGCATATCAGGATCATGGCAATGGGCATTTTTCAAAACATCCATTTTGTGTTTATCATATGGAGTGTTAGACCAGTCTCTTTTGTTGTGTATCCGAAATCAATTTGAAGTGTTTTTCAGATTTATCCTTTCTCAAAGTTTTTAATCTGTTTTCTGCTGGAGCCTTCCTGTCCCTTCCATCTACTCTGGACCCCTCTTGTACTGGCCTCTTTATCTACAGGCAGGATTTGTGGAGGATATCCAGGAAGAGCTTCTTGGGGTGAACAATGCAGCCCTGAGGCCCCTGCAGTTGGCTGCCCCCCATTCCCACTAATCTAGCTTTCATTGGGGATTCCCTGGGGGTGTTTGGTCTCCTGTAGAGAAAGTGACAACTCTCTTGCCCTGTTTGTGGAATCCCTGCTGGGGGCACTAGACATCATCGTGCAGTGAGGGTGAGAAGAAAAATGATGGGTAAAAGTTGTAAACAAGAAATGCTTCCTAATGCAGAGCTAACTAGAAACTAAGGGGGCCTCTACTGAAGCCAGCCACTTCATTGGAGGTTACTGAATCATGAGTCCTGGACAGGACTTTGGAACACCACACTCCTAGATTTGGATTTAGGAGTCCATTCCCTCCAGGCCTTTGTGGGAAGACTTCCATGGAAAGGGGAGCCCTGGATTCACCCCTTTGTGATAGCCACCCCACTGCTCCAGGCTCAGGCCCTTGGTGTGGAGATAATAGATTTAGTCTCTCTTTAGGTGACAGTACTTTCCTTCACCCCATCCCTCCTCTTTGAGCATGGGGCCTGGCTCCCTTCCATGTTATCAGAAGCCTTACTAAAATGGCAGTACTTGTGTGAAATAAGGGAATGCCTACACAGACCAAATCAAACACATTTCCATTGATGATGATGTCATCTCTCCAGATTTGCTGCTTTAGTACCAAAGAAGGGACACACAATGGTTCTTCTGGGCATCTGAATTCTGCAGAGATGAGCAACGTTTATACACACTTGTATACACACCTGTTTTTTCCTGTCAATAGAATGTAAGCCCTTCTAGGGCAAGGACTATTTGATTTTTGCTTTTCAGGGCATCTCTGTAGGATGTGTGCATGTGGTGTGCATGTCTAGCCCTCCAGTAAGTGGAAGCCACCATTACAGTGCTACTCTGAACTCTCTAGTTATAAGGGATGACTGTCTCCTGTCATCCAGTCGCATTTTGTTTCTCTACAACCTCTGACCATCTATGCTCCCCCCTCCTCCTCCCTGGGGTGGGGCACAACAAGCAGTACTCTTCTCATAGACTTTTTGTAACTCATAGGCTCATAAGAGGACACCAGGTGGAATCTTCTCAGTTTAGAGATGAGAAAACATATACAGGTAGACTGGCATACTCAGGGGTCCCATACCTGGTAGATGGACATTTGTGCAAGTATATCATGAAGGTAAATTTGATGTGTCAGGTATGTGATGCAAAGGTGTTATGGACTGGATCATGTAACGGCCTGAGATCCCCTTGATCCCTGAGTTTATGTGACTGGGAAGACCCCTGGTTTTGGTCTCCAGTGGTTCACAGGATTTCTGTCTTTCACAGATAGACTCCTCTTCCAAAGTCACCTGCGTGGCCTTGGGGCACTTGGTGCCATCAAGATCAGAGGAGCCTTGCCAACTTGTCTCATTAGGAAAAATGCCATCATGTTGCATATTAATGCACTTCATTTAGAATCTTTCCAAGCAGGCTTGGTCTCGGTATTTCTCTTTCCAAAGTGCTGGTGTGTGTTTTGGATTTCCTGACTCCGGATCCTTTCCAGAACCTTCTCAACAGGCAGCCCTTGTGTGTGTTTGGTCTTCTAATACGGAGAGGGCCATATTTTCTGGGCCTTCCAACATGGAGAGAACTGACTCACTTCCTATACGTTGGAGCTGGCACATTCAGGGATGTGTGAGACAGATCTGACATTTTTCATTTATGAGGGAATATAAGCTATTAACAAGGTGCTTCTTTCCAGGATGTGTCAGGGAGTGCTTTTCATAAGAGTCTTTTTGACATTAGGGAGCTGCTGATAAATAGTTTTAACGACCTGTCCGGCTTCCAAGGTTCCTGGTTGCCCATGCATTAGTAATAACTTGGGGCCTTTTTATTCCTCACTTAATAGGCTTTAGTTAAATGGGGATGAGACTTTTTAAGTCAGCAGACATTTTTTTAAGCCCCTGCTCTGTGCCAGGCACTGCTTGGGGGTTGGAGACAAAAGATAAAAGGCAGCCCCCCCTTCCTCAAGGAACGTATAGTCTGCTGTGGGAGAGAAGAGTATGGATTATAAACAGGGAAATCATGGGATCATTAGAAGGAGACAGCATTAAGTACTGAGGGATCAGGGAAGGTCCCAAGGAGGATGGGACCCCTGAGCTGACCCAAGATTTTAAGAGGCCGAGCAGAGGCTGGATGAGTGCTTAGTGGGTGTCTTATAGAGGTGATGCCTTTCAGGTCTCTGTGGGACAAGTTGGCCATTGGGGTTTTTTTCCAGCTCTTAAGTTCATTGATTCTCTGGGCATGACCTAGGGCAAATCACTTACCCTCCCTTGGTCTCAGTTTTTTCATCTCTCCAAGGAGAGTCTTAGAGTAGATGACCATCGAGCTCCCTTCCAGTTCTTAAATTTAGTAATTCTGAGAGCATTTTGGACTTGGTACAGTTGGTGGCAAGGCGTGGTGGTAGACTTGATCAGAAGGATTTGGAGTCCATTAGAAGCAGGTGCCAGATTGAGACGAGGCTAAATGTTTAGGTAAAGAGTTGGAATTTTCTGCTAGAGGCAGATACAAGTCACCGCCATGTGAGTCCAGAAATCCAGTGCCTCAGCAAGGTTGGTGGTGGCCATTTTGGGGGGGACCAGAGGGTAGTTGGACATAGGTTTGATGAGCAGCAAGCACTGTGAGACATGGGATGAGCATCCTCATTCCTACTCACCTCAGAAAGAGGAGAGGATTTCCCCATTGGGACTGTAATTCTCATAGCTGAGTATGTACATAGAATGGTCATGGTTTGTAAAACGTCGTACAGATTCTTTCAAATCTCCCAAGAGCTCTATAGAGGTAGGTTCTGCAAGGGAGCATTATCCCCATTTTACAGTGGGGGAGCTGAGGCAAAAAACTCAGATCTGGGATGTGGGATACTGGAAAGTACAATGGATATAGCTCATCAGTCAATCAGCAGGTGTTTATTAAGTGCCTGCTGTGTGCCAAGAACTGTGTTTAGGGAAAAGCACACAGACAAAACTGAATATATCCTTGCCTTCAAGTAGCTTATTTCCTAAGGGAGGTAGAAAACATGTATACCTGCGAGTGTGTTCAGAGTTTGTAACGAGACATCTGGCAGGGGGGGCAGGAAAGCCTTCATGAGCAAGGAGGTGCTTGTGGCAGTGCACACGAGGGGTGGGCCAGAGATGGAGCCTTCTGGTGTGTGGAATATGCTCAGTGCAGCAGGTGAGGAGGAAGACGGGATGAATAATAGGGCTGTTGGTGATGGAGGGAGAGAAGGGAGGACCTGAGTTCTGACCTTTGTGACCTTTCCTATCATGGACCCTTTCTGGGCCTCAGTTTCCTCATCTATAAAACGAAGGGGTTTCAGCCCTAACACTAATTTTCTTGGCTCCAGTGGGTCGGTCAGTCCATGAGGGCTATCTCCTTCAAACCTTATTTGACCAAGAATCCATTGAGCTCTGTGTCTAGACTGTTCACCAAGGCCCAGGAGTGACTAAATCTAAACATCCTGCCCCAGGAGATGGATGGGAGGGAACGGGACAGATCTCAGTGCCAAGAACAGTGTGTGTTGTCCAATTGGGGAAGGAGGGCCGAGGAGCTGACGTTAGCGCGGGCGTCTTCTTTGAGTGCGTCTGTCTACCTTACACAAATCTTGCCTTCTTCTTTGCTTGTTAAATGAAGCCCTTGCTTGACTGGTGGGGAGGGGGGAGCCTTCTGAACATTTTAATGAGAGGCTCGGAAAAAAAATAAGGCTGGAATGGGGGGAGGTGTCTCAAACTCCCCTTTATTTTTTAAGGTCTTTTGAAGTTCCTTCACACAAGTTACTTTAATCAGAGCCCCTACCTACCCCAAGAATGCAAAGAGGTTTTAAAAAAAATAAGCCTTCCACTGGAAAAGTATATTTTTTCCCTTTTGTTCCTAATCGGTAATTACACCCCCATAATGACCCCTCTGGTGCAGATTCAGAAGTAATAGCCGGAGAGGGAGAAATTAGTTGGGCATACAGCAGTCACAGCAGTGGCAAGCTTGTCTGCACAATAACTCAGGGGCTAATGCAGGGGTCCCTGGAAGAGCCGTGTATTCATAGACCTGCGGCTCACTGGCCCCTTGGATGCTCTTCCATTAAGTCATTAAAGCTGGGAATGTGCTGCTCTTAACCCTTTCTTGTGGGCTGGAAGGGGAAGATTTTCATCCTGGCAGCTCAAAAGACTCTCAGGATGATGTCAAAGGAAAATGAAGATTTCTTTTTCCTTGCTTCTCTGAGGTCCTCAAGGGTTGTGGCTGGAGAACCGGAAGAGACCTTCTGGGGAAATCATCTAGGTTTACTAAATCATTTTTGCCAGTGGGGAAACTGAGGCACAGAGAAGTCGTGACTCTCAGAGCAGAGATTTAAGCCTAGGTCCTTTGAGTCCAAATCTTGATTCATAGCATCACAGAATTTCAGGAAGAGATCTCAGTTCAAACTTTGCCAAGTCACTTAGCCACCATGAGCCTCAGTTTCCTCCTTTATAAAATGAGAGAGGTGGCCTAGATGTCTCTCTAAGGTCCTTTTCATTCTAAAGCTATGATTCTGCCATATGAACCCCTCTACAGTCATCTCCTTTGGTTTAAAGACCTCCATGGAGGAGGAGTCCACGGCTTCCTTGTTTAGTCATGTCTCATTCCTCATGACCCCATCTGGGGTTTTCTTGGCAGAGATCCTGAAGTGGTTGGCTATTGCTTTCTCCAGCTCATTTTACAGATGAGGAAACTGAGGCAAACAGGGTTGAGTGACTTGCCCAGGGTCACACAGCTAGGAAGTATCTGAGGAAGATGAGTCTTCCTGACTTTGGGCTGAGTGCTCTAGCTGCCCATGGCTTCCAAAGGTGGCCCATTCCACCTTGGACAGCTCTTGAATGTTGGCAAGGTTTTCTCTAAAGCAGTCTTTCTCTGTGGCTCCAATCTCTCCTCTGAGTTCAAAGCTGGGCAGGGATGATAGGAGCATGCATGTAGACTGGCAGGGGTCCCAGAAACCATCTCCTTCAACCCCTTCATGTTAAAGATGTGAAAACATTACCTTGCAGTTTAGCCAGTGAGTCTCCAAAGGGATTTTTGGGTCCAGGTCCTCTGATCCTCCAGGCCAGGCCTGGGCCCTGTACAACAACCCTTCAGGCCTTGTGGTACCTTGAGCAAGGACCTTGATTTCGTCAAATGTAGAATGAAGGAGACTGAACTAGGTAACTAGATCTAAATCTCTAATTTAGGTAGGTAGGGGGTTCAGCGAACAGAGCTATGGGCTTGGAGTCTTGGAAGACTTGGGTACAAATCCTACCTTGGACACAATACTGTGGGACCCTGGGCAAGTCACTTAATCCCCTTTGCCTCATTTTTTTCAATTTAAAATGGGCATAGTAGCAGCCCCGCCCTCTCAGGTTTGTCAGGAGGATCAAAGATCCAGTTTGTAAAGCACTTCGCAGCACCAGATGCTATAGATGCTTCTCTCCTCCCTTCCCCCAGGGGGTGGGGTTTTAAGTAAGAATTATAGGATTTGAGAAATCAGTCTGCAAGCATTTGTTAAGACTTTATCCTCATCCTAGGCTCTTGGTTAAGCCTGGAGATCCAAA
Source organism: Bettongia penicillata ogilbyi (assembly GCA_023548195.1). NCBI lineage: Eukaryota > Metazoa > Chordata > Mammalia > Diprotodontia > Potoroidae > Bettongia > Bettongia penicillata. The sequence goes on from JAJHZJ010000453.1 coordinate 9,114,280, forward strand.
GGCAAGAGCAGAGTTTGCCGCAGGGAGTTTACTTTCTAATGGGGAAGATGTGTACCAGATAGGTTCCTGTACCTACTGAGGAGATATCAGGTAGCCTTGGAGGGGAAGGTGCTAGCCTGGGGGGACCAGGCAGCATCCAGGTCCAGAGTTATCAAGCTTAATCCCTTCTCTTTATAGATGAGAAAGCTGCGGCCCAGCCATCGGGAAGAATTGGTCAGGGTTACACAGGGAGGCCAGGCCCCATACCCCCTCGGACTCCAGAGTCCAAGTACCAAGCCTCAGAATGGAAGGATCAGGGTTAAATTAAGTACAACCCATGATCATCAGATATGCAGCAACTGAGGCTTGTGTTCTAGGGCTGTCTTTTTTTAGCCTGCAAAGGGAAAATTGCTTCTGTAGAAATATTGCCTCATTCTGGGTGATGGTAAGAGGGACACATCTCTGGAATTTTACATAAGTCTACCCAGCCCCCTTTGTCTTGGCCCCATTGCACTTATAGGTATGAATGTGATAAGAGATGCCTCCCATCCCTGAGTCAAGGGAGTGAGGCTCTTCTTGGCAAATGTGTGTTGTAAGAGTGAGTGGTGTGTTGATGGGGCTGTGAAAGGGAGAGCTCACTTCATTTCAGGACCCTTTCTCCCTCACCCCCCATTGGCCCTGCCAGTCCCTACTTTTATCATTCTATCTGTTTTGAATCCCAAACAGATACCAGAAGAGGTGGCTGACATTTTCAACGCCCCCAGTGATGAGGAAGATTTTTTTGGGTTTGGAGATGATGTTCCCATGGAAACACTGTACCTGGAAGAGAGTTTTGACTCTCCAGAACCAGTAAAAAAGGTAAGGAGCAGGCAATGCTGTCTGAGGCTTGGTTTACAAATCACCTTGCTTTCAGGGCTACTCCAGGTTGGCTGGCCTTAATCAGTTGTCCTTTGTACGTGAAGAGGACCGAAAAGCCATCACTCTGTGGGGTCAAGGTACATTGTGTCGGACTGGCTGATCACACCAGTGTGTGCTTAGAAGATTCTACCACAGGCTGGGCACAAATAATCCATGTGAACATTTGGAGTGGAGAGGCTTTCACTTTACACATCTCATGTTTCTTTTGAGCTGTTGCTTTATTGTAAAGTGAAAGGAGACGTGTTTGAGTGAACACACGAGAGCCTTCCCTCTGGCTTTTGCTTTTGGAATCCTTTTGGGGAGGAAGAGTTCTTGCTAAACTCCCCAGCCCTCAGAGGATGACCTTATAGGATGAAATCCATTCTCATTGCTGCCTCAAGAATGTAAACCTGCCTTGAGCTTTGATTCAGGTCCTCCCATGTAGTCAAAGGAAAGGGCCCAGCTCTCTGTGATGATTGCAGCCCCTTCTGATTGTGCTGAGGCTCCGTTTACAGTGAGAGGGACATGTCTCTGGACGTGGTGACTCCTTTGAAGTCAAATCTGTAGAGCACACAAGCTGGGCCTTTGAGAGAGAGGGCGGCCCCTGGAGGGGCAGAGCCCAGTGTATGGCTTCACGGCTGGGATTCTTCCTTTGGGGTTTGCTCTTAGGGTAGCATAAGTCTGCCTTCTCTTTATTCCCTCCCCTCTCCTAGGCACACCTGATGGGATTGTTAGTTACAGGTAAGCGGCATTGCTGCGTTAGGCCTCTGAATTCTGTGTGTTAGAGGCAGCTTGGGATGACAGATCCGAGGGCTGACCTTGGCTCTCTGGTCTTGCCCCTGGTACCAGTCAGTCTTTGAGGCTCCCCAGCCTTGCTCACAGTGGGTGCCTAATAAGTCTTCACTGAATTGAATTGACTTTTTGCATCTCCCTTTCACTTTCTGTAAAATCAAATCACAGGGGAAGGGCTTATCTAAGTTGAGAGTCTAAAGTATATCAATGTTTCTTTATTAAGGAAAATATCCTACTCTTTGTGATGAGTATTTACTGTAAGCCTTGCCATCATTTTAACCATTGGTTCTCATTATACGTATTTCTGTCTCTATATCTGTTGGGAGGGTATTAGAGATTGCCCTGAATATGTCCTTTCCCTTTGCCCCAGTGTCCCCCAACTTTGGGGTGAACTTAAAATCACATCAGGAAACAAAACTAGTTAGATGCCTGTGTGGTGGCACTTAAAGGGGCAATAGAAACCTGCCTGTCTGTGGCATATTTGCCCTGAGTTACATCTTCCCACCTTATGTGGAACTTGGTGGGGGGGCGTATTTTTCCTGGCAGCCTACTGGGCCTGTCATCATCCCAGACAGATGGTGTTTCAGTAGGAGTGCCCCTCCCTCACTCTTGGGCCTGCCTTGGAGTCTTTCCTTAACCCCCTTTGAGGCACACTGTGGCAGTGTTGGGACATTGCCTGTGGCCAGCTCCGGTGCCTGTGGCTGGTCTGGTGTTTGCCTTCCGATCCTGTGGTTCCTTGTGTCTGGTTTTGCTTGAGAGTTCCTTTTAGGGAATAATAACAGCCTGGTTGCCAGGCCCTTCTGCCGAGCCTCCAACAGCTCTTATGTACTATGTGCCTAATATAACATTTGGCCTGAAAAATAAAGTCACTCATGCCCCATAAATTCAGGTTCCTCATTTTGGGGCCAGATCTTGACAGGTGAGTAAATGACTCTTTCTTGTGAATTGAGTTGCTCTGAAAAATAGACCTACTGTTTCATGCCAGCTTGACGGGAACAGTGGTTTAATAAGTTCCTGGGCTAACCTCACCATTCATTTAGACGTCCAAGAAACCTTCCTCAAACACCAGCTTTGTATAAGGCTTTGGGAAGAGGGAAAGCAGAGAATACTAAGATTCATGAGACAAGGTCCATACTCTTTAAGATGTTACACTTGGATGAGATCTGCCATTTTGCCTTGGGTCATGACCTTGGGAAAGTTGCTTCCCATCGCTTATTTTCCTTATCTCTGAAAGGAGAGGGTTGCACTAACCTTCTCTGTGGTATGTTAAAGAAGAGTACAAGTTATTGGGAGATTAATCAGTCACTAAGCAGTTATTAAGTGTTGACCATGGGCCGGGCACTGGAGATCCAAAGACAGAAAGGGACCAGTGTCTTCCATTGAGGAGCCGCTGTTCTAATGGGGAGACAGCATGTACTTAGATAAAGATATACGAAAGACCTTATGTTGGAGGGCACTGATATCCGCCCCTTCTGTAACTGGAGAGATTTGCTTAAGGCACTGTGAGAGGTTCACACAGCCAGCAAGTGTCAGAGGCAGGATTTGAGCCCAGGTCTTCCTGGCTCTGCGGCCAGCACTTAGTTACACTGTACCACTCCCACAAAATAAATAGGGCATCTGAGGCAGGCAGCACTAATAGCTGGTTGGTTCTTCGTCAGCGATAGTTGGTTAATTGTCCGTCTCCTGGGTCAGTCTTGTCACTTGGGACATTTCCTTGTCTTCTTCAGTCTTCCCATCTGCATAATTTCACACCGTTAGTTAATTAGCCAGTAGGTCAGTTTCTCCTTGGTGGGGGGGGGGGGGGGTGGGGTTGTGAAATGGGGAGGCCATCTGCATGCCTGCCTGTTGTCAGCCCTATGAGGATGGGCAGGAGCAGTACCTCATTCCTCCCATGACCTAAGGTGGACACTGTAGGCCAGAATCTGGACCTGTCCTTGGGGAGTGGTCTCTTCTGTCTTCTACACTGCTTATTTCCAGATCAGTCATAGTTCATTCCAACACTGCTGCTCTCTTAATTATGGAAGGTATCAGGCTACCTTATTGCCTTTTCCCTTGTTGGGTGTCAGGAGACCTGGAAGGTTGACTTTGATGGGGATATTGGGAATAGGGTAGCTGACCATCATGGTGCTAGCTTGGCTACTCTGGGTGCCCTTGGACGCAAGCTCTGGGCCTCAGTTTTAGGCTAGGTGACCTGAGGTCCCTTCCAATTCTGTCCCCATTCTAGTTGACTCTCTTCTGGCAATGAGTTGCAACTATTTAAATAGATTTGCCCAGGGAAAGCAGACTTCCTCTGCTTATGAGAGAGTGCAGGACAGCCCCGACTGCCTCTGACCAAGGTGGGAGCCCCTTCCAAGTCTCTTGGCTTTCCCTTCGTCGTGGGTGATGAGCTGACTCTCTGGACTCCTACTGCCTTCTCAGGCCTCCTCTAGAATTCAGATGCTTTGGCTCATTCTCTCCTCTAGGATTTATTCACCAGAGGTAGCTGGATAGCCACGAAAGGTATTCAGCTGCCCAGAGACAGTGAGGATGCCATATACAAGTCCTTCTGTTTATGGAGAAAACCACCCACTGGTGTCTATGCCCCTCAGTGGTCCAAGTTGGCTGCCTTGGCCCCAGTAGCTGCCCAAGCAGGGGTCCTGATGCAAACCAGTGTCCTTTACGCCTGCTGACAGACTGGGCCCACCTGAGCTCCCGTTCCTGGATGGTGGCTGTAGGAGGGTCCGCTCAGGGCTCCTGCAACGCCAGCACTTTCAAATAGCTTTCTTTTTGTCATATTCCTTTGGCATCTGTGCCAGGGTTATTATGGCTCAAGAAATGGAGTAATTAAAGATGCCTTACGCGCACAGTGATTCACTGGGTCTGTTCTTAAGCTTAAAGGGACCCATGCTGAAAACATCCTCATCCTGCCCCAACCTGCTTCCTTGCCAGGTTTTTTCCATCATCTCCTCTATTTTTCTCCAGAGATTATCTAAATATGAAGTAATATATCATGACAGTTGGCGAAGGGCAGAATGTGGAGGAGGAGGGAAAGGTAAAGATACTGTCACATGTGAGTCATTTCTGCATCTCTGTGGATGGAAGAAACCAGAGACCTTCATAGGCCCAGGGTCTGGCACTTGTCACTGAGCCTTGGGCCAGTCAGAATTCTCTCTTGTGAAATGAGGAGGTTGGGCTAGATAATTTCTGAAGTCCCAGGTGTATGATGCCAAGATCCAGACTCTACAGGAAAACATGAGAAGCCAGCGTTAGCCTGAGTGAAATGTTCCTGGCTTTGAAAAGGCAGCTGCCCCATTGGGTCAGTCAAACATTTTGCCAATGTTTACTATGGGCCAGATGCTGTTCCAGAGGTGTCAGGGATAGAAGGATAGAGAGGCTTACATTCTAAGATAACGCTCATGCAGAGTTTAGGAAATAAATGCAGGGTGAGCCCCCGCAGCTCCCTGGGCATTGGCCCTAAGTCCCAGGTGGTATCTTGACTTCCTGCACCCAGGTGACATCTGGGGTGATCAGAAGGTGCAGCAGGTCTGCAAAGAGGGAGCCTTTGAGAGACTTCTGGTCTCTTCCAGTTTCTAAATTGAAACTGCAGTGGTTCTAGACGAGTCTCATTAGTCTGATTTTAACAGATGCACTAATTGAGGCTCACAAAGACAAGGGATGGTGGGCCAAGGTCAGACAGCTACGAGGACTTGGACTACGGTCTTTTGATGCCAATCTTCTTCTTGCCCTTGTCGGCTTCAATTATTCTCCTGTTATAAATACATATATAATATAATAAATAAGGTTTTTTCCTGAACTTCTATATTTAGAAGAAAAATATTCAGTTTCTGTGTTAGAAAGATGCCATTCAGACCCATGGGAGTGTAGCTTACTGAAAGCTGCTCCTAGCATTTAAGAGAAACCTCCCTGGGGCCATGGTGGTGGTGGGCTTGAATGTTGCAGTGGCTTCCTTTTTCTAACCAGGAAACCCTTGACTTGGGCTGCTGCAGCAGAAGAAGGAAATAAGTTATTTCTGACCTGAAGTGTCCTGCTTGTAATAGCACCCTTTAATCCTGAGCTTTGGAGATAGGCTGCCTTAAAGGGAAGGCCCCTCTAAGGGTTACTGGGAGTGGGAAAGGGGATGTCAGCCTGGAGATTGATTGAGTTTCTTCCTTTGCCTTTGATGTTTCTGGTTCTGCATCTATGTTGATAAAAGCAAATTCCGGTCTCTGACAGGACTAGCCTATTTCACTGGATGTTGTAAATCTACCAGGAAGTGAATTTGAATGAAACTTTTCTTGTTACACTTGTTTTTAAATAAAAGTGTCTGAATTTGGTGGGTTTAGGTTACATCTTTTTTTTTTTTGTAACGTGCTCCTTTTTAGGATATGCATTTCCATCCCCAGTACATCACTGAGGAGCTGCGGAGGATCTTCACTGAAGACACTGACTCAGAGACAGACGATTTTGAAGGATTTACCCCCAGCGAGCTGACCAGTCACCCCCAACTAATGGTAACTAACCCGTCCAACGACTCAGGATTTCTCATGGTACTAGTTATTTCCTGGTTTTTCTCCCCAGGAAAAAATACTCTGTATTTACAACTGATTTTTAAATTCTTCCCCTTATCCCTCAGGTTTATTTTATCAATTAACAGTCTCAAGGTAGGATGGTGCTTAGCAGTGAGCTTTGGATTTGAAAGAATTGGATTCAAATCCCAGCTCTGAAACTTGCTGCTCATTTTCCTCATCTGTAGAGGGTCGTACCAAAGGGCCTCTGAGGTCCATTCCAGGTCTAAATTTATGACTTGTTCATCCAGTCCAGTTGTTTTGTTGGAGTGTTTGCTCATATAATCTTAAGCCTAGAGCTGGGAAGGGATCCTGCAGGTTCATTCCTGCTATATGATTTAGGTAGCAGGGACTCAAAATAAAGCATTTTCTTCCCTCAGGAAGTGTATGTATTACCCCATGCTTTTGGAGTGTCACCTTGAAAAATTTGGGACTGTGACCCTTTAGATTCCTTAATTGAGCAGTGAATTTATCCCCATTTTTTAACCCCTTTTGACCAATTTTTGCTTTTCTCCCATCCCAGTCTGGGGTAATTAACAAGTCCCTTTGGTTCATTGTCAGGTGTGTGAAGAGTTATTGGAAGTCTGGTTTGAAGTGGTTTGGTGCTTCTTTATCTGGACAGACAGATAGGAACTACTTTTCCTGTCCAAGGAGAAATCCCCGTTTGGGAAGGTTTCCCATAGAACTTTTGGTTCTGGTATACCCAAGTGATACCCATAACCACAAATTACATTTACAGGCAGCCTTTACGAAGGGGTTTCCTCTGGCCCATCCCACTTGCCTCTCCACAACAAGACTCCCTTTCATATTTTCCACCCACCAGGCCTTACCCTCCCTTGGACGTCTCAGGATATTGAGACACACACCTTTGGGGGGGTCTTCTGGTCCAACAGTGGCCCAAAGATGTTTTCCTACATGGAAATGAAATCTGCCTCCCTGGACTTTCCATCTTTAAATTCCTCTGAAATGTTGAAAGTACCTTCGAGGACCTGGGTTCGGATTTCAGCTCTTTTATTTGTGTGACTTAATGCAAGTCACTTAACCAGTATAAGGTAGATTTTTTTAAGACAAGACCCTAGGGCCATGGAGACTTAAGTCTCTGCCCTAAAGCAGCCTCTTTTCTATCTCTTGGACTCTTCAAATCTAAAATTAGAGGAGTGGGGCTAGATGTTCACTAACACCCTCTCCAACATTTACTCCAAAGTGATAACCTCTGATTGTTAAAGTTACTGTTTGGGCTCCTAAAGTCTCCTCATACCCAGGGATGAACATTTGTCAGTTCCTTCAAACAGTCCTACAGTATGGTTTCCAAGACCTCTCATTATCCTGGCTGCCCTCCTGTGGTTTCACCATCTCTGACACTGTAAAAAAACGCCTCTTCCTACCCTTTCTCCTTTCCCATCATCAAACATGGCATCTTCCAATGAACGTTGCATTCTAACTCTGGCCAGACCTGCAGACTACACAGATAGCAGGCTTTCCCACTGTCTCCCCCTTTTGGGTACAATTTTCCCCTCATTAAGAATTCAGCCTCCTGAAGTTCTCAGAGGACAATAGGAGGACCAGGGAACCAACCACTCATTTCCAAGTATGAGTATTTTTTTCTTTCCAGCAATAAAATTTGCAGAAAACTCTTAATAATAACATCTGACATTTCCTTAGTGTTTTGTGTATATTAGGTAAGAGACTTCTTGGTCTTCATTTGGGAGCTAGCTAACGTCTTTCAGTCTCATGAATTCCATCCGCTGTTAAGGCCTGTTCCCCTTCCCCACGTCCTGTATGATAACTTGCTGTCGACATCTTTGTTTTCTGCTGTCTTCCCTAGTTGGATTTTGTAAGCTTCTTGAGGGTAGGGACTCTCTTTGCCTCTTGGTATTCCCAGAGCTTGGCACATAGGAGGCCTAATTAATATTTACTAATTAATGGTTACAGGAAATTTTTATCGCTGAATCTTTCTAGAGGTGAGTTTGTTTCCTGTTGGCAGATAATAGATGGGTTTTCTCTTCCTTCCCTTTATTAGCTCACAGAGTCAGAAATGAATGAGGAAGACAGTGGAAATAGGCCTCTAGGCAGTGAAGAGGAAGAGGAGGAGGAGGAAGAGATCAAAACCAAGATTGCCACCAGAAGAAACAGCTTTGGGCTTCGGGTTGCCTTCCAGTTTCCCACAAAGAATAAAGCAGATATAAAAACCAGGTTTTCCGAGCCATCCTTTTCGAGCTTACATTTTGATGAGAGTGAAAAACTGAAGGCCATGAAAAGAAAGAAAAATGGTAGACCGGGAAAGAGATCCATGGAAGGGTCGACCTCTGAATCTGAGGATGACTCCAAGGATGTGGGCCAGGCTAACTCGGATGCTCTGCTTAAGAGGGCCATGAACATCAAGGAGAACAAAGCCATGGTAACAGACCCCCCCCTTTGTGGACAGACTCGGTTTCATTAGCAGTACTCTTTGTCTCCATAGGTAGAGAAACCAAGCCTGCAGGGCGTTTCCCTGGTGGGCAAAGTTGAGTCCATTTTCATCACATGATCCTGGCAGTGAGTTACCTTGAATACCTTAAGTTACAAAGGATCATAGATTTTAGAGCCACAAGTGACCTTAGAGGTATCTGGTTCAAAATCCTCATTTTGCAGTGGAAACTGAGGCCAAGAAAAGGGGAAGAAGCAATATGTCAAAAGCTAGGATCTGAACTTGGGACCCTTGACTCTTGACCTTATGGATCTGCATTGATGGGAAGGAGCTATCTCAGGGATTCCTCACTCAGATGAAATCCCTGGTTTGGATACTCCATGCTCTCCCTCCAATAAATGAATGAATATATGTGGATCTTTCTATGTATAGACAAACATATATATGTATATATATATGTATATACATATATATGTATATACATATATATGTATATATATACGAATACATATCTCATGTGTATATATAATATCCCTATGTGTACATATCATGTGTATATATGTAATGTATTGTGCATTTATCAGGTATATATACTGTAACATGTATGTATGTATAATATATCTCACATTCACATGTATATCATGTGTAAGATGTATAATCATACAATTATATTTACATTTTATGCATATGAATGAATATATACATATAAAATACATGCATATATACACATATAAACACAAGTAACAAAGAGCATACAGAGAAAAAGTCAGTGGAATTTCTGTGATATGTTTTACTCTCTGAAAATTAGTCAAGGATGTCATTCCAGAAATTGGTTTGTGAGACATGAGAATCCTTTGTACTCCACTGACTCAGAGAGCACGTCAGTTTCAGTGGTGTGTAAATTTCAGGACTGACTGTGTCGGTTTCATCCTGGGTCCCCATACTTTGGGCATCATGTTTGTCACTGGGGTATTGTAAATATTGTCTTTGTTCAGGTTTGATGTATGTGGCAACCTTTTCAAGTTTATGTAAAGAAATCAGTGTTAAAAAGTCTGGGTGTTCCTTGGGTGTTTTGGGGGGATGGGGAATGGGAATCTTGAACAGAACCTGCTTTGTGGGAAGGCACACACACAAGGAGTGACCCTTTTTTCTGTTTTGTGCCTTAGCTTGCTCAACTGCTGGCAGAACTGCATTCTCTCCCAGAGCTGTTCCCGGTCCAGACATCGAGCCCAACTTACGTAAGTGGAAGTCTTGTTTTGTGCCCCCACTTAACAGAATTAGTTCCCAGCTTTTGAGGGGGGTCCAGAAGTGATTCATTGGGCGCCCTTCTTTCTCACCATTCCAGAAAAAGAAACCAGTGAGGCGAGCTTTTTCAGAGGGACAGATAACACGTCGCACTAACCCCACCCGCAGCGCCCGGCCTCCAGAGAAGTTTGCTGTGGAAAACTTTACAGTGTCTACAAACTTTGAAGAAGACCTATGTGCTATCAGGAGGCGGAAGAAAATGAGTGGGGTAGGTTTCTTCCTTCCATGGTGCTTATCCCTGACTTCAGTCGTTAGGTCATGAGTATAGCCCTTTATCTAAACTGAGCTGCGTGGAAAACAAAATGGACAGCCAAGAAGGATGTGAAGTTTCCAAGACCTTGGTGCACATTGCATTTGCCAGAGGTCCCAAGGCTAACTGTGCTTTGGAAATATGATAAAGTCAAGAGCCAAAAGGGACCTTAGATGTCCTTTTTTCCTAGTGCTCTCATTTTATAGATCAGGAAACTGAGGCCCAGAGAAAGGCAATGGGTTCGCTCAAGGTTACACAGAGACAAGCCAGGGAGGAAGAAGATTAGCTGGCATTTATATAGTGCTTTAAGATTTGCAAAGATTTGTACATATTTTAGGCCTTTTGAGTATCACAATAACCCATGAAGTGCTATTATCTGCATTTTACAAATGAGGTTAAGACTTGTTACCCCTCTAGAAAACATTTGAGACTGGATTTGAACTTGGCTCTTCCTGACTCCAGGCCCAGCGTTGTGTGCTACATGGCTGTCTTGGAGGAAAGTCCTCTGATTCCCAGTGCCCCATCCCTCTCCTTATTATGCCTACTTCTGACTCCTGGGTGAACTGGTAGATGATAGAAACTTTGCAGATTTGTGATCTAGCTGTGTCTGACCATCAGTATATAGACAGAAGAAGTAGGATACAACCCAGCTTCTCTGTCAGAGAGGCCTGATATGTCTGATTGTTTTCTAGGGTAAATGCCGTGTGTACAGAAAACGGCGTCTTTCGTCGTTCCGGCGAGTGGATGAAATCACTGAAGATGACTTAGAAAATATTGCTGTAACTGTTAGAGATAAAATCTATGATAAAGTTCTGGTAAGGACTTTATTATCCGAAAATAACATTTAATACGAGGTTCTTGCCCCCAATATTTGCCATGGTGGGGAATTGGCATTTGGAATCCTCTTTAGTTTGCTAACTGGCGTCAGGGTCCAGAGAGTGGGCACGAAACTGGGGGACAAATCATCCCAACTCACACTAAGATGACTTTTTGGAAGAAGAGAAATGGGTCTTGCATTGCTGCAGTCTGGGTAGGTTTTCTACTTTGAGGACTTGTGCTCTTGGCTTCAATACAGCAAGAATGTATTAAATCCTTTTGATGTGTCAGGCACCATGTTTGGTGCACCATGTAAGGATGCAAAAGAGAAATAGAAGATAGTTCCTGACCTCAGGCAGCTTACCTGCCTATTTGGTGGAAAAACACGTACACAGATAAAAAATGTATACAAAGTTTTTAGTGGGAAACATGAACAATTTGCACGAGTGTGGGGTACAGTCTGAAAATGATCTGATGTAGGAGGTGGCATTTGAGCTAAGACTTAAAGGGGGCTGAAGATTCCATGAGGAATAGGTGAGTAGCAAGCAATGAGCTTAGTATGCTTGGGATGATAGCTTTTGACCTGGAAGGGACTTCCTGGTTCATTCTTCCCCTTGTTTTGCAGGTCCATAAAAGTGAATTGTTTTGCCTTATTAAGTACCAGAGGCAGATTTTGAATCCAGGTCCTCTGAATTTAGAGTCAAGCATTTCCAAACTGCTTTGTTGGCTCACTTCATCTAAAAACATGAAAGATGATTTCAATCGATCATTAGACTTTTATTAAGTACCTACTATGTACCAGGTGCTGTACTAAGTTCTGGGGATACAAGAGGAGGCAAAAGAATTCTGCCAGGTTTTATTTAAGGTGGGGAGAATGACTGATTCATGTAGGAGAGATGCCTAGTAGATGCTCGCCAAGTTCAGGTGGTGGGTTCTTAAAGAGAGGCAATGGGCGTGTAATAGATACCATTGTATCAGTTATTTTGTAATGCAGAGAAATTGTCAAAGTTTATCCCTTTGTTGCTGTCTTGTAATGCAGAGAAATTGTCAAAGTTTAACCCTTTGTTGCTGTCTTGTAATGCAGAGAAATTGTCAAAGTTTAACCCTTTGTTGCTGTCTTTCACACTTTAGGGTAACACATGCCATCAATGCCGACAGAAGACTATTGATACTAAGACAGTGTGTCGGAACCTGGATTGTGGGGGAGTGAGAGGGCAGTTCTGTGGCCCCTGCCTCCGTAATCGTTATGGGGAAGATGTAAGATCAGCTCTCTTGGACCCGGTAGGAATTGATTTCTTTAAAAAGATAAATTCTTATCTCATATTACTGAAAAGACATGTACAATATTATTATAACATTACATAGTAATATATCATACAAATGATAATATGAGAGGAGTATAATATATGTATCAGTGTTAAGCACTGGAAATGGAGTCAGGAAAAGCTGGTTCAAATCTTGCCTCTAGCCCTCACTAGCTGTTTGACCTTGGGTAGTAATTCACTCAACTTTTCTGAGCCTCAATTTCTGTATCTGTAAGGTGAAAATATCATAACTCAAAGTTGTTTTGAGGATTAGATGTCTACAAAGCTCTTCATAGAGTTTAAAAAAGGGCTTTAAGAATATAATGAGCTGTTTGAATGAGGAAGAAATCATCTTTTGAAAAGCTACGGACAGAGTTCCCAACCAGCCCTTCATTCATATTGTCAGATTTAAGTTTGAATCAGGAAGCAAGTTGCGACACATCCCAAAAAGAATGGACAGCATAAAGAACGGAACTTTCCAGGGAAATGATGAGAAGGGAAAGGGGCTGGACTCCCTGTCATCTTGGAGCAAGAGAGAAGTTATTGGGGAGTTGGCATTCTCTGTTGTTCTCCTTGGGATGTCAGGAGAGAAGGTTCCCAGCCTGAGGGATGGATGGACCTGTCTTTGGGAGGATGGGGACCGGGTGGGGAAAGCTTTGTAACATCAGCAGAAGAGGCTGCCCGTTCGCAAGGGGCCTTCCAGTAACAGGGATGATAATATCTATGATAATTAAATCAATTATAATAACAGACACTTAAGTAGCCCAGTGGATAGAGCATTGGATTGGGAGTTAGGAACGCCCACGCTTGAATCTGGCTCCAGACACTTAGTAGATGTATGACCCTGGGCAAGTCACTAAACTGCTGTCTACCTCAGTTTCCTCATCTGCAGAATGGAAACAATGATAGCACCTGCCTTGCAAGGTTATAATAAAGTATTAAGCAGCATTTATATAGTTCTTTAATGTTTGCAAAATGTTTTCTGAATATTGTTTCATTTGATACTCACAACCATCCTGGGAGGAATCTGGGAAACAGATGGGAAGCTACATGCCCACGGTTTCCCAGGTGGTCAGTGGCAGATTCAGGATTGGACCAATCTCCTGGGAGTTGCCAAGCTGACTCCTTTAAACTGCAGGCTTTAACTCTCTCTTTACAGCTCCTTTGGCCTACAAGGAGGCTCTTGGCCCTGAGTCCTGTGCCCATCCCCAGGGATGTGGTGGGAGTGCCCATGCTCCTCTCCGTATCCTAATATTCTGGCCCTCTTGGGGTGCCAGTGTGCTGACCTGGCTCTAGACCCTGGGGCTGACTTCCTCATGTATAAGATGGTGATGATAATGCCTTTGGCATCCAGCTTGCCCCATGGAGATGGCCACACGGTAACCCAAGTGATGGCCCCTCTTTTTCTCCCAGGACTGGGTGTGCCCTCCCTGCCGTGGGATTTGCAACTGCAGTTACTGTCGGAGGCGTGATGGCCGCTGTGCTACTGGGATCCTCATTCACCTGGCAAAATTCTATGGCTACAACAATGTGAAAGAATACCTGGAAAGGTGAGTCACCCCTCTGGTCTGGTTAGAAGCAGAGAATGAAATAGTGGGACAGGGATGGGAAACTGGAGGAGTCAACTCAATAGGACCTGTGTGGGAGGTAGCAAGATTTGGGGGAGGGGAAGCTTTCTTGTCCTCTAGGGAATAGGTAGCATGTCCCCAAAGTCTTCATACATTTGTAAGGTTAATACTAAGACTTTTGGGTCACTTTTGACATTACTCTGAGGAACTCTGCAGGGAGAAGCAGGTCAGATAGTGAACTCTGAATAATGCTAGGGGTGACTTTTATTAAGCTCATCATTTTGAAATACGAGTGGGAACTTAGATTGCTATAGTTTATTTATAATATAGATTTATAGTAAACAGCTGTGTCTTTTTCCCATCTCTGTTTCTCAGCATACAAAAACAGCTGGTGGAAGATCATTAAGATGCAGAAAACAGCCAGCCACCTGCGCAGGGGTGGGGGCTTCTCAGGAAGACCCTCTTCCCCTGATTGGTGCTCCAGATGTGACCCATTCTTAGGACGTTTTATTTGTACAGGAAGTAGCTGTGAGGGCACCTAGCAGTTTCACATCTTCCTGTGTGCCATTTTTGACGGTTCATTCCACATTCATGAAAAAGTTTCTCAGGAAAGCAGTCATCTTAGTGAAGGGGTCTGTATTGTGTACACCCTACCTAGGCATCCTAGTACATTGAAGTCTTTTTTTAAATGCTTCTACTGAAAAGCACAATGAGAAGAATGATGTTAGTTATCTTTCAGGTTAAGTTTACAAGGAAAGAACTTGATGAGCCACTCCCTTCTTGGGAAGGAAATGCTCAGGTATATATACTGTGCCCCATATAAACCCCTGACAAAAACAACTGCCTTAGGCCCGAGGTTAGCCAATCATGTTTCCCCTTAGACTCGGAGTGTAACAGAGCCCCTGTGCCTTGGCCTAAGATGCATTTGAGATGTAGAATCTGGGCTTTTTTTTCTTTCCTCTTTATTACAAAGTGCAATTACTTGTAAGAACTTGAAAGTATAAGTTTTATTTTCATCAAAGATTTGAGTCCTAGTTTGCTTGTAGAAAACCATGCCTGGCTGATTCCCTTAATCCTTTAGGAAGGGAACCATATTTAGGGCTCCCTCCCCCTCCCAAATGAAAACTTTGATTTGATACTTAGTTTCTATAAGAGCAAAATCCCACTTGGTGAATGGGACGCTTTCAGCATTGTTTTTCAGACCTTGTGTTTTATTGATTACGTTGGTAAAATGTGTAAGGGATACTGTACTTAATTTTTCTTGCTGGCATTGGAGACTCTTTGTTTTAGTAGTAGCAGAGTGTTCTCCGAGGGAAGCTAGAAGGAGGAAGAGCCTGGCCTTTGCTTGGCTTTACCTGTATGTCTCTTCCTTTCCCTGCCTTTTTCTTTTCTTGGGGTTGGGGAAAACATGATCTCAGTAGCTTTCTGTGTAAGATGTGAATATCTTCCAGTGAGTCAGCTTACTGAAAGGCTGAACAGTACAAGATTCAGGTGCCGAGACGGCCCCAAGGTGGCTCTCAGTGAGGGTCTCCCCTTTCACACGGACAAGAGCAGGGCCACCCCGGCCAGCACCCACTTGGCTGTTTTCTCTTTGCTCTTTAGCCGGAAGGTCCACACATAGGTGGGGCCCCTGGTTTGGGTTTTATACACAGGGCATTCGTAGGTGTGCTTTATTTCCTGTCTGTCCATCGGAATGGCTTTGACAAAGATCACTGGCATCAGACATGTGAGCTCCTTGAGGCGGGCTTCTGCAATGGTTCCAGCCTGGACATCCCATCGAGCTCCTAGGACAGAGAGCAGCACATGAATCACTGCTGTATGGAATGTTTCTTGGGCTTGGTGGCTATTTCTATCCATCTACAGATTACACAGTTTGATGCAATAAAAGTTACAATTATAATCATTTTTTAGCCCATTGATTACTTCGGGGAGAGGTGGGAACATAGGCTTTATAAAATGGTAAGTGATAGAAATTAAGAGCATAGGACACAGAAGAGTCTCCACTTTTGGTTTGCTAGCTCTGTGACCTTCTCCCTGGGCTTTGGTTTCCTCATCTGTAAAGTGAAGGAATTGGCCTAAATGGGGCCCTAATGTCTCTTCCAGCTCTGGTAATTTACATTTAATGAAAGATGATAATCAGCTGTAAGCTTGAGAGGTAGAAGCCTCATTGGCTTCAAGAAGATGGAAACTCCAGAGGTGAGAAATAACTCAAATTTATGGGGTACTTATGGGTTACAGAGAACCCTCTTTGGTAGGGAGGGCAAGTGAAAATGCCCCTTGTTTACATAGCCAAGAATTGAAGCTAGAGCTCCTCCAAATCTGATATTCCTGCTAGATGCTGGGAAGTTAATGAGGCTAAAAAGAAGTGGTTTCTAGGCTTGCCTTGACATCCTCTGGATCTCGGAAGGACAGAAAGCTGAATTTGAATGAGTGCCTTAAGAAGCCTCTAGAAGGTAGAGATTTTTAGCCTCTGGAAGGTAGAGATACTTGCTGAAGAGCTGGAGCCTCAGCGATTCCGAGGTCTCCCGACTTCAAATTTAGAGCTATTTCTTTAGTGTTCATCTTACCCAGCCTCCTGATTTACTGGTGAGGAAACTCAGACATGAAGTTGTGCCCCCTCCCCTGAAGTCCTTGACTTGGGTACTTGTTACTTAGCACCATCAGGGACTAGGATCCCAACCTGCTGCTTCTCAGGTGCCATCCTTGGCCATGTTGCTGTGAATGAGCATGTCCACCAGGGGGTGGCCTTGGGCAGGAGAAGCAGCCAGGGGAATGTGAGGAGGAGCTGTCAGTACCTGAGCATTGGAGCACCTCCAGAGGAGAGATACCTAACGGCTGCAATGTAAACCCTGAAGTTTGGGGTCTCCTTGGGCAGATCTGGGTGCAAAGCCCCTAGTTTTCCACTTCCTTACCTACAAAAGGAAGGGGCCACAGTAGATTTCCAAAGACCTGGGTCCAGGAGTGAGGCCTGAATTAAAATCCCACCTGTGCCCTCAAGTTTTCTCATCTATAAAATGGGGGGGTGGGGAGGAGGTTTAGACTTGACAGCCTCCAAGCCTAAATTTATAATCCTGTGATTCCTTGCAGCTCAAAGTCAAATTCTTAACCTTAGAGACCTCAGAACAATGCCTCTAAAGGCATAAAATACATAGGATTACAAAGGAAGCCTTATGTTGGAATTGGTTAATATTTAATCAAGAGTTCACAGACCCCATGTTAAGAAGCTTTCCTCTAGGTCAGTGATAAAAGGAAATACAAGGTTGTCATCACCCCCCAATTGTATTAGAGACAAATATTGGGGTTTTGTCCTGTGATTTCATTATTTCAGGAAATTCCTGCCTCTTAATGGGCACAGACCTAATGGAATTTGAGAACAGACACCTGGATTTGAACCCAGGCCTTTCTAATTCATTGGCCTCTCGTAAAGGGACAGATGGAATAGTTTGCACTGGTCCTTGCTTATAGACTGTAGGTGGGCTTCTGGCTAGGTGGCATTGCTGATGGGCTGGGGTCCAAGTGCAATGCGCTCTGGGGGCAGTGTGCCGTAGTAAAAAGATTCCCTCACTAAGAAGGTTAGTGTTCAAATCCAAGCTTTGCCACTTAACTACCTTGGAGATGTTGAGCAAGTCACTAATTTTCTATGGACCTCCGTTTCCCCATCTGTAAAATGGGAGGGTGGCCTCTGAAGGCCCCTGCTGTAGAATACAGGTGAGGCTCATACCTTCCATGAAGAGCCCGTGGATGTACGCTCCTTCCCTTGGGGGGTGGCCGTAATCCTCTTTGGTCTTCTTGGTCACATCTACCGTCAGACACATCTTATCCAAAGGCCATCCATTCTTGCGAGCCGTGCTCTGCATGACAGCTTTCAGTGGGGGAAGCAGATTGGGTAAGAAAAATGCCTGTGGGCAGCAGCTCACCGTTGCTTAAAAGGGGGCGTGTCGGAGTGGGCCTCTGCCAGGTGGGGCAGCTCAAGACCTAACGAACCAACAGGGCCTCAACATGAAAGCACTGTCTGCCTGCTGCCATTTTCTGAGGACCTTCCACCCCAGTTGGTGTGGATGTTGTGCTGCTGGGTGGGACATGCACACTGACGAGAGCCCTGCTCCTACCTGTCAGGAAGGATTGTGGGTTAAAGAATCCAGAGAGCCACACCACCGCTGGCATGACCAGGTCTTGGGTCCAAGTGTCAAGCTCTCGGCATCTCAGGAGGAGGTCATTGAACCTGGGAGGAGAGGAGAAGAGAAAGCCCAGTGGATTCTTGGCAAGCCCCATTTGATCCTGGAGAGTTTTTGTGAATTCACAGGTGGATCTGGAGAACACAAGATTCCTGCAGATGGAAGGTGCCAAGCTTCCACCCCCACCTCCTGAAAATGCTAACTTTGAGCTTAAAGTTGGTAACAAAGACTGGTGCTTTCCTCCCAAGACCATGCCCATAATTCTGGGAACCTGGGGGCTGTATAAATCTCCCAAACTGGCTTCTTTGTGCCCCAGCCTTGGAGATAAAAAACACAGTTTGGAATCAGGTGATCAGTCTGTCCTTCCAGAGAACAGTCATTTTCTCAGAGAATCAGAATTCTAGAAGTCAGTTTATGTGGTGAGGTTTTTGGTTAAATAAAAATAAACCAGTACATGAAAAATACAGGAGTGAAGTAGGGGTTAGTGAGGCTGATGACAAGACTGGCCACTCCTGGCCACAGCAGGAAAGAGCATCATGTTGCTTCTGCCAGTAAAGTTCTCTGTAAGGATGTGGCCCTATGTTCTGATGAATGCACCTTTGTCTTTAAGGTGGGCTCCCAGGCTGGAACAGCCCCACAAGGTTTCCCAGGATACTCACTTTCCCTTTTATTTTAAAAGTTGTTTAACTGGTGCCTTTGGTCAGAGTTCTCTCCTGAGCTGGTTTGCTTGCCCACAGTCCCTCGCTAGTCTGTTTTCTGGGAGACCTTGGGCAGGTTGACACTCTGGGGTCCTGTGTGAGACCTTGGGAAAGCCTTCATCTTGCTGGGCCTGTTTCCTCCTCTGTAAAATGAGAGGGGCAGACAAGGCTGCCACTGAGGACTCTAAATGTTATCTCTGTGGTCCCTGTTTTTGAATAGATCCATTTCTGAATCTGCTACAAACACCTTGCAAAGCAGAGGGTGTCCTCAAGGTCTTGGTGCAGTTGAACACTTTATAGCTTAAAAGAAGAAAAAGAAAGGCTTAAAAAAATAACTAACTTTAACTGTAGAAGCTCTCCAAGCTGCACTGACGTTGGCGGCACCCTTATGCCTGGCTCCTTGTAGGGTGGGAAGTAGTAGGAACCATAACCCCCAGTGGGGCCACTAAGCACAGCATCACTCCCTGGAGTTTCCTATTTTAACCCTGGGTGGTGGGTGTTACAATGTTGCTCTCCTCATCTTACAGTGGAGCAAACTGAGGCACATAGAAAGGTGAGGGACTTGCCAAGGACCATACAACAGGCGAGTGTTGGTGGTAGGCTCCACCCCAGGCCTTCTGATTCTGAGACCACCCAAGCAGGCGATGCATAGGAGGCAACGTGGAAACCCATGTAAACACTAGGTCACTTCAGGATGGAAGAAGCCCCTCAGACCAGGCCCATTGGGGAGGAATAATGTTGGGTAGCATTTGTCTAGAGCTTTAAGTTTGCACAGTGCTCCACATGTGGGCTGTTGGGGCCTCCTAGAAGACATGGAACAGCCTCCTCTGCATTGCCTGGACAGGTCACACTCAACCTGCAGTGGGAGGCTCAGGCTTTTTTCTACCACCCTCCCCCAAGCATCCACTGACAGTCCCAGCCCGGTTTGTGACAGTAGAGTGGCACACCAGGGTGTGAATTCACCTCTGAAGCCTGTCAGCTGTATGAGCTTCAAAGGCTCAGTTTCCTAACTTGTAAATGAGGGATAAAACCTTCAGTGCCCTCCTCACCAGGGTGTTGTGAGGACATAGGAAAGCAGGGAGGGAGGCCAGTGGTCACTGAATCCAACTCACCTGCAAGAGGAGGCCCCAGATGATTGAGTTTAAATGTCAAGAATTAACACACCCATCAAAGGATCCCGGAAAGTGTTACAGCATTTAGAAAAGCCAGAACGGAAAGGTCACTAGGAAAAACCTCCAGTCCAGAAAAGCTGTTGGTTTAACAGACTAATCACTGGAGTTAGAGCTGGGATTTAGGGCCTTTGAGATCTAAGCCTTCTCCTATGTCCCCATTTTATGGCTAAGAAATCCAGAAAAACAGCCTATCCAGTGTGACCCCACAGGATTTGAACTTGGATCCTGACACCTTGTCTAGCATGTCATCACATTGATGGAAGGAGATGGGAATCAGAAGATCAGAATTCAAATCCTCCTTTCTGCACTTCATTACCTGGGTGCCTTTGGGTAAGTCTCTCCACCTTTCTGGGCCTCTGATATCTTAGATGAGAGGGTTGGTCTACACTGGCCAGTGGGGGTTCACAAGAGAGACCATCAGAACATCCAAGGAAAGGCCTCTGTGGCTTCTGTCAGTCAGGAAGATAAGACCAAGGGAGCCCAAAGGGAAGCCGTCATGGCGGCCCAGCAGGTAACTGACATGATTTCTCTCAAATTTAATCTACCAGTTTTTCCCATTTTTGTTTTTTTTTTTTTTTCAGATTTGTATAAGCATTGATTATCTCTTTTTTCCTTTCCCCTTGACAACTGAATTAAAAAGTAAAAATAAATAAAACTCATAATAAAACAGTAAAGTCTCACAAAATAAACTCCCCACTGGTCATGTCCAGATAGGAATGTTCCGGTCAGTATCCGAGGGGCATCACCTTTATCTTTAGTCCT
This sequence comes from Bettongia penicillata ogilbyi, assembly GCA_023548195.1. Classification (NCBI taxonomy): domain Eukaryota; kingdom Metazoa; phylum Chordata; class Mammalia; order Diprotodontia; family Potoroidae; genus Bettongia; species Bettongia penicillata. Next base: position 9,134,949 of record JAJHZJ010000453.1, read on the forward strand.
CTGGGCTCACCCCCTTGTAATTCTGAATGACAGTAAGGGGATTCAAATCTCAGAGTATCTGGGCCATGAAGGTGGGCCCTGGGGCTACTCACCACTGGGCAAGGCCATAGGTGGAGGGATAGGCCAGCCGGAGCCAGGTGTGGGGCACAGTATCATAATTCAGTGCTGTCTGCCAGGCTTCCATATCAGGAGACAGCATGAGCTCACCCTGTGGTGGGGGAGAGAAGGGAGCAGCCTGGTGAGCAGACCCATAGAAGGCCAGGCCCACCCTAGTTCCAGTCCCTTCTACTTACCTTCAGGCCAAGGTCCAGCTGCCGCAGTGACCCACGGATCTCCTGCAGGAGGAGGTTCATCCGCTCACACTCTTGGAAACACACAAGGACATAGGGGCTGCGCAGTGGGGTTTTCTGCATGATCTCTGCCATGTCAAACTCTTCAGGAAGCCTCTCCAAGATGTCATCAAGAATAGCCTTAACCTTAAATCAGAAACATCGAGAGTTCTGAAGCACACAGATTGAGCTTTCCCAGAATCAGGGCCTTGTGGGGAGGCCGAGTGCTAGGTGCTGAGGCAGGAAAGCCTGGGTTCAAACCTTACCTTTGATGCTTGCTAGAAGGATGACTCCCTGTAGACTGGGAAGGGTCATGAGTTATGGTAGTGTTGAGCCCAAGAGACTTTGTCCAAGGGCTTGCTAAGTTCTAATAGCATTCCTGATAAGTGAGCTTGTCAGAAAATGGTAGCATGACCAGGTTTTGAGAAATCTGATTCACTTCTGGGGACTCCCCAATTAGCCATTATTAATGGTACTCTGCTTCCCCATAGCTGCACATGAAATCTTTTTTTCCCTGGTAACTCAGTGTTGAGTTCTCAGAGGCAAAGCCCTGGTCATTCACCCTAGCAATGGCCTTACTTAACATCTAATGGTTGGAAAGAAACAATGGTTATCAAGTCAGCATGTCCTCAGTGACTGAAAAAGGTCATCGCAGCTTCTTCTTTCTCTCTTAGATGGGCCCACTCCATGAGAAATTGGAAAGATGCTAAAGAATTTACTCAGATTGGACAAGATGGAGATGGGTAGATGAGAGAACATTAGGTGTACCCAGAGGTGGGGAAGCTGGGTGGTGCAGTAGATAAGAGCACTTGGCCTGGAGTTAGAACCACCAGATACTGGGTAACCCTGGGCAAGTTACTTAACTCCTGCCTGCATAAAATTGGGGAGGGAAATGGCAAACCACTCCAGTATCTTTGCTTAGAAAAAACCCCTTGGACAGTGAGAACATGGGCTCATGAAGAATCGGACACAACTGAACAAGAGCTAGTTGAACACCCCGACCCAAAGAGAAGCTAGTCTGGTATAGCCCTAGAATGGGGTCTCCAGTGGAGTGCCCCAGAGACTGTGCTCCTTAATATTTTCTTATTTGGATAAAAGTATTGATTAGCACCCTCCTCCCATTTGCCAGTGGCACCAAACAAGAAAACGTAGCTCATCACTGGGTGAAAGAAACAGGATCCCAAAGTCTCCTGACAGGCAAATGTAAACTTTTACATTTGGGCCCCAAAAGTCAACTTTACTTGCCTGAGGACAGAGCTAGCAAATATCTGAGACAGGATTTGAACTCGAGTCTCCCTGACTCCAAGGCCGACATTCTATCTGCTCTCCCCAACACTGGGCTTGGCCTATAGCTAGCCTATAGACAACAGCCCATCTGTTGGTCAATTACAATTTTACATAAGTAACTGTAAGAGGGAAAGGGGAATAACTGGGTAGAGAAAATATTAATTTCCCGTTACAATTTTAAAATTTACCACGTCCTCAAAAGCAGGAAAGACAAAATTGGACATTTCTGTCTCCCCAGCAAGAGGCTGAAAGAAGCAGGTTAAGGCCAGCCATTAGGGTCAATGAGTGCATGCTGTACCTTTTCCTCTGTGGACTGGGCCAGCTCTTCGTTGATCAGTAGATTCCTGGGCTGCATCTCCAACAGGACTCTAAAGAGGCTATTTGAAGTCACGGTCAGGAATCCAATTTCGGCATTGGGATGGAGGCCATACAACACCGGGCTTTCGGGAGGCAGTGCTTCTTCTATGTACTGGTGGTAGCCAGCGTAGTCCAAGGTGAGTGGAGCTGGGAAGCCTGGGGCCAGCAGGAGCTCACCTTCGAACTTCCGCCATAGGAAGAAAGGGAGTTAATCCAAATCTCAGGCAATCTGTGCCCTTCCTCCTCCACTAATGTCCTGCCCTGATTCCTGACTGTGGAGTGGGTAGGACCCTGAGCCCGCCCTCATTCAGCACATCCAGTCTAGGCAGCCTAATGGATGGATAGCTGGACCTGGGAGTTTGAAAGACCTGAGTCTGAATCCTGTTTCAGACACTAGCCATATGACCCTGAGCAAGTCATTTAACCTGACAACCTCAATTTCCTCATCTGTAAAATGAGAATAATTAAATAGCTGCTACTTTCCAGGGTTGCTGTGAGGACAAAATGAGATGATATTTGTAAAACTTTGTTATAGAAATGCCAGTGAATATCATTCTTAATTATAAGAATAACAAACATTTGCTGGGTCTGATTGATTCCAGCTCTCATATCTATCCCCATATCTCCTTTCTTCAGGCTATCCTTCACCAGGGGCCATTACCTCCTTTTATCATCATTACATCCCTGGGAAGTAGGTGCTCTCATTATCCCCATTCAGGTGAAGTGACTTCCCCAGGGTCATATTTGCCCTGTAAGTGAGGCCAGATCTGCACTCAGTTCTCCCTGTCTCCAGGTCCAGGGACCTTCCCCTCCCTGCTTCCAGCTACTCTCAGATTGTCTCCTGTTGGTTTACTGCCTGGGAATGAACCTTTTTCAAAAAATTGCCTCTAAGGCTTGCATGAATGGGAAAGCTCTATTTTCTGGGGACATTCAGTTAAGGAGAAGGGCCATGGATCTCTGGGTAAGAAAGCAGAGTAGTCTCCTGTCTACTGCCCACTGGGGCACCCTATGGCTAGGAAGGCATCACTCCATTATTTATTGTCTTTGTGACTTTTCTTTCCTGATCTGTGATGAACGCCTATCAGAGATGAAAGGGCCCAAGTCTGGCCTTGTGACCTTGAGCAGGTCAGATGGCCAACAAAGGTCCCCTCTCCAGCAGAAATCAGTAGTAGTAGTAGCTGAGTCTAATGAATAACCAGCCCTGAGTGATTGCTTGACCACTCAGCCTAAGCGTGAATTGACCCTATAACACAGACTTTGTGTCCTAGCTTGTAAGCTAGGGAGTGATTCAACCATTGGCTGTCCCACACGCAGCAGTGACCTTTTGAGGGATTCCTTGTAGGCAGAAAAGAATTCCCCATAAAAGGGAGTATTCCTTCTCTATGTTTTTTTTTTTTTGTGGGGGGGGTTTGTAGTAATCACTTAAGTTTGATCCTACTCTCTTGGGACCATGTGGGTATGTAGAGGGGACACTATGTCCCTGGTTTAGGGGGATGTTGTACATGGTCCTTGTTATACCTTTTTAGAAAATACCTTTTGAAAAAGCTAATTGATGTTAACTGGCTAAATGATATTGGGAGACACACTAGATAGGGGCTCATCAGCCAGAGTATTAGAAAATTATCTGCAGATCCTCTGGACAACTCCTAGAACCATGAAGCGGGAAAGAATAGCTGTCCTCGGGGCACTCAACCTGTTTTAGGAGAGAGTATATCCCAGAGCCCACACTTAACACAGAAAGATAGGTTTAAGAAATGTTCAGATATTAAATCCAGCCGGACATTTGGAGTGGCAACAGTTGCAATCTTAGGAAAACAAGTCAAAAATAGGTTTAAAATTCACTCTAGATTCTGCTAAGTTCTGTAATATGTGCTAGGAAATAAGGTACGAAATGAAAGATTTAAATTCTCAGTTTCAGAGAGCTCTATCAGATTTCTAAATTAAACACACAAAGGTTTAGTTTCAACGTAAGCCACGGAAGAGTCATATCTATGTGATTTTGTTTCAGTGTCAGTAGAAAGATTATTAAGCATGATGATGTTAATTTTGAGAAGTTATCAAATGGGAATCCTTAACTCAAAAGGTCAGGTGATTATTAAGGGCTCCCAAATGCCATTAATTCAGACTCTGTCCATTATACTCATCTGAGGAAGTTTCAGTCTATAAAGCTTGAAATATTAAACAGACCTTTCTAAGCACTTCAGAAGCATTTGTTTACATGACAAATTAATAACACTAGTTACAGATTTATCCTATTAATGAAAACAAGTTTCTCAGGACTCAGTGCATCTGCTATCCTCTGAGCAAGGCCCTGAACTCAGCTCACAAAACCCAAACATTTCTGCCTCCAAGGAGATTACATTCTCCCTCCCTTCATTTTACAGATGAGCAGATTGAGTAATGAACTGCTTATGATCACATAGGAATTAGGGGATACTTATCTGTAAGGCAGCATGGTATAGAGGATAGATCCCTGAGCTTGGATTTAGGAAGGTCCAGGTTCAAATTCCACCTTTTGGGATACGTGTGTGTATGTGTATACATACATGTACATATATGTACATGTATGCATGTATGTATGCCAATAGTGTGACCTTGGGCAAACTCCCTGATCCTCAGTGTTATCATCTGTAAAATGGGGTTAGTAATGCCGATAGAAATTTGAGCCCCAATGAAATAATGTACATGCAAACATTGAAGCTCTCTAGAAATGCCAAGTATTATTCTATCTTGGCAGTGGGCTATCCAGAGGATGTAAAAGAAACATAAACCATGGTTCCTGCCCTCAGAGTGTTGGCCTTCCACATGAGGAGGTATCACAGGCTCAGAGAATACGAGAGTTGGACGCCAGCACCCCTCCCTCATGACAAGCAGAGGGGAGCAGGCTTGAAGCACAGGTGCGAAGGGGACAGTGTGAAGAAAGGAAGACATGCAGATGCAGGAATTCCTCTACAAGGAAAAGCGAATGTCTTGGGAGCCTCAGATTTGTGCAGGGAAGGGAAATGAGCCGAGGACCCCACGTGCCACAGATGGAAAGGACCAAGAGCAAATAAGGGAGCTTGCCTCCCCAACGCCGTTCCTTGACACCAAATCAATCCAAGTTCTTATCCATCAGAACCGAGGGTTTTTTGTTTTTGCCATTCTGTTGGAGCCTTTCCCAAGTACTTAGCATGTTAAAAATGTGATTAGTTACTTGTGAACTTATGTCACTGCCTGTCTTTAGCCTTCAAGCTCTGCTAGGATCAGAGGATTATAGCCTCAGAAGGGGCTTAGAGCTCCACTATTCCAATGCAAGAAATATTCAGATAAAGCAAGCCAAGTTAGTATCGGGCAAGACTCAAGATCAGATAAGACAAGGCGGGAGTGGGATGTAAAGCACACACACCAGTTCAGAGCTACACATCAACTCAGAGTTTAGTTGAATGTAATCCAATTCAGTCAATCAACCAGCTACTTTTGACTGCATACTCTGTGCAAGGCAGGGAGCTGGTCAGCTGGGGTGGGTGGGGTGGTGGTTCATTCTCCCTTTTCTCTTCCCCTCCCTCTCTCTTCTCTCTTGCTCTCTCTCCTTCTGCCCCTCTCCCCCTCTCTCTTCCCTCCCTCCCCTTTTCCTTTCTCTTCTCTTCTCTTCTCTTCTCTTCTCTTCTCTTCTCTTCTCTTCTCTTCTCTTCTCTTCTCTTCTCTTCTCTTCTCTTCTCTTCTCTTCTCTTCTCTTCTCTCTCCCTCCCTCCTTCTCTCTCTTCTCTGTCTCTCTTTCCTTCTGCCCTTCTTCTACCCTCCCCTCCCCTCTCCCCTGCCTTACCTTCCCCTCCACCACCAACCCCCAACTCTCTGATGGACATGGGATTTCACAAATATAAGGCACCTCCTCAAACAATCCAGATCAGCACCAGTTGCCAATCTTCGTTGCTTGGGGCACTGCTCACAACCAATGTCCAGGTCTTCCTGACTCTGAGGGCAGCTTTCTCTCAACTCCAGCTTCTCTCCACCAACTGCCCTGCGGTCAGGGACTGTCTCCTGCCTCTCTTTGGTCTCCAGTGCTTAGCACAGTGTTGTAGGCATTTAAGAAATGCTTATGAACTAGGTGACTCTCTTGAACTGGCAATACACTGTATGAACAATTATTTCCTAGGCGACTGCTCGGTGTTAGGCACTGTACTAAGTGAGAGTGCCTGCCTTCATAGCTTACATTCCGCTTTGGAAGGAAGCACATGAGGAGCTAAATGTCGACTGCTTTTGCAATGACTGGAAAATGATGTGGAAGCTGGATCAAGCCAGAGCTCACCCAGCAGAACTTTGGGTCTCTTCCAGGAAGGAGTTAAGGAGGATGTCGAGAGTGTAGCTGTCTTGGTTTGGGAATGGTTTGGGAAGGGGAGGAAGCTAGGACTCAAAGCCTGCTCCATCCCCACCTCACTCTCCTCTGACAGAGATGCGCCATCTGAAGTGACCACTGCTGAGTGTCGAACACTGGCCGGTGGGGAGTCACGGGGTTCTCTATCTCACTGAAATTACGGTTAATATGCCAGGCACTGTGCCAGATACTGAGGGAAAAAAACCCAAAGGAAGTCATCCTGCCCTAATTACAGCTCTGCATGTATGTAAAAATGTTCGACAAACCTCAGAAGCCTAGGGCAGTATCTGTGGTGGCGATCACTGACAAGTGATGAGGTGCTCTGACAACGTCAGCCTGAGCCTGGGGATCCAACGGGGGCACAGCCTTTTGAGTGTCAGGAGGATGTGGCCAGTTAGCATGGACCCCTCTTGGGCGTCTGTCTGGGAGTCTGGGCTCCTATATTTCTAAAGGGCATCCCCATACCAGTGATGCCCCTCAGCCCTATCCCTGCCACAGCACTGGCAATCACTGGGATGCCAGTGACGAGGCGGACAAAGGTTAATGGACCACCTCGTTTGGTAGCCCTCATTCTCCACTTATCCACAGGCCAGATAGGAAGACAAAACAGCCACGTGAGCTTCTCCTGCGGCCCCTCTGACCTCCACCATCATTTGGAGAAATCAGCCTTGCTGGAGGTCAGACACACAGCCCTGTTTATCCTTCTCGTCTCCATGGTAACCTGCTCCCAGGCCCCTTCTGAGGAGTGATTTCCAATCGAGCTATATTGAAAGTGGCTTTCTGACATGTACAATCCTGTTCATTAGGACTGAGGAAAGACTGAAAGATTGGGAGCTAGGGGCTGGCCCATGATAGCAGTTAGAGGGGAGACAAGAGCTTTTCTATACAGCCCCCACTAAGAGGTATTTAGCGCCATCAATTTTACTGAAGGAAAAAAATACATACATACATGTGAGTGTATGTGTGTCTGGTCACATGTAGTCTAAACTGTGTGGAAAATGGCTTCATTGTCCTATTCCAAATAGTGGACTCTGTGTGTATGTCTGTGAAACACACACACACACACACACACACACACAGAGGCTGCTATTTTGGAATGAGACAATGAAGCTATTTTCATGTATTTTGAATTTTCAAATAGTTGTTGTTTTGAATATTGTATTATTTACAGTTCTGTTCCTTCAGTAGAACAGAAGCTGCTTGGGAGCAAGCATTGTCCTGCTTCTGTCTGGTACAGTGTTGAGTGCATAGTAGGTGTTTAAAAATATCCATGGGATTGAATTGGAGTTTTTGAAGGTAATTCACTGGAGTTCAAGTTAAAATTACTAAATGAATTTCTAGTAGAACATTTTCAGGAGAATTAGGAAAACCCAGTATGCCTGAAATAATAGAAATTATGCAGCTATTTTTCACGCAATTAAAACTTTGAGAAATGCGAGGCATCCATTTAGCAAACGCTTATTAAGCTCCTAATTTGGTGAAAGCATTTCGAGGTGCCTGGTGGAGGTAGAGGGTTGGACAAAGTCTTTGAAGGGCTGTCTATGGAGGAAGGATTCGATTTTTCCTGGGGGTGATCCTGGGGGGGAGTCAACGGAGCAGTGGGTGAAAGTAGCAAATATAGTAATTTCATTTCCAAGTCAAGAAAAACTTCCCGATAATGAAAGCTGCCTCATGGGAGGGGCTGCTTTGGCAGGTGACATTATTTCTCCTTGCCAGGTCAGCTATAGCAGGGAGTCCTTCATACATGGGTTGGAACAGATGGTTTTGGGGAATCTACTCTAAACTTCAATGATTCTCATGGAGTTTGTTTGATGGGTGTGTGTGTGTGTGTCTGTGTGTGTGTACGAAACAGAAACTCAGATGATCACAACACACATTATTACATAATAAGTTCACTGAAGAAAACAAAATATATTATGTGAACTGGTGGGGGAAGATTGTTAATGCCTGGAGAACCCTGGTGGTCCCCTGGCAGAGCAGGCACATCAACTGGAGTGTACTGGGCACAAGCAGCTGTATAACACTGACAGGCAGGGGCTGTGAGATTAACATGGAGGGGAAAGAGCACAGATATAACTTTGAGTCTCCCAGAAGAGACCCCTCTTACACCTAGAAATGGCCGTGAATGATCCTAGCCTGGAGTTTTATGAGAGTCAGAGAGAGAGACAGAGAGAATGGAATATCTGTTCCTTTCAGCTTCCCAGTTGGAGGAAAACAAACATTCATGACTTGGTTACCGGGCCCTTTGGGCTAGAAAAGAAATCATTGTACAAGTAAATATCTTCCCAGTTCCAGTTCAAGCTATTGCACATTTGTCATGCTTGTCACATACAAGGCAAAGAGGCAGTGTGTCCAGCATATCGAGAGCTGGCCTCACTGTCAGGGAAACAAGTTCAAATCCAACCTCAGATACTAGCTATGTGAATCACTTCTCCTCTGCCTCCTTCAGTTTCCTCCACTGTAACATGGGGATAATAACAGCACCTACCTCCCAGGGTTGTTGTGAGGATCAGATGAGTTCTTAATATAAAGCACTTAGCACAGTGCCTGTACATGGTAGGTGTTTAGTAAACATGGTGCTCTCCCCTCTCTCTTGCCCCTCTCACCAACCAGACTGGGTATCCACACAAAGTCCCCCCCCAGTATGGTGAGCTCTCAGGCAGCCTAAGGTGGGATGGACCATATACCAGGTCAAAACTTTTGTGCAATTGAACAGTGGGTTCTCCCAGTGAGTGACTGCTACCCTAACAGCCGGGCTGAGATGGGAGACCCTGTTCCCCCCAAAAAATCAAGTCCTGTCATGGACACATACTTGCTGTGCAAATTGCTGAATGCCCACAGACAATTAAGACTCTGGATTTTGAAGTAGGTGGCAATCTGGCCATGTGGAGGGTGTTCTCCACACTGAGGAAATCACAGCTCCAAACCAATGTGTCAGTGTTGGGGAGAAAAACAAGTAAATAAAGGGAAGGACAAAATTGAAACTGAAGGAAGAATGCTTGTCGTCAAGAGGCTTACCTTCAACCAAGGAACAGGGATACAACCTGTCAGCACAGCCATCAACATGACAAATCCAGAAGTGAGAAAGTACTAGGAACTCAAGGTCAGAAGAAAGCCCTCTCCATTCAGGAGCAGGCTTTGCACAAACTGGATCCTAGCTCAATGCCAGTCATGTGGTGAAGTCGGAAGGCAGTCTTACCATGGAGGGGCTCATGAATTCTTCTAAGTAGCTCCGGCACAACTTGCGATCCCAGTCATCTGTGATGTGGCCCCCATACATGATTTCCCCAAAGAGATAACGCAGATCTTCCCATGGGACCTGGGGCAAGGACAGAGAGCCACAGGTGAGCCCCCCGCAAGGCCATTGGCAGAGGCAAATGTGCCTCATCCCTAGAAAGCATTAGGCATACCTGGAGGTCTCAAAGCATTCCAAGTTGGCAGCTAGAATCCCATGATAGGGAAGTGGGACACGTTCTAAGAGAATAAGGGTTTGGACACCTCACCTACACAAAGCGATACTTCAGGAAAAGGATTTCAAAGCACCCTTTACAGAAAAGTTGAAGCAGCATGTGTACGCAGTGCACATGTATTCAAAGCATGTGGGTCTGGTATTTTAATGTTTACTGCCTTGAGAGGCAGTGATTTGCCCCAGTCCAAACAACTGGAGTCCAAATTCCATCCCGTTTCTTCTTAGTTATGTGACCTGAACCTTCTAAGGCCCAGGAATTTAACTCTTATGGGACTGTGGTAAGATGCTTCTGATGGAAGGAATCTCCACTCTCAAGATGGGGAATCCCTGTGGCTCTGGTGTCAGAAGACCTGGATTCAAATGTCACCTCTGATACGTAATTACTGTTTCACCATGGGATCCTCACTCTCTCTTCCTTAGCCTCAGTTTCTTCATCTGTAAAATGAACTGTCCTGTGTGGTCCTGTCCAGCTTCAGACTGATGACCCTTGGAACTTACAAATGGTTGTTACATCATTCTAAAAAGGATTTGCACGACCAGATTGGAATTAAGAGTGCGCCATCTGAAAAAGTTTTTTTTTTTTCTCTGATCAGGAAGCCAGTGTGGCAGTCCCAGGCCTGATGCAGACCAGAAAAGGCCACAAGTGAACAGAATAATCCATATTCCTCATTGGCCCTCTAAGAGAGAAGAGGCAGGGGGATACACAAACCCAGTTTGGCTTTGGATAGATTCAGCATTCAGCTGTCTGAGAAGGATAATCAGTGTTGATCCCCTCACTGCAGACTTAACTGTATGCTGCCTTCCCCAGGGGGAAGGTGGGGCTACCATTAATGACTGGACTATGCTTTATTCAAGAAATCACAGTTTCTCCTCTGTATTTGGCTTGGCGGGATTTGAAGGCTTTCTCCTTTACCCTTTGGCTTCCCCCGGGTTTGCAAAACATGCCAGTTTGCAATAAGCTTTACCAGACAGGAGTCTTTCTACCCTTGGGGCCCATGGGGGCCTCCCAACTGCGCAAGTAAAATTTTAATTATAGCCTTCGTTTGGTACATGATGTGATGGAGCTGAACAGGCAGAAGCTTTACGACAACTAGGTTCTGGCATGTGCTCTGTAAGCTGCCACAGACCTGAATCTGGCAGCCTCGAAGGCAGCTTTCCTTTTAAGCTGGCTTCCTCTGGTTTCAATGGTTTTTCAGTTGTGTCTGACACTCTATGACCCCATTTGAGGTTTTCTTGGAAGATATATTGGAATGGTTTGCCATTTCTTTCTCCAGCTCATTTTGCAGATGAGGAAACTGAGACAAATAGGATGAAAAGATTTACTCAGGGTCACATAGTCAGTATATGTCTGAAACTGAATCTTCCTGACTTTAGGCTCTATGCAGTATGATGCCACCTGGCTGCCCCAGTTTGCTCCAGAGGAGAATGTTAATGAAAAAATGAGTGGCCCTGCCAGATGGACTGTCCTCAAGTGCTGTAGCTCCCCAAGGGAATCACTTGTCTTTGACCTGAATGTCAAATAAAGTCCTCAAGTCACATCTGCTATGATGTTGTGGCTCTGGATTGGAAATCTGGCTCTACCACTCACTCTCTGTGTGACTAGGCAAGGCACTGGCCCTCCAGGGACCTCACTGGTCCCACATGATTACTCACATGGAGGTAGCCAGTCGTTAAACCAGCTCATCATTTTTAATTCTGTCATCTAATTGATCATCATCAGGATGACTTTTTGGACCCAGTTTTAAGACTTTACATTTATTCCTATTGAATTTCATCTTATTCAGGGAGGGTCAATGTTTCAGCCTTTTGAGGTCTTTTGGAATCTGTCATACATTGTATTAGCAGTCCCACCTAGCTTCCTGTGATATCTGCTGACCTCCCCTCCTCCAGGCCTCAGTTTACTCATTTGCAAAAGGAGAGAGATTTGATGAGTTCCCTCCTGGCTCTTATGCTGGGATCCTATGATCTAATGGCTAATGAATGACCTTCAAATGTTAGTCATAAGTAAGAGAGACATCTGTTCTTTGTAGGACTTGGGCTTTTTGCTGGCATTTTTCCCCTAAATGAATCCAACAAAAGGGCTCTTTGTGGGGAGGGAGGTGGAGCCAAGATGGCAGAGTAGAAGGATGGACCTGTAAAAGCTCTCCCTCATAGCCCATAAAATACCTGTAAAAAATGACTCTAAACAAATTCTAGAGCAGCAGAAGCTACAAAATGACAGAGTGAAAGAGATTTTCAGCCCAAGACAGCCTGGAAGGCTGACAGGAAAGGTCTATTGCACCAGCCTCAGAGCAGAATCCAGTCCAGCCTTGGCCATGCAGTGTGGCAGGAACAGGACGAGAGCAGGTTTCAGGGGGTGGAATCCCCAGCACCAGCTGCAGTTCCTAGATTGTTCAACCCACAAATGCCAAAAACAACTTCAAAGGTCAGTGAGGAAGCTCTTTTACCTGGGTGAGAAGGCAATGCAGTCTGGCCCTACCAACAGCAGCCACTGCAGTGGCAGCATCCATTTTTGCAGCCCTCCACCTAAAGACCCTGGGAGAATTGAGTTGCTGATCTGGATCTCAGCCAGGAGTGGTGGTCCCGGGGTGAGGAAGACTGCTGATGTGGTGGAGCTGGTAGAGGCTCTGGACAGGGAACTCTACTTGCAGATCCTGGGCAGAAAAGCTTGAAGTAGCTGCCAGACCAGAGCTCAAGCCAGGAGAAGAGTTTACTCTTCTCCCTTGATTGTGCCACCTTGGAGGGACTGAGAACTTACAGGTCCCTAGAATATACCTTGCTCTTGACAAAGGACTCAAAAGTCAAGTAACTGGCTGGGAAAATGCCCAAAAGAGGGAAAAGAATAAGACTATAGAAGGTTACTTTCTTGGTGAACAGGTATTTTCTTCCATCCTTTAGGATGAGGAAGAACAATGCATACCATTAGAGCAAGACATAAAGGCAAGGCTTCTGCATACCAAACCTCCAAAATAAATATGCAATGGTCTCAGCCTGTGGAAAAGCTCAAAAAGGATTTTGAAAATCAAGTAAGAATGGTGGAGGAAAAATTGGGAAGAGAAATGAGAGCAATGCAAGAAAATCATGAAAAGTGAGGCCCAAAAAAATGCTGAAGAAAATAACACCCTTAAAAGTAGACTAACTCAAATGGCAAGAGAGGTCCAGAAAGTCAATGAGGAGAAGACTGTTTTAAAAAGCAGAATTAGCCAAATGGAAAAGGAGGTTCAAAAGCTCACTGAAGAAAATAGTTCTTTAAAAATTAGAATGGAGCAGATAGAAGCTAATGACTTTATGAGAAACCAAGAAATTACAAAACTAAACCAAAAGAAAAAATGGAAGATAATGTGAAATATCTCATTGGAAAACAACCGACCTGGAAAATAGATCCAGGAGAGACAATTTAAAAATTATGGGAGTATCTGAAAGCCATGATCAAAAAAAGAGCCTAGACATCATCTTTCATGAAATTATCAAGGAAAACTGCCCTGATATTCTAGAACCAGAGAGTAAAATAAATATTGAAAGAATCCACCAATCACCTCCTGAAAGAGATGTGAAAAGAAAAACTCCTAGGAATAGTGTAGCCAAATTCCAGAGTTCCCAGTTCAAGGAGAAAATATTGCAAGTAGCCAGAAAGAAACAATTTGAGTATTGTCAAAATACAATCAGGATAACATAAGATCTAGCAGCTTTTACATTAAGGGATGGAAGAACTTGGAATATGATATTCCAGAAGTCAAATGAATTAAAATTAAGATCAAGAATCACCTACCCAGCAAAACTGAATATAATGCTTCATGAGAAAAAATGGTCATTCAATGAAATAGAGGACTTCCAATCATTTTTGAGGAAAAGACTAGAGCTGAATAGAAAATCAGACTTTCAAACACAAGAGTCAAGAGAAACATGAAAAGGTAAACAGGAAAGAGAAATCCTAAGGGACTTACTAGAGTTGAAATGTTTACATTCCTACATGGAAAGATCTTATTTGTAACTATTGAAACTTTTCTCAGTATCTGGGTAGTTAGAGGGATTACATACATACATATATATGGGGCACAGGGTGAGTTGAACAGGAAGGGACAATATCTAAAAAAATAAAATTAAGGGGTGAGAAAGAAATATATTGGGAGGAGAAAGGGAGAAATGGAATGGGGCAAACTGTCTCTCATAAAAGAGGCAAGAAAAGCTTTTTCAATGAAAGGGGAAGGAGGGAAGTGAGAAGAAAAAGTGAAGCTTACTCTCATTACATTTGGCGTAAGGAGGGAATAACATGCATACTCAATTTGGTATGAAAATCTATCTTACACTACAGGAAAGTGGGGGAGAAGGGGATAAGTCGGGTGTGGGGGATGATAGAAGGGAAGATAAATGGAAGGAGGAGTAGTTAGAAGTACATACTTTTGGGGAGGAACAAAGTCGAGAGAATAGAATTAATGGCGGGGAGGATAGGATGGAGGGAAATATAGTTAGTCTTGCACAACATGACTATTATGGAAGTCTTGCAAAGCTACACATATATAGCCCATATTGAATTGCTTGCCTTTCAGTGAGGATGGGTGGGGAGGGAGAAAGGGAGAAAAGTTGAAACTCATCATTTTAGGAATGGATGTTTAGAATTGTTCTTGCATGCAACTGGGAAGTAAGAAATAGAGGTAATAGGGTATAGAAATCTATCTTGCCTTCCAAGAAAAGAGTAAAGATGGGGATAAAGAAGGGAGGGGTGTGATAGAAGGGAAGGCAGATTGGGGGAATGGGTAATCAGAATGCAAGGTGTTTTGGGGTAGGAGGAGGGGAGAGATGGGGAGAAAATTTGAAACTCAAAATTTTGTGGAAATGAATGTTGAAAACCAAAAATAAATAGATAAACATTTTTTTTTAAAGAAGAACTTTTTGTGCACACCCAGAAACATTGTACCCAAAATGACAGAGGGACTTTAGAGGACAGCTAGTATTTACCTAAAATAAATGTTTTATATTTACTTCTCTGCGTACATCATTCATTCAATCCATCAATGAGCATTTACCAAACACCAGCTGTATACATGGGATAAAATTTGAAAACTACTTTCCAACCCGAAGACACTTTATAAATGCTAGTTCTTGTGGTTACTGTTAATATTAGTCAGACACTTTGCTAAATGTTGGGAATACAAACCAACAAAAACATAACAACCAAAAGAAAAACAATTATCTTCCTCAAGGAGGGTGCCTTCTATTGGCGATAACTAGGTACATACAAGATAGGTGACACAGTATTGGGCTAAGTTCAAATTCAGCCTCACACCCTTCCTAGCTGTGTGATCCTGGGCCAGCCCCAGTTTTCTCCGCTGAAAAATGGAGATAATCATATCACCCACTTCTCAGGGTTGCTATGAGGTTCAAATAAGATAATATTAGAAAAGCACTTAGCACCAAACCTGACACATAGTAGGCTCTTAATAAATATTTCTTCTTCTACAGAGGAGATAGAGGGTAATTTCAGAGGGGAAAAAAATGGAACACTCCCTGCCCTCAAGAGGCTTAACTTCTACTCACTTCCTGGAAGAGTGAGCTCAACTGTGACCTGATACAAGAAGCCTCTGCTGTGGTGCTGGTCAGGAAGGCACTTCCTCTCAACACTGCCTGGCTGCTCCAGCTCCTGGGAGCTTTCTGTACAAGAAGACTCATTTGTACA
Source organism: Bettongia penicillata ogilbyi (assembly GCA_023548195.1). Taxonomy (NCBI): domain Eukaryota; kingdom Metazoa; phylum Chordata; class Mammalia; order Diprotodontia; family Potoroidae; genus Bettongia; species Bettongia penicillata. The sequence goes on from JAJHZJ010000453.1 coordinate 9,150,416, forward strand.
TATACCTTGTGTGCCTCTTGAAATGTGGTCTACCCCAGTAAGATGGAAGGTCCTTGAGACCAGGACCTGACTTTCCCTTTCCTTGTATTTCTAGTGCTTGACACACTGCCTGTTGCATAGTATGGTATTTAATTAATGCTTGAGAACTGACATATTGGGAAGTCTCCAACAGCTGGTAGGTATTGGAGAAGGCCTCTTCTAGGAGGTGAGACTTGGACTAAGTCCTGAGGTAAACCAGGGAAATCAGGTAATTTAGGGAGTTTCCTGATCCCGCCGGATAGGAAAAGCCTCATATAGAAGGCAGAACCTGAACTGAGTCTTGCAAAATGTGTGCTCTTTGAGGATAGGACTGTTTCCTTTTTTGGGGAAAGGGGCAGCTGTAAACCAAAACCAGTACATTGCATATAGTGCACATCGAATAAATGTATTTTACATGGGATCTAGTCCAACACTCCCATTTTACAGATGAAAAAACAGAGGCAAGGAGAGGCCAAATGACCTCCCTACACTGGAATTGGAATCTACATCAATCACCTCCAAAATCAGGGTTCTTGCTTTTTTTATCCTGTTATTGGGTTTAGAAGAAGAGTTTTCTTGTATATGATCTTGGTGAGCAGTTCCCACCCACAGCCCTGACCCAGAAAGCATGACGCCATGTTGAACTGAAATCATTCTTTTACCTTTAACTCCAACTCAAGAGGAACGTTCCTGAGAAAGTCATAGCAAGGTGGCCTTGTTAATACATAATAATGACACGTGCAGGAAATACACCATTATTTATGCATGTGACGTGCTGTAAATTGCTTCCATCATCGGAACTAATTGGAGTGATTATTAATGCAGGGTTATGGACTGTCAGGATTGCTGTCTGTAATTACATTTGTGCAAATGCTTCATTACCTGCCTAATGAATTTGGCATATATGCACATGTAAACCACTGTTTTTGTTAACATAATGAAGGACATTTTTTTCTCTTTTTTTTTGCTTAGCTGCTTATGTGGAACTGGTCTGACCTAGATTCTGAAGTTCAAGGCTCCAGAACTGAAGAACTTTGATCAGGTTCATTTTCCCACCCCCAGGGGCTGATGTATACTTCCATAGCTGCTAAGAAAAGTAACTGCCTGTGGGATGGACATCCAGTGACTGACAGGAAGCCCTCTCACTTCCCCGACTCTTCCCCAAAAGGTTTATTGACCAGTCCCTCCTACCGTGGCATTAGCTTCTAAGTAGTTGTAGAGGATGTTGGCACAGATGTTGAGATCTCCAGGGTTGAAAGGGTAGCTCCTATTCCAGCCCTGGGGTCCAAACTTCAGCCTCCCAGCCACACAGGCATGGAAATAGCACAGGGAGAAGAGGATGCTTTTAAATTCCTGGTCCTTGGAGCATGATTCTAGGCTGTCCTAGAAGAAGGGAAAAGGAAAAGCTGGAGCCAGGTCCTGAGAATTTCTCAACCTTGCAGCTAGGATTTTTCTAGGCTAGGGTGAAGCAAAGATACGTAATTCAGTCACTTAATAACCAGATGACTCTGGGCAAGTCAATGAACCTATCTCACTCAGCCTGTTTCCTGATCTGCAAATTGGGAGCCATAAAAGCTCCTTCCTCCCAGAGATGTGGTCAGAATCATACACACATGCATACACACAACACACACATACATATATAAGTACATGGTTTGGCACATTTTAAAACTCTGTAAATGCTGTATTTACTTATATAGGAAGAGGTGACAAGCTCACCAATAAGCCTTTCTAGAGGATATCTGCCTTGAAACATAGGACAAGAAAGCAAGGGCTGAATTTTGAATCTTGGACACTTGAGTTCCAAACTCAACCATTGCATTTACTCTATCCTGTGACAGTGGGACATGTAACCTCTTGAGCCTTGGATCTTAATGTGCCAAATGAGGAGGCTGGACAAGACGGTGTCTCATTCCAGATCTATGCTCTTAAAAAAAGAGGATGGTGATTATCTGAGTGAGTCAGCAGAATAAGAAATTATCTGCCTTTGTCAACTCAAGTCAGCAAGACTTTACTTAGCATCTACCATATGCCAAGGAGCTGTGCTGGGGCTGGGGACACAAAACCAAAAATCAAAGTATCTGTTTTAGAGAATTTATATTCTATTGGGAGGAAGGAGCCAGGACAAGCAAGTAAAAAAAAAAATAATAACAAAATTCATCTGGAAGAACAAAAGGTCTAGAATATCAGGGGAGTTCATAAAAAAGGAAAAAAAAACTATCTGGTGCTGCCTAAGAAGTAGACTTGTGGATCAGTGGGATAGATTAGGTACACACAACACAGTAGTAAATGTCCATAGTAATCGAGTGTTTGGTCAACACACAAATCTTAGCTTTTCATACAAGAATTCACTAGCTGACAAAAACTGCAGAAAACTGGAAAAGCATGGCAGAAACTTGACATAGACCACCATCTCACAGCTCATACCAAGATAAAGTCAAAATGGGTACATAATTTAAACATAAAAAGTGATAGCATTGTCAAATAAAGAAAGCATGAATAGTTTGCCTGTCAGATCTATGGATAAACAAGAGTAAACAGAGCATTATGGAATGTAAAGTGGATGATTCTGATTATATTAAATTAAAAAGATTTTTCACAAACAAATGTAGCCAACGGAAAAAAGGAAGAAGGAAAATAAAACTGGGAAAAAAGTTTTGCAACAAGTATCTCTGATAAAGACCTCATTTCTCAAATATGTAGAAAAATGAGTCAAATGTATAAGAATACATGTCATTCCCCACTATATAAATGGTCAAAGAATATGAACTGACAACTTTCAGATGAAGAAATCAAAGCTATCCATAGTCATAAAAAAATATTCTAAATCATTGTTGATTAGAGAAATGCAAATTTAAACAACTCACACCTATTAAACCACTTCACACCTATCAGACTGGTTAATACCACAGAAAAGGAAAAAGATAAATATTGGAAAAAATTTAGGGAAATTGGGACACTAATGCATCGTTTGATGAAATTGTGAACTGATCCAACCATTCTGGAGAGTAATTTGGAACAAGTCCCAAAGGACTATACATACCCTTTGACTCAGCAATACTACTATGAGATTGGTGTTCCAAAGAGATTAAAAAAAGGAAAAGGACATGTGTGTACAAAAATATTTAGAGCAGCTCATTTTGTGGTGGCTAAGCATTAGAAATTGAGGGGATCTCTAGCAGCTGGGGAATGGCTGAACAAGTCATTGTATATGATTGTGATGGAATATTACTGTGCTATAAGGAATGATGAGTAGGATGATGTCTGAAAAACTTGGAAAGACCAACATGAACTGATGCTATGTGAAATGATCAGAACCAGGAGAACATTATACACAATAACAGCAACATTGTAGGGTGATCACCTGGGGAATGGCTTACCTCTTCTCAGCAATACCTTGATCTAAGACAGTTCCAAAAAAGCTCATGATGGAAAATGCTATCCACATCCAGAGAAAGAATTGATGTACTCTGAATGCAGACCAAAAAATATTATTTAAAAATTTTCTTTTTCTTGGGTTTGGAGGGGTTCTTTTGGTCTGTCTTTTCTTTCACAACATGACTAACATGGAAATATTTTTTGCATGATTGTGTATGTATAACCTATATCAAATGGCTTGCCTTCTACATGAAGGGGGAGAGAAGAAAGGGAATGAATTATGAACTAAACATTTTCAAAAAGAAATGTTAAAATCTATATTGTAATTGAAAAAAAATAAAATATTGAAGTAAAAAAGGAATGAATTTAATCCCTATAGTACCAACAGTGGAATCCAAACAGCATAGATAAGACTCACATAGAAACAGGTGCACATTGATTGGCAAAGCCACGAATTAGCATTCCCTGTGCTCCCTCCAACCCACCACTTCGTTGTCTATATGTTATTATAAGTACCGAACTACTTTGGTCATTTTTTTTCTTTTCTGGCCACTTTTCAGGGCTAAAACCCACCAGAATAATATCCATCTTTCATCCTCCTAAGTCCAAATAATCATAGTCAGGGACAAACCTTTCTGGGGGGTACCCCTGCCATTCCACAGGCCAACAAGCACTTTCCAAGCTGAAAGTGTCTTTGGACTAAAAGCTAGAACCTGGAGCAGACTGAGCAAGGAGACACTTCGTTCCTGGAAGTAGGCTCACCTGTCTCATGAGTATGGCCCTGGTAGCAGCATATCTCCAGTGACCCCCGTGCTCACCACCATCCATTTTGTATGCACAATTACCTGTTCTTTCCTGCATAAGTTTGTAGACAAAATCTAGTCTCCTTTTATGGGGAAAACTGGGCCATCTGGGTATGAGAAGAGCCAAGATATGAGTTCTTTTAGGCAACTTTTAGAAGAAGAAGGTGCAAGGGCTAATGGGGCACAGGATATTGGCAGCATCCTACAAGAAATGGTTCTTTCCACTTTGAACTAAGGGCATTGAGGGTGAGGATGGTTTCATTTCTGTCTTTATATTTGGGGTGGCTAACAGAGTGCCTGGCATATAGTAGGTGCTTCATAAATGCCTATTGATTGATGGGTTGATTATGGCATAAGGTGGAACCATAATTCTCAGGTACTCAGGAACATGACTTCTTTGACCTGGTTGAATTCACAGACAATCAAGAGATCACTTTCAAAAAGTGACCTTCCTTCCCTCTGAGGTATTTATCTAGTTATTTAAATGCTGTTTCTACCATTAGAATCCTTGAGAGCAGAGGTCATACTTTTTGCCCTTTTTTTATCCTGAGGGCTTAGCACAATGCCAAACATACCAGTCATCATTGCAAAATGGGTACACTCTTTTCCCAGCATCAGGGATTTGGGGATTCTCCCATGGGCTGACTTTGGTCACCTTTGGAAAAAAGGAGTCAACTTGCTAAAAATAGCAAAATGAAGATGAGAGCCTCCAAGTTTAATTCATCCCTCTGCAAACAGCAAAGGTAAGGGACAGAAAACTGTGCTGATGCAAAGAATTTGGCTCTGGAGGAAGCCTTCGATGTTTCTACCTGATCAAAATTGTAGAGGGCTGCATGCAGGTTGGCAAGCATGCCTGTGGGGGGCTCATTGGTTATTTTAATAGAGTTCTCCAGAAGACCTTGAGGGATGCTGTGTTCCTCAGAGGTTGGTGCTGGCTCTGCACTCATGAAGACTCTGTAATCCTGGTGGCTTTCTGGGCCAAGCCGCTCCAAAAGTTTCTCCAAGGTCCCCAGCCACTTGGCAACCAAATGGACATTCTAGAAAATAAGGTGACATTCACTCTTGGTGATATGGAAATGTTTGTTAGAAAAGCACTGTGGTATATCAGAAAGGACACTGAACTTAGGGACAGAGGAACAGGATCTGAATCCTGACTCTCTCTCTGGGACTCTGGAACCACCACTCATGCCTCAGTTTCCTCATCTGTAAAATGAGGAGACTCAGCTCTCTGATCTCTAAGGTTCTTTCCATTTTTCCCCTCATAGGGTCAAAAGTCTTCAGAGGCTAGCTGGCTCAACCTCTGCATTCTACAAATGAGGAAAGTGAGGCTCAGAGAGATGAACTCTGCTAGCTGCTGCCTTTGGGATCTTGGATATATCGCTTTAGTGCCTTTCTTCCACTGTGAAATGAGGGGTTTGGACGAGTTGGCCTCTGATGTCCCATCCAGCACTGAGGAGATTATCTGAGGGTCATACAGGCATTGAAATCTTAGGTCTGCAACACTTCCATTCCTCAATAGAGAAATGGAGCATTTATTAAGTGCTTACTGTATGATAGATCCTATGCTAAGTGCTGGGGCAGCAAATACAAGGAAACAAGATGGTCCCTCCCTCCAAGGAGCCACCATTAGGATGGACGAAGGTGACATAAGGGAGACCAAGAAGGGAGGTACTGGGGGGGAGCGCTGGTGATGGGAGGTGACAGACAACAGATCTATGGCATTTAGCCCAAGGCACAAGAGGCTGCCTTTATGTATAGATAGTCATTCAGCAAACATCTGTCCAGTGCATGCTACAGTAGCAGGCCCCACTTGTGTTCAACTCTCTGTGATCCCATGTGGGATTTTCTTGGCAGAGATATTGTGCAGGATGCCTTCTTGGCAGAGATATTGTGCAGGATGCCTGGTTCTAGAATGCCTGAAGGATCCTAAGGCCCTTTCTTGGGAGGGCACTCTAAGTATTGATACCACCATTTTGTAGAGAAGGAAATCATATCTCAAAGAAGTTGAATGCCTCATCATACAGCCAGGGAATGTTGGAATCATAACTCGAACTCAGGCTCAGCTCTGAGGCTTCCCCTGGCACCACATCAGATTAAACTTAAGGAACAGCAGTGACTTTGGGCAAGTGATTCATTTTTCTGATGAGGAAACTGAGGTCCAGACTGGCTGAATACCTCCCTGAAGTCATGTGCACAGGATGGAGCAGAGCTAGACTATGAACCCAGGTCATTGGGCTCCCCATCCAGGGCCTCTCTCCCATTCTCCACTGAGGAGCATCATCTTAGCAGAGTTCTGCCTGCTAGCTCTCTCCTGGTGAGGAGGGAGAGCAGCACCTTGCCTAGTGCCTAGCATGAGTTAGGTACTTAATAAATGCTCATTGACTGAGTGACTGATGGATTCTTTCCTAGCACAGCTCTGGAATCCCTGCCTCCAACAGGCCTATTCTAGGTGGTTATCATTCTGGCCTTCTAAAAGTTACTTTGAGCATACATTATGTTTCTTTATATGTGTAGTTATTGTACTGCCCAGGAGACATAAGATCCTTCAAAGCAGGCAGGATTTTGTTTCCATCTCTGTAATTCCTGCCCTGGATACTCAGGGATAGGGACAGGGCCCATGGGTTTCTTAGTCTAAGAAATGCCAAGATGAGTTGCCTCCCTCTATTAAAGTAGGTTGGCACCTTTTCTGCAACAGCCAGGTAGCACAGTGGGCATGGAGTCAGGAAGATCCAAGTTCAAATTCTGCATCAGATACTTATTAGCTATAGGAACCTGAGCAAGCATTTAATCCCTTTCTGTGTCAGTTTCCTCAGCTGTAAAATGGGGACAATAATATAAACCCCTGTCACAGGTTTATTTTGAGGAGCAAATGAAATGACCCAGAACCAACCTTAGAATGCTCTTTAAGTGCTGGCTGGCATTATTATCATTATAGCAATAGCATTCTTAGTCTTATGGAGAGGTTACGGTCACCAGAATCCCAAGCAGCCAATGTCTGAAGAAGACCCTGAACCACCCAGGTCTTCCTTCCTAGCTCTCTTGTGGGAACACTGTCGGGGCTTCACAAATACATATTAAATTGGGGAACTTATTAACGACAATGGTCACAGTGCAGCTCAGATCAGGGGCTGACATTCATTTCTTTGCCATAACCTCTCACAATGGGTACCAGAAGAACCCTCCCCACACACAGCTCCCTCCTGGCACTTTGCACACGTACTTGGAGAATAACCCAGTGTCCTTCCTTGGAAGCTTTCTCCAAGGCCACTTCGGCGATGGTCTCCTGACCCTGTCCTAAGGATATGTTATGGAACTTTCCGGAATCAATGGTAAAGCCCAGTTTTCTGCCTGGGGGAGAAAGTGAGGAGGAGGGAGAGAGTCAAGGAACAAAATAAGAGCATGAGCTATCTAATTTCTCTCTGACACCATTGGTACAATCTCCCAGGCCTTCACTTCCCCCCCTTTCTGAGGTATCCAAACTAAATTCCTTACAATCTCAACAAGCAGATGCTGTGAGCTCTCCATGGTGGCCCCATTGCCATATTCAAAAAGCCTGCAGAAAGTGGTGCCTTTGGTTTTATTATAATGGGGAATTTGCCACTTCAAGAGATGGTGGGCATTGTTACCTAGCTTCTTAAACTCTTCCAGGGGGACTGAGCCTTGCCTTGCCTTGTCTTTTTTTTTAAAGGAGCAACATGTGGTAGATGTCGCCTCATTTTTGTAACTGATTGGTTTGGTGGGAAAATGCACCACCCTCTCACCTTGTGAGGCCTGAGTTTAAATTGAGCACAGTTAGGTCACAGCTGTATTAACCTGGTATTCTCGGTACAGTCTGTGGGGAATAGTAATCCAGCACACAAAGCAAGCAGGCCCTGCACAATGGAGTACCCTGGCTATAATGACCAGTATTTAGTCACAGGAGGAGGGGGCTCGAGATTACATGAGCATGGAGAAAATTGCCCTCTGGCCCTCCTTGAGTCAAAAGGTAGACAGCGGCACAAAGCCCCAGAACATTGTGCCAAGCAGAGGAATGTGCCCTCGGAAAATTTCTTCAGATCACTGGGTGATTATCTTTGTGGTCTCCAGATACCCCATTTACAATAAGCAGAAAAGGAGCAAAGGTAGATGCAGGGAGAGAGAGAGGGAAGAAAGGAGGGGGAAAGAGGGAGAGAGAGAAGAAGAAGGAAGAAGAGGGGGAGAAAAAGGAGACAAAATGGAGAAGAGAGAGAGGAGAGAAAGAGAGAATGAAAGAGAAAGAGAGGAGAGGAAACAAGGCAGAGAGACAGGGAGAGAGAGTGATAGAGAGATGGAGAGACAGAGTCAGAGAGAGGAGAGGACATACACATGAGACAGACTGACCTCAGGAGTGAGGGGTAATGGGACAGAACCAGCCCTGCTTACTGATTATGAATGGAGGGAGAGAACTAACCCCACCCCCCCTGCCCAGAACCTCACCAAGGACCTCCACATCCTTGAGTGCGTCGACCCCTGGGGAGAGGATGAAGAATATGGGGGTGATCGGGCTGCTCTCCTCGTAGGACTTTCCTAGATCCAGTCGGGGCCCTTCCACGTACTTGGGACCTAGCTTTTCCTCCACAAAATTCCTGTTTCCAAGGAAAAGGAAGGGTGTTAGTGAACAGGAGTCACTTTATCATGGGTCCCCGAAAGATCTGAGAATCGATGCTTTCGGCCAGGAAAAGAAGGTTTCCTATTTAATGGCTGAGGTGTTTTTGGTTCTAATCTGTGACTTCTCAGTTAAAGAAACCCCCCGTGTGGAAGCTCCACTCTGCTGAGACAGCTGAGTCTCTGAGGCTGCCTGGGAGCTGTGAGAGGTCGCTCTTTGCCTGCAGTCATATAGACCCTCTGAGTCAGAGGCAGAACTTGGCCCTCTAGTCCCACCGTCATTCCCCTTCACTCTCTGTGCCAGTCCTGCCAGCTACTTCTTGTGCCCAACATTCCATTTTCTGACTGCACGGATGCCTTGCCCCCTTCCCATGCCTTCTCCCTCCTCCTCTCTACTGCAGAACCCACAGGTGCTGCCTCCTCCCTGAGGCACCTCTTGAGCCTCCACATTTTGGGCACTTTCTTTGCACACCTTTTGCATTTACATTTGGGTGCATGTTGCATCCCCCTCTGCACATTCCATCCCCCTTCCCAGCAGACTGTTGGCTTCTTGAGGACAGGGACTGTTTCATTTTGGCCCCAGTGCCTGGCATACAGTAGGCACTTAATAACCACTTATGGATCACGATGACAGAAAAAAACGGAGCATCTCTTAAAGTCCACAAAGTTTTCTGCTTTTATTTTGTTATGGTGGAAAAAGCTCCAGGCTTCTGGGCTGCTCCATGAGGGAGATTCATCTTTTCCTTGACAGGCAAAATCTTTAGATGGGAACAGAGGCAGCTGAACTGGAGTGACTGCTGGGATGACACCCATTCCTAACCTCTGAACTCTCGGGACACTCATCTCTCTTCCAAATGGGCTTCCATCTGTTTCCTCCCCCTGGGGATGCGGCTCTATTTTTCTGGAGGGTTGTATAAAATTTTGTGTTTTACCCAGTTTCATAAGCATTCATATCAAGGCCCTATGCACACAGTAAGTACTTAATAAACTAAAGCACTTGACACATTTAATGCTTAACAAATTTAATTATGAATGCTTGATAAATGCCTAATAAATTTAAGAACTTTGCCAGCTGCCTGACTTTACATCATTGTGGGCTCCTCACAACCTCGTCAAACTCAATTCCAGGTATTGACCTGAGTGTCTGATCTGCCACTCAGGGGTATTTCTAGGGGTGTTCCCACTCCAGCAACAGTGGGCCATGATACCTGAGTGCATAGGTCATCCGGTCAGGCCGCATGGCTCTCAAGATGATCAGCTTTTGCAAAGAACTTTTATTTTTCCATTCCTGAGGGAACTTTTCTTTTTCTGGGCTTTCGGATTCGACCCACTTTTTCCATCGCTTGGCAGACCCTTCTACGTCTCGGTCCAGGCCCCGGAATTCTTCCATTCGGGAAATTGCCTGTAACAGATAAGGGATGGAAGGAGATGGAGAAGAGGGGAGGAAGGGGAAGAGTCTGGGCATTTGTGTGGGGGCTTTCTGGTCTGGAAACTCTTTCCATTGACATCTCCTCTGCAACTTATCACTTTGGAAAGGTGACAGGGCATGGAGAGGTTGGGTCATCGGCACAGGATCACCCAGTTGATATGGGCAGAAGTGGGATGTGAATCCAACTCTCCCTCACTCCAATTTGAGCTCTCCATCTTCCAGCCCACATTGTCCTCATTTGAATGATCAGCCCTCTTTCATCATGATGCTAGACTGTCTCTGTCACAGGTGTCCAGTGTTGAAACCCCTGACTTGTCATTTACAAATATGAAACAATATTTGATTCTGGCAATTATTTTCCTTACAAAAATCTAATAAGGTACAAAAAAAACCAAAAACCAAAAAACCCCGCTGGGGTCTAATTGGAGCGATTTTCATTTCAAAGAGCTCGTCTCCATTTTTTTTGAAGATGAGAACCATTGCCATACAGCCCCACCTGGCCCTTCCTCTCCCCCACTATCTCTCCTCCCCCTACCCCTGTCCCAGCACCTCAAGTGCAAGACTGATAACACCAGCATCAGGGATCTTGATTTAAATCCTGTTTCTTCCACTTGCTCACTATGAGACCCTGAGGGATTCACTTTGGATTCTCGCTTTTCAGCTACAAGTGGCCTCAGAAGCCTTCATTTTACACAGAAGGAAACTGAGGCTCAGCCTGGTAAAGTGATGCTGTCTCAGTTGCATGAGGGAGCAGAACTGAAAGCCCAACAGTGGGGGACTTGGGTGTCAGAGCCATTTCTGCCGATGAAATGGGGCCTGACAGCTTCATTGGCTCTCCTGGGCTCCATCTACAAACCAAAGAGAATTCTGATTTGAAATAAGATTTGGAAATTACAAAACAATCTTTGTAACGTACCTTAATAGCGCTCCATGACGGCGTCGTTAGGAAGTCCACGGGGCTCTGGTAAGTGTGTTCGACTGCGTAGCGAAGCAGGAAATCCAATTCAGGGCCTTCTATCTCTTTATTTCGCAGCAGAATCTTGACAGTACACAAAATGGAAAAAAAAAGTCATTAGGTTTTCCTCCCAGCCACTCCTCCCTTACAGCATTCACCGCTTAATCGGTGGGAGTGAATAAGCAGGACCAAGTGTGCTAATCGGAGAACTTCACCAGCTGTACCTTCTCCCGCTTCCCAAAAGGGTTTTCAATGGTGCCAATATTTTTAAACCAGTAATGAAAATCTAATTAAAAAAATAAAAAAGGCATCACTGATGAAGGCAGAGCAATTCCAACTCCTCAGTACCTGTTAGCAAAGGGTAGGGAATGATTCTCTACAGGTAGAACTAAATGAAAGAACTTACCTTAGCATGTGTGGTACCAAGGGCAAAAACAGTCAGCATCCACTCAGATGAACCCCCCTGCCCCAGAAGGCAAGGCTGACCTTATGTGTTGTTCCTCCAGCAGAAATTCTTTGGGCTGGGCATAGAAGATCAATCTTAGTGGGGGGGCTGAGAGCTAATAGAAGGGGTAGGGATTTAGCAAAGTATCTGGGATGGGGTGAATATAAGGCATAGTTCATTTGTGATTAGGCAGCATCCAGAGAGCATGGGCTTAGCTCTACAAGGGACATGGGAGGTCATCTATTCTAACCTCCTCATTTTACAGATGGGGAAACTGGGGCCTGGGGAAATCCAAGGATTTGACAATATTACACAGGTAATCAGTAGCTGAGCTCAGACTTGAACCTAGGTCCATCGGTCTTACATTTAATAGACAGGATAGTTGCCTTCAAGTACGGGAAAGAAAAGTTAGCCTTGTCCTGGTTGGCACCAGAGGGCAAAGTAATGAGAATTCAGAAAGGCAGATTTAGGACTGATGTCAGGAAGACTTTCTAATCACGGGAACTATCCAAGGATGGACTGGGCTGCCTTGGAAGATGGTGACTTCTCTCTCAGTAGAAGTCTATAGCCCCTTGTCAGGTACAATGATATGTTACGGTGGGAGACTCCTTTTGGTGAACCATTTGGACCAGATGGTTGTTGGTAAAACCTGGAATAAGCTTAGAACTTGAGTTCTTGACCACAAGAGTAATCACACATAGATTATGTCTAGAGTAATAATTACTTTCTACTTTTCAAATGGGAGGATGATGATGCTCTCAATTTGATTTCATAAAATGAATTACACAACTGAGTAAGTAAATCTTAGTTTATGGAAACCTATCCAGTCAAGCAATGTATAAGCATTTACTAAAAGCTAACTATGTGTCAGGCACTGCAGATGGTGCTGGACTCCAACACAGAAGACAACATGCATAGAGAGAGGGAATACATAAAATCCAGACAAAACAAGAGAAAGTAACCTTGGGGATGGGGAGGGAGTTGCTGAGGATCTGGGGGCATAGGAGGAGGAAAAAAGGCCTCCTAGAGAAGGTGGGACCCGAAGTGAGTCCTGAAGAAAGCCCAGCATTGCCAAAGGCAGAGATTGGGAGAAAGTGTATTCCAGGCATGGATGATAATGATGGGCAACCATGTGTTAGGGAAGCCAAGGAGGCCACGATGTCTGCACCAGACAGTGCATGGAGAGGGAGCAATTTGTGAGAAGGTGGAAGAGGAAGGAAGGGTCAGATTAGGGACTGGCCCAAGGTCACACAGGCAGTAAATGGCAAAGCTCTGGCCCCAGATTCCAAATTCCCTCCCCTCCCCCTACTGCCCTATTGACCTCCCTGTCTTATGGTGTCTTTTACAGCTTCCTCTTCTTCCATTAACCATTCTCACTGGAGCCTCTGAAGGAGAGAAAATGGGACTAGACACAAGACTAGGCTTTGGCAGCTGAGATGGTGAGGCCTGGGCTGCCATGTTTGCACTCTACTGGTCACTAGGTCAATTTAGCTGGTCCCATTTAACATAGCGGTTGTTGCTTGGTCATTTTTCAGTTGTGTCTGAGTCTTCCTACTGGAGCGGTTAGCCATTTCCTTCTCCAGCTCATTTTACAAATGAGGAAAATGAGGCAAACAGGGTCAAATGACTTGCTCAGGGTCACACCACTAGAAAGGGTCTGAGGCTGGATTAGAACTTGGAAGATCATCGGCCATTCTGACTAGAGGCCCAGCACTTTGTGTGCTGTGGCGCCTCCTAGCTGCCCCATTTAGTACAGTTAAGATGATAAAACACTGTGACCTCATTAGGTGAAAGATAATCTATTCTCTTTCTCACCTCTTTAAATAGCTGTAGGATGACCAGAAAAAGCTGGAAAGGTGAGTTGGTTGTGCATCCTATCCCTCAAGCCTTCTGAGCCTTGGGACTAGAACAAGCCTAATGATTAACCTGGTGAACTGTGGAGCAGAAAACTTCCAGGAAATAGTGGTTTTTGAGCTTTCCCTGGGGCAGAGGTCTGTTCGGCAGTGGGTCTGGAATTCTTAGGACTGGTCTAGAGGAGATTCCTTGAGGGATGGTTTGTGGGAGGAACTGCTTAATAAATACCTGTCATCCTCCCATCCATCCATCCATCCATCCATCCATCCATCCATCCATCCATCCATCCATCCCTAAACTAAACTCTTCAGCCTACAGCAGACACCTTAAGGAGTTACCATCAGGAAATGATCAGATACCCAATGCAGCCCTAGACTACATCTCTGGATACAGCAGAGCAGCCCACACATTCACTTGACTGATTATTACAGGAACCTTTGCTGGACACTCTTTCCTACCTGAAAAGTCATCTGAGAGAGGAAGGTGAGCTTGTCCTTCTCAAACAGTGCCTGGCTGGTATTAAGGAAAACAGAGTAGGTGATGCTTTCCATCAAGTTGGAGATGCGCTCCTGGGTGTCCTCTGCCTTTCTCGACTGCCTGATGGCTTTATGGAAGAGGGTGTTGAAAGCCTGTGGATGGGTGAAGTTTCTCTTAGGAAGTTCTCTGCAATGGTTAGCCCATGGCATTCAGGCTGGGGAATCAGGGTATTTTGTGGAGACAAAGACAAGCAGGCAGGAGGAAAGAATTCTTGGTTCTTAGCCATTTAGGTTCTAGCATACATTTCTCCTCTGTAATGCTTGTCAAGTCTGGGCTATGCCTGCATTGATTTCCATCCCTTGAAAATGGGGCCAATAATGAATATGGGACTTTGTTTTGCTTGGCTCTACTCTTTTGTTTTCTAATTATTGTAGAGGAAGATGAAAGGGAGGGAAAATAAATTCTTGTTAATTGAAAAGAAAATAAAAAAAATCAGGCCAATGCTGTCTCAGGGGTACCCCAAATCTCAGGCACTGAATGGTGGGGGAAGGGGAAGAACCCCTGTCATCGGGCTGATTGGTGGCTCTAGCTGCTGGTGCTAGAAGACTTCCTCATACTGTAAACCACAAATGTCACCCACCTTCTCCCCTTGCCTGCTCTCTGTCCATCTCCCTCTGTCTCTCTATCTCTGTCTTTGTCTCTGTCTCTCGCTCTCTCCCTCCCCGCCCCTCTGTCCCACCCCTAATTTTTCTGTGACTTTTCCCCCCTTGAGGAGAGTGCAATCTGACTACAGGCTTCTTCATGAGACCAGGAGCCCTTCTACTTTTGTCCCTGTTGCCTATACTCAGCACGGTGCTTGGCACATTTAGGTGTTTACTAAATACTTGCTGGTTCTGGGCTCTCTGTATGCGAAGCAGCATGGTAGGGATTGGAAGACTGAAAACAAGCCAAACAAGCCCACAGCCTCCTTGCCCCCTTCCACTCTGGGAATTCAGCACATGCACAGAGGAGTAAATCCCAAGCATACAGAAAAATTAATACAAAGTCAAACCTCTGTTTTGGCGGATGCAAAAACGTCCTCTTTTGTCATCCCTCGAGTGCAATTAGCTGACTTGTTTTGTGGAAAATTAGAAACGTAAAATGGTAATGAGCCTTCTGAGCACAAGTGGGGAAGGGGCTGGGCTAGGGTGGGGGCAGAGGAGCTGTTTCCATACCTCACAGGGCCTCTGCATGGCAGCCTCTGCTTTGTAAGAGCAAACCCTGGGCTTCCAGAGGGAAGCAGGCTAACATGTCATCCTTTACAAGGGCACTGGCAAACATAACCTCACCTTCAAAGAGAACTGGTAGAGGGGGCTGATTTTCCGGAGGTCGCTGACCACAAAGTACAAAAGGGCTGCTCTGCTGGCCACTGGTCTGTAACAATCCCTGGCTTCGTTAATTTGGGCTTCATTCTCTTTGCCTTCGGCCACCTGGGTTGGGATACATTTAGAAAACAAATCAGCTCATTCTTGGTACCTCCTGTTATGACCTGAATGAGGAAGTGACACATTTAAAATGAGAGATCAGGACGGACATAAAATATGGACTGTGGACCGAGCCAGATGCTGGAGCATCTCAGACATAGATGCATTCATACACTCAAACATGCGCTGTTATTTTGTTGTTTAAACAGAGCAGGGAGAGAGAATGGAGAGTAGGTCTGGCTGTTAGAAATGGTGAGGGCAAGGTGGCACAGAGCAAAGAACCAAGATCCTAGGGTCAGAGGACCAGGGCTCAAATGTAAACTTGAATAAGTCACTTATACTCTGGAGTCCTGGTTTCCTCATCTGTGAAAATGAAGGGGGTTGCATTAAGGTGACTACTGACTTCAGAAAATAACAAAAATAATGGCTATTAGCTCATTTTATCCTTACAACAACCCACGGTAGGTGGGTGCTATTATTATCCCCATTTTATAATTGAGGAAACTGAGGCAAATAGAGGTCAAATGACTTGTCCAGGATCACACAGCTTAGTAAAGGTCTCAGGTCTTCCTGATTCTTAACCATGAGGTTGTCCTGTAGTGCCATGAATTATCTTACATGTTCTCATTCTGACTGTTTATGTTGTTGGGCAGAGTTGTGGCAGACTTATAAAGATACACAAGGTGAGCCGTCACAGAGGAATTGCAGTGTCCATCGCTAGAGGGAAGGCCCATGCTGGAAAGAGCATATCCTTTGTGGGTATTAAATTATGGAAAGAAAACAAGCTTGATGTTGATACTGTGGTTGTTTGCGATTTGCCAGGGAGAGGGGAGAGGTTGTTTAAAGGGGCCTCTGACTTGTCCAGCCTCAGCTTATAAACACTTCCTTGGACCCAGGAATGCCTATTAAAATGCTGCTGGGTGAATTTCATGCCAACAACTTTGTTGGCCAGCAAGGTATTCTAGTCCAACCAAGGTCAATAGTAAATACACCCAATAACTGCACTAGACTAAAAAGGGGAGGGGGGAAGCTTTTCTGTCAGTCTTGACTATCTTCTGTAGTTCATAGGAAAGTCCCAGAGAGTTTTATTTAGATTGGGCCTCTGGGTTAGCCTCTGGGCATATTCAGAGCTTCCATAAAAGAAAAGCTAGCTCATTCATTTCTATCTGAGTAATTGAACATTTGCTTCTTTTCTGCAGGACTAGATTTTGATCAAAGACATCATATTTTTCCAAGCCCTTCCCCTCCTCTGCCTGGAGTCTTTTCTGAGATCTGCCTAATCCTGGGGGTCCTGAGAGAGGACACAGTGATATATAATAGAGAGGGATGTCTGGAACCTCCCAGAGGCAGGACAATGGAACAGAATAACTGAGGGGTGGGGAACATGGGAGCTGTCCTCCCCAATTTGGAGGCCTGTCACTTGCAAGAGGGATTAGCCTTGTTCTTCTTGGTCCCAGAGGGCAGCAGAACCAGGAGCCATGCGAAGATGCAGATTTAGGCTTTTATGTTAGGAAAAGTCGTCTTGCAGGGGAATGAGCTGCCTCAGGGGCCGCTGGGCACCCCTCCTCAGAGCAGTCTGGTTGTGACTCCAGAGGGATGTTATAGGGGAGACATTGGGGTAGACTGTGGCCGCTGAGCTCTTCTAACTCAGAAATTCTCCAATTTTAAAAATTGATTTCAAAGCTAGGATCTTACTTTCTGTACTACCCTGAGCCTTCCCATGGAGACAGAGAGCTGTGTCTAGGGGGCCTGCTGGTCTCTAGTTTCAGGGTTAGGATTCTTAAAAATTCAGTATGCTTGAAAATTTTGTGTTTGACCTGCAAAAACATGGCGGCCACTGGGCACTCGGGAACCCCTACTGGGGGCTGGAGAGGCTGTGGGTTAGGGCTGGAGGCCTCAGAGCCAGTACTGATAAGTCCTCCTGTCCCTGAAGATCTTTGCTTCTCTTCCCCAGCTCCCAGAAAGCTCAGGACACATTCTCCTGAGCAATGGGCTGTCACAGAAAGACTGGATAAAATCTTGGAGCTGGGCGGGACCTCAGGGGCCTCTGACTGGTGCCTCCATTGTGATAGCCGGAAGGGACCCAAGAAACCCTCTGATCACACCCAGTTACTCTACAGATAAGGGAGCTGAGGGACATAGCCAAGGTTTATGGGCAGTAAATGTCAGAAGTGGGCTTTGAATCCTCCCCTCTCTTTGTGTTTCTCTGTCTCTATCTCTCTCTTTAGAAAGGAAAGCCCAAAGGGGTGTGGGTATACACATACACACAAACATAGGTGTGTGTTATTGGAATTCGATACTCAAGATGAGAATGCAGATTTTCTCATTTTGAGTATTGAATTCAATCCCACATGTGAATACATGTGTGTATACATGTGCACATATCTACATACTAATACATGCATATGTATGTATACATGCACACATATGTACTATTTAAATTCACTACTCAAGATGAGCATACCAATTAGAACATTATAAAATGTAGTAATTCTTGAAATCTCTCTAAATATGGATATATGTATGATGTTATTACACATATGGTGACATGTGTATATACATATTCATACATGTATCTATACACTTATATTGATAGGGACTAGACCTGTGATTTTATCAATGTCAGGAGAGGCTGAGAAAACCCCCTCTACCAATACAAGTCAGCGCTTTGTATGTGATGAAAGTTGTGAGAACCTGTGTTCAAATCTCACTTCTGATGCTCCCCACTCTGAACCTTAGCTTCCTCCAGTGTGGACCAGAGGGGCTGGACTCAGTAGCCCCTGGCCCCTGCAGCTCTGGTCTGTCCATATTGACTCTCCTCTGGGTGCCTACCTTGAGCTCTATCTCTGCCGCGGTTGACTTGGTGGTTTCCAGCTTCTCCACCAGCTCAGTGTTGTCCAGGAAGTTTCCCTCTGCTGTGGACAGATGGAGGAGGAGATCATCTTCCAGGTGCTTCAGCTCGATCTTGAAGTTATTCTGCTGCTTTGTCAGAACTGACTAACAAAAGTTCAGAAAGAAGAAAGGGGAAAAAAAGAAGAGACGGCTCTCTATTATCCTCCCTGGATAGGCAAGCAGGTCAATGGCATCTGAATCAATCAAATGACCCCATTGGGTTATTTATGTTACCTTGGACCAGTTACCTGTCTGGGCTGTGGTCCCTGTGCTCGATGGCCTCTAAGGCCCTGTCCATTCCCAATTTGGGATCTTAGGTTCCTCTGGGCTCCAAAGTTGTGACTATCCATTTTACAACTCTGCTTGGCCCACACTGGCCAAGCATCCATGGTTGGTCAATGCTTTCTGGTCTTCAAAGTCCATACAGAGACCTACTCTGTCCTTGAGGTCAGTTATCACAGTTACCCAGAATCCTCCTTTCTCCCTCTGGACAGCTCCCTCCTTTATGCTCCCCAGGTTCCTCAGTAAAGTCAGCAGTCTCCAGTGTCTAAACTGGCCCCATGTCCCCACCTAGAGTGGGAACTCTAGGAGAACAGCTCCTCCATGTCCTCACTCCTGGCACATGAGAGCCATGGGAGAAAGGGATGGCAGCTGTGATCTTCTTGGGTAGGGAACTTCTTTCTAAAAAGGAGGCAGGCACCCTCCTGTCTTGGAGAGCTGCCTGGGCTGAGAGAGGTTAAGCTATTTGTCACATGGAGGAGTTGAACCAGGTCTTCCTGGCTCCCAAACATGTTCACTCCCCACCTCTAGGCCATGCTTTCTTTACACACCAGGGGCTAACGTAAACTGCTCTGGCTGACTTTCTTACCTTGAGTTTTTCCAGGTCAGGCCTTTCCACACTGACCACATCTGCCAACAGCTGGGCCTCCAGCCCATCCTCGGTGACAGTGAAGTTGAGCAGGGTGGTCTGAGCCTGGAGCTCAGGTTTGTAATGAGGATTGGCCAGCTTGGTGTGCAGGATGAGCCGGAAGCTTGGGTGGAACTCACATTCTCTGTCTCCGAGCCTGATGAACCTGGGAGGTGGGTGGGCATGGACACAGAGACTCAGAGGAAGTGCACACCTAGTCATCAGCCTTGACCTTTGGCCCTGCCATGTCAGACACCCAAGAAGGCTTCCCAGTCCCCATAAGACAGAACTCTTCTCTACTACACCTAACCGCCAAGGGCGTGAGTTCTCAAGGTGGCACCACAGTGGATAGAGTACTGGCCTGAAGGAGCTGGCATGTCAGCTCCTTCAAAACAGACTGTTTCATAAATGTCTTTGTGTCCCCAGGGCCCAGGACAGATCCTGATACATGGTGAGTGCTTAAGAAATCTTGGTTGATTGCCTTAGTGAGTATGGCAAGCTTTTTATCTTAGAAATCAAGACACACAGCTCCCATTTTTGGGGTCACTTGGCAGAAGATCTACGTTTCCTCTCATATCCCAGGAGGGGAAATTTTGTGCACCGTATTTGAGAAAGGTCATTGACAGGTTACAGTGTCCAAAGGAGGCAGCGAAGTCAGGAAAGGGCCATGAGTCCTAGTCAGGTGAGGATTATGTGAAGGAACTGGGGGCATTTATCCTAAAGAACTGAAGACTCATGGGAGACATGATAGTCTTCAATTGTCTGAAAGGGAATCAGGTCAAAGGGAGACAGAGTCATCCTTTCCCAAAGGGCAGGACCAGGAGCAATGGGAAGAACTGGCAGAGGTTAGACTTGGTGTCAGAACAACCCCAAGACCATCTCAAAATAGAGTGGACTTCTTCCTGAAGAGGTAAGAAGCTCTCCATCACTAGAAGTATTCAAGTAAAGGCTGGATGACCAACTGTTGGGTAGGTTGTACAGAGCCCTTTTTTCTGGTGTGGGCTGGACTAGACCTAGGTCAGTGAGGCCCCTTTCATCTCTGAGATTCTCTGAATGAGTCCTCAAGCCCCAGATGCAGGGTAACCAGAGAGGGAGAAGAACTCTCTCTTTCACCTTCAGAGATACTCAGCAGCCTCCGTCCTGAAACCCAGCCTGTGCTGGAGGAGGCAGAAAGGGCAGTGTGTCCTGTGAGGGGTCAGATAGTACCAAGGGCCTAATGCTACATGAATGGAAGAGGAGGGAGGTCTGGCTATGAATTGCCATTTTAAGTCTTGCTCTGAAACACTATTTCATAGTTTTGTGATTTTTTAAAAAATTTCCTGGGGATAATCAATTATCTTCAGTTGGTGTGTTTATGGTCTATGGAAGAGGGAAAATGTCTAATGACTCAGTGGGTTTTATCATTGCCACTAGGTTAATTTTTTGTAATTGCCAAGCCGGGAAAATTAAACGGACCGAGAACTCTCTCTTGTGACTTGAAGGATTTAAGCAACAACTGCGTTAACCGGAGGGGTGGGAAAGGCAGAACAGAATCACCATGCCGTCTCTGTGAAAGACATCGATCCAAAGGTTATGACGTTGAGGATGGAGGGAACAGCCAAGGGGCTCTGAGGTTGGACAAAGTCAAGGGAGAGACAGACAAGAAAGTCACTGGTCTGGCACAATCTTGAGGAGGAGAGATGCCTCTCAGGCTGTCAAGGAATGGATAGCAAATTATTTTTATTGTCTCTAGGACAAATACGGTGGTGGATTAGTTTGTTAGATCATGGAGTTAAGGAGATCAAAGTCACACATTCTCTGCTCAGACTTTAGATCTGGAAGAGAATGTAGAGAGAGTCCCTGGGAAAAGCACTTCATCTGGAGTCAGAAACCTGGGTTCAAATACCAGCTCTGCCATTTACTATAAGTATGCCCTTGGGTCAATTATTTCCCTTCTTTTATGTTTTCTTTTCTGTAAAATGAGAGGCAAGAGGACTGACGACCTCTAAGGGTCCTTTCTAGCTCAAAATCTACATCCCTGATCTAGTCATTGGATTGATTAGGAGGCACAGGCCCCAGAAGGTAGAGATCTGGGAAAGTCACACCTCTGGTTGTAGGTGGTTGAGGTGGGATTAGCGCCAAAGGCTCCTGACTCCTGGTCCCACTGTCTTTCCATAATCCCAGGATACCAGGGACCTTGGGTGTTGTTTCCTGACACAAGTCCATCACTTCTGACTTTTATTAGCCTTCCAGTTGGTCCTAAGGGGGACCACATGAGAGCACCTGGATGATTTAGCCCTAAGTTTCTCCATTTCTGGAAAAATGACTCAGAATACACATGCTATTGAGGGCAGGGCCATTAGCTCTAATGTATGCACATACACTGCGGACATAATGCCTTGCACATCATAGGAACCAAGTGTTTATCAGTCCATTGAATTGAACTGAATGAGTGCCATGCTTCTTTAGAAGGCCCATACATAACACCAGCCTTTACACAGAATCAGAAGAGGTAGAAGAGACCTTAGTGACTAAGTTGGCCTAATCAGTACCTGGGACAAGTCAATAGTATTGACTAAGTAACATGCATGTGCCAGGCGCCGTGATAAGCCTGAACCATGGTCATGTGGTCTCTGCCTGAAGACAGTGCAGGGAACCCTCAGCTTTACCCATCTGGGGATGGCTCTCCTCATGACCTCCCTGTTCTTTCCACAAAGCCAAAATCTACCTCATGGCAATGTCCACCCATAGTGACTGCCGTCTGTGGTCAAGCAAAATGAAACAGATCCCTCCTCACTGATTTACTGATCCCCAGAGATGCCTAGCACTTCACCCCTGGGTCTTCTATTTTCCAGGTTATAACCCCCTGGTTCCCTCCACCAGTCTCCCAAGAATGGAAGTGGAGGGTCTTCACCATCCTGGCTGTGCCAGCTTGGCCCAGCCACTCCTAAAATGACACTCCCGAGGGAAGAGAATCCTTTGAAGCCAGGGACTCAGGCAGAGCGTGATCAGAGAGCATTTAAAGCACAGGTCTACCTATTGACTCTACTGGCTCCAGATTGCCCAGAACAAAGTCCCTATTCCAGTATCTGGCATTTAAAGTCAAATGCATACCTGGCCCCATCCCATTCCAAGGGACTTTCCTGCTGCTCCATCTTCTGTATCTGTGTAGAAGCATTTTCTCAGGCCTGGAATTCATCCCTCCCTCTCTTCCAGCTTTGCTGAAGGGCTGACTCCTCCAGGAAGTCTTTCCTGATGCCCAGAAAGTGAGCCTCTAAGGGTTGGGATGGTTTTCTTTTCTTCCATAATCAAACTTGTACATCCTCCATGTAGCTCCTTGCTTATGGGGATGTTCAATCCTTCATTCCTTCTCTCCTCCCCTCTATTTTGGCATGCACCCACATTTTCCTAGAAGGACCGCCAGAACAAAGCTCACTTCTCCAGGTAGGCCTTTGATTCCACGTTTAGTCAGGAGAAGAGAAGACTCTATTATTACTTATTAGCACATATGAAGGGTTGTTCTTCTTGGCCTCAGGGCAGAACAAGAAGTGAGGGATGAAAGGTGTAAAGGCAGATGTGTACAACACCAGGGATCTCAAAGCATCTATGCTGAGCTTGCCTTACTCTGGACAGAAGTCCTCCCTACAACCTCCCCAGTGGTTGTTAGGCTTCGGAGTAGAGACCTTCAGCGAGGGCAGACACTCCACTCAGATAATCCACTTGGATGCCTGGGAAGTTTGTCCTAACATCCTACCTCACTTTCCCTTTTTTGCACGCCAGCTGCTTCTCGTAGACCTGCTCTCTTGTGCGTGCAGAAGGAGCTCTCAAACCCTCGAGGATGGCTCTTGGGACCTCGTCAGTCTTCTCTGATTCTCTCAGTCAAGTCTCATATGGCAGTATACTGGGGTCCTTCCCCATCCTGGCTGCCCCTCATTTTTCTGGTTCATCCCCAGAACGAAATGCTAGACTCTCACAAGAACACCAGAAGTGTCGCCTCCTGCTCTTGGACACCAGGATTCCCTTAGCAAAGCCCAGGATTCCATAGGTTTCTCAGAAGCCACATCATGCTGCAGGCTTGTTGTAAGGAAGAAAAAAACTTCCCATCAATTAAAAAATGAACCCAGCAGGGAATGGCTTGTCTTAGACAGGTAGCTGGCTCTGAGTGTTGGCTGTCTTCATGAAGATGCTAGAGAATGATGACTTTCCAACCTCCTCATTTTTTACAGAAGAGGAAACTGAGGCCCAGAAGGTTAAAGTGACTTGCCCTTCTACTCTATGGGCCTTAGCTTCCCCATCTGTAGAAAACAGCCCTTGTGCATCTCTCCAGTGATCAGAGAAGAGGAAAGAGCCTCTCTGAAGCTGGAGAGCTTGGTATTCCATGACTATAGCAGAGAAGGCTTTGGACTTTGAGGCAGGAAGACATTAGTTCAAGTCCCATCACAGACACCAACTAGCTGTGAGGACCTAGTCAAGTCACTTGATCTTTGAAGACTAAGTTTCTTCATTAGTAAAATGAGGAAGTTGGGCCTAGTGGTCTCTCGGGTGTCTTTTATTGCTAAATCCAATGGAAACTCAGCAGGGGAGGGCAGTGTGGTACAGCTTTGGATTGGGAGTCCAGAAGACCTGAGTTTGAATTCTGCCTCAGATACTTCCTATCTAATCCTGGGCAAGCCACAACCTCAGTTTCCACATGTCTAAAAAGAATACTAGATGATCTTTATACAACTGCCTGATGGAAAACACGGTTCACACAATCTGCCAATGCTTTTCATTGTATTTCTATAAAGGTAAAAAGGCAGGAGGGGGCTTCCTAGAAAATTCAATAAAATCCACCCACTGGGGCTGGGCAGGGAGCTGCCTCCCCTCCCAAAAACACATGCTCTCACATGCAAAACTCATGCAAGAAACTTTTCAATGGACTTCTAAAAGCCTCACGGCCAACCCTGCTGCTCCAAATTAAAGGGGCTTCGATTGGACTAGTGACCTCCAGCCGCTAGGGAGGGAGGGCAAGAGAATGGATGTGGACGAGGGAAACAGAGGTGAGGAGCGGTTACTTAGCAACCTCAGCAGCAGGGTCCTTGGTCAAGCCCAACTCAGGAAGAAAGGATTTGGCAGCAAACTACCCAGCGGTGGGGTACTCAGGGGCAAGAAGCAAAGTTCTGAATAGAAAGGAGCCCACTGTCTTGCTGTTCCAAACAGGTAAGAACTAATGTGTTCCTCCTTGTGGCAGAAAGGCTCCTCCAACAGAACAAGGGAAACACACACACACACACACACACACATGCATACATACACACACACACACACACAATCTGTGTTTGCCAGGTGTTTTTGTATAGAAAACAAAGTTGAAACTTAAAAAAAACCAAATAAACATCTTGGTTGATCATTCTCCTTTCAGGTTAGAGATATCCAGTAACAAAATGATGACAAAACCACCGGTTCTGCCATTTTGTGCATTATGGAGAAGCCCTTCTCCTCCAAACAACTCTGTGAGAGTCTAATTACAATTATTTTCTTTTTACAGATGAGGAAGCAACTTGCCAAGTTAGGTTTGGAACTGGGATCTGAAATCAAGTCTTCTGACTGTCAGGTCAGTGCTCTTGGGTTAGAGACTCATAGGATTCCTAGCTCACGTCATATTTAGTGGACATGTGGGTGTGGGTGTTTTACTTTGTCATGGGCTTTAAAAAGTCTATCAAAAGATAATTCCCTACAAAATAGTTAAAAACAATATCATTCAATGCTGTCAGACCTGTGGAAACAGGTAGATGGAGTAGATACTTAGCAGCTGTGTGGGAAGTCACCTAACCTCTTTGTGCTTCTGTTTTCTCATCTTTAAAATGGGGACAATAGTAAGACCTACCTCCCAGGTTGTTGTGAGGCAAAGGAAGATGGTGTGTCATGTGTGAGGTAAACAGTAAGAAGGCAGGAATAGATGGAAGGAAAATAAGGACCAATAAGGCCAGAAAGACATGTGGGGGTCAGGTTACAAAGACCTTTAAATGCCAAACCAAGAAGTCTACATTTGCGGTTCATTGAATAGAGGACAAGACATGGTCGCCCATGTGCTTTTGGAAAACCAGTTTGGTGACTGTGGAGAGACCAATCAGGAGGCCATGGTGACAGTTCAAGCAAGATGCAGTAAGGCCCCAGGGTCGTTACTATTGGGAGTGGAGCAAAGGGGACCCCTGGGAGTGGGGGAGGGATAGAAATGACATTGGAATGGGATACTACCAAGGTGGATAAGGAGAATGAAGATAAAAAGAAATGGAAAGATATTTAGGAACTAACACACAAAGAAATACAGAATCCAAAAGTATGAAGTATGACCATCTAAGAGCCCGGCACAGAGTAAATGCTATATAAAGACTGTGGGGGGTGGTGGTGGCGATGATGATGGCCATTGTGTTGGGAGTGGTGGTTCTGTCCATTGTTGGTTTGGCTCTTGTGGTGGTGATGGTGACGATGTTGGTAGTGGTTGTGGCTGTTGTAACTGCTTATTATATTGAACTGACCATCTGGGAAACCTGTCCACTGAAGGGAAGGGGAAAAAAAGCATGCAACTCACAGGGTATAGAGAGAGCCTTGACCATATTTCCACAAAAAGGAAATTTAGATGCTCATGGTCAAAAATGACTGCTTTCATTAGTGAGGTCAGTGATTCATTTTTAAGTACACACTATTTTAATGAGCTCATTAAAAGGTACATTAAACAAAAAGGAAAAATTATCTTTTGAAACCTAAGAAATTCCAAATATTCACTGACCAAATTCAAGTTTTAACTTGTTTTCCAGGGATTCTGGAATATGGTACAACTGGGTTGATTTGAAACATCAGAATGGCCTGATTAAAGTGTTAGGAGGTTAAGGGATGGGGATCATAGAAAGAAATAGACAAATGAAAAAAATCCAAAGAGATAATACAGGTCCAGAGTGTAACATGATGCCTGGCACATAGTAGGTGCTCCCCCTCAAACTCTCAGCCTGACCTTTGGCTCCAGCTTACTACTCTAGATTGATCAGTACCCTTCACACTTGCTTTTCCCTGAATTCAATATCCCATTCCCAGCCTTTGTACAGGTGTATCTAGAAGAGCCATGCCTAAAACACTCTCTCTCTTCACTTCAGTCTCTGGATCCCTGACTTCATTCCCAACTCAACTGCCAAACCACCTCCTTAAGCCTTATTTCTCACATTTTCTTAGTGACCTCTACCTCATTAAATTCTTCTGTATCTACTGAATATATTGTGTTTCCCTCCCTATTTCCCACTCTCCCGGAGAATGTGAGATTTTCAGGGGCAGGGCTGATTTATCTTTGAACCCCCAGTGCTTTCCATAAGCGCCTCACACAGTCTTGTCTTCTGGAATGGGAATCTTAGACAGTGAAGAAACAGAACCTTGTGTTGTGTGAAGTAACTTCTTCTAGTCCTCACACGTAAAAGCCAGCAAATTTGCTTTGGAAAGAGGACACGTTGATAAATCTTCCCCACCATGTTTTCTGTCGATTGACACCATAAAATATATTTTACTTAGAATTAGGATTGTCTGAAGCTCAGTGGATTTAATTATTTGTAATTACCCCGTAGTTGTTGGACTGTAGCTGCTTTATGACAGTGGTATCTACTGTGTGGGTCAGGTCCCACTGTATATCTTTTCAAATACAGAATTAATGTACTATTGATGAAACCATTACCAGAACCAAATGAAAGTCTGGGCTGATGGATCGGTCCTCGGGGAGCTGTCAGACATGAAAGGAGTAATTAGTATTCATTACTCCATACTCCACAACATTCCAATTATTCATGAACTTTAACTTTTGGACTATGCCTGTATCTATCTTTCCCGGCTTGTGTTATTAGGAAGAAAAACCAAATGTTAGCTATTGAAAAAACAACCACCAGTAACCGAAACTTTAAAAGGAGAAAAACAAGGGAAAACAAAGCTCCTTCTAGGCACAGACCCACTGACTTTGGAGGGAGGGGCAAAGTATCATCAGCTGCAAGTCTCCAAGTGGAAGACGCGAAGAATAACAGTTGTCCATTGTGGGTATTAGATTGACAACCCCAGAAGAGAAATGGACAGACAACCTTCTACTCAACAAAGGTCTGAGACAAGAAGGAGAGTATGTAAGCAATCACATAAATCTTTATTAAACACCTACTGTGTGCCAGGCACTTGATACCATAACAGAAGAGGAATAATCTCCACCCTCAAAGAGTTTACACTTAATTGGGGGAATCAGTTAGAGGGTGGAGTGTTCATCTGCTTGCTTTTCCTCCTGGATGGTTACCAAATACACCCATCTCCTACCCATGTGACTTTACACATGCTTTCTCCAGTGCCTAGAGTGCTGCATTCAAAGGCACAGATTTTGAGTTCAAATTTCACCTTTGTCATTTATCACCTACCTATATGACCTTGAACAGATAATTTCTCTCCTCTGAATCTTAGTTTTCTCATCTGTCAAATGAGGAGATTGGACTATATATTTTCACTTTCTTGACTACCTTCCCAACAGGATACTCATAGGTTTACATGTTAGATCCCCAGGGGTAGAACTTCTCTCAAGTTTCAACATACCTATGGGTCCATATGCCTACAACTCTTGTTCACAGGTCCCCATCAGAGAATTTATCTGTCATGGTTAGTCAGTAGATACAATTAGTACAGAACAAAGGCATTTGTGTCTCTGACTCTAACCCTGAGCCTGAATGAGAACATGACTTTCCAGAGTATTTCTCAATTTCTGTCCAAGCAGACTTCTCATGCTGACCATCCCTCCACTCCATGATATCCTCTTCTGATTAGGGGGTTATTTCCTAGAATTTCCATTTAAGGAAGTTCCCACACCAGCTATGCTCACTCCAATCCCAGCCCAGGCCATGAGTCACTGGAATACTTCTTGCCTTTACACCTTTGCAAAGTCCTCCCTCTCCTCCTCCTCCATTTTCATCTCCTGATTATTTGTTGCCTTTCTCATTTTTCGAGGGCAAGGACTGTCTTTTTGCTTGTGTTTGAAGCGCAATGTCAGGCATACAGTAAGTGCTTCATACACACTTGATCTCTTTATGTATCTACTTGCTAAGATGGTATAGTTAGAACTGTGGCTATCAAACATTCCTTGGGACACACTCTTCTACAAATATACGGAGAATCTAGGGGAAGACAGGTACCAACTTAGGCTCTTACAGGAAGAACACATGTAGCCAAGGTAACTCACTCCTCCAGAACCACTGAGATCTCATGTCTCTTCTCATGGTGCTGCCCCTTGCTAATCTTTGTAAAGACCTTAGAATAATTTTAGTTTTTTCTGTCCCAATTACCCATCCCCCAGGAGCCTCCATTTGGCCAAAACCCAAAGAAATCAGAGGAAATAGGAAAATTTGAGGTCACTCTCCTATAGTCGTGACATTGAGGCTGAAGTCAAAAAACATGAGCTACAGAATAAGGAGATCTACTGCTCTCCATCTTTGGAAGGGTTCATCAGAGCCTTCCCTCATAAGCACCCTATTCTTGGGATACTGCATAATACAACATTATATTCTTAATACATCAGCAGCGGTTGCAGTTATGATGACTTTATGTTAAAGGTTGCAGGATTTATCAAATGGCTTATTAAGTTATTCTAAATTTATGTCTGAGTGCATGCTGGTTTATTAAACAATTATAGCTTGTCAGTCACTGCAAAACAGATTGACTTTATGCATCACACCTTTCACAATAAATAATTTACTAATCAGTTACAGGATCCTTAAAACAGAAGTGGTTACTCTTGTGTAAACCAACTAATGGGGCTATGTTTAAGTCAGTCTGTTTCCACTGATGTTTGCTGGATACTAGCAAGACCTCAAAAGAGGTAGGTGTGTGTGTGTGTGGGGGGGTGTTTCCGATTACACCTAGGTGAGAGAAAAGAAGGGAGGGGAAAAGAAGGGCAAATGAAGAAAAGGGAAAAGGAAAGGAGTATAAAAATGAGCTCCCATCTCCTATATGCTTCAAGTAATGCTGATTCTCTGTCTATATGCAAGGTGAGAGAGAGAGGGGGAAACTGAATATAGTAGTTGGGAGTCAAAGGACTCGAGTTCTAATCTTGCAGCTGTTACTGACTGTGTAATCTTGGGAGAGTCCTTCCATTTACTAATACCTATAGGACTATGGACCAGTTACTTCATGTTTCTGAGCCTTAGTTCTCTCCTCTGCAAAATGGAGGGTTTGGACTAGATGACCCTGAAGACTCCTCTGCCTCTAAACCCATGATCTCTCTTGGCCCCAGAAAGTGGGATAAACTCTAAGGTCCTTTCCAGATCCACATTTAGGCTTTCCTTGATAGGAGACCTAGAATGTCCATTCCTATTGGTCCATTGGAGAGAATGCACTGGGGAATGCTTGGTGCTCATGTGAGCCATTGGGCATGACAGTAGAATGGCTTTATGGGAAACCACTCTCTCCCACTTGAGGGCTTTCCCATTCTTCTGATTCCTTACATAAACCAATGAATGGGGCTATCTAGACATCTGACTGCTCAGTCAGAATTCTGATAGAGTGTCCCAGAATCTCTTTCTAAAATACCTTTAAAAACTAATTCCTACATTTTCACTTCTTCCAGCATTTCAAATGCAGAGGAGAGCTTGAAGTATTTTGGTCTCTGGACTAGTCATGGCATGGCTTTGGGGATTGTCAGTGTCACGAAATTCAAATCCCCACATAAGACTCAAGTGGTTCTGCCAGGTCCAAACTCAGACAATTGGACTCAAATCTAGAATATTTGAGGAATACAAGGATACTTACTTCCCCCGTTTAATTGTGTTCCTCCCCAGCAGCGGATCAAGGACTGGATCGATCGTTTCATCCAGGTTTTCGATGAGTGTGACATCTCCAAAAGCCAGAGCATTTTCAATGGCATTCAAAAACCTGAGGATTCAGCAAGAATTGAAACTATGAACTGGGAAGGTTCATGCTTAAAAAACAAATGAAAAATTCAATCTACAATCCATCCTGCATTAAATGAGAGGCATTTATAATGGGATAACATCAGTAACAAGCTGAGAAAAAGCTAACTTTTAATTTTAAGAAACTTTGCTATGCGTATAGGTATATACTCAGACAGACTGCCATTGTTCCAGTACTTGGTAGATTGTCTTGAAGAGTGATTCCCATCCCCAAAGACATCTTCCTGTGGCCAGGCTTGGGCTATATTTCTCTGTACTGAGCTAGGCTACCTCTCGGTTATCAGGCCCCCCTTTGAAGTCCTTTAAACTTGCTTAACTCCACTGGCCTGGCCTTTGTAGGCCCAGTGTGGCACCCTACTTAAGTGGGGATACAAAGTTGTATCATGTTGGCCTTATAGTTATTTTTGATTAAATTTTATTTTTTCAATGGACAAGCATTTATTCCTTTTCCCCTCTCTCTCCACTTAAAGGAAAGGAGAGAAAAAAAGGAAATCCTCCTAGCAAATTTTCATAATCAAGCAAAACAAATCCTCACATTGCCCATGGTCAAATGTGTGTTTCGTTCTTCATGCTCAGTATATAAGCACACACTACTGAACACTCAAAAGGGTTCCATTTATAAATGGTTAACGTACACAGAGTCCATCACTAGAGCTGAAAATGTCTTCAGAAATCCACTGTTGCTCATTACAGTGATGGGGCTGTGATGACTGCTGTCACAAGTACTTATTGTAGCGCTTCGAGGATTTCACCATGTGTCAGTGGGCTCCCTCCCACCACTACCCAGGTGGAAACACCCTGCCATCTCAGCATATCATCCCCAAGAACTGCTAAGACAGAAAAAAGCATCAATCTGAGGTCAGTTCTGAACTTAGTTGGGATGGAGCTGGAATTTTTTAGGAGATAATTTTAATTAAGATACATTTTGATGGAGCTAAGGAGTCAATATATCACTAAAAATTTTATCAGAAGGAGGAATTAGATTAAGAAGGATAGTGTGGAAGAGCCCTTTGCCTTGGTCCTGCAGGGGCCTGAATATGAAACGACAAACTTTGATAGGTGGGAGGCATTGAGGGCTCCTTCAAGCATGGTGGGCCCAAGCTGGTTCTTTAAACAAAATGTTTATTGATACCTTTGGGTTTTGCACCACCTACCTCCCTTGTTGTTTGGGCAGGATGTTCACTGGGGCCATATTGGAAATCCTTCCAGCTGCTAATCCAGCTTATATAGAGATCTGACCTCAAAGACAGGAAGCCTTGTGTTGAGGGGCATGCGTCTGGGACTCTGCCATTCTGGGAGTCCCCTCTCTGGTCTAACCCTTTTCTCTGTCTTTATCCAGCATGGCAGGACCTGCCAGAGCTTGTACTCTGCTGGGAGCCCAGGGGCACTGTGAGCTAGGATTGCACTACACTGCAGGTGAGAGCTAGACCTGAACATCTGGTACAGTAGAGGCAGGGTGTCATGGAAGAAAAAAGATTGGTCTCAGTGTCAGAAGACCTGGCCTAAGTCTCAGTGGCTAGGTGATCTTGGATAAATCACTTAACCTCTCAATGCTATAGGCAATTCTTTAAGACTCCATATGGCAATGCAGATGCTTACCTGCATCAGTGGAGGGACTTTCCTCACTGGGAATTCCCTACATCTCCAGAATCATAGCACTGGACCAAAACAGATTTTGTTCTACCCACACCACTTGGCTCCAATGTACTATGCACACACATCTGGTAACGATCTGAAGAAGGGCTCCTCACTACACTGCATCTCCCTGACCCAGGTCTGAGAAGACCCAGGCACTCCTTGCTCCAACATCAACCTTATTTCACTGTCAGCTAACTGAAAGTGGCAAGCTCAATATGAACTACCTTTAGAAGCACACCAAGACAAGGCTGGGGGCTGCCCCTGGAATTTCACTGATGGAATGAACTCCCTCTACCCATGCAGGTCAGGTGGTTTCTGTAACTTGTTGGCTTTTTAATTGCTGAATGGATAATGAAAGTATTGAAAAAGCATATCTAACTAAACTGTGTGGAATATATAATATATATATAATGGATGTAATAAATCTACTACATACATAGGCATATATTTTTATGTATACTTCCATATGTATATACTCATACATACATGTATACATATACACATACATACACAGAGTTGCCTAAAGCTCTGTGAGGTTGTGGCTTGACCAGGGTCACACAGCCAGTATGCATCAGAAGCAGGTCTTGAACCCAAGCCCTCATGGCTCCAAGGCCAGCCCTTGGTCCACGTTGCCAAAAGTAGGCTCCTTAATACATGGGATGCTGCGCAATTTCAAAGGTATCATTGGTTCTAACAAACAGTGAATCTCTAGAAGCAAGGAGAAGACCCCCTCAGAGGCACAAATGTGACAGCTTTGGTTTCTAAGTTCACATACCCTTTCTGGCCTTGACGGAGGATTCTAAGGTCAGTCCCGTATTTATTCTTGATCCATTTAATCCCCTGCTGCTGTGGATCGATCATTAGGGGCCAGCGTTCGGCATGAGTGAGGATGGTGGCATTTTCAGTGGACATCTGATCGTTGGGCAGCCCCTCATTGTTCCAAGTGGCCACAGTGGCATCATCTGTCAACATGGTGATCAGATCCAGGCCTGCTGTTATGGGGATGGGAACCTTGAAGACCAGAGTCACATGCGATGAGTTGTAAAGGTTGGAGCATTAGAAAACAAGGCTAACTGCTGCCACAAGCTATGAAACTCAAGCCAAGAGAGCGTTACTGTAGGGGAAGGAAAGTCTGTTCATCCTGCAGACCACTGAGCACAGGAATTGTAACTAGGATAAGACAACTAGGGCTTTGCCTGAGGACATCATATTATGGGATACAACCAGCACCTGTGTTCTCAGTACTGTAGAAACAGCAGAGGAGCAAGAGGGGTCTAGTCTGTTAGACTTGGAAGCTACCTGGTGCTAGGCTGGTTTGAGCCCCTTTCTCTCCCTATCTCCTCCTTTCCCATCTGGTTGACTGTGAAGAAGAAACAGAGGAAACATGAAGGGAGCTGCTACATGGTCCAGTCTGGTCAAGATTCTTTTCATGTATGTGGAATCCTCCAGATTCAATATTGTGTGAAGCAGGTCTTTGGGGACACCGAGAACATTTTCAGCCAGATTCAGACAAAGACATCAGAAATGATGGAGATCACCAATGATTCCACATGGACAGATGGGATGGACCCACTGGGAGAAGCAGAGGATTTGGAGCTACCTCTCTGGAGAGGAAACTCCTCCTACCTCTTGGCTGACACACTTGTTCTAAGCATTAAAGTGAAATTGGACTCATGTGTAGAAAAAAAAAACCCAAGAGTATTATCTTCATTTAAGGGCAAAACTCAAATATCTTAAGTCAGAGGTGTCAAATACATACAGCCCAGTGAAGCAGCAACACTCTCAAACCAGATGAAAATAGAACTGGGAAATATTTAACAAAATGAAAATATAATAGAACATGGATAATGCTAATATATGGTTTTCTAAGTCAACATGTAGCCTGCAGAGATTCTTATGTACAATTCAATGGTTCCCATTTCTATTTGGTTCTGATACCACTGACCTAAGTCATCATCTTAAAAAGACTGTATAGCTGTCTTCTGCTTTTACCTCCCATATTTCTCTATATCCCCCCCAAATAACATCTTTAAGGCTTCAACCTCTTCAAGGTAGTTCATGAACCTTTTCACTGACTCTCCACATCTGATGCAGAACAACGGTAAAGAAAGTAGATGACCATAAGAAGAAAAAGGGATGGTGGTGTGTGGCTGTAACAGAAGATTGCCACAATGTAAGAAAGGAAGGGCATGTGGAATTCCAAGAAACATGGGAAGTGATGCAGTAATTGATGCAGAGCAAAGGAAGCTTACCCAGTAGAAACACAACCACTGTGACCCTGGTCATGGAAATGACATGGACACCAAAGATTTTCTGTGCATTCTTAGTGCTTTGCACAGTGCCCAGCACACATAGTGAGTGCTTAATAAATGTTTGCTGGTTGGTTGATAAGTAACTGCAACGACCCATCTTGGTTCCATAGTTAGTAGAAAATGCTGCCCTGAGGCGCTAGGCATTGCCTCAGTGTACAGAGCCCTGAGTCTGGACTTAGGAAGAAGTAAGCTGAAATGTGGCTTCAGACACTTAGTAGCTATGTGACCCTAGGTAAGTCACTCAACTTGTTTGCTTAAGTTTCCTCAACTCTAACAGATCATAGTTACAGTACCTACCTCCCATGGTTGAGGAGAGGATCAACTGAGATAATATTTGTAAAGTGCTTAGCTGAGTGCCTGGTATACTGTAGGCTCTTTATGAATGCTTATTCCCTTCTCCTCCTCTTGGTAAAATGGCATGGGACTATGGGAACAGTATATACTATCAGATGTGGTTCCTGTATCCATTGTTTTCATTTAACTATTTTCCTTTGGTACATGGGGGTGGGTGAGAACAGAGGTTCCCCAGGAGTGAGTGAAAGCAAATCTGCCCCTAGAAGTGGCTGATATAAAAATGTAAAAACCATCGACCAACATTGATTAATGCTGCCCTGCACTGTGCCTGGCACCGTGTTATGTGCTCTCAAGGAGCTTTTACCCTAATAGGGGTGATATCATAACACAGACACTAAGATAAGAAGAAAAAATTCAGCTGGACAGCTTTGGGTTTTATTTTTTTAGTTAGTACTAAGTAATTTCCTACTTGCGGTACAACAACAAGGCTGTAATTTCACCTCGCTATCTCAGCATTCAGGAGGGATACATCAATTTATGATTTTCAAGTTTTAAAAGGTGGGGGTTTTTTACTTTTAAGTCTAATAAGTT
Source organism: Bettongia penicillata ogilbyi (assembly GCA_023548195.1). NCBI lineage: Eukaryota > Metazoa > Chordata > Mammalia > Diprotodontia > Potoroidae > Bettongia > Bettongia penicillata. Next base: position 9,185,423 of record JAJHZJ010000453.1, read on the forward strand.
GAAATAAACATGGACCTCCTACCTCAGAGGGTATGTCCTACCAACATCAGAAAAATGTGAGCAACCTGGCTTGAAAACAATGAAATGGTTTCCTAGTTCTCTGAAGGGGGAAGCTTCACGGAAATCAGCAGGCAAACGCTGACGTTCCACCCAAAGCCATGTATAGGGAAGATGGCCAATGACAAAGAGAAGAAACCCACTCTTTATATCAGAAAACCACAGGGAGAAAAAACAATCAGAGATAAGGGTTCAAAACCATGGACAGGGTATTCTTGCTCTGCCTTTCCACAACATGACTGGGAAGTTTTCACTGCATGGGTGCCAAAATGAGAACCTAAACTTGCTGAAAGGTTGAGCTTGAGAACCATTGAGTATTTAGAGAACTGTCTTTGCCTTAGTTTCTCAATCGCTCATCACCTTTCATTGGACCAAGGGACCCCAGGCTTGTAATCCTCTCTCTTCTTCCTTTGAGTTCACCTAGGTGCCTGCTCTTCCATGAAGTCTTCCTGGCCTCTCCCACATGTTATCCTCCTCTGTACCTTTTCCAGAGTGCTCTGTGAAGTCTTTCTACTTTGTTCTCTGCATACTCCACCTTGTACTCGTCACTTATCTGTAAACATTTTAGATTTTAGACTTGATTCTCCTTGAGGGCAGGGACTGAGTCATTTTTTTCATCTTTGCATCCATCCCTAGCATTTCATATAGTACCTGGGACACTGGAAGACCTTAAAAAGGCTTGGATTAAAATCCAGCAGGTTATGCCGTTTCTTAACATATGTGATAATAAGAGCTAATAGTTATATGGCACATTAAGGTTGGCAAGGCATTCTCTGATTTGGCCACACATTTCCTTCATGCTGTCTTAGGGTAATTTTCGTTCCTAGTCCATTGTGGGTGATGTGCTTCGGGCTGATTTATACCTATCATTCATCTCTCCATTGATCCTGGGTAATTTCTCTGGATGCCAGCCTCATAGCAGCATCAGCATCAGATTGTTGGTGCATAAAAGAGAGGCTGCTATTTCAGGAAGAAGATGGAAGCCAATAAAAACACCTCCCCCATCCCAGAGGGAGTCTGGCCTGCTCTCCTCTCCCTGCTCAATTTTGAGCCTGACTTACCATCCACCAGCAGCATCTTTCCAGGCATGCCTGCAACTGTTTACAATGATCTGATTAACAGGGATGATGCATCTTTTTGGTTTGTCCCGTATGGATAGTTAAGCTTAACTACTTTTAGTGTAAATCACTGAGGTACTTCTGCCACTTTCTGGGGTTTGTAACCACCACAATATCATCTGCAGTTGGGAGCACCTGAAAGACTTCACCATCCACAGGGAGCCCGGTTTTCATTTGAGTTGGGTTCCTTCTGTGACAACAGCAATCAGCTCTCGTGAGCACTCATCTCCCTGTTTCATGCCTAACTTGATATCAGTAATAACATTATCTAACCATTTTCTCACATGGAAATATCTTGGTGTTAGAGATGTACTTTTTGAATTTCAGATATTCCATCAGCTGAGTGATCTCCTCAGCAGGGAGGTTTCCTCCAATGATGCCGCCTGAAAGACATTCCTACCTGCTCAGCCTGTTACTCCTCTATGTCTGCTGATAAGCTGACCGTAAAGAGGCAACCTAATGTGCTGGGGGCTTCCTTCATTTCTGCCAGCATGACTTGAAGCATGATGAGAAATTCTCTATTACCCACCATTATTACGTAATACAGATTTTGACATATATAATGAAGCTGTAATAAAGACTTTGCTAAGGGTGAGGGGATAGTGGGGGAATCTCTTCATCTGTTCCTGGCAGGCTCATTCTTGCATTCTGTGTGAGGGACCAGATTACATGCTGGCAGGCACATGTTCATGTACATTCAACTGTGTAGTGAGATCCCTAATATGTAGAAGACTGTGTGTCAAGTGTGTTCCAGGTTTTATTTAGTAGACACCATCATTGACCCAGGCAGAAGAACTTAATTTTCTATCAGTCAGTCAGCATTTATTCATCATCGTTCATCGTCATTGTCTTCATCCTGATTTCACCCCAAGATTCTAGCCTGTTAAGAACATCTGGAATCCTGATGTGGTCCTCCACTGTGCTGGGTGCACCTTCTAGACTGTGTCATCCACAAATCTGATCATTTGCTCCCCCTCTTTGTTTCATAAGCACATACTCTAAGGCCAGTGAAGGTAAGAGACACTGGCTCCAAGGCAGAAGTGAAGAAACACGTCAACGAAAAAGAACACGGTGTGGGATAGCCTTTGTCTGGAAGAAGCTTCTGAATCATCTCCATGACTCAGAGAAGGTCTGTGGAGGGACTCTGGATAATGACTGAGGACTCAGAGAAATAAGTCCAACAGGAAGTCCACTCAATGCAAGCCTGCAGGAGGTAGAGGCCACAGAAGGGACCAGCACTGGAGAACTGGGTTAAAGAAAAGTAATTCAGAGAGGAAAGTGAAGAGATCACTTTCTGGCTCTACAGTTTTGATGCTACAGCTTTTAACCTGCATTATCCATGCTAAGAAAAAGTAGCACAAAATATATCGAGTCAACTTGGAGATTCATGAAATGAAAATAATAAAAGTGACCAAGACAAACTTCATGAGCAAGAAGGTTCATTACCTCATGTCACTATCTTGTTTCTGAAGGAATGCAGTCCACATCTTTACATACTCCCCTCCTGAGTCAATTTTAGTGCCCTGGGTCAGAGCTCCAGTTGTCCAGCTCTAGTTATACCTCTCCTGATTTCCCAGAGTCAGCAACATGCTATTCACAACTACATCTCTAGAGAAATTAGGTGTCATAGTAGGAAAGCATTCTGATCTAATAGAAAGAGCAAAGGGCCTGTGTCCAAGTTCCCACTCTGAACTTACTACTTTGGGCAAATCAGGTCACTTCTCTGACTTTCCATTTTGTCATTCATAAAATGAAAGGGCTGGGTTTCATTATCTCTAAGGTCCATTTTAGCTCCAAATGCCAGATGCCCAATCTCCTAGAATATGGCAAAACAGGTTCATGTCCTGCCCTGAGAACCATACAATCCTTGAGGCACATGCAACCCATTTAACCATTCTTACTTTTTAAAAAAAAAAAATAATTTATTTTGTTAAACATTTCCCAATTAAATTTTTTTAACATTCACTTTTTTTGAGTTCCAAATTCTCTCCCTTTCTCCCCTGACTCCCATACCATACTCCTGGAGGAGGCAAGCCACCTAACATTGATTATACATGTGAAGTCATACAAAACTGGTCATTCTAAGACTCAGTTTCCTTAAATGTAAAATGAGAATAATAATACTGATAGTATCAACCTTCATCAACTCTAAGGTGCTAATGTGAATTAATTACATTAATCAATTAATATAATAAAATATTTATTAATAATAATTATTATAAGTAAACATAATTAATTATGTTATCTCTACTTCTTATGAAATTTCCCCTTCCCTCTTGAAAACATGCCTGCACGTTGCTCTCCTCTCCAGTCAGTATGAGTGAATGCTCAGGGCCTCAGTAATCCTTTAGATAAAGGAGCCTTTCTGGAAGTTAGACCTTCCACTCAAGGTGTCCACTCTGCCCCCCTGCCCCAGCGAAGATGTTCAACGTACCTTCTGTGACTTCAGGAAAGGAATCCACTTGCATTCAACCAGCTCGTGTCGGTAACGTTTTGTGAAATACCCGACGTAAGACACAAATGCAGCTGTCAGAAGGACGTCTCCGCAGAGTGTAGTCTCTTGGGCCTCAAAGGACGTAATGGACTGACCCCAGCGGATCTTCTCTGACTGAGAGAAAAGGTCTCAGTTATCATGGAGAGATGAGGCAGAAGCCAATCACATTCTGAACCTGAAACCCTCTTCCTTGGCTGCTGCCAAAGTAACCAGTCAATCTTGCACAGTATTTAACTCATTTCTTTGTTGGAATAGTGTTATCTTCTGTTACCAACTCTCTTCTACCTGACTTTCCAAGGCCAAAATTCCCCTTTCCTTTCATTTTCTATCATTCCTCTCTCAATCGCTTTCCCGTCTGTAAGGGGATCCAGGGCTCTGACAGAGGCTGCAGGCAAGATACCCTGGCTTCTGCTCTGTAGGGCTACTATGTTGTGTTTGAAAACGAGAAAGTGCAATATAAAGGCAAGCATTCTGGCCTTGGACCCAGGGGACCTGGGTTCAAATTCTAGCTCGGACACTTTCATGGGCAATTCCCTTTCTAGAACTCTGTTTTGTCATCTGCACGATGAGTTGGACCATATGACCTCCCAGGTGCCTTCCCAGATTTAAAGCTCTGTTTGGGCAATAAACAAGAGGAATACAGAATCCAAATTCAAGGGGACAAATCTGACCTCTGAGGTATTACTGATGAGTTGAAATCTACAACTAAAATATTTCTCGAGATGGGTATAGCTTATTCAAAAGAAAAGGTATATGTATAGGTGTGGGGGGTTGGGGAATGACTTTGTGTAATAAGAAGGGATGTGAGAAAATCTAGGAAAGAGAGTGGAGGGTATTTGGGTGAAGGACAAAGGAGGGAGAAACAAATGATTTTGTTGTTGGAGTTATTGCTTGGACACGAGAATGCTCCAGGAGTCTGTACTGGGCCCTTTGATGGTGAGTCATTTTATCAGTGACTTGGATAAAATGACATTATGGTGATCAAATCTACGGAGGACAAAAAACTAAGAGGGAGCGTTAACCCTGTGGATGACAGAAACTGGATCCCAAAGGATCTTGCCACACAAGAACATTGGGATAAATTTAACAAGATGAAATTCAATAGGAATCAATCTAAACTCATATTTGGGTATAAAAAATCAACTTTGAGATGTAAATTAGGAGAGACATGACTAGACAGAATTTTTATTCTGAAAAAGTTATGGAGGTTTAGTGGAATTTGGGTTCAGTATGAGTCAGCTGTATGAGAGGCAAGAGGATATTGGACTGAATTCAGAGGGGCAGATCTTCTGGGAATAAGGGAGTGATTGTCCCATGGTCCTCTGTCCTGGTCAGGCCTCACCAGGAGCATTGTGTTCAGTCTGGGCACCACCATCTAAGAAGGGTACTTGTAACCTGGAGATTGTCTAAAGATGGGCAACCTGGCTTTGAGCTAAGCCCTACGAGGATGAGTTAAAGCAATTAGGCATCATTACCTGAGAAAAGAAGATTCAGGGCCACATGGCAGTTACCTTCAAGTATCTGAAGGGCTGTCTTTTGGAAAAGGGACAGATTTGTTTTGTTTGCCCCTAGCAGGTAGAATAAGTAGTTGATGGAAATTACAAAGAGGTAAACTGAGGCTCAAAGTCAGGAAGAAAAATGTCCTAACAATGGAAGCTGTCCCAAAGTTGAGTTCCCCCTCCTAGGGGGTCTTTGATCAAAGGCATGACAATCCTTGTTAATCACTTGGGGGATTCCTTTCAACTACAGGTCAGACTGTAAGCTGACCCCTTCAGCTCCTCATGTTATGAGATACAATCCTTGACGCCATACTCTATCCAGCTCCAGCTCCAGAGAAGTAGCTTGTGATCTAGGGGCTGAAGCAGAGCCTGGGCTTAAGAGTCAGGAAGCCCAGAGACTCACCAGCTGCTTCACTTCTCTCAGGCTTCATTGTCTGAGGTCTGAAAGAGGGGTGAGGATATTGGTACACAGAATGTGGGGGTGAGGGCTCAGAAGAACCAATGGAGGTAAAGATATCACTACTATTTCATTCTTCTTATTTTTATGTTCAGTGGATTAATGTAGCATTTTATATGGGCTTGTGTATGTTAGTGAATTTCCCATACATATGGATTAATTTATATATATACATATGTTTATGTACATGCATATATAATGTATGTATTTACATATATGATATGTGTATATATATAATATGAATGCATATACTTATTATAGACATGTAATACATATACTTCCTATTTGTCCTATATATAGCTGGTGACCCTGGACAAGTCACGTCACCCTGTTTGCCTCAGTTTTCTCATCTGTAAAATGAGCTGGAGGAGGAAATGACAAAACGCTCTGGTATCTTTGTTAAGAAAATCCCAAATGGAGTCATGAAGAGTTGGACACGATTGGAATGACTGAGCACACAAGCTAGTTTTGTATACAGTTGTTTGCATACTTGCTGTCTCCTAAGTCAGATAGTAATGTCCTGGAGGGCAGGGACTGACTTTTGTCTCTGCACTTAATACAGTGTCTGGTACACCATAGGTGCTTCGTTGATTGACTGAGACAGAAATGATCCCAGGACAAGTTGTTGCCTCACGATTCCTTCAAATTTAATGACTGGGAAATAATCGCACAAGTCTACCACCTGTGACAACAGCAATGATGATAGTGATGATAAAATAATAGGCAATGTGATATAATTTAAAAAAAAAAAACCCAAAACATTGGCCTCTCAGAGTCAGGCAGACCTGAGTTCAAGTCTTGATTTCTATTCCATACTGGCAGTATGACCCTGGCCAAGTCATCTCAACTCTTAATGTCCCAGTGACCCCTAAGACACTCGGTCATAAAGAAGGCACCATCTTGCATGGATAGAGGGGGTAGGACTTCCTTATATCAATGATATCACAGATCCAGTTTCTATACAATAATAATTATTGTTGCCATCATTATTAAAGTCATTAACTATTAGAGAAGAATATCAGGTGCCTATTGGCTCATGGTCTTTTCCAGATATGCCAATAACTGTTTTGTTGGTGACCTGATGGAGAAAGATGGTGGTCTTGCCCCTACTGCCCTCCCAAGACTTCCTTTACTCTTCCTGTGACCGGTATTCTCAGGGAGCATCTAATGTCATCCTGTATGAAGCAAATTGACCAATAAATCTTCTGTGTTGTGGTTTACAAGGCAACATAGACTGTAGATTGACCACTAGACTGAGAGTTGGAAAGACCCAGGTTTGAATCTCACCTTGAACACTTAGCTTTGTGACCTTGGAAAAATACAATTAGCCCATCACCATGAAGTTTGCCAGTTTTACCTGGATGGAGATTGGGGTGGGATAATCTAGCCCAATCAATCATTTATTAAATATTTACCATACACTAGGTGCTAGGGATACATATAAAGAAGTGAGATAATCCCCTGTCCTCAGGGAGCTTATATTCCACTAAAACCTAAGGAATGTGTTTCTTTGGTGAGGCACTGGTTCCGTGTGACCTTGACCAAGCCATTCAGCATCTCTAGGTCTCACTTTACCATATGTGAAATGTAAAAAGGGCTAGACAGTCTCTATTCCACCTCTAGCTTTCTTCTTCTCAAAGACCTAATTTTCCATGAACTCACTGAAAATATTTACCAAGAAGTTGGTCTTGTAAAACTGTCCAATCCCACATGTATCTAGGCAGTTGAATTCTCACTACCTCTGCAGACACATTGGAATCAGGGTGCTGGGGGTGAACATTTCAACTCAAGTTTTCTCAAGGGAGGCCCCTCCCAGGACCAAATTCACGCATCATTTGCCACTAAGAATTTCAGGTGTTGCAGAATTCATCAGCCCCGTAAGTCACAGACTGGAGCTCAGCAGACAACGAAGCCATTATTTGTAATCAGGCTCTCTTATTAGTCCATTCTCCATCTCTGTTGTGTTTGGTTGGTGAATGCCAAATAATTACGGGCACCCCCCTCATTCTCCAAAACAGCTTTAACTCTGAAGATTTACTCAGTACAGAATGATGGTCCATTTCCATCTCCAATAACTCTGCAATCCCACCCAAGCCACATAAATCACCGGTGACTCAGGCTAACAAGGGCTTAGGAGTCGCCACATGAAGTACGATAAATTTCCAGACAGTTAAAAATCACTATCATTTTATTCTAATGCATTATAGATTGCCTGTAATGTCATCCTGGCCGGGGTGACCCATTTCTAATTTTGAACAGCTGTTCAGCTCGGGAGTTAGTTAATGATTAAATATAAATTGCCTGATTTATTAGTAGGAATGGTTGCGCTTTCAGGTCAATGCTATATAGACAAAATCATCAGTCTTGATGCCTTTCAGAAGTTAACTGTCTCCTGCTCTAGTCAGAAAGAATTTATCCTCAAAGGAAAAGGCTTGGCATTCTCAACCACTCCTTTTAAGTCTCTCCCCCACCTTAGCACACATGCCATCCCACCCTTTTTCTCCCACTGAAAATCTCTAAGGAAAACTCTCGGAAGAGTTTGGATAGGACTGGAGGTGGGGAAAGGCTGCATTTTCTCTCAGTAACACACTCAGCAACAGGCATCATTATTATAGGGGTGCAGCTTTTTCCACGAGTCAAGGGAAATGCATTCCTTCCTTCCAGGTACCCAAGGATGCAGTTCTAGATGAACCTCCTGTTTGGTCCCCTGGGAGAGTGGTCTCTCTGCTCAGAGACCTGCTTCCCAAGAAAGTGGACCCATAGTAGTAGGCGGTGAGTTTATCATTGACAGTCTGAGAAATGTAAGTGGGGCAAAATCCAAGGGGAGCTCCTAGCCAGGTTGGGAAATGGAGTGACCATTTTTGGGAAGGCCTAGAGACTTTCTTATTCAAAGGAGATGGATCAGGGAAGGCCCTGCTCAAATGGGAGAATTTGCCTAAACAGCCTGATGACAGAATGCAAAGTGAGGAGGGATCCAGGAAGCTACTGATCCCATTAAGGAGGTAGATTTATCACAAAATCAATATTTCTCTGCCAGACAGTGGTGTTTCCGGCATTACAGATGGGCCAGCACCTCTGACTGTGAATTAAGGGCTCTGCTCACTGCACCACACTCTTAGGAAGTTTGTTTTCTTAGGCTGAGTCTAAAACCACCCCTTCTAATGGTGCCCATTGGCAACAAGCAGAATAAGTTTAGCTCCTCTCCACAAGGTAATCTTTTAAATTCCTGAAGAGATCAACTGTCTGGCTTCTAGGTTTCCTTATCAAATCTAGGTATCCCTAATTCTTTTAACTAGTCCTCATATGGCATGGTCTTAAGGCCTTTTAGTATCCAGTTTATCAATTTTTTCCCTAAAAGGTGGACACAGAATTGAATACAGACCTTTGGATGGGGCTGTGACCCTCAGTATACCTTTGGTGGCTGCTCATCTCCCCTACCCTTTACATCACCTGTCTCTGGTCATCCAAGAATAGGAGACTGCAAATCAGCCATCCAGTGTAATTCTGAGCCATCCCAGAATAGAAGTTTTCAAAGAACACAGAAAGGAAATTCATTTAAATTTTGTTATTAAAACCCAGTTCTTTCAAAAGAACAGGAAAAAAACACCTGAACAAATGTAGCATCCTCCAGGTAAATATAATTCTATATAATGTTAATAGGTTTCATAGGAAGGAGTCAAGAGTTTCCATCAGGGAAAATCACATTCAAGCTGTGAAAGTGATCTGCCTCACCTTGGAATGTCTGGTTGACTTCAGCAGTAACTACACATGGGAAAGAACACTGGGTGAACTCTTCTGAAAGGACAGTTATCTTTGTAATAACTGTCTAAAAAATAACTTTGTAATAGCTATAGCATCCTCAGTTTCACCTCCCATCTTAAGGAAAATGCATTTTGTTTTGTTTTTTTTTAATAGTAATTTTGTGAAATGAAAAATTCACTCAAGATAACACACCCCAAGTTGGCAGTCTCCAGCTGTTTATAGGCCATGGATAACAGAGGCAGATAAACCATGATGCTCCCCTGACCTTGGGATTAATTCAGTCTCTCTGCTCATTAATGGGAGACTGCCTTGGCTGTAAGAGTGTATGTCAATGGCTGGATTCTAAAGCACTCAATTACTTTGAGTAACTTTTTCCCTCTGAGGAACAAAGAAACAGACATAGGACCATAGTCTGTGATCTAAGAGAGGCTTCTATTGAGGGTCACACTTTGCTTTGGCTTTTTCTTGTTCTTGTCAAAAGTGTTAATTACATGGAGTGTGGAAGAAGAGGGTAACATGGAAAAAGAAATGGAATCTTAAGGCTTGGTCCCTATTTTGGAGGAAAGAGTCAACTTGCCTCAAGCTCCCTGACGAGTCTGTTGGCCAGCCCAATGGTCTTGCTGGTCTGGTTCACCTGGTCTTGACACCGGACTTTCTCAGCTGTTGCCTTTTCAAAGGATGCCGTAAGTTGGCTAAGATTGTCACCCAGTTCCTAAGACACAGGACCCAAATTTACTTTTGTCACAATACACGATGTGCTTTAGCAACACTGGCCACACCCCAACCCTCTTGGAAGGCTCTTGTGATGCACTTCTCTCTCCTCTTTGTTCCCCATCCAGGTCTGCTTTTGGACCCCCCTCCCACCCTCCCCCATAGCTATCTCATCCTGGACTTTCCATTAAAGCCTGGTCCTCCACATCCTGAAATATCCAGACCAGCCCTGCCCTTCTCTCCCAGGTATTCCTCCTGCAGCCTCAATTTTGTGGTGGAGATTCAGGACACCCAGCCTTTCTCTGCACTCTGACTCTGCTCCTTACTTTTCAGACTTCAAAACTATTTCCCCCCTTGCCAAGTAACTTCACCTGCCTCTGAAAGTCCTGTGCTATCCCTTTCAGCTTCCTTTGGAGTAAATGTCACGGAATTTTGAACCTTGCAGGAAACCAGAGTTTCTAAGTATGGAAGGGAAGGGGAGCATTCCAGACATGGGGCACTGTCTAGGCAAAGGCATGGTAGAGAGGGATAGAACGCTACAGAGAACTAATGGCAAGGCAGTCAGTTTTGTCTTACATACTCCAATTAGTCACTAAAATGAGTCATTAACAATAAACAAAACCAGACCAGGCACGGAGGTTCAAAGGCACTAGCCCCTTCTCTCAAAAAACAGCCAACTCCTGGCTTTCCACTTTCCATCCAGGGGGTACCTGGTCTCTCAAGTCTGACTTCAGTGTGTCCCTGTCTGAAGAGGGAATGCCAGAGTTGGTGGGCATGCTCACTCTCCAGAGTGCTTCTGAGTCAAGCGTTGCCTCTTGGTACGACTTACTGTGAGTTTCCTCCGGATGACTCCCAGCTTTTCCGTAGCTGCCTCCAGCTCCATGTTGGCTTGAGCAAGAGCCTGGCGCTTGGGCTCCACATCACAGTACACCTGACAGAAATCAGACCAGAGGAAGATGCTCTGGCCAAGTCTCCTGTGCCTCAACTTGTCTTGGGCTCCCTGACTATCCTATTCTCCAACCCAGTCCTCTCATTGGTTTGGTTGTATATTCTCTGAGAACCCAGCAGCTCATGCTGATGTAATTGAATGTTGTATGACATTCTTCTCAGGAAGCTCTCAATGGATTCCAGATTGTCTGGAATGCTTTCAAGAAGAGGGGCATGTTGTCTACAGGTAGGGTAATGGATTTGATGAACTTCTAAGGTCCTGGGATTATACAAACATAAGATCATAGATTTAGAGCAAGAATAGATGCTGAAGGTCATAACGTCCTCCCTCCTCATTTTTCAGATGAGGATTGAGTCTCAGAGAAGCAAAGCCCCTGGTCACATAGTGTAGTTGGTAGAATTACTGTTTTGAATATTTTCTACAGTCTGTATACAAAGTCAGCTAATCAACACATACTCATTATGCACTAGGCGTTGGGGATGTCTGAAATGGCAAAAACAACCTCCACCCTCAGGGATCTGAACGTTCTAAAGATATCAATAGTAGTTTATAAAGTACATACCCAGTCCTTGGAGGGGAAGGCACTAATATCTGTGTTCAGGACAGAGAAGTCCCATTTAGAAGGTGGTAGCTAAGTTGACTCTAAAAGGAAGCCAGGGATTCTAAGAGGCAGAGGTGAGGAGGGAGGGAGGGCATTCTGAGGATAGCCAGGGCAAAGGCATGGAGGCTGGAGATGATGTCCATGTAAGGCACCAAGTAAGCAGGACACCAGAGTTAGAGGGGAATAATGTGGAAGAGCACTGGAGAGGTAGAAAGGAATAAGATTTACAAAGATCTTTAAATGTCAAACAGGCAAGTTTTGATTTGATCCTGAAGGAAATGGAGAGTCACTGGAATTTATTAAGTAGTGGGTGGGGAAACAATATAGTCATGAGACTCAGAGAGGCTAAGAGAGTGATGGGTCTACCTGAGGTCACTCAGAAATTAAGCAGCAGGGCTCAGATTTATTCCCAGGTCCTGACTCCATAGACAGACCTTTTCCAATGACCTCAGAGCTTCTCAAAGCTTAACCTCCACAAATGAGGAGGGCTAGCTATTTGTTTGTTCCCATGTCCAAGGCCTGCAGGCAAGTGGGACAGGGCATGCTCGATTTTGGACAACTAGCATTCACTTCATTGCATCTAAATGAGGCTAATTGCTACGGTAGCCTCAATAGCATAAAAATTTTTTTCATGTGAATGCAGACAATTTTCAGGTGTGCTACATATTATTAGTTGAAACCTTTGCTATGAAATAACTTCATATTAAAATAAGAAAAAAATTCCCTCCCCACCCTGAATTTTGAATGTCTAACAACTTGCAATCCAACCAGCACCTACTTTATGTCAGGAGGTAGGGAACAGGTCAAATCAAGAAGTAGCCCTTGCCTTGGAGAACTGCCATGCTCCATGCTCTGTTCTCTCTATATTTCTGTCCCTCTGCCCTTTTTTCTTCCCCCTCTCTTTCCATTCAGGATGCTGAGCCCACTCCGCCCCTCCCTGACCACCGGCATGGCTACCTCATAGAATCTGACAATGTTGATGACCCAGGCACAGAGACCAGCGGCTGCAAAGGACTTGGTGCGGATCAGGTTGGGGTTGAACTCAGGGTCCTTCAAATACTGCTCATTAACCACTCTTAGACAGTTCTCTGGAATGTGCTCTTTGTCGTAGTTAATTAGTGCCTGCAAAAAGTCATCGACCTGCAAAGTGAAAAGACGCATTGCCATGAAGCTGCCGCCACTGCCGAGAAAATGCCAAGATCAAAAGTTAAAATCGGCTTTTAGGCCCAAAATCATAAAAGCAAAATTGGCAAGTTGCATTCCTCCCACTGTTTGGCTTTTTCAGGCTTTCCAGTGTGGAGTTAGCATTAGCAATGGACACTTTGAAAATCTCTCCTACCCCCGGGGAAAATATTCAGTCCCGACACAGGAGGCATTCCCATTTGGAAGAGAAGAAAAGAAAAAATAATAATAATAAAAAAGCCTTATTGCTTCACCTGCATTTGCAAAATTTTTCCAGAACAAGAAATCCATGTAATTTTCTCCTGCCTACACTTGGCAGCTCTTGTCATTGTACAAATAATTAGTAACTTTCCAACTGATGCTCATGGCGACTTGAATATGCCAACTGAACTCTACAAAGAAATACTTTGTATTGTGGGGCCATCAGCCCTCACCTGAGGCCTTCCTGCGGTGTACAGGTGACCCTATGTTCCCAAGGGTGGGCACCCTCCTGCTGAGCTGGACAGGCCTTGAACATGAGCAGAATTCAAGGCTAGCATTTATGTCTGTAGCATGTTAGCTTTGTCAAACACTTTCTGTAGATTACTTTTTTTTTACCTTCCCAACAACCGTGGCAGGTGGGCACCGGTTTCCTCCATTTTGTAGATGAGGAAGCTGAGACTTTGAGCAGTAAACTGACAGCCCAAGGCTAACTAATCTCTTTTACCCAATAATGTTTGAGATACTTCACAGTGACCACACCTTCTCTAGGGTAAACATACCTAGTTCCTTCAAGAGATCTGCCGATGGCAGCCCAAGGCCCTTTACGGTCTTAGCTGCCCTCCTCTGGACATTCTCCAGCTCATTAGTATCCACTCTTAGCTAGGACTCCCCACACCTGAATGTGGCACATCAAATGATTTGACGAGGGCAGGGGCCAGAGGCAGAGACCACTACCTCAATCCTGAGAGTGCTACCTCCCTTACTGGAGATCACAGTTTTTTTGCCTGCCATATTGCAAAGCTTCCAGGTCTTTTTCAGATGTCAACTTTGACACAAGCATGGGGTAGAATCCACTGAACAAAGATGAGAAAGTTCTCCTCTTTTGACAGAAGACCCCCTTGACTACCCAGCTATGCTTCCTGCCATGCTAAAAATCCACAGAGAAACAACATCAAGTCTGGTAAGGAGTCATTACCTTTCCCATAAAGATTCTGGCAGCTTTCCAACTCCGGTCTTTGGGCACCCGACCCCTTGGAGCCAGCAGGACCATTACGGCTGCAGTGACATTGGTGACTGCAATGGGTGGATTGGGGAAGGTTTTCAGCTCTGTGAGGTTCACCTAGGGACCAAGCAGACACATTCAGGCAGAATCCACTCAATGTTGCCAAGAGCTAGGTCAGTTCTGAGTGCAAGGGGATGCAGGTGAAGTGTGTCTTTCCTCGTGTCTCCCCCTCCTTTGCTCATATGGAGTGCTCTGGTAGAATCATTTCTGGGCCTGGAATCCTCAGGCTTCATCTTGCATTGTCTCTGGTCTCTTCCTCCTTTCTCCCATTCTCCATCAAACCTGACCTCTCCTCTCTCTCCTCTCTGAGCCTTGCCTGTGCTGGTTAGTGGAGGATCTGATCTTTCCCAGGTTCTCGGTCTAGAGCTTGACAGGGAGATGTGATATTTTTACTCAAAGGATTGCCTAAGATTATATGGTTGTCAAGCATGGAGGGTAAACCAGGTGCAAATATCATGAGGCAGGCATCAGTGGGCATAGACAAAAGAAAAATACAACCTATTTCACATGAGATGGAACTCTGTATCATATATCCAGAGTAGTGGGACATAATGGATAAAGGGCAGGCCTTGGAGAAAGGAAGACTGGGTACATGTTCTACCTCTGGTGTTTGAAGGTTATGTGACCTTGGGCAAGTCACTTAACCTTGAAGGCAACTCTCTGAGACTATAGGTTATAGATAAATATTGACCTGTATGGAGTGCTTCCATAATGAGAGTTCCCTCCAGGGACAAAATCACAGGTCAACACAAAGATAAAAAACAAACAAAACCAGAGCCCGAGTCTTAGAGTGGAAACTGACTCTCTGGAAGACAGTGACCTGTGGAAGGGGTTGGGGCGGGGGAGGGGGGAGCTGTGACTCTGTGTGCGTATTTGGGGGCCACACAGGTGTCTTATCCAAGTATATACCAGCAGGATGCCAAGGTCCCACCAAGAGGGAGATGGAGGCAGGCTGCCCAACAGAGGAGTAGGCTGCCCATTTCTGGGAGTGTTTGAGCAGAGGCTGCAGAACCACCTAACAGAATTGTAAAAGAGGGAGGCCAGCCCAGGTGACCTCAAGCATCCTTTCCAACAACAAGAGGGCATAATGGTAGAGGGGAAGGAATAAGCATTTACTGAGTGTGTGTTAAGTGTTTTACAGATATCTTACTTGGTCCTCATTATTATCCTCATTTTACAGAAGAGAGAACTGAGGCAGACATAGGATAAGTAACTTGCCCAAAGTCATACAACTAATAAGTGTGTGAAGCTGGATTTGAATTCTGGTCTTCTTGAGCCCAGGTCTCACATTCTATCCACTGTGCTAACTAATTGCTTTAAAATACTCCTCCTATCTCCTTCTCTTCTTCTTCCTTCTCTTTCCGCCTTTCTTTTCCTGCCACTACTCCTACTACTGATCTACTACTACTACTACTACTACTACTACTACTACTACCACCACTACTACTACTGCTACTGCCACTGCTACCATTAATCATTTAGAGCCATCAGGATTCAATGCTAATTGCACTGGTTTGGAAGCCAAGGACTTGGGTTCAAATTATAACTCTGCCACATACTACCTTGGACAGCTCATTGCCCTTCTTAAAAGCAGGTTTGTGCATCTTCCAAATAATAGGGTTGGACTAGATGTTCTCTAAGGTCTCTAGCTATGATCTCCAGTGATTCATCAGAGTCCAGTTATCCAAACTCACACTTTCTTTCAAAATTACTTTTGAGGCAATTTACCAAGCTGAGAAAATGGCTGACATTTACCCTGTTCAGTGTAACCAGTGCATTTGTGGCTGCGACAAGGGCAGGCTCTGCTTTGGCCAGGTCAGCTTCACATTCTCTCTGTTTCTGGAATACTTCTGTCTGGATTGCAGCCACCTAATTATGAACACAAGACACACACACATTAGCTTCTTCTTATGAAAGGTACAGTTCTGAATACAACTGTGAATCCAGATGAAATACTATTGCATCTCTATTTTGAGCAAGTAGACAATATGTGGCTCAGGACCTGGCTCACATAGAAGGTGCCAATTTGGGGATAGTAGGTTGGTGTAATGGCCTTTTTGGAGGCAGAAGACTTCAATTTGAAATGAGCTTTAACATCTACCTGATGTGTGATCCTGGATAAGTCACCTCACTGACTTTTTGGTTTCCTTCTTTGTAAAATAAGTATTGCCAAACTTATTGCATTATTTAAAAATAATATTTTGTGGAAAGCATTATGTAATCACTGCAGCTGGTGAGTTATCTTCCTGACCTCAAACAAGAATAATAATGATGATGGGCTTGGGGCTTGAGGAGGCCACTCCTCACAAGCAATTGTACTGAAGTAAAGACAAGATGTCACCTGAGAAGAGTATAACTAGAAAAAAGTGTAGAAAGATTGAAGGATAAACTCAATGATTGCTGTCTCATACAACCCACCGGTATCTACACAATGTGATGGGACCATGACTGTGAGGGAGGCTCCCAGCCTCCTTGGGTGGACCCCTAGCAGCAGACTGGTAGGAACACAGTAAAGACGATTATGCTGGTTAGGCAAGTAGGGACCAGTCATAACTGACATGACTGCATGGAACAGCCACATCTAAGATCCCAGACCCATCAATAATAGTAACTAATGTTTACATAGTATTTTAAGGGTTTTCAAACAACCTTACCCATTATCTCATTTGATCCTCATATAACAACCATGGATGATAGATGCTATCATTACCCTCTTTTCCAGATAAGGAAACTGAGGCAGATAAAGGGTGACTTGTCCAAGGTTACACAGTGTCTCAGGCAGGACTGGACCTCAACTCTCCCTGATTCCCTACTCACCCTGAATTTTGCTTTGCTGCCTCATTAGAACATCAAAATCTACTCAAAATAACAAACAATCATTCACCCTCTTATATGGCTTACATATTTTGTGTTTGTCCTTCATTGCTGAAGAAGAACATGTTATCAGAGAAATGATGACATGATTTGCACTTGATTTTGTTTTGAGTGAGGGAGGGCTGTACAAGGTCACCAGACTCACATCTCCTCCAGAGCCATCTGAATCTAGTGACCTGATATTCCTCAGATGACTGGAGATGACCAGGATGCACTGGGAGACCTTGGCTCCTTTAGGCCTACATATTTGCAAAGCTTTGAATGGCCAACCAACCTCTGACTCTCACCAGATTCCATATTAACAAACCCACAAAGCCCAAACACCAAATAAGCTTTACCTCAGCCTCATTATTCGGCATTCAAAGCTCTCTATAATCTGCTTCCAAGTCAAGTGCTTCTCTGGGGGAGGATAATGGTACTGTTCCCAAATCTGCAAGCTGCTGAATTACTCTCATTCTGATAAAGCTCATTTCAAAAGCCCTCTCCTCTGTGCCATCAAGGATGACTCAGGTTGGTAATGAATTCCCCATTCCAACCTCTCACTTTATCTTGTAACTGTCTAACTCATTTACCATGCCTAACTATTTAGGAGCTGAGTTCAAATCCAGCCTCAGGCATTTACTAGCTGTGGGACTCTGGGCAAGTCACTTCACCCTGTTTGCCTCAGTTTCCTCATCTGCAAAATGAAATGGAGAAGTAAATAGAAAACCACTCCAGAATCTCTGCCAAGAAAACTCCAAATGAGGTCACAGAGAATTGAACATGACTGAAGAGACTGAATAACAGCTCTTCATGGATAATCTTTCTATCAACAGGCAGAGCAGATTTTTTGTTTGTCCTTTGTTCTAGAAGACGATGACATGACTTGCAGTTGACTTTGATTTGAGGGATGGAAGGTTGTGCAAGGTCACCAACCTCACTTTCTCCTCCTGAGCCACCTGGGTCCAGTGGCCTGATATTCATCAGAGAGACTGGAGATGGCCCAGAATGCAATGGGAGACCTCGACCCTTTCAAATCTTGGCAGAGCAGATGCAATTTAGCTAAATCCTCAAGATCTGCCTCAGGCTCAGAGAGGCTAAAGCACTTGGCCTGAGCCACATAAAGCAAGTCAATTCACTATGTCAGATTACCTTTCTTCCACATCTTTGTGTATTACGGATTGAAGAGTTGTTGTCTTGTCCTTTTATTAGATTAGATTGTAAACTCCTTGTGCAAAAGGATTGAGTATTACTTAATTTAAATATTTAATGTTATTTTTGAATGCATTATTTTAAGTTGGGCTGTCTTGCCCTCCTACTAGATTATTAGCTCCTTGAAGGAAGGGACTGGCTCCTATATAAATTTTGTACCACATCCCAGAAACTAGCACAGTGCTCTGCATACAGTAGGTGCTTAATAAAGATTTGATGAATTGTTAACTTAAATTACATCATATGAGATAAGCAGAATATGGGGCAGGGAGGGAAAGGGATAAAAACAACAAGCATTTATTAAGCATCTACTGTATACCTGGCACGACACTAAGCACCATAGATATTCAAAGAAAGGCAAAAACATTCTCCCTCCTCTCAAGGAGTTCTCCTTTGAACAGCAAGACAATAAATCACTGTGTCTACAGACTGTAGGAGGGAAGTGACCTCACCAGGAAGCGGGGAGGGAGAAGGGGAAATAAATGGAGGCTGCCATTTTGGTGGCAGAAATAGGAAAAGCCTGAGAGCAATGCTGGGGACTCACATCCACCTTCTTCTCAGGCAAGTGCCCAAGAGGCAAGGGCTGGAACCAGGGTCCTTGGAAAGGGAGGTCAGAAACACGACTGAAAGTACATTACTTTCCATGGATTTGCAATGAAGCAGGTTTAACTCTACCATAAAATTAGACCCAGCTCACAACAAATTATGTTGTCTACTACATCTCTATTAGCACTAATTACCATTCCTCTGATTAACCGTTATTTTGCTTTGTACTGTGTACTTTCCAAGCATGATTGTTAACTGGGTGGCTGGGTGGATCGCCCTCCCCCTCCCCGACGTGGGGCACCTCCCCCAACACTGCCAGAGGGCCCTTACTGAGCACATTCGGGCACAAACCCACACACCAGGGGACAGGCCTTCCGAATGTTGGACACTTGGCAATGAGCGAAGACTGCTATGATACTGTGGGTATTCTCATTGATTTAAAATTAAAAGTAAAAATCTGTGCAGGTTAAAAAATCAATGTACTATTACATATATGTATGTATGTAGATGCATAGGTGTTGGGAATATATATATACACACACACATGCACACATACATATACACAACCGTGTGTGCGTGTGTGTGTGTGCAATGCAGCCATACAGACACTTCACAATTATATGGCACTTTGGAAGCCCTGCAAACTGATTTACATACATTATCTTGTTTGATTTTCATCAAACAACATGAACAAAAAGCAACATTTACCTTTGAAGCAAATGTTAGTAAAGCATTTTACAGGGGAAAGTAACTAACTGAGGTTCAGAGAGGTCCAGGTACTTGCCCAGGGGTCACACAGTGAGTGGCAAAGGCGAGATCCAAGAAGTTCTCTTCCCTAGGATCTGCTGCCCCATATGTTGCAAGGACCTTCAGCGGTTCCCTTTGTCTCTTTGTAGGCTGACTCTGACCTGTATTTCCAGACTCACATCACATTGTTCTCCATTGTACATGATATGGTCTGGCCAAACTGGGCTATTTCCTATTCCTCTTGGAATCCCTAACCCCCTTCAAGCTTCAATCCAAGTGCCACTTTCTGAGGCTGTATTAGTTTGGATCTAAACACAAAACAGGACATTAACATCCACATAAGCTCAATAGATGCTTCTTTGTTTTCTGAAAGTCTTGTGAAAAGGATCAAATCACTAGGCTTTAAGAACTCACCAAGATAAATGGGGAATGTCTGGCACCACCCAGGACAACCCTTGGAAAGGGAATTTTTCCATAACAAGGGAAGGAAAGCTTTTCAACAATGTAGGGAGGTGAATGGGTTGGCTTGGGAGGTCAGAAGTTTCCCTTCCTAGAGGTCTAGGACAAGGATGACAGGATGATCCCTTCTTGGGTATACTAGGAAGGAACATCAGAGATAATCCAGTGCATCTCTACATCCAGTGCAACTTGTTCATTATAGAAGATGAAACTGATATCCAGAGGAGTCATTTGACTTGCCCCAATACACAGGGTGGCAGAGAATCTGAATCCAGGACCTTTGATTTTAAATCTCGTGCTTTTATTAATGCCTAGGTTGGACTAGAGGTTACTTCCTAACTGTGACTTTGGTGTATTAACACTATTTCATATTATCCATCAGTCCGTATTTATTGGTTAGGAGCCCACCGTCAGCACGTGTTTGAATAGTGAGAACTGGGGGCTTTCACGGCTGCAAAATCAACTCCAAACACCTGTCCTTCCCCTCCTCTTTCAGAAGCAAAACCAAGCTCTGCTTTCACCAGCTGCTTTCAGTTGGCCCAAAGGCAGAAAAAAATATTAAGAGGCATTCAAATTCAGCTGAAATGGCAACTTCTGAATGAAGATTATTAGCAATGAAAACAGGAAATGACCTTCCTTCCGGTTAAGTACAATCCATAAAACAATGGGCACCCATTAAAGGAGGTCTTGCTTCGGTCCGAGCAGCTAAGGCAGAGAAGGGCAGCCTAACTGGGTTGGGGGTGGCTGCTTCGATTGAAAAAGAATTCCAATCTCGTGGCATGCCCTCAACTATTTCCCCAAACCTGAACAGCTAAGTTAGTCGATCGGTCACCTATGCAAAGGGATAGCATCTGATGAGGCTGAGTTAGTAAGTATTTATTAGGCATCTACTATATTCCAGGCACTCTGAGGGGTTGGGGATGCAAACACTATTTATAAAAAAGGATTCACTCTTTACAATTTTTAAAAAATTCTAATTTCAAATAAGTATTTCCATATACAAAGAAGAAATTAAAAAGAGGATTGTACATGGAACTGAAGCTCTACTATGAAGAGAGCTTGCTCTCTCATTTAAGTTTAAAATAAATTCAACATATAACTCTCCCAGCTGTCCTGTTTATATGTGTTTCCTGCTGGACATCGTCCTATTTTCTTGTATGCATTTAAAGAAAATGCTTCTGTGATTCTCTTTTCTTTCTGGCTACTCAATTACTTAAACCATAAACACAAATCCTAGTAACAAACACACACAGTCAAGCCAAAACAAATATCTATGGTGGCCACATCTGAAAATCTCATCCTGAGCTGAGCCCATCACCTGTCTTTGTCAGGAGGTGAACAACACCTTCTGAAGTCTTCTAGTCTTCTGAAGGCATTGGCCATGTATTTGATATGAGTTCTAACATCTTTCAGAGTTACTTTTTCTTACAAAGTTACTCTACTAAGAAATTACCACATTACTAATACTAATGGTCATTCTGGTTCTTTTTCCTTCGTTGTATCAGTTCATATAAATCTTCCTAGGTTTTTCTGAAGCCATCCCTTTTGTCATTTCTTAAGGTGCAATAATAACATTCCATGTCATATACCAGGATTTATCTAGCCATTTCCCAGTGAAGGTCATCTCCTTGACTTCCAGCCCTTCGTAACTACAAATAGAGCTGCTCAAATGTTTGTGTACATAATTGGGTGCTTTCTTCTCTTCTGATCTTTAGGGCATAGACCTTTCAAAGCACATACTGTTTAGTAACTTGCTGTGTATAATTCAAGAATGGTTGGATCAACTAATAACCCCACTAGTCAGACACCTATGTGCCTGTTTGCCCACAGCCCCTCCAACAACTGTTATTGTCATTTTTGGTCACTTTTGACAACCTGATAGATGCAAGGTACAACCTTATAATTGCCTTAATTTGAATTTCTCTATTAGTGAACCTTGGAACATGTTATCCTTCCTTTGAGAAGTTCCTGTTAATACCTTTTGATCCTTTATCTTTTTTTTGGGGGTGGGGGGAGTAGCTTATATTGATAAAGTGTTTATTAAGCAACTGCTATTTGTCAAGACCTGGGCTAGGCTCTGAGGTCAGGGAGGCAAAAGTGGAGTGATATGTGTCCTCAAAGTTGAGGAAATGAATTTTTACTGGGGAGACATTCCCATAAGTTTGTGCAAAATGCATTCGGAACAATAAGGTGAATTTTGGAGGAAGAGGCACTAGCAGCTGGGCATCAGGAAAGTCCTCATGGACAGTGAATAGGCAGGCAGGCAGGTGCAGGCACACACATGACCACATATAGCTTTTATAATTACGAAGCATTTTGCATATATTATCTTTTTAAATTTTTCCAATAAATAACTTTGTGAAGTAAGAAATGCAAGTTAACAACAACGACAACTGACATTTATTTAGTGCTTACTATGTACGGGGCACTGTGCTAAATGTTTTACAATTACCTCATTTGAATCTCACAACAATCATGATGCCATTATTATCCCCATGTTACAGTTGGGGAAACTGAGGCAAACAGAAGTTAAGTAACTTGCCCAGGGTTACATAGCTTGTGTCTGAGATGAGATTCGAACTCAGGTCTTTCTCACCCTAAGCCTTGTGCTCTATTCACTGTCATCTTGCTACCCCAAAGTAGTATGCTCCCCACTTTATAGCTGAGAGGTCACACAGCAATCTCTACCCAGATCTTTCAGCTCTGTGCTCGATCTCTTGATTCTAACCCTAAAAAATGCGCGCTGCATTTCAGAGGGGGGATTCTGATCCCCCAAACCAAGCTATATATCACCCTTTGGACTAAGCCTATGACTGAACAAGTAATCAAGAAATCCCAAGCATTTATTAAGTGCCTACTTCGCACCAGGCACTAGAGGAGTTTGTCATTCATTGCCTTCTCCAGTTCATTTTACAAATGAGGAAACCAAGGAAAATAAGGTTAAGTGACATGCCCAGGATCACACATATCAGGAAATAATTGGGATGTAAAAACAAAAGACATCAGTACAATTTTAAAAAAATGGTTTAATGAGTCTCTGGATTTTAGTTTTCATTAAAACTAAATGTTTCAGATTTATTTTTAAATGTGAAAGAATTTAAATTATTTCTCCCTAGTTTGGGGTGGAGTCTGTATGAGTCACATTAAACATTCAGGTATGCATGTGCGCCGTTCTACTTATATTTGGAAAGCATTCCCAAGATATTCTGGCAGGTGACTTTTACTTTGCCAATATCTTTGATCCCTTGTGAGATGATAATAATGACAGCAGTCATTTCCATTCATATAAAACTTCAAGGCTTACAAAGCACTTCCTATGTGTGATCGCTTATGATTCTCACAACAACCCTGGGAGGTAGGTGCTGTTATCACCTCCTTTTTACAGATGAGGAAACTGGGACCGAGGAGAAATGCTTTTTCCAGAGTCGTGCTGTTGAGGCAGAGTGGACTTGGGGTCAGGATGACCTGAGTTTGAATCCTTTCTTGGACACTTACTAGTTTCCTGGTCCTGGGTAATTAACCCTCCCAGTCTCAGTTTTTCAAAATGCAAAATGTGGATGAAAATAGCATTTACTTCACCCAGTGGGTGGCAAGATCAAATGAGAGGACCTATGTGAAGCCTTTATAAACCCCAAAGCACCCCATAAATTAGCATCATCATCTTTTCAAATTGGGTTCTGAGTTCAGAGCCCTGACCACTGTCCCACCCAGTCTTCCCTTGAGGATGTTATTTTGTCAGAAGTCTGAAAGAAAAGCGCTCCCCTGATTCCGACTCCATGCCCAGGGAAGCTATAACTTCTGCCAGGCCAGGACCTGCTTGACCCTCTAGGGAACTCTGGGGCCCCTCCTAAAAATGAGAGTGGACATAGACCACAGTGTTGGGGGCTCATCAAACACAACCCGCTGAGCTCCGAATGGAGTTAAGGCTCTGGAGCCCAGACTGCCAATAGTAGAACCGACCTGGTTAACAACTGCTCCTCTGTGTTTGCCTCTTGGCCTCCGAGGTAACTCCCTGACCTTTCCCTTATCACCCCCGCAGGCACGACGTTCAAGGTCTAAATCCATCAGCCCTTGAATGAGCTCAGCCTTTATTAAAGGAGCTAAAAGGTTGGGAAAATGCATAATGTATAGAAAGGTCAAGTGGTAATCACAGCATGGAGGCTGGCTCTTACGTGGGTAACGAGCCCATTGCTCCCTGGGGAGGAAGGAGCTCAGAAGCGCCCACCTGCCAAGGTTTATTTTGTGCTAAATGTGGGCCTCAAGGAGGGGGACTGACCTTTCGCTCTTCGCCGTCGGCAATGGTCCTTTCCTGGCTCACTTTCTCTGTCTGAAGGCCGATCTTGGTAATGAGAGCCTCAGTGTCTTGGCTGCGCAGGTGGAGCTCTACCTCTTGGGAGGCTAGTTTGCCTTTGAGGTCTGCTACCTAAGGGCAAGAGAGAGACTTGGAGGGTTATTTGGGCACAGTTTGGGCTCCAGGACAAAAGCTTCTGAGCGGGAGAAGGGAAGGGTCATCACCATCTGGGCTCGCCCTACTGCCTCGCTCCCCAGGTTGCCGTCAGATTTCTCTTTGGGTCCAAATTGTGCCAATGCACCCTGGCTGGTTCCCTTACATAGTCTTCCCTGATGAGCTGTCAGCTTTTTGAAAACAGGGACCATCTATGTTTGTTTGTACCTGTGTCCTTAGTACCTGGTACACAGTAGGTGTTTAATAAATAATCAACTGCTTTCTCTATATCTCCTCCCTGGTCCTGTCTGCCACAAAGATGGCCTCACTGGCTTGCCCGTTGTGGACTGGGAGGTTTGCCCATGCCAGCAAGCTTTGTAGAGAGCCCATCCCACCTGGACTGCCCTTGATAGGGGCTCGCCTTCCTGAGTCACTACACACTCTGGGACTTTTCGGTCTTAGTGAGTTGCCTGAGGTGTGGAGAAGCATAATGTGCCTAAGATCACACCCTGGAGCACTGATTTGGAGCTGGAGAGGACCTTAAAGGCCACTAAATTCAGGCACCTCCTTTACAGATTAGGAAACGGAGGCACACACCTTGAGTGACTTGCCCAGAAACACACAGCTAGTCAGGATCTGCGTTAAGATTTGAAGCCAAAGTCTTCCTGCCTCCAAGTGCAGCATACCCCTATCCTCTGTCCTATGCTGCCCTCTTAGACAGCAGTGATTTCTCTATTCTCCCAGAGGGGAAATAGCAGGTACACAGAGCAGTGAATTCAAAGTAATGGGGGTGGGGGTGTGGAGGAGGGGCTGGGGGAATGCTCTGGTAAAGGATCAGGGGAGCAAGGCCTCCCTACCCTCAGCGATTTTATGTTCTTATAGGAGTTAGGGCTTAAACTTTGCACTAAGAAGTGCCAATGTGTGTGGGGGGGGAGGGGCAGGGGGGGTGTAACAGAGTGGGTAAACAGCATGTTATCCCCTATGGGAAAAAGGCAAGTCAAGTCCTTTGGCTAGGCTGTAGTATGCCCAAAGGGGCGTTAAGTGAAGTCATCCTAGAGTTTAGCTAGAGCAAGTCTGGGAGGGGCTTCAATGCCAGACAGATGACTTTGGCATTTTTATCCAAGAGGCAAAAGGGAGCCAGGGAGTTTCTTGAGAAGTATGATGTGGTCAGAACTGTTTTAGGACTGTCACTTAGCTGTGTAGAGGATGGGGATCAGGGAGGAAGGAGGTTGGGGGGTGGGAAAAGACAGAAACAGGAAGGACAAGCAGAGAAGGAACCAACACTAAACAGACTGAAAGGCCTGAATTCCACAAATTGCATCAACCTCACAGTAGGGTCTCCAGTTACCAACTCTGATCTTCCTTAGCCAGGATCCAAGGTCTCTCCCTGAAGCACTTCTCTCACCATTCCTGGGGTAGAATTCATTCACTCTCTGCTCAGCGGACAGTGTCCCAGTGAGACAGTGACTCCCCCATGGACTGGATCCTGGTGGAGGACCCGGAGTGGGGAGTCTGGTAAGTCAGAGGCAGAATTTCAGGGATAGAGTGCTTGCTTTGGAGTCAAGATCTGGTCTCTGATACCCATTAGCTATGTGACCCTGGGCAAGTCACTTGACCTCTCAGAGCCTGTTTCTCCATCTTTAAAATGGGCAGGTAGAAAGTGATGGTGTCAAGTCTTTTCTGGTTCCTAGTCTGTGATGCTACGAACTTCTCTGGCTCCCCAGACTTGAAGGACCCACAGTTGCCCTGACCCGTGTACCTGGAGCCATCCCTAACTATGGGCAGATGGGGGTTCTGAGGTCTCAGGAGCAGCTTTGCTGTCCTACTGCCTAGGGAAGAATTTCAGAAAGTAACAGGAAGAAAATAAGGGTAGGGCTGCCCTGTCTGGCCCCCAGCGGAGGTCTCAAGGCTCAAACAATCTCAGAAAAAAGATGAGGCTCCTGAGGCCCAGTGAGAGGAAATGATTTAGCTCTAGAGTTTGAAGGGACCTTGGAGGGCATCCAGTCCAATGCCTTCACTTCACAAATGAGGAAGCTGGGGCAGGGGGGTTAAGTGACTTGCCTTACGTTAACCAACAAGTAAGTCTTACAGGCAGAATTTGGTCTTAGGTCCTCCGTCTTCTCCACTTCACCTACCTCACTGTACACCCAGGGGAGTAAGAGGCTTAATTGTTAAGTGGACTCAGAGTTCTTAACTCCAGATCCAACCTACCTCCCACTAGAGGGCGCTACCTCCCCACTGGCCCAGGGAGGACTTGTACCACCCATCTATCACATCTCCTGGTCACTCTAGCTGGGCTGCCACAGATTTCTTCAGCTAAAGCATTTGTCCTGGACGACAGATAACTCTGCCTTGGTTGGCCACTAGCTCCCACCTGCTGAGTCTCCTACCCCAAGTTCCTTCTGGTCCCACTGTGGCCTGTAGCACAAGACCTGTAGAGTTTCCCCCGCAAAGTCGCCCTCTCTCACCAACAATAGGGTCAGCTGCCTCTGAGGTGGGGAGTCACTCTGTTTGCTCTCCTTTGTACTCCATCTGGATCCAGAGGCCCAGATTCCCAGTGTCCTGCAGAGGGGCAGTCTGTGTAGACAGCCACCACTAGACCTAAGACCATAGAAGGAAGGTCCCTACCCACTCCGCCTTCTGGGAAAGAAATAATTCTTGGTCTCTGACTGCTAGGGCTCTTCTCCATCACTGGTTCTCCACTCTGCCCCACACAGAAATTCCTAATTTAAAACTGAGTTGACACTTGCTAAGCATGGTCTAATCTTCAGACTATCAGCTTGCATGGCCAGGGGAGAGAAAGGAGAATTGCTATTCCTCAATGGAACAGTGACCCCATCAATAGTCCTACTTCTTCCACCAGTACAATGGACAAGCCATCTCTGACTTCTCATTTGATGGAAGGAAGTCTTAGGATAAGAGATCTAGACAGGACCTCAGAGGCTGTCTAATTCAACCCTCTCATTTTATAGATGAAGAACCTGAGGCAGATGGAAGCTAAGAGGCTTATCTAAGATCACATAGTGAATGAGATCAGAGGCAGAATTTGATCTCAGGTCCTCTGACTCCAGAATCATCCAATGAGGAACCAC
The DNA here is from genome assembly GCA_023548195.1 of Bettongia penicillata ogilbyi. NCBI lineage: Eukaryota > Metazoa > Chordata > Mammalia > Diprotodontia > Potoroidae > Bettongia > Bettongia penicillata. Next base: position 9,212,870 of record JAJHZJ010000453.1, read on the forward strand.
CCAACACTTGGGGCTTTTGCTTTCCTTGGCACCTAACTGGCCCTTGGCCTGTCCATTAGTCAGTCTTCACTCTCATTGTGTAACTGGCTCATCTCCTTTTCTAAACAGCCTCTCCTGGATGTTGTCTTTGATGTCTTTTCAAATTTAGAACCAGGAGAAGCTTAGTGCAAATTTCTTCCTTCATAGATGAGGAAAATGAGACTCGAAGAGGTAGTGCCCAAGCATGCAGCAGTTTTGTTAACAACCAGCCCTGTGCTTCTTGTTACCCACAAGGAGGGAGGCATGACTCCTGATCGTCTGAGAGAATTCTATGCAAAAGATTTCATTTCTGAGAAAGGGACGAGAGAGAGACTTGGGAATGTCAGGCTGGATGTTCAATGTACACAGGAAATACCAAATGGATGAAAAATGTTTTTGCATGGATTTTGGCATGTGGCTGGATGTTAGATCACTGAATTAAAGCTAGACAGGATCTCAGAGGTCATCTAATCTAGCCTCTTCACTTTACAGCTGAGGAAAAGGAGGCCTAGATACATTACACAACTTGCCCAAGATCATGCTGGTGGGAATCATCTGAGTCACCATCATCATTTGAATCCATGACCTCTGACATCATAGCCTGTACAAGCCCTTTCTACTGCATCATGCTTGTGGTGTATATCAGGGAAGGATTTAAGATCACTGAAAATGCTGTGTAAATTTTCCCAATGCAGTCCTATCTACTCATTTCCCCTACTCAATTTTGAGGTCAGTTCATCATCCATCCACCTCCAGTGCTTGGCCCAGATTAAGGACCAGCTTGAGGGCAGAGTTTTGTAGTAAACCTGGCCTGAAATCCTGGCTGGGCTATTTATTTCCTGTGTAAGGCAAGTCACATAAAGTTCCTTTTCTATAAAATGAGGGTGTGAGGGTATGTGTGTGGGGGTGAGTGTGTGTATGTGTCTATGTGTGTGCGTGTGGCCTTTGAGCTCCCTTCTAACTCAATGATTCTCTGATACATGAGCTCCATGTCACATGAGAAATTCTAAGCAAATGCATTTTTCATCCACTTGATATTTTATGCATATAGTGCCAGGCTAAGCAATAGACTCCTTAGAAAATGCTGAGACATTACTTTAAAAGGAAGTAACTTTCTGAATTTGAAAACTTATTCTCGGAGCTAAATACACTTAGAATGAATGCATGTATCTCTCCTAGAAAGAAGACAGTGAAGTCTTACCTGGGCGGCCGTTGTCTTTAGTTTTTGGATGCCATTCACCAAGTGTTCTTTCTTCTGAGACACTTCTTTTTGTTTCTTCTCCAGCAGGGTCTTAAACAAAGAAATTTGCTCCAGAAAACTCTTGGGGGTAGTGTAGTTGTACCTCCTCTCATTCTGATAGTACTGGACGCTCATTTCATTCACACTGGTGTGAGCGAAGGTCATGAAGGCACTAACGGAATCCTTTACGCTGGGCTGGAACGAGAGAAAGGCGATTAAGGGTAAGTCCACCATGCATTTCAACTTGGATTTCAGCCAAGCATAGAAGGGTTGAGCTGGAAAGAATTTCAGGGAACATCCAGCTCATACCTTTATTTCACAGATAATGAAACAGCCAGCGGTCAAGTGACTTACCCAGGGTCGTACACCAGTAAATAGCAGCATCAGAATTAGACTTCAGGACTTCTGACTGCAGGCTTAATTTTGAGCTTCAAAAATCAGATTTTACTTAGGAGATGATGTTTATAAAGTACTTTAGTGTCTGCAAAGCATTCTATGTTTATCTCATTCTCAAGTCTTACAACAATAAGAGGGAAGTAGTATTACTATCCTATCTCCACCCCACTCTCCTCCTCTCCATCCCCTTCTAGATGACAAAATTGAGAGTTAGAAAGGAAGAGACAGTAGGGTCACAAGGATATTAAGTGACAGAAGACAGGACTTGTTCCACTCACGGGTGGTGATGGGGGTGGGGTGGGGGGTGGATTAGTTTAGGCATTAATGAATCAACAATTAAGTGGTATCCTGTGCCAGGCAACACTAAGTGAAGAGTGCACAAAGAAAAGCAAGGAGTCTCTGTCCTCCAAGAGCCTCCCTTCCCTTGGGAGATGGACAGCATGGGATGCTGGAGAACCATGGACAGGGCCTTGCCCTGGAGATCCGAGGCTCGGACACCTTGGGCAGGGCTAGTCTCCGTCTCCTCATCAGTAATAGGGGGATGATCACAGGCACACCTCTTGGTGTGGATCAAAAGAAGTAATATTTGTAATCAATCAATGAGCATCTATTCATCTACAGAGCCAGTGTGTGCAATAGTTTCCCAAGTTCAATTAAAAACATTATATACGTATATACACACATATGTATATGTGTATATACACACATATGTATATATGTATATATACACACATACACACATATGTATATATATGTACATGCAGAGACAAAAATTAAACAGTCCCTGCCCTCAAGGATCTTACTTTCAAGCAGGGGAAAGACTATGCATGCACACATTAGGAGCTACAGAAATGTACAAATGGGAGGGAGGGAAAGCGGGGGAGAGAGAGAGAGAGAATAAATGTGCTAAATGCTGTCTATTAATATTAACTGGTATTATCAAGATAACCTCAATAGCCGCTGACACGGAATGGTTCCACATATGGAACAGTAGTGATCATATTTGAACCTGTTAGGGGCAAGATTTGAACCCAGGCCTTGCAGACTCCAACTGCAAAACTCTCTAGTCAGGATACCACGTTGACTGAAATCAGCTATTTTATTCTGCCTTCCTGAAACACACCCAGGTTTGAATAGCGTACAAGCCCCAAAGTCCCTTTATAATCCACCTTTTTCCCCAGAAGAGCGGAGGAAAGGGGAATGAAAGGGACTTTGCTCTTCTGGGGAAGGCCAGCTTTGTATTCTAGGCTGGCGGAGGTAGAGAATGGGGCCATAGGGCCTGCAAGAGCCCTGAGGCGTCCCTACAGCCTGCTCAGCGGTCCTGCCTTCTCCTGGCGTGGTGCAGTAAGCGAAAAGCTCATTTCCTCCACGATCCCATTTAAATACAAATCAGGCTGACGGCGGCAGAAAGGTCAATGAAGGGGGTGAAGTCTGGGAGGAAAGGAGTATCTCTGCAGAGTTGGAGGGTTTCTATTTCCTCAGAAAGCTTCGATGAAGGCCCCTCCCCCCGCGTGCTTCCCAGAGAGCCAACGCAGCAGCACGGTCCTTCCAATTTGTCCTCGGTGACTTCTGAAGTAGTTAACTTTGTAATTTGTGAAGTCACATCTTCCTCCTTTTAATGGTTATTTATTGCATTCTGTACAAGATGAACCCAGTTCAATTAATCAAGGGAAGCCTAAAAATCAATTAATATGAATTAAATGAGCTACACCAACTCGGAGGAAAGTCACACATAATTTACCAAAGCGTTGTCAATAACGCTTCGGCATCTCTGGGAAAATTGCTCACGAGTGGCTGGCGATGCAGTTAAACGCTTCCACCCGGCCCCATTAATATTGCCGGTAGAGGACCGCGGACAGCCAGGGTGGGGGGTGGGCGAGGCTACACTTTGTAACTGGAAGAGTGTGTGTGTTTTACAAATTTAAAAAGCAATCAGTGCCCCAATGGCGGAATATAAAAGCCACAGCTACGTATAGGAGGGACGCTGATGGATTTGGAGTCCGAGGAACTGGATTCAAATCCCATCTTTGCTCTTTACATCCTGTGGGACCCTGGCCAAGACATTTCCTTTTGGGCCTTAGTTTCCTCATTTACAGAGTGAAAAAGGCTAATGACTGATGGTCTTCCAGCTCCAAATCCTGGATCCTGGGCAATCAGTTCACAAAGCACCAGCTGCAATGACCTCTCAGTGTCCTGAAAAGGCCACCTGTGCAGTGATTCTCCTTCTGCTAACTATGGAGCTAGAGAAAGTGGACTTTTTAACCAGGCCACAATGCTTCTCGAAATCCTGCAAAAACCCTTTTAGAATACTGGATAACACTTCCCCAGCAGGGCCCCACCCCCAGCGCCGGTTTAATTTGAAACTTTGTTTTCTGCTGAGTGAAGGTGCGGCTCATTTAGAAACATTGTTTCAAACTGAATTCAAAGCTCTTCCTGTTCCTCTGGAAGCCTGCAGACCTCTAGCCAAGGGGCAAAGGCGTTCCCTGCCCAGCCAGGAGCCGGAGCAGAGGGGTTGGCGCCCCAGAAAGCACTTTTTCACAACAGTTTCATTTGTAAATTGGCGATGGGAGAAGTGGTTTCCGGAGCTCTGGAAGTGACCAGAGACAACTGGCCTCCCTGGGGTGAAATGACTGTTGTTAAGAGGCCCTGCAGGGGGGGTTTGGAGAGGGGGGGAGGCTGGAGCAGCTGGCCTGGGGTCCGAGCTGCCAGCGCAGCCTCTAATCGGCCACCAGGCTGAGCAGCCTCACCGCTGATTGGTCTTCCCCACATTCTCCATTTGTCACTTTCTCTTATGATAAGGTCAGCGGTGACAGCGCTTCCTGACATTAGCAGCTGTGCCTTTTAAAAGGGGCATTGCGGGACTACTAATTGCAGTAATTTCATTAGCATAAATTATTTATTCTGCCATTCATTTATCTCCTTTTTGGGGAGGAGAGTGGCAGAATGGTACTGGAAGGGCTGGTAATGTGACACTGCGGTTTTTCTTTCCAGTCTAGTCGCTTTCCGATATGGATGCAAAGGCTGAGTTTATTGTGCATGGGCCCTTGGACTGGCAGAAAGGCACCAGGTCCAGCTTTGTATTCTTGGCATCCGATGGCTTGGAAATGGAAAGCGAAAGCAGAAGACTTCCCACTAATCCCCCAGCTCCACGCCACGAGTGTCCTAGAATCTCAGAGCGTGGGGGATCTCAGCTGCATTCAGGTTCAACCCAGACTAGACCGGAAATGCCCCCTGGGACCCCCTTGACAAGTGGCCAGTTTTGAGGAGGCGCTGGAAACTTCCCTGCAGGGAGGCAGGTCCCACTCCACAAAGGGAAAGAGGCCATCTCATTTTTGGAATCAGATGAGCTTGTACACTGCGCAAACCTCAGGTGCAGGCTGTGGAAATGTTGGCTTATTATTATGGCTATCGCTATGATGATTACTGATTTCTGTTGCTATTATTTGATGATTAGTGTTGCTATTGCTATTATTTTACAAAGAAAACATTTTATCTGATGCATAAGATGCAAAAAAACCAACGGTCTTTTTCCTTCAGCAGAAGAAAAAGCATTGACTTTTTGCTTTCTAATCAGCTCACTTCTGGTATGTAGAGCTGAGAGGAAAGGCCTCCAGGAGATCCTGCTCTAGAGATCAGAGTTCAGTCACATTCCCCACCCTCAATGCATGTGTGTACTTACACACAGACACAGAGACATACCCTATACACAACACCCCAAGCACTGCATTAAAACTGATTTGAAGACTGTCAGGTAAAGGGAATACCTGTGAAGGTTGGTTTGTTTGTAAGCTTCTGATTACAGCACCCCCCATTACTGGAGTAAATAGTGAAGGTTTCTACATATATTATCCCTCTGGAGCCTCTAGAGTTCTGTGAAGATACTACCGTAGAAAAGAATTATTTCCATTTGGTAGATGAGAAAACTGAGGCTCAGAGGTAGAAATTGACAAAAGTGGGATTTGAACCCTGTTCTTGTTTTGTTTTTGTTGATATTGGGTCAAACACACCGTCTACTGACTATATCGTTCTAACCTTTCTCATGTAGGTGATTCTCTCAGGAAGTCTCTGCTTTGACATACTTGAGAAGACTTTTACCATTGATAACTTGCTTTTACTGGCTGGAAAGCTTAAAAATGGGTGCTTTACAGCTTTCTCTCGATTCTAAACCCTTTTAAAAGGAAAGGTGCCTAAGTTACCTCTGAAAGTAAAAACTGCTTTGTAAAATTCAGTTCTGAGTGAGTTAACACATAGAAATGAGGGCTCTTGTATTTTAGCGCTGCTAGAAAGTCCTTATAGCTATACAAGTTGAGGGGCAAAACCAGCTTAGTGGAGGGATTTAAATTTGTAAGCACATGGAGGATGTGCCAATTTTTGGCGGGGGGGGGGGGAGGCAGAGAGAAGGGGGCAGAGTTGTTGAGTAAATGACTCTTGCAGGACATCATTCCATTTCCTTCCATTCTGGTAAATGTCAAGGACCCGGGATTTTGTCCAGCTGGGAACAGCCTCCATCAATAAATGCAAAGGGACAGTGTGGTATAGTGGTTATTCTCCAGGGCTTCAAGTCTGGAAATCCTGGGTCTCAGTCTTGCCTGAGAAAGTTACAAGCTGTGTGACCCTGGGCAGTTTACTTAGTCAGTTAAAAAACATTTATTAAAGGTTTGCTCTGTGCCAGGTACTGGGCTAGGCTGAAGACAGAGATTATGGGGATAAAAGTGAAATGATCACTGCCTCCAGTGAACTAATACTCTTTTTCATGTATGCATACAGAAGGAATTAAATTGAAGGGAATTTTATGAGGCAGAAATGCTAGCAGGTGGAGGAATCCAGAAAGGTCTCTTGTATGAGATGGGATTGCAGTTGAGCTTTGAAGGAAATAACCTCTCTCTGCCTCAGTTTCCTCATGTGTAAAATGGAGATGATAACAGCCCCTACCTGTCCTAGCTGTTATGAAGATCATGTGGCTTCACATAAAGGTGAGCTCGTCTTCCTAATACAGATCACAGCCCATCAGTAACTTCAAGAGTATCTGAGGGCACTGAGTCATTGCTCAGGGTCAGGCTGCTAGCCTTGGGAGAGGCCAGGCCTTCCTGACTCCCAATTCTAGCAGCCACTCCTGTAAGACATACTATCTCTCTTCCTTCCCACCTAATATCATCAAAATAGAAGTCCAGCTGAGGTAGGTGGGGGAAGTGAACCTGAAAGGGCATAGGACCTTGAATCAGCAAATCCTGCTCCTGCCAGCTGTGAGCTCTGGGACTTTGAGCCATCTGAAACATCGGAATAACATTTGCACAGGTGGGAGATGACAAAAGTGGCTTTTTTTTTTTTTAACAATTCAAGTGCTAAAATGACATTACGTTGTAATTTTCCATATTTCTTGCTCCCTTGAGATCAAGAGGCATAAAATTAAAATTGGAAAGACAAAAAAGGTCCTAGAACCGAATCCTCTCATTTTGTAGGGGGCGGATATTGGGACCTAGAAGATTTTATAGGATCGTATTTCCCTTGCTTTACAGATAAGGAAACTAAGGTACTGAAAAGTAAGGTGACCTCAGCTTGAATCCTGCCAGAGACGCTAGCTGTATGACCTGGGGCAAGTCTCTTAACCTATCTGCCTTACTTTCCTTTTTTTCTGTAAAATGGGAATAAAAATAGCACCTTTCACTCAGGGTTGTAGTGAGTATCAAATGAGGGCCTATTGGTAAAGCATTTGGTAAACCTTGAAGAGTTAAAGAAATGCTGCTTATTATTGCCACAAGTTTCTTGGGCCTTTTCCTTAAGGTTATTCTGTGTTCTCCACCTTTCTGGATGACTCCTTGAGATTTCCTTGCTATGCTTTCTCATACTTTGGTAACTTTTCATAGGATGAGAATTTACACTGGACCAGTACCTCTAACCCTAATACCAGATCTGCCATGCCTCTAACTCTAGCTCTGTTTCTTAGCACATGGTAGGACTGAAGATCTAGGGAAATGGGAGACCTCAGAAGCCATCTGGCCTAACCTCATTTTATTGATGAGAACATTGGAGATGAGTAAATGAAGTGACTTGGTAAGCAACGAAGATGGGATTTGAACTCAGGTCCCTGGATTCCAAAGCCTGTCTTCTTTGCTCCCTTTTCCCTCTGGTTCCCAGCCCATATGTCCCTCTTTGACCCCTGCCTGCACCATGACTGCCAAAATTCATCACCAAATCTCCTGGGAGAGCTTGTGCCAATCTACCCTGAGGTCATCCCCTGGGGACATTGGAGAGCTAAATCTTTCTGGACATTTTGCCAACTGTCATTTATTTCAGTACCCCAGAAGAGAAGAAACAGCAGAAATGTTGGATTCATCCCCCATTCCTACGGAGACCCTGTGTGGTAGGGATTGGAAATAATACATTCACATAAACACTTCAGGGCAGCCCTTCTGTGGGGCAGGGGTAGGGAGGGGGGCTCACCTTGCATAAATACATCACAGTCTACTTCAAAGGAGGAGGAGCTTGGGAACTCAGAGATGGTCAAACGGTACCAAATCGGCTTCTTAAAGGTCAGAGGGACGATTAAAAAAGTGACCAAGTTATAGTCACTCGATTTCTCTTTTAAACCAGCACTACTTTTGACCCTGCTGAAAGGTAGGGGGACCCATTTTCAAAGGACACTAACACATCACCACCACTATCTAGAGGGAGCTTGGCAGGCTGGCATAAAGTGCCAGCCACTGAAATGAAGCCATCTGGTGCACCTGGTTGGAGGCTCCCTGGCCATTCTACTCCAGAGGACCTGGGATTGTTTTTACAGCGGCCCCTATGCTCTTAGATTCCTAAAGGAGGCATCCTAGCACTGGGGGAAAGGCCTGGCCCAGGGGAGGCTAAAGGAAAACCCTTCTCTGCTTCGGCTGGTGCAAGTCCTGCTTCATCCAGCAGATGTCAATAGCTACTGGCAGATGGGGCCTTGGCTGGCAAGAGCCTGGGGGGTGGCGACAGCAAGGATCGCTAAAACAAGCTGTGCTCTATATTAAGGGTTTTCCCAGATGCAATTAGGGCTGTTCTCATATTCTCTATCTGTCACTCTCCTCTTCCTCCTCCTCCTCTCTCTCTTCTCTTTTCCTCTCTCCTCCTCCTTCATCTCTCTTTCTCCCTTTTCCTCCTCCTTTTTCTTCTTCCTTCTTTTCTTTCCTCCCTTTTACTTCTCCTTCCTCTTCTCTTTCTTTATCTCTTTTACTCTCTCTCCTCCTCTTCCTTTTTCTCTCCCTCCTTCTCCCTCTCTCTTCTCTCCCTGTCTCTCCTCCTTCCCTCCCTCTCTCATCAGTATCTTTAGGAAGACAATTTCTTTCCTTTCTCATCTCTTGCTCCCAAATTTCAAGGAACAGATTAGAATTTAGGGGGTTGTTTTGGTCACAAGCAGACAGCACACGCTCTCTCCCTCTCCCTCTTCCCATCTTCCCTTCCCTTATCTCTCCTCCCTGTTCCTTTATTTTTTTCAGAAACTGTAAATAACTCAAAAGATAATAATTGTTGACATTTTTGTAGTGCTTTAAGTCTTAAAAAGTGCTTCACAGAACCATGGAATTTGAGAATTAGAAGGGATTATACCCATATATATATATATATATTATATATATATATGTGTGTGTGTGTGTGTGTGTATAGATATATATATGTATCTATACACACACACGCACAAATCAGTTTTTTAATCTAACCCATACATGAAAGTAACCCCTGTCCTGGACAAATGGTCATCTTCATTCTGCTGGAAGATGTGCCAGGAGGGGGTGCTCTCCCATGAGGCAACCGGTCCACTGCAGGACAGTGCTCCTCATTTGGAAGGCTTTTCCTGCCATCAAATTGGAAGCGGCTTCCTTTCAGTTTCCCTACTGCTCCTAGTCATACCCCTTAAGCCAAAGAGAACATGTCTAAGCCTGCCCCCCCATAACAGCCTTCCAATTCCATGCCCTGTCTTTTGTGCTGCCCATCCCAAGTCATCCCTTCCCTAGGCTGAAGATGACCAGCTCCTTCAACCACTGCTCAGCACCACTCTGTGAGGACGGTGTTATTGTCCACATTTTACAGATAAGGGAAACGAGGCTCAGAGGAGTGTTTTGTTTGCTCTGTGGGCGCATGGTAAAGAAGTGGCAGAACCGAGTCTTTGAACCCTTTTCCTCTATAGCATGCTCCCTCATGTAATTAAAATCCTTTCCCATTCACCCCTTGGAGTCTCCTCTTGCACCTTCTTCCCAATTCCTGGGGCCAAGGGGAAGGATCAGGTCATTGCTTGCTTCCTGCTGCTGTTTGGAGCGCTCAGTCGCTCAATCTTTCCCCTTTACAGTAGTCTCTAATCTAACCCTTTCCTCATCCACGTTTTTATCATCTTCTTCAATCGTGTCTGACTTTTTATGACCCCATTTGGGGTTTTCTTGGCAGAAATACTGGAGTGGTTTGCCCATTCCTTTTTCTACTTCATTGGACTGATGAGGAAACTGAGGCAAATAGGGTTAAGTGACTTGGCCAGGGTCACACAGCAGCTAAGTGTCTGAGGTCAGATTTGAACTCAGGATGAGGAGTCTTCCAGACTGCAAGCCCAATGTTGTGTGTCATCTACCAACTGCCAAATTTATGAACTCTTTGATGGTACATGGCTTCCGGTTTTCCTTTCCACCTTCTCTACTACCATCTTCAGGGATGCTGGTGTTCCAGTTCATCATCCCTTTCACATCTTGACTGCACAGTTCTTTAAACTTTTCATCCTCAGCAGCTTCCTTTCTCTGTCCCCTTCTAGTCATAAACTTTCAATGTCCTTTGGTCCCTTAGACTCTACCATTAAAAAAAAAATGCTACCTCCAAGATCAGGAACTGGAAATTCCCCTTTGTGACCACAAGTCCCTTACCTTCCACCTCTTCCCCTCCCTGCCCTGCACTAACCCTGCTCTTTGCCTTCCATCCTAATCCCTCAAACTCTCCCAATTCTTCGACTCTATCTCCCCCCCTCTGACATCTCATCTCCATGGCCAGCCTTGACCCCCAGAATCTGCCACTGGCCACTATCCTAGAAACCCTCGTCTTCCTTATTTCACATTATTCCCAATTTGGGAAACCCCCCCTTATCTAATCTGTGCATTCCTACAGTTAGGAGATGTCATAGCGCACAGAGGACTGGACCCAGAGTCAGGAAGACCTGGGTTCAAATCTGGCCACAGACACTTAGCAGTTGTGTGACCTGGGCCAATCACATAACCCTGTTTGCCTCAGTTTCCTCATCTGTAAAATGAGCTGGAGAAAGAAAGGGCAAAATACTCTAGTATCTCCAAGAAAACCCCAAATGAGGTCAAGAAGAGTCAGATACAATTGAAACAACTAAATGACAAAGCTGTACATCATTCCAAAGCACAACAAAAGCAAACAAAAAAAACCCAACACAGAACTCAATTGGCCTCAGTTCGCAGTTGGACCATTTTTAATACCCCATCCAACTTTAAAATTGTGATTCTACAGTTTGGCTCACTGTGAATTCTGCTGCGTGTGTAACCTCATCATGCCTGGCTGATCTGTTCATAGGATAATGGGATCATGGGATCATGGCTCCAGAGTGGGAAAGAATCTTCACAAGTAAAGTTGCTTGCACAAAATTCTGGTTTCTAATGTTCTCCACAGCTGCTCTAAACGTCTCCCTCCCTCTTCCATTTCCTACCCTCGCCCCCTCCTCTCTTGCTTTTAACAGCTATTTTAGGTCATGGATTCACAGAGGCGATTGAGCTCTTTCCACAGCAACGGCATCAATTCCTCCTCTTTACTCCTTAATACTTCTCAGTAGAGCCACTATTTGGTTCTCCTTCCCTTCAGTACCTGAGCAGCAGCTACTTCTTGCTAAAGCTAATTGGACTACTTATGCCCTGGGATCTTCAGGCTCTGCCATTTACTTCCTTTGTTACCTTAAACAAGCTACTGTTTCTCTCTGAGCCCCTTTTCTCCCCTGTAAAATGAGCTAGACTAGATGATTGGTGAGGTTCCTTCTAGGCTCAGAGAGCTAGGATCCTAGAATCTTATGACCCATGTGACTTTGGGCAGCTTACTGATCCTCTCTGAGCTCCAGGTTCCTCTCCTGTAAAAGGGATGGGATAGACTAGATCATCTGCGAAGGTCCTTCAAGCTTGAACTCTTTAGGCCAACGATCTAGGTCTGGGCTCCTCCAGTCATCCCCTCCTCAAAGTCTGTACAAACTCTAGCCCTGAGTTTTGTCTTCTATAAAATGTGCATCCATCTAGTAGCTACCTCATAGGGGTGTTATAAATACTCTGTAAATCTCTAAGAATGATACAAGTGTTGGCTATTACTATAATGTTGACTGCCCCTACCAGGGCCCAAGCCCTCATCACCACCTGCCTGGGTCATCGCAGGAGCCTTTGGCTTTCTGTCCTATTTCCAATCCATCTGTCATATTCCTACCTGATTAGTCTGCCAAATACACTTATCTGGTTATATTCCTCCTGTGCTTCAGACCTCTCAGTGTCTTCCATCGTCTATAGGGTCAAGTCCTAACAGCTTTACTTTACATTCTAACTCTCCACATTTCAGGCCCATTTCATCTTTCCAGACTCATCTTTTCCTTCTCCCCTCCAAGTTCTTTATGCTCCAACCATTCATTCATTCCATCAATAAACATGTTTAATTATCTAGGCTGAGCACTGAAAGATACAAGGAAAGCAGTTCTTGCCCTCAAGGAACTTACAATGAAACTGGAAGAATCTCCTCTGCTCAAATCATTCCCATCAATACTTTCCCCTCTTCTGTCCCTCTTGCCATGTCCTACCATAAATCTACCCAAGGTATTCTCCTAATATGTTGGATTCTTTCCTCACCTGACAAGAAAGGTTCTGAATGTATGCGATGGACATGAAACAACTGCACATTGAATCAAACTGTTGGATTACAAAGGGCTGTGTGTTACAGCAATCCACAAACCACATCCTTGATTGTGATGGGATGAATTCAGGATATGTCATCTCTCCCACCCACACCAGAAACTCCACTGGGGTAGAGAGTAGTGTCCTATCTCAAGTAGATGTCTCCCCCATGGCCTGACACACAGTCGTTGCTTTATAAATATTCCTAAAATGGGAATTTGCAATGAAATTCCTGCTCTTGGCTTGTTTCTTCTATATTTTAAATTATAATGTCCTCGTTGAGGGAAGGAATTCACTCCAATTCAATCTGCAGACAGATATCAGGAAGGGAAGAAAGTAAAAGTCTTTCTCCCCTCTTTCCTTTTTGTAGGATAATTTCTCACTGATTTAGTACAAGAGGGGAAGAAACCCTTCCCAAAGCCTGGAGAAAATGTATGGAGAGCCCTCAGTCTTGTTTTCTCTCCTTCCTATTTTTTTTTCTATTTTTACTTGTGTGCTTAAAGGACCTGGGTACCAGAATCCTACTGGAATTCAGAAGGACCCAGTTCCTGGTCTTCTGCCTTCAGTCCTAGCAGCTGATGTACATGGATGTGTTTTGTTTAGCTCTGGGGGGATCGGTTGCTAAACTTTGCTCTGGACACTGACTCTAATGTTTCATTGAGAAGCAACTGACCACAAGGGTAAAAATACAGTGGCATCAGAAGGAAATTCTCTTGGGAGTGGGGTAGGTTGCTGCTTTAAAAAAGGAATCAATCTCTTCAGAATTTTTAGGGTATGTGTGTGTGTGTGTGTGTGTGTGTGTGTGTGCGTGCATTTACATGCATGTTAGAGAAGCTTATATGGCTTACCTCAATTCCCTGGGTTTCCTCGATGAACCTTCTGCTGACAGAGAGCAAAGCCTCTTGAGGCCACTCATGGAACCAGTCAATAGCTGTGCAGTTTACCAAAGCTGGGAACTTGCGAGATCTCACTCTTAGAGAGTGACCAACAGGAGAGAAGCACAGAATAACCTGTAGAGAGATGGGGGATGTGGACAGAAATCAGAGGAGGGCACAGAGAGTGGAAGGAAAGAAGGGCTGGATCATGGCCACAAGCTGCTGAGTGGTCATCCTGGTGAAGATGACCTTCTTTAATGAACTCATGGGAACACCATACTCCCTTACCCAGAAATGAGTCTTTTATATAGAACCTTGACTGCTTATTAGTACCTTCCCCTCTGAGGTTACCTTTCTGTCTACTTAGTATGTATCTTGAATGGACCTATTGATAACTACCTATTCTCTCACCCATTAGAATGTAAGCTCCATTGGGATAGGGATTGGTTTTTGTTTGCTTGTACTTTGTATCCCAAGGCTTAGTACCACACCTCCCCCACTGGATGCAGGCAAGAAATGCTTGGTGATTAATTGATATATGAGCAACAGTAAGATTTTGTCTTAAAACACTGGTCCTCTCCTCTCCTTCCCTTCCTCTTCTCTTTTATACATTTCTCAGGAGGGGTTTTCGGCTGGATGTTTCAAAATTGGGAGGGGAGTCACAAAAGGGAATGCCCACCTAACAATGTGAAACTCAAGGAACTAATCTGAAAGCTGGGGTCAAAGATTCAGAGGCAGAAGGGACTTTAGAGATTAACCAGTCATTTCAATGGCATTCCACTAAAAAAATCCAACTCTGCAGCCTGTGCTTAGGGCACTGAACATTCCCACCTGGACTTGAAGTTCTACACTCTTAATGAAATCCTGGCTCTGTCACTGACCACCTGTGTGACTTGGAACAAGTCACTTCATCTCTCTGGCCTCAGTTCCCCCAGGTACAAAATGTAGGAGTTAAGTTAAATCACAGGATCATAGCTCTAGATGCGTAAGAGCCCCCAGGAGTCATGTGGTCCAACGCCCTCATTTTATAGATGAGGAAACTGAAGCTCAGGAAATCAAGGGACTTGCCTCTTGTTACCCAGAAAGTAGAGAACAGAGGCATGATGTGAATGTGGGTTTTTATGTAAGAACATGTCTTCCTTCCCTGGGACCTCCCAGCCCTACCCATGACTATGACACTATGAGCTGAGGTGCCAGGCACTTTTTTGAATTTTTCAGAAGAAGCAAGGGAAACCATTTGCCTGAGAGTTGCACAGCTTATCAGTGGCCAGGCTGCTTGGGATTTGAACTCAGGGCCTCTGCTTCCAAATCCATCACTCTTTGGATGCTTTGGAGTCAGACTGAACCATATTTTTCCCCAAGGGACATTTTTTCTTTTGCATATTCCTAAAGTAATGAGGATGTCTGTTAAAACACGCTTTCATAGTGAACGAATCTAATTAAATGTAAGTGTGCACACAGGAAGATAATTTCTGACTTAAAGTTTTAAGAAGACTGAATTTGTTTTTTATGGATCACAAGGCTTTACCAAATACCAGTGATAATAATAGCTTATATTTTATTATCCTTGAGCATTTAAGAAGTGCTTTGCATATATTATCTCATTGGAGTCTCTCAACAAACCTGAGGGGTAGGTGCTATTATTGTCCTCGTTTACAGATGGGAAAACTGAGGCTTAGGGGTGAAATGACTTGGTAAAATGCCTTGTCAATGTTTGAGGCAAGGTTTGGACATGAGTCTCTGACTCCAACATCATCACTCTGGCCAGTGCCTTTGTACCTGGGTGGGGATTTTAATGATGTAGAGGGGGAGCAGGTTTACAGACTTTCCTCAGGTAATTGAAGACCAGAAGATCATAGTGTCATAGAAGTGGACACGTGCCCTCATAGGACATCCAAGCCTGACCTGTCCTAGGACCTTGGACAGCAACTGGATATAGTAGGTACTCAATTAAGTGAATAAACTTTGAATTCAGAGTGGGAGGACTTGGATTCAGATCCTGATGGTTGTCCTTGGACACATTATTTCACATCTCAAGGATTCCATTTCCTCAAATGAGAAAAGAAGGGGTTAGACTTCTACTAGTGGTTTCTACTATTCCTTCCAGACCTAATCCTAGGTTTACATTCTGACAGCTTAAAATATAGGCAGGGCAAATTTCCTCAGCAAGCTTATCCTCAATCCCCTCTGCTTCCGAGGGCTTGATCCAGACAGGGTCTTACTTGGCTTCTGCTCTGAAATCTTTTGGGGTTAGCAAAGGCCAGGCCCAAGTAGGGCTCCTTTCTTCCCACAATGAGGGAGAAAGGGCCACATTTTCTTTATTTGTTAATAAAAAGGAGTGGTTGTAAAGACTAAGGGATGGTACATGAAGGTATGGGAGCATTCTTGCCACTTAAGAAACAATGGAATTGTCGAACTTGGAGAAGGATGGGAAGATTTACATACACAGATGTAGTACAGAGGATACAAAATCAGGAAAACAATATTTGTGATAACTCCTTGTAAGTAAAAAAAACAAAGAGAATAATAGAAAGAGAAACCAAGTGCTCTCCAATGACCAGGCTAGCCACTGACCATCACATCAACTGTTAGGTTCATACTTGGAAGTAGCTCAGAAGCCATATCATTTAACACTCTCATTTTAGAGAGGAGGAAACTGAGACCTAGAGACTTGGTCACTGTTACATAGGCACCAAGGGCAGAGCTGGGGCTCACACTAAGGTCTCATGACTTCATGGTCAGTGGAAAAGGGACAAGCATTTATTAGATGCCTACTCTATATCAGGCCCAAGACCAAGTGTTTAGCAACTAAAAGAACAAAAGCACTTGGACTCCCAGGGAATCATCACTCTACTATTTACTACCATGTGACTTTGAGTGAGTCACTTAAACAGCTTTCTGCCTCAGTTGCCCTATTTGTAAAATAAAGGGGTTTGAACTTGATGGAAGCTGGACTTTCTTATGACTCTACATCTGGGATCTTATGAAAGTTTTGGGTTTTTACCACTGTGTCACAAGGTCTCCTTTTACTTATGAATGGAATATTAACATTTGGAATGTAGTATCTATATATAAATATATAACAAAACTATAGGAATATAGTTTTGTTTTTGCCATGAGCTAACAACTAAGTTAGAAGACCTCTAATCTGATTATAAACTGTTGAAGAGAAAGGGTCTTAGGCGATTTCTCTTTCACCCATCACGGGAGCGCAGGCAGGTGCTCAACAGCCATCAGACTTCAGGAAAGAATGATAGATAATGCAAGGACAATATTTATTCAGTGGTTACTGTATGATGGGCATTGACCAAAGTTCTAGGGATACAGAATCATGTAGAGTATGGTTTAGAAATGGCTAGGAATCCAGGCAAACCAGAGCCTTGGGAATCACCAGGGCCACAGTCTAAGTGATTCTGGTGGGAGGAGCATCCAGCCATTCTTCCAAATTCCATTTCCTGCCTCCAAATGTTTGCACAAAGGCCAACCCTCCCAAAGCTGGAATAGTTTTCCTTTTCCCAACCATTCCTCTTTTGTGGTGCTGGGACTCTGCACCAAGGGCCATCTCCTCAGCCCAGCAGAGGTTGCTTTGGTAGCTGCATGGTCTGAATGTAAGTCTTTCCCTTCCTTGCCTTCCTCCAGGAACCCAAGAATGACTCCAGAGAAGCCACAGAGGATGCTATGGTAACTCCCAGAGGGACCAATCAGAGCTTCAAATGTTTTCTTAAGGAATCCCTCTATGCTCCCAGGCTAACGGAGGCCTAAATGTTAAGGATCCTGTTGGTGTGTTTATGTTGAGATTTTTTAAAGAGATGGATACCCTTTGGTTGTCTACACTGAGCACCTGGTAAATGAAACTGGAATGGTAGGAATTAGCTGGAATGAATGGAATCCTGTCCTCTGAAATATGTCTTCTGACTCAAGAATTTTTCTCAGTATCTGGAATAATGGCATAGCCTGTGGAGCTGCCTCTAAATTCAAGTTACAAAGAGCCCAGAACTCTGGTTAAGATGGGAAACATGTTGGTCATCATAAAAACAGAGGATCCAAACTCTGGGAGGCCCTGGGTCTTTGAAAAGCTTACAAGGCTACATCAGCTTTACACATTACTATTGTTGCTGCCAACTCTAAAGCTGAGGAAACTGAGGCTCAGAGAAGTTAAATAACTTACCCAAGGTCACACAAAGAGTTAATGAAAGAGGTGAGATTGAAATCCGGTCCCATGACTCAAGACCATATGTATTCTTTGTCACTGAACTTGGAGTGATGAGACCCATGTTTGAGAGCCAGTTTGACTATTATGACAGTGTGATGTTGTAAAAGTCATTTTCTTCCTTTGAATCTGTTTCCTCATCGATGAAATGATGGGGTTGGATTCTGAGGACCCTTCTGACTCTAAAGCTGTGTGATCTACTAAGTTCTTATAGCCAGTTCTTCTTTCAATGGGAAACACAGGTAGTTCATCTGTTTACATAGGTAGTGTCCCTGGTTACCCAGGAAGTATGTGGGAGAACGGAATTTTGAACTCAGGTCCTTGGGCTCCAAGATCAACATCCTTTACACTATATTATTGCTTCCTTAATGCATGTGGGTCATTAGTCAAACTCCCCTTCATTTTACCAATGAGAAATACAGAAAGGAAGGGGTCAATTTATGGAATTTCAAGCTAAAGGAATTTAGTTCTCAACTTGAATAAATCAAGTAAAAAGGTGACTTTGGGACCTGGATTGTCTGGATCATCACTTTCAACTATGATTCAACTTGTCCCTTGGCTTTGCCACAAATATTAGGGTTGAGAACTTAATGAGAAGGCAGGCAGACAGCTGTGAAAGGAAGAGGGGGCTTTTGCACAGCTGCCCATAGTCATTAGTTACCATCTGGTCTAGGAAAGTGCAGTGGTCCATGCTGGGGATCAGTGGAGTGGGCATGTAAGTAAGGTGGCCCTTGAGTGCTTGTGCCACAGACTAGAATGGGGTGAGGATGTGCAGAGGATAAAGAGTCGTATCTGGATTAAGTAAGTGAGGCCAAGAACTAGAGAGCTGAAAGAAGTAGTAAAAGTGTTCATGAAGGGGAGAAGTTTATGTGCAGGTTTTATCTCCAGGCAATGTGTGGTGGCCATGTGGGTCTTATGGTCTGGATCTCTGGAGAGTATGTAGCTATTTCCATCTCCTTCCCCTAAAAAAACCTCATCTTATTAGAAAGAGTGGAGAGAGTGAGAAGGAAAGCAGAGGATAGAGGTGGTGGAACATTAAGGGATGGCACCGATTCTCATAGAATGACTAAAATCTGGGACAGTGATGGTGAGCCCTAACAGATGTGAAAGTTTGAATGCAGATTTTTGGGTCCCCAGTCATCAGAGGATCATAGCTTTGGAGACAGAGGGGGCCTTAGAAGTTATTCAATCCACCCTACCTCATCGTTTTACATATGGAGCAACTGAGCCTCAAAGAAGTCCAAAGACTTTCTCAAAGTCAAGAGGAGACTAATGAGTGGAGTCAGGCTGATATTTGGACCTAGGCCCACCAAACTGAAATCTGACATTCTTCTCTAATCTGTATCACAATGCCTCAAGGAGAGGCTTCTACCTGATCATGGATTTGAACCCTGGACTTTCAGATAAAAAGTCTGATGCTGTGACTGAGATATCCAAGCTACTGCTAGTATCCACATCCCTCAGACCACACAATGCCAGTCAGTACTGTGCAAAGGCAAAAAGGGGTCCTGAGTGGAAAGCATTTAAGAAGCCCTGCTCTAGCCCATCAGACCTCCAGAGACCATTCCCTGGGGGACTTAATCCACCAACCATGGAGCCATTGCTGTCAGACTGTGCTGTACTGATTGGTGAAGACAGGCAGCCATCTATCCATGGCCCCTCTGTTGGTCAGCCCCAACTTCAAGACCATGGTTCAAGCTCTCCCCCATTCCTTCTGTATCTGTGTCCCAAAAGTAGCACAGTGCTTGGCACATAGTAAGTACTTAATACATACTTTTCCTTCATTCCTATAAACAATCACCATGGATACTTTCACCTCAGAAAATCTCTCTTAAAGAATGAGTCAGAAGGTCCCCAGGGAATATGAGAAGGAAAATAAAAAGAAAGAAAAAACACCTGTCAGTGGAGCAGCATTCTTTCTTAATGGCAAATATTCATAAGTAAAAATTAACCCTTCAATTGGCCCATATGCGCTTCCTATGGCAATAAATGCATGGATGCCATGGATTTGCTTTTGGAGTCTATACCACAGAATTTTCTATTTTAGTCACCTTTTTCTGCCCACACAGGTAGGCATTGAGACTCCTTTGCAATAATCTCATTTTCATTGTGTGTTGGACTGTATTCCAATGTCTTTGAGCTATGATCTCATCGTGAGTACTTCTTTGTGCCTTGCCAACAGAACTCACTCTATTTCATTGGGTAATGGAAATTTGAATTGCTAAATTTATCCCATTTCTTTTACAGTTGATTGAGTTTGTTTTTAGACGGAAGCAACACTTTCTTTCTTATTTACCCATAAAGCTTTTACCTGGAAGTCCTGGGTGCATTTATCCTCAAAGGCTCCTAACAGTCTTCAGGAATAAGATGCAACCCAAAGATGAGTAAGCTTGGATAAGTCCTGGGGCCTCGATGAGAAATGTTCCCAAAATGTGAATGCTGTAATCCTCTTAATATCGACTCTTCTGAAATCTGCCTCCAGGTTTTCTTTGGACAGGCTTTCACTCACTTCAATGATGCTCTTACCTCTCAAGTGCAAGTCCATTCCACATAGCTCCCTCACCAAAAGGCCAGATGGATTGTTAGTCCCTTTCTGGACTGTAGTCTACACTGAGGTCTCGTCATGTATTTTCTTTCGTCATGTAAACTTGCTTCTTGTCCAGTCATCCCACTCATGGTTGGTAAAGGGTAATAGTTCAGGCAATTCTTTCTCAAGTAAAATTAACCAGAAGAGCCAAAACAAACAATGGGATAATTCAAGCTAAAATATCTCCACTCAGACTTTTCTGGATAATGTAACATAAGATGGGTTTAGGGACTTTTGCTTATGTGACCAGAAGCTATATGAGACAGTGGAAAGAGGGCTAGAATTGGAGGACATGAGGTCAAATCCTGACTGTTATATACTCTCTTTGTGACCTTGAACAAATCACCTTTGAGCCTCAGTTTCAAATATAAAAAAACAAGGAGATTGGAAATGATGGTGTTCAAGTGCCTTCTACCTCTCACTCTGTGATCTTGCTACTTGCCCTGGTTTATGGGGAGGTCTTTAGGGTTCATCTAGCCTAATGCTTTTATTTTACAGATGAGGAAATTGAGGTTCAGAGAGGTTAAGAGACTTTGGCAAAGTTGCAGAGCAGATAAAAAGCCAAATTGGAGTTTGGGTTTGGATCACAGATTCATTAAGAGATTCAGATGTCATCAATAGTCTGGCACCCTCCTTTTATAGCTGAGGAAACTGAGCTTTAGAGACAGAAGGCACTTGTTCAAGGACACATAAAGAATCAATTATGGTATCTGGTAATCTGATACAACCTAGGTCTAAATGCGCATTCTTCCTACACCTTCCCCAACAAGCAAGTACCCAACATTTCTTGGCTGCCATATTCTACTAGTGACTCATGTTGAGCCTGCAGTCTACTAAAAAACCACAGATGTTTTTAAGACAAACTTCTGTCTAACTACATCTTCCCCAGTTTCTATTTGTGTAATTGATTTTTTTCACCGTAAAAGCAATAGATGATGTAGATTTTAATGCTTCCACATATCTATAATCTCACTCAGTCCCTCTAACAGGGAAGATTGCAATCCATCCACATCTCTTCATCCTGCCTACATCTCCCTGCTCAAAGTCTCCCTTTAGATCCCCTATGTGATGATATATCAGGTGTCTGGGTCATCAGATTGCAAGCCCCTTGAGGGCAGAGACTGTCTTTTGCCTTTCTTTGTATTCTCGACGACTACCACCAGTGCTTGGCACAAAGTGAAGCCTTATGAAATGCTTACTGACTGACTGTCCATCTAACTGCATGTCATAGTCTGGATAACAAGCGTGTGTCATCCACTTGGTGATTCTTGCATGGATAGTAACATTGGAAGCTTTTGGATGATTACAAATTCCAAGTCACTACAGTCATCTAGGGCTTGATGCAAGGTTAGTACAATGTCATCTGCAAATAGGAACAACTGGAACAACTCAGAATCTATAACAAATCCCTAGAATTCTGTGTTTGATATTCATGCTCCATCACTCTGGCAAATACCACGGGTAAGAATATCTTCCCATTTAATTAATCACTTGATATTAAACAATCACTGAACAAAGTTACCTCTGGTTTTATATCTTCAATGGAATTTTGCCTACTTTTGACATATGAACAAGATGCCTTTCTTGAAGGGGAGATTTTGAGGCAGTGTTTTGCTTTACTAAGTCAGATGGTTTTTTAACAGTCAACAAATTAAGTCCAATGAGAACTTGTATTCTTCATAGCTTTCAGTCAATTGTATAGTGGTGAAGATTGGCTTGTGAATATTATCTGCAAAAGTCTACCTAATTCCCTTTACCTAGTTTCATCAAGGATGCCCTTGATGTTTATATAGATTTTTCTGATGAAAAATTTTGTAAGAGATGAGAAAGTTGGCCTATTGATCAGTTATTGCTGGTCAGTTTTTTCAGGTATTTATAAGGTTTGAGGGTTTGATCTTGTCCCCTTTTTCTAATACTATGGGAACAGATTCTTCAATATCTTTGCAACTGTATTGTCTCCAGCATAGAACTGCACTGTGTATCCCTGGTGTACACATTAGTTTAGCCCATTCTCTCTTCCAGTTTTAAATTTTTAGTACCATTTCTACATCCTGAAAAAGCACATTGGAGACCATGATGACCAGATTTGGTGAGTTCATTATCACTGACAGAAAAAAATGGTTTATTGTAGAAATCTTTTGTCTCAAATAATTTCCATTTTTTATACTGTTTATCTAAATTTCTCCAAGTTTCACTTAGAACACTAAATTTCTTCCTTAAATCCCCTTTGGTTGATTTTATTTGGGTCTCTTATCAGACTTCCTTCAAATCTATTTTGCCCTCCATTGCTTCTCACTCTCAATTTGCTCTCTAAAGATAATCTTTTATCTTCCTCCATAAGCTTTAAAAGAAGTTTATATTCTAAAATGATGTTACCATTGACTACCATCCCAACTTGGCGAAGAGATCAAATGGTGTCACCTGGATAAGGTGATTTCCAGGCTTCTTTGGTTTCCTTGTGTGGGTACAAGTTCTCATGGGTTAGCTGTCCTTATTTAATGGTGATCACTGTATTTAAGTTTCCTTGGTAACTTCCTTAGCTGATGATATGTCAGCATCTCTTCTTGTATCCATTTACCATTTTGATCATTAATCGCATGTTTAAATAGGTCAGGTTGGAGTTGTCTCAAGTGTGATAACTTATTTTGAAAAATGGTTTTGATCTTTGCCTTAAAAGGTATGACTATAAACTGATTGATTTGAAGTGACTGATTTGAAAATCCCACATCAATAACCAATCATTTCCTGTCTGTTAAATATATTCAATTTCTCTTTTGAGGGGGGCGGTTTATTTGGCACTTGCCATGCCTCAACTTTCCTCTTTAAAAATATTCACAATAAATTGGAATGAGAAGAACCAAGATAATATTGCACAGAGAAACAACAATATTGTATGACAATCAAATATGAATGACTTAGTTGTTCTCAGCAATACAGTGATCTAAGACAATTCCAGAGGACTCATGATGAAAAATGCTATCCACCTCCAGAGAAATAACTAATGGAGTCTGAATGCAGATTGAAGCATGCTTTTTTACTTTATTTTTTTTGTCGGTGTTTTCTTTCACACCATGACTAATATGGAAATGTGTTTTGCATGACTATACATGTATACCCTATAACAAATTGTTTGCCTTCTCAAGGAGGGGGATGGATGAGTCAAAGGGAGGACAGAATTTAGCACTTGAAATTTTTTTTAAAAGTTAATTTTTTTACATTGGAAAAGATAAAACATTTGAAAAAATATTCACTATAGGACCATACATGTATATACCAAATTGCTTATCTTGTTAAGGAAGGGGGAGGGAAAAAAAAGGAAGGAAAGAATTTGGAACTTGAAATTTTAAAAAACAAAGGTCAAAAGTTTTTGTTTACATAATTGAGTTGTTGAGTAAAGATACATTATCTTTAGAAGGCAGATTGAGAGTGAGAAGTAATGGAGGAAGTCTGGTAAGAGACTTAACTAAAGTCAACCAAAGTAATTGAGAAAAAATAAAAAATAAATATAAAAAATAAAAATACCACAATATATATAGTCAGGAGGCTTCTATATATCCTCGAAACCTCCATCTTAATTAGATTTGGTCCAAACTTATGGCCTACTGAGAATTTTTTGGACCTCTACTCTACCACTTAAAGCAACAGCTATTGCTCAGAGCTCTGTGATTTTATTGAAGGCGCTGCTCAAAATTGCAGATAGCCAGAAACCTCCCAAAGGTACTCCAGTGCCAATGGACAGACGTCTTCCAAACTCATGATAAACTATTAATGGCTCAGCCATCATCAATGGCTCCGCCATCATCCCTTGAGTCCAGACGTTTAAATGGTTTCAACTGAAACTAAATGTGTTATCCCAAGGAAAGCATGAAAGAGATGAGGCTCCAATAGATAATATCTATCCGACTACCATTTACATAGCACTTTGTGATTTGCAAAGTATTTTATGAATAACCTCATTTTATTCTCACATATCCCTGAGTTTTGAACTCAGGACTTCTTGATTCCAAGTCTAATTCTCTGTCCAACTTGCAACTTAGCTACTAAACATATTTCTTCCCCCTCTTCATAAGGACTACGTATTAAAATTTGGAAAATGTCTTGATCTCCCCAGATGGTAAGTAATGAAGTATTATTGTTCAGCCAATTAATTAATCATTGAGTATTTATTGAGAGCCTGCTATGTGCTGGTAATTCTCTACCAGGTGTTAAGGATACAAATACAAAGAATGAAGCATTCCCTATTTGCAAAAAGCTTACTTCTAATAAGGGACATAAGAAGTACATTTAAAAATAAAAACAGCATGAAGTAATCATGTCATATAAAAGGAGTTTGATCCAAGGTAGCTTGGGAGGGAAGGCCTCAGTACCTGGATGCGGGGAGGAGCTCAGAAAAGGCTTCATGGTGCTTAAGACCCTTCTCTATGGAGCAGAAGCAAGGGGAAAATTTGTTTGAGGCATGAGTGATGGCCAGTGGAAAGACACAGATATGGGAGATGGAGTGTCCTGAGTGAGGAACAGAGAAAAGGACAGTTTGGATAAATTCCAAATTGTGGGGGGAGGAGGAGGAATGTCCAGCGAGGCTGGAATTTTCAGGCTGGGAAGGATTTTCAAAGCTAATCAGAGAAGATGGTACCTGATCCTAGATATAATAGGGAGCCACTGGAGTTGATTGAGGAAGGGATTGAAACAGGTTAAGCAGATGCTTAAGGAAAATTGCTTTCTAAGCATTGGGGAGGATGGACTGGAGTGGGGAGGGGTTTGATCTCAGGGTTCAGAATGTTTCTTCATTTTCCTTGCTATTTCGCTCTCAGCTCAAGAGTCCATAATTTCATCCATGTGGCTTGTCCCTCTCCCAACAGAAGTCACAAGTTCCTCCATGTCTTATAATTTCGATGAAGTCCTTGTCTAAAAGTTGCCCTTCTGGCAATGATCCCCCCTGAGCTTGGCCAGGCCTGCCTTCAGCTGGCAGGCATATTTGCTGTGGCTAGATATGAACCTAGTGTCTTTCTAGTTTGGTAGAAAATGCCAGAGCTTGAACATTTGCAGAACTCTGACTTCAGGATCATCTTCAACCAAGAGAACATATGGGAGTAGGTAGACGTCTTTAAACTATAGCTGGTTTTAAGGTATAAATTTCTAAACTGAGCATAAAATTTGAGAAAGACAGCCACTTCCATCTTGCATATCTAATATCTAGCCAAGTTTCTCCTTTGTGACTCTTGAAAGAATAACTTGTACTTTTAAAGATTAACTGAATTCCATGACTACTATTTTGCAATAGTAGTGACATAGGGTACCCAGAGACTCTGGCCCAGGGTAGCAATTTTGGAGGAAACAGCAGGGATCTATGTACTATTGCTTAAGTAAAGTAAGCTTTCTTTGTGCTATGGTAGTCAGCCAGAATCCAAGTCAAGGCAGGTTGGAAGGTGGCTGGGTCAAGAAAGGTCAATAAAAGAGAAATTACAAAGGGAAATTCTTAATCTGCAAGGAGAAACACATGGGCACATGGCCACAATTTTGAGAAGGCATTTGGTGCCCATCCATCAGCTCTGAATGGGAGCCAATGACAGACCATCCGGATCATGCTGTAATGGGAGCTGTGCCATGGGGTTTGTGGGTCACTTCTTCTACACAGCCAGGTTCTACTGTCCGTGCATCCCCACTGGGAATTGGTGTTCAGTGGTGAGCATGGTTAATGGGGTGGGAACTCTGCAGAATTCAGCTTGACCTGCCAGGTGGGCTCACTGGTCCTTGTCAGACAGTCAGCTTGCCACAGAGATGGGAAGAAGACTCCAAGTCTCAGATTCTTTAGTAGATGTTCCCCCTCCCCATCAAAAACAAAACAAAACAAAACAAAAAAAAAACGAAGGAAAGAAAAAAGAAAAAGGCATGGTCTTTGAAAGAAACTGTTTTCAATGAGTTTTCATTGAGGACAAGCTTCATGTAAACCCATGACTGAATGAGGATGGCAACAGATGACCCTCATGTGTGCCATGTAATTTACAAAATACTTTGCATATCATGATATTATTGGTTCCCTCTTGATATAAGAACTTCCTCTGCCAAAGCTAATCATTCAGGGCTTTGCCCTAGTCCCGGACAAATTAAGTAATTTGACAGTCTGTATTTCTGCCAGTCAGGATTTCAATCTAGATCTTGCTGCCTGTAAGGTTGGTCATCTATACATCATGCCATTCCAATCATCACAAGATCTAGAGGAAAGTAGGATCCTTATTACAGTTTTGCAGATGAGAATACTGGGGTTTAAAGACAGTAAGTGATTTGTCCAAGGTCACAAAGAATCACAGGATCTCAGAGTTGGGAGGACACTTTCAAGGTAATCCATCTCTTTCTAAATGAGGAAGTGGCATGTTAACTAAGCCTTGAACAGATCTAGGGATCCCAAGAGGCAGAAATGAGGAAGGACAGTGTTCTAGGCATGGGGGACTGCCAGTGCAAAAGCCTAGAGGCAAGAGATGTAATACTGTGTACAAGGAAAATGGAGTAGAATGGTTGGACTGGATGAGAAATAGCATGGGAGGAGTGGGGTGGACAGACTGCAGAGGACTTTAAAGGCCAGACAGAGGACTTTGTATTTTTTTCTTAGAGGCATCAAGCAGGCTCTGATGCTTTGTGAGTAGTAGAGTGACCTATCTATTTGGCAGCTGTGTGGTAGGTGGATTAGAACAGGAAGAGACCAGAGGCAAGGAGTCCAATTAGGAGGATATTACCATAGTCTAGTCAAGAGGTGCTCAGGGCCTGAACTAAGGTGGTGACTGTGAGAGATGTGCAAATATTAATGACTGCCTTCTCTAGGAAGGAGTGTCTTTCCTCATGTGGGAATCAATGTCTCCAGTTATTGTTTTCAGAACTGTGAATTTACATACAAAAGGACCTACAGAATCATGTCAAGGTAAAGACTGGGGGAAAGGAGAGGAAAGGGCAAATTCCTGACCCTTTTAGGCAGTAATGGATTCATAGGGATTAGAGGGATAGAAGAGAAGGTCAGAGACAAGAAAAATTAGACTTCCATTTCCAAGGACTTTATCCTTATTTGAAAATCACAGACAATTTGGTTGTACGAAGACGAAAGATGATACTCTGATGCTGCTGATTCATGTGGCATTACCTTGGGTCCAGCAATCAGTCCAAGGGTTTTGTGTGTATGAAAGGGCGTTTCTAAGGAGGTTACCAGGTCTGTGATAAGGGAGGTTTCTCTAGTCTGGGTTTGTCTATAACCTTCTAGTCAAACCATTTTCTCCTTTCTGTATCTGCTTTATGATAATATATTATTGCCTCAAACTGAGTTCTGATGGTGCCAGGATCGGTATTAAGGTGCCCTCTTCTACATGTCCCAGGAGGATATACATGAGTGCTCCAGGGTTCTCTTTAAAGAGATTCTAGACACCAAATGTTTCAAGCCTTCTGAGATCTCATACTCTCTCCAACCACATGTGCCTTTTTATACTAGAGAGCTCCTATCCATTGTTCCTGTAAATTCTTCATGGAGAGAGGTTGGAGGGGAGGGACTCCCCAGTGTGCTGGGCTTTGTCAAGATCTTGACATTATGGATCATAGACATAGTGCCTGTCTGTCCTCTCTTGCTCTCACTACATGATGGTCCTACATTTTCCTCTTCTCAGATCTGTGCCAATATCCTTTGTGCCACTTCTTACAGTTCTTTTTTAGCAATGTGACACAGTCTGTTTTTATATGCCATGCATTTCTCCCTTGCCCTTTGGTTGACTTGCAATCATGGATCTTCGAAAATTATGGTGTTGTCATACATGATCTGTAGCCAGACAGCTTTATTGGAAGAATACTGATGTTAAAAAAATGGGTTTTTGTATGAGAGCTAAGTTAAGGGTCATTAAAAGCATTCTGTAACTTCCCAAAGGCAATGTAGCCAATTCTCTGCCTTCTATTCATTTGTAGGCCATTCCACTAACTGTAGGATTTCCAGATATAGGTACAGATGGATGAGTGCAACAGGTTGCCTATCCGACTTCATATAATCTAAACATGGTATATTTTCAGCCACTTCATTGTTCCGTGTGGATAGTTTGACAAAATGCCTCCAAACAGGGTAACGATGGAATGCCAAGACTTTCTTGAAGCAGTTAGTCAAAAAGAGACTGTGGTCCTAAAGTTCTCGTAAGCCACATTGTCAGTAATTCATGACACATTTCCCTGAAGATATATTATAAATAATCCCCAACTCAGCCTGTAAAAACCTATGGAACTTATTCAGTCAACAAGCATTTAATAACATGTGCCAAGCACTGTGTTAAGTTCTAAGGATACAAAGACAAAAATTCGGCTCTCATGGAGTTTGCATTCTGTTGAAATACTTTCAAGAAGATTGAGTTCAAATCTAGCCTTAGACATTTATTAGATTTGTGATCCTGGGCAACTCACTTAACCTGTTTGCCTCGGTTTCCTCTTCTGTAACATGGGGATAACAACAGCACCTACATCTTAGGATCAAATGAGATAATAATTGTAAAGCATCCAGCCTAGTTCCTGGCACACAGTAAGTGCTATATAAATGGTAGCTATTATTATATAGTATTCCACAGTTACTAAGTTAGGTTATCCTAACTGTTCTATATAACCCGCTCAACGAATGAAGGCGTCAACCATCATTTATGTGCCTGCTCCGTGTCAGGCAGTGTATGAGCTGTGAGGGATCCAAAGGTAAAAGTGAAAGAGCTTACACTCTCCTGAAGGGGACTGTAGGTACATATATAAATCTCTACAAACTATATGCAAATAAATAAATACAGAGTAATGGAGAGGCAAGAGAAACACAAGCCAGGCACTTGGAAAAAGCACCATGTATAATATGGCATTGGAGCATGAAGAAAATGAGAGATTCCAAGAGGCACAGAATTGTGAGGACCCCCATGGGAAGAATATTCATGAGGATTTAATGAGTGCAGAGTTGCAGTTTAGAGGAAGAAGCCCTGAAGTGAAAACTGATCCCTCTGCAAGTCCCACCTGTCACAGAGAAGAAGAGAAAGGGGATTTGCTAGTACCAAGCCATTGGGGAGATCTGTAGAACCTATGGCAGAGTATAAGCTAGGAAGGGGTTAAGGGTAAAGATGGCGACTTTGATGGAATGAGGCAGAACAGTGAAATGTTGGGGCCACCTGCTGGTATAGTCAGGGGAGCCCCCCTTCAGGCCTGGATGACTCTATGATAGCTTACCCATCTGTGCTTCCATAGGCTTGAGGGCCCAGATGATCCAGGCTTCACCTTTCCTTACTGCAACCACTTTCTCACTCCCCTTCTGAGGCTCCATTCTCCCTTTGGTGAATTTCTCCAACAACCTCCATTTTGAGGAAGGGTCCAGACCAGCTAGTCTTCATTCCCTGAATTTCCCCACCATACCTCAATGAGGGCACCTTTTCCCCATTATCTTTTCAGCTTTACATTGCCTTCCCCTGTTAGAAAGTGAGCTCCTGGAGGGCAGACACTGCCTTTTGCTCAGCACAGTGCTTGGCACATAGCAGGTTCTTAAGAAACATTTGTTGACTTGAGAGATTCTGCTGGCTACCTGATCTCTTTTTGACCACCACCCCTGGCTCTCCGTTACTACCACTGAGGTCTCCGCTCTGGCCCAGCGTGGAGCAGATTCTGGCCTCTCGACTTTCCTTCTTCCTGTTCTTGAACCAAGCACAGATGTACCTTATTTGAGTTTTATGAGGGTTATTTTTTTAACTTATTGAGGATGGGAAATGGAGCACTGAAAGACCCCTTCCTATCTCTCTCTCTTCTTTGCACCACCCCGGAGAAAGTGGCTCATTGCTGCTACTGGCTTATGGAATCTTTGAACATGTATGCGAACTGGGGCTCCTTCCTGATTTGGGACCAACATGGGCCTTTTAGCACTGAGGAAGAGGGAGAGAGGGGGAAGGTTGGGGCAGGTCTAAACAGATGGAAGGAAGCAGCCAGGAGCCTGCCAGACAAGCCCAGTGCTGGCACTGGTGGGGAGGGGAGAGAGAGAGGAGGAGCCTGGGGGGGCTCCCTCCCTGGGACTGATCCTTAGACAGGATTCTTAGCACAGCTAGAGCTTAGCTTAAGCTCAGCTTAGCACAGCTAGAAGTGAAGGAGGAGAGGTCCCAGGAAATAGTGGGTTAGAAGGAAAGGGAGAAGAAGGGGAGTTACAGAGTTAGGGTTTATATCAAGTAGTAGCAATGGAAAAAAAAGGAAAATTACTGGTTGTCTCAGTTTTGTCTGCTTGTTTCACAAATGATGATAGAAGGTTAAAGCCCTGGCTCTGAAGACAAGGGACCTGGGTTTAAATCCTGCCCCTGACACTTTACTGCCTGTGGTACCAAGTCATTCAACTTTCCTGGGCCTCAGTTTCCTCAGCTGTAAAATGTCAAGTTGGACCAACTGGCCCCTGATGCCCTGCCCATCTCTAAACTATGAACCACTAACCATGCTTAGACACAAGAGATGGACACACATCAGTTCCAAGTAAGAGGGAGAGACTGCCTGCCAGGCTGCAGACTATTCCTGCCTCCAAGCACTTCTTTCCATTTCAACAATCATTCTAGGATTCTGTTGGAAAGTACCTTGCAGATCAGGACAACCCAAAGCAGGGTATTTTGTGGAAAGCACAAGGCACTTGGGAGGATGGGCACTCAGCTCCCTGAAAGGATACCCTTGATGGCTCACTGGTGGCTGCATCTTCTGCATGGGTTTATCTGTAGAGGTGGGAGGGCCCTGTCAATACAACTTGTACAGTGGGCTGTAGAGGAAGCCAAGTTATGGCTGGGAGTGGAAACTCAGCAGCACTCCAGGCTCAAAGCTCACCCCTGAAGGGGGTCACACTTCTATCTGTCACTCAGACAAAGGAGAGGGTAAAGGAGATGCAGGGGGCTCTCAAGTTAGAGCCACTTCACAACCTCTTCCTGTTCCACGCAGCCCCTCCCACCCCTGGAAGAAAATAAAGACACATTCACAAACGGCTCCAAGAAGAATTGTTTTACATGTTAAAATAATTTGATTGTTGCGAACAGCATAGAAACCCTTTATAGCTTGTGGGCTGTGCAAAATCAGGGCACTGGCCAGGCTTGGCCTGGAGACCTCTGTTCTGAACAGACACAGACCCTGGTGGATCCTGACTCCAGGATCCAATCTACTCCTCAGACAGAGCCTTGTGTCATCTGAAAATCTGGCCAGCGTTCTATCTCTACCTTTCAGGTCACTGCTAAAAATGTTGACTGATACAGTATCTGGGCTCTCTACTGGGGAACTCCCAACTAAAATGAAGCATTACTAATGACAACTTTTGATGTCTGCTCATCTAGCCAGAATCCTAGAATTCTAGAACTGTGAGGACCCTTGGCGACCATTGAGTCCAGTTTATAGCCTAAAAACCCTTTCCATGGTAGCACATCTGGCAAGTGGTAATCTAGCTCTTGGTTGAATGTCTGAAGGGAAAGGAAATGCCCCACTCAGGAGGCAACCCATTGACACAGTTCTAATTGTTAAGAAATGACTAGATTTGCCTCTTCACCCACTATCCATGGTTCTGAGTTCTGCCCGAAGCCACCTAACTCTATTATCATGTAGCCCATCTCGCTCCTTGTCCACAAGGATACCAGGAGAGAGTGTTAAATGTTTATCATCACAGTTTAAGAAGGACATTGATAAACTAAAGAGGATCCAGAAAAGAGGTATCAGCATGGTCGAGGGCCTTGAGTCTACATCACATAAGAATTGACTGAAGGAACTTGAAATGTTCTGGAAAAGAAAAGATTCAGAGAGCACCTGGGATCCGTCTTTCAGCATTTGAAGAAGGGATTAGGCTTGTTCAGCTTGACTTTGGAGGGCAGAACAAGGAGCAGTGGATAGAAGTTGCAAAGAGGTAAAGTGAGGCAGCATGTTAGGAAAAATACCTTCCTATCAATTAGAGTTATCCTAAAGGGGATTGAGCTGTCTGGGGAGGTGGTAGATTTCCCTCATCAAAAGTCTTTAAGCAAGACTAGATGATCCTGGTCAGATAGGTTATAGTGAGGATTTTTTGAGTTCGAGGTGGGGCCAGAGAGACAATAGGTGGAAATTCAGTGACTCATCCAAAGTAGTCTGAAACAACAGCTTTTAGTTCACTACAAATCCTTGGTGGGAGGGGGGGCAGGCTGGCTAACTTTCATTTCCTCATAGATGGGCCTCTTCACCCCGGAATCTCCTCACCCTGGACAACCCCTCCATGGTGCCAACCATGTCTGTCACTGGCGAACTCCTCCTGGTGCCTCCTCTTAGGGAAGGGCTGAGGCCAGCCAGCCTTCATTCCTTCTCTCAGTGTGATTTCAATGCCATGCCCTGTGTGGGTACCTTCCTCCTGCCTCTTCAATTCTTAGCTCCCTTTTGTACACTGCCTTGCCTTATTAGAATGTAACCTGGGCAAGAACTGTCTTTCTTTCTGCTTGTGGTGCCTGGCACATAGTAAGTACACAAGCCTCGCCTGTTTGTCTCCTACCCTAGCCCCTCACGTAGTTGAGTGCTTTTGGTTTCTTGCAACAAACCAAGATGACTGGAATCTTGTCACCTATTGATCTCTCTCAAACGTTTAGGCAACATGCAAGCTTTGTCCTCTTCCTGTAGTCTATGTTTTGGTACAAGTTCTCATCCCAAAGATGGTGGCATCCCAGGGCTGGCAATGTGCCCTCCACTCTGACCTTAGTCTTGTGAGCCTACCAGGATGATCTGGTATCTTGGCGCACATGGACAAATGAGTGGAGACACATCCCAGACCTTGCCCTTGGGGAACCCATGCATTCTTTCAACATGAACAGCTGAAATCTAAGCCACATTCCCAATCTTGAAATAGGATCTCCCCTCTTCTTCACCAGCCCCTACAGTGGCATTTTAACCCAGTGTCTTTTACAGAGGGCACTGAATCCTTACTTTGAGCTGCCGCCGCACTCTGGACAGAAAGAACTTCCAACAATTTTCTCTTGTATCAATGATGCCCAGGTCCCGGACCTCATTGTGAACTCCTGAAATGATCTTGTCCACGTCCTCATCAGTGAAGAGATCTGGGATTTCGCCTAACACCAAGAGAGTAACAAGAATCATACTATACTTAATAACAAAAAATTGTGAGCAAGCCAAGGGGTCACAGGGTCACGGGTCAGAGATGGAAAACACCTCAGAGGTTATGTAGGCTGGTCCTCTATTTTTTAAAATGAGAAAACTGAGGTACAGAATGGGGGAAGTGATTTTCTCAAAACTACGTAGTTAGCAAGAAGCCAAGAAAGGATTCTCTAACCCCAAAGATCACACACTTCCCACTGTGCCATAAATCCAACCACCTGTCTTCCATAGTCTAGATTCTTTAAGTGTTGAGAGAGATGCTAGGGAATTAAAAATGCCATTTTACTTTGTAGAAAGTGTATTATATTATTTATGTAATTATTATTTATGGCATTCATATTATGTTATTATTTATGGAATGTGTCCCCATTCATGGGGAGGATAGCCTTGCAACGTTTGACTCTCCCATTTGGAATGACTTTGACCCCACTAAGGCTCTCTCCCAGAGGCTCAGCATCTGT
Source organism: Bettongia penicillata ogilbyi (assembly GCA_023548195.1). Taxonomy (NCBI): domain Eukaryota; kingdom Metazoa; phylum Chordata; class Mammalia; order Diprotodontia; family Potoroidae; genus Bettongia; species Bettongia penicillata. The sequence goes on from JAJHZJ010000453.1 coordinate 9,246,650, forward strand.
AAGCAGCCTGAAACCTTCACACAGCTCAAGCTGGTTGGATTGGTAGGGTTCTCCCCAAGGACCACCCCCAGGGAACACAGCAAAGACAAATGATCTCTCCTTAAGGTTCACCAGCACCACAGATCATTTGTCATCAGGGAAGATCTTTCTGGGGACATGTTGGTTTAATCACCTGATGCCAACAAGTCATTAATCAGCACGAGGAAGCATTCATCCAGAACCTGGGCATCTGTCAGCAGAAACACAACGGGCATGTTCTTGGCTCCCGTCTTGATGTACAAATTGGCGAGATCTACCTGTAAGGAAAGGAGGCCATCAGTCATCTTGGTTAAATTGACACCAGGGGTGAAGGGAGGCAGCATGGCCCTGATAATGACACCCTGGGCAAGTCATTAACCTCTCTGGACCTCAATTTCCTTATCTGTAAAGTACAATACACAGCAATAAAGGCAATAGCACCTACCTCAAAGGATGGTTATGAGGATCGATGAGCTAATATTCATAAAGCATTTGGCAAACCTTAAAGCTTCATTATTGTTTTTTCATGATTATTCTCCTTACCCACTTTTTTCTCTTCCATTAAGAGGAAGCAGTGATATATGCAATACCTAGCATGCTGAGCTTGGGAGCCAGGAAGACATGAGTTCAAATCTTACCTCAGATACCTACTAGCTATGACCCTTGGCATGTCACTTAACTTCTGTCTGCCTTATTATTCCCCAAATGTAAAATGGAGATATCAAGAAAACCTACTTGCAAGGCAGTTGTGAGAATCAAATAAGAGAGTCTATGTAAAGCATCTGCCATCCTTAAAGCATTACATTAATGCTAGTTATTAGTATCATCTCCATCCTCCTTTCTGCATACATAAGCTTCTCTCAAGCTGAAGTAGCATGGTATACAGTAGCTGGGGAGCCAGGCATGAGTGCAGGAAGCACTGGGTTCAAATCCTCCTTCTATCCTGGGTAAGTCACAACATCTCTGAATGTCAAGTGACTCTTTAGAACTTCTCTATTAAGTCTTGGAGTGGGATGGGGGAACCATATCAGGAAAGATTTCTTCATCTCTCAGTGACCCATTGGAAAGCAAAGAAACATCTCCACCTCAAATACATAACTATTTATGATACAATGAAGTGATGAGGGTTCAGTGAGAATTAACACAGAGGCCCCTGGAACAGGGGATGCTGTCTTCAGTGCTGATCAGGCATCCCATAGAACCCCCACCCCCAGGCTCCATTTGTAGACATGCTACAAACCATGCTTTCCTTTCCTAATACTCCTTTCAAAAGGCACACTGCATGGGTGTTTCTACTCCCAGTTAAGTCATTGAAATACATAATTTCTGCTTAAAAAGAAATACAAATAGAAACTAGTGTGATTTTCTTGAATTTGCTCATAGGTCTGAGTCAGCTCTGTTAGGCCACCTTTTTGTAAAGTTAAAATAATAAAAGGCTTTCATGGCAGCAACGACATAGAAAAAAAGTTTAAGTCAAGCAAATGGGACAAAGTTCATCTTGGTTGGAAGACAACAGAAAAAACTGCTAAGTGAAAACTCTTATCACTTCTCTCCCCAGTAGTCTAATAATAGTAATAATGATCATGAGAAAACAAGAATAATGATATTATTAATAATATTAATAATAATATTATTAATGAGAATAATGATATTAATGGATAAGGTCTGGACTTGTGATTACATTGGGACAAGTGACTCCCAGATGTGGAAATTCCCACTATCAATGCAAGTCAGCACCTTCTCTGTACCATTTAGTCTTAGAGAATTGCCTGAAACACTGAGAAGTTAAACGACTGATGCAGGATTACGCAGCCAGTTCATGTCAGAGATGGGACTTGAATCCAGGTCTTCCTGACTCTCTGTTCACAGACACAACAGCAAGGAACAACGAATAAAGCCCAAACAATGAGCAGTTATACAGCACTTTAAGTTTATCAAAGGGCTTTCCACTTGTAATCTCATTTGAACCCAGCAGCTATCTTGTGAGTACGAAACTACAAGGTATTATTATTCCTATTTTTGAGATGGAGAAACTGAGGCTCAGAAGTCAAGCCGCTTGACCATGATCACACAGTGAGTTAGGGCTGAAGATCCAGTTGAACCAAAGTCTTCCCAAATCTGATCTAACTTTGAGCTAGATCATCTTGGATTCAGGGTCTTCTGCCAGAACAGTCAGAGGGTTCTGTACTTACCTTGAGGTCCTGGAGCCCATAGTCTTTCCTCAGCATAATCTGGAACACCTCAAAGGAGCAGATGTAAGCAGCAAGGCGAGACAAACTCTGTTTGCCGCTACCTCCCACCCCAATCAGAAGAGAGTAACCATGGGAGGTGTGCAAGATTCTGCTGATGCGGCACCTGGGGAAGGACAAAAGACCTCAGCATCAGCTCCCTTTGATCAATCAACATGGATTAAGTGCCTACTATGTGCCAGGCACTGTGCTACTAGCTGGGGATATGAAAAGAGAGCACAGGGAACACAAAATGTTGTCCAAGTAGAATTTAAATGTCTAAATATTTCTTTCTCAATATGTTAGCTTCAGCAAGATGGCACAATTTAAGGGCCCAAAGTGAGGGGAAGTCAGGGTACCTGGGCTTGAATTTGACCTCCAAAGCTTCTTGGGCAGCTAGGGGTACCAGAATACACAGATTGGGGGCTAGAAGGCAGGAAGACCTGAGTTCGAATCCTGTGTAACCTTGAGCACCTCTGTCTGCCTCATTTTTCTCAACTGTAAAATAGGGGTTCTGCTAACACCTACCTTTCAAGGTTGTTGTGAGGGTCACATGAGATATTTGTCACATGTTTAGCACATACAAAAGTGCTTAATACATGTTTGTTTCCTTCCTTCAACCCCAGTGTGACCACGGACAAGTCATTTAGTTTTTGGTTGTTTTCTAGATTAAACCAAATTTGTTCCAGTTGTCAAAAATCAATTTTCCTTTCTAATTTAATTGATTAAAAAGAAAAAAACAAAATCAAAACTCTTATAAGAAATATGCAAAATCAAGCAAAATTAATTCCTTTCCATCAACTGGGTCCAAAAAGTCCATGTCTCAATCTGCATCCAAGTCCATGGCTTTGCAGGTCACTTTTCAAACTTTTGGACTCCCCATCTGTAGAAATGGGGACAGTGAAACCTGCACTACCCATGTTACTGGGCTGTTGTCAGAAAAATAGTTCTTATTTTTGAAAACTAAATATCCTAGAGGGTGGGGAATATCTGTTTTGTTATATGAATCCTCAAGGTTTATCATTCAACAGGCACTTAATAAATGTTTCTGGGATTGAGTTCAAATTTACTTTTGTGGGCTTGTCCTCTATGTGCTCATCTTCAGCAGTCCAATTTCTTTGACTTTTCTATCCCAAGACGGAACCTGAGAATTGGGGTGCTTGAAGGGACTCTTTGGATCTTTTAATATTAACAGCTGGGGCCTACACAGGTCTGTTTTTCCTAAAGTTAATGTGCTTTCTGTTCAAAATGACTTCTAAGATCTCATAGTAAAATGACTTCGGAAGAGTCATAGAATGACTTTGAGTTAACATTCACCCAAAGCAAACAAAGTGGGATCTTTTGGTTGTGAATGTTAAGCCCCAGGAAGCTCTGGCTTCAGCTCTCAGAGGCTACATTGCTTCCCATGGCCATCTGGAGCACCAAGAGACCTCTGAGAGACTGGGAGGTGTTCCCCAACCCCTGATGAGAGAGATGCCCTTTCCTCATGGGCCACTGGGAACTCCACTGTGCTTCCCACATCTTAGTAGTCCTCTATTAATGCTGTCATAGATTATCATGACCCAAGTCATGACTTCAGGGCATTTGGTGCATCTCTAGCAAGCTCAAATCCATTAAAGCAGGACTGAGTCATTGATGCCATGTGCAAAGGACAGACGAGGACCATGAATTCAGAGCTGGAAGGAACCCCAAAGGCCAAAGAGTTCAGTTCTCTCATTTTTACAGATAAATAAACTGAGACACAGAGAGATCATAGTTCTAGAGTAGAAGGGGACCTCAGGGGAAATCTAGCCCATCCTTCTCATTTTGCATATTAGAAAACCAAGGTCCAGGCAGTTGCTATGTCACATAGGCTAACGAATGGTAGAGCCAAGAACTGAATACAGGGTGTTATCATCATGTACGGAACCAAAGCTAGGGAAAGCAAGAATATAATGATGACCATAGAGAGCACAGTCAATAGCCCATTGCTGGCCACAGGGGCAAAGATAGATCATGATCTCTGCGTTTCAGAACAACCATGTCAATATCACAGATTAACCATTTTAAACAAAAGTCAGTGATCTAAGGGCAAAGCTTCTGGTTGAAAGAACCATCCGCTTCCTGATTCCAGGAAATGCGTATCTTTTTTCAAACTTTCTTTTGTTAAATTAACCGTTTTATTAACGTCCATTTAATTTTTCTAATTTCTCATCGTTGTTTAGAGATGAGCCTGAGATCTTGAAAGTGACACATACCCTAGAAGGTCCTACCAAGCTGGAAGGGCTTCAGTATGTGGACCCACTGATTGCCTATACTGTCTGAAGTCCAGCCTAGTTGAACCTGGAGAAGCACATTGTGAGGATGATCACAGTGGGAGGAATTTTTCAGCCACAGCAAACTCAAAGACCATACAATGACTGAGTTACAGGGGGGTTTCAATTTTTGGGAGTAGAGGGAATATCTAAACCAAGAGTTCAGGCATCTTTGAAATACTGATTATCTCACACAAGGTCCAGGTTTCAATATGTCAAGGACTTGTGACTTAGCTGCTATAGGAATCTCAGGTATAGGAATTGTACTGTAACTGTTTACATCTCAGAGGGTTGTCTGGGACTCAGAGAGTGAAATCACTTGTTCAAGGGCAGACAGTTTGAAAGTGTCAAAGATAGTATTTGAACCCAGACTTAATCAACTGCACTACACCATGCTACGGGGCTAACAACACTAACATTTACACAACGCTTTAAGGCTTACAAAGTACTTTATGTATGCTATCATACTTGAGCCTCTCAATCCAGTAAAGTAGATGTTATTGTCCCTGCTTCACAGATGAGGAAACTGAGGCAAAGATGGATGTTATGACCTGAACAGGTCACACAATTAGTGAATGTAGGAGGCAGGATTTGAACTTAGCTCTTTCTAACCCCAAGTCCAAGACTCTGTCCACTCTGTCACCTAGCTGCCGTGAGAATTCAGATAAACAGAATCTAGATCATTTAACATGAAGTCAAAGCTAGAAGTTTGCTAGAAATTATATTGATTCAATTCATTAATTGGTCATTTTACCAAGAAACCCGTTCCAAAACAAACAAAAAAGGGACTAATTTCAGTTCCTAATCACAGACCCCCAGCTAATTGAGGGACTCTAGGAGATGACTAATTAGGAAAACATTTTGTGTTTTATGTCAACAACTACTTGAGATGTGATGGTCTAGGGGATTTAATGTGGCTATATCTTCCCAAAGTGTTACCCCTTGTAAAAAGAAAGAGAATCATGGAACTACAGGATCTTAGAGCAAGAAGGGACTTCAGTTATTATCTGGTCAAATTCATTCTTGAAAAAGAATACTTTTGCCAACATACCTGGCAATTGGCACTCAACTTCTGTGAGAAGACCTCTGATCATGGGGAAGCCACTATCTCCTAAGGCAGCCCAGTCCACCTTTGGACAGCTGCAACCCTACTGGTCAAGCAGCCCCAATTACTAGGAAGTTTTTTCTGATATCATGTAGAAATTTGTCCCTTACAAGTTCATCCATTGTTCCTAATTCTACCCATTGTGATTAAACAGAGCAAGATCTATACTCTCCCAAAACAGTCCTTTAAATACTTAATGATAGCTTCCATGTCCCCCTATGCTTTCTCTTTGTAAGGCTAAAGATCCCCGGGTCCTTCAGACACTGCTCCTATAATGAGGACCATTTCTCCTTAAGTTTCCTCTCATTTTAATGGAAGATGCCATCTCGTATCAACTCACACATGTTGCATGGCATTTTCAAAGAAGACCAGCGGCATAGCCACATTCAACTCATTGTAGGTGTCCAGGGTCTCTGTCAGCACTGCCTTCAGTGTTTCCCAATCCTTCACTGGCATATAACATGGATCTCCCACACCATTGGCAAAGTGGCAATAGATGAGGGGTTGCTGGAGCAGAATAGACTCTTCTGTGCCCTGCTGGATGGAGGGAGAGAAGCAATGACAACAGAGACCCAGTGCCAATGACGGGAAAGAGCTGCAGACCTCCCCTTTGGCCAAGCATAGCCTCAGAAAGACAGCTCCCTCCTAGTCTCAACTCTTCTGCTCCGCCAATACTGCTCATAGTAAGGAGGGCCCAATATTGATACATTACCTCAAAATATCTACGAGAAGTTTCTAGAAGTTTTTTCTGAAACAAATCACAGTCTTTTTTGTCTATCAGCTTATCTCCATAAACTCGGGACGATTCATGAAGCCAAAGGCGTATGAGATCCAGGGGTGCCTTTAAGCACTCAGGAGTGGCAAATAATATTCCCTACAAGAAAAAAAAAACATAGAAAAACAAGACCAGGCTGGAGTTTACTTTTTTAGTCATTAACATTTTCTTTTATTTGGGAAGTTTGAAGGAAAATTAAAAGAAATATATAGAATTTTACATACTTGAATGCTCCATTTATATATATGTACACATATACATTCATGGTCATTAAATATTTTCCAACTATATGTACAAATTTTTAACACATTTAAAAAGTTGGTTGCCAATTCTCTCTCTGCCTCTTGCTCCTCTCACACCGTTTGGGGAGGCAAGCAATAAGATACTGAGCATAATGTACAGTCATGCAAAACATATTTCCATATTATCCATGTTGCAAAAGAAAACACACACACACACACACATAAGAAAAAAGAAAGTTTAAAAAAAGTCTGCTTTAATCTGCATTCAGAATCCATCAGTTCTCCCTCTGGAAGTAGAGGGCACTTGGCATCATGTGTCCTATGGAATTGTCTTGCTTAGACTGACTCTTTCATAGTTGATCATCGTACAATATTGCTAATACTGTGTACTGCTCACTTCACTTTGCATCAGTTCATACATGACTTTACAAGTTTTTCTGAAATTAGCCTGCTCATCATTTCTCATAGCACAATATTGTCATCACAATTATATACCACAGATTTCTTAGTTATTCCCCAACTGATGAGCATCCCCTTAAAGTGCAATTCTTTGCCACCATGAGTAGAGATGTTAAAAATATTTTTGTACATATAAATATGTACAAATATTATACAAATATAAATCCTTTACCCTTTTCTTTGATCTCTTTGGGATACAGACTTAGGAGTGAGTCAAAGAATATGAATAATTTTGTAGCCCTTTTAGGCAAAGTTCCAAATTATTCTATAGAACATTTGGACTAGTTAACAGCTCTACCAACAGTGCATTAGTGTCTCAATTTTTCCACATCCCTACCTGCATTTGTAACTCTCCCTTTCTGTCACATTAAACAAATTGATAGATGTGAGACGGAATCTCAGGGTTGTTTTAATGTGCATCCTCTAATTAATAGTCATTTAGAGCATTTTTTCAGGTGACTATTGACAGTTTTTTCTTCTAAAAACTGCTGTTTATATTCTTTGAACACTTATCTGTCAAAGAATTTTTATATTTTTGCATTATTTTGTATTTTTATAAATTTGGCTCATTTCCCTATATATTTGAGAAATGATGCCTTTATCAGAGAAACTTGCTATAATCCTTTCCCCCTTCCCCGCTCCCCACCAGGTTCATTTTCTTTTTAATTCTGCTGCATTAGTTTGGTTTGTGCAAACTTTTTTAATTTCATGTAACCAAAATTCTCATTTTTGCCTCCTGTGATCCTCTCTCTGTTTTGTTTGCTTATACACTCTTCCCTTATCCACAGATCTGACTGGTACATTTTTCCATGTTCCCCTAGTTTTCTTATAATATCAATCTTTATGTCCACTAATCTACTCTCCACTGATTCACCGCTCTACTTCCTCCTCGTCAGTATCAGATTGGTTTAATGATTACTACTCTGTATATAATTTGAGATCTGATACTGAGGCACCTTCCTTTTTCATCATTGATTCCCTTGATATTCTTGACCTTTGGTTCTTATTCTTTCTTTCTGGCTCTATAAAGTAGTTATTTGGTAGTTTGATTGGTATGGAACTGAATAAATAAATTGACTTAGGTAGAATTATTTTTATTATATTGACTCAGCCTACCCATGAGTAATCAATATTTCTCCAATTGTTTAGATCTGTCTTTATTTGTGTGAAAAGTATTTTGTGATTGTATTCATATAATCTGGGTTTGTCTTGGTAGGTAGACTCCCAAATATTTTATATCATCTGCAGTTATTTTAAATGGAATTTCTTTATCTCTTGCTGCTAGGTTTTGTTGGTAGTATATAGAAATGTGGATGATTTGTGTGGGTTTATTTTACATCCTGCAACTTTGTTAAAGTTGCTAATTGATTCAACTAGTTTCTTAATTGACTCTCTAGTGTTTTCTAAGTATACCATCACCACATCTGCAAAGGATGGTAGTTTTGTTTCCTCAATGCCTATTTCTAATCTTTCAGTTTAATATGGTTGGACCACACTTGAGAGCTTTTCTGGGAGCCAAGCAGCCAGAGAGCCATGATTTTGGCCCTTCTGTTCTTTCCTGTTCCCTTTCCGTTGCCAGCATCCACACGCTCATCTGCCAGGGTTCTCCTCTGTATCTTCCTATTCCCTAAACCACAGGATAATGAATTTTGCAGTCAGAGGATCTCCTGAATAGTATCTACATGTGACCCACCCAAAGGTGAGTGCCTTCCCTTCCTCCAAAACTGCTTTGTTCATTCCCTTTATATTGATTTATTATATTATTATGCATCTACTCGTCTCTCCTGTTAAGATGCCAGGCTCCTTGAAAGTAACAGTTGGTTCATTCTTTTGATTTATATCTCTAGCATCTAGCACAATGCCTGGTAGATAGCAGGTGCTTAATAAAGGCTTGATGATTGATTGATTTTTTCTACAAGTCACCGAGAGATTAAAACCTAGTGCCAACGGAAAGAACATCTACACCAAAAAAAATCATGGCTGCTGGAAGTGTGTAAATATGAATACCAACAAGCCCATTTCATGGGAAGGCAAATGTAGGCAGCAATTATTTGCCAGACTTTGATGGTAATTCGGTGACCAACAAAGAAACTAAACATAGCATCTAACCCCCAGTATTTGCTGTGTTTTAGGCTCCCAAATGATTTGTTGTAAATTTTAATGAAACTTAAATGCTAAGTCATCTGTCCTCACTCTGTAGGGAGGTAATTTGCTTTTTTTCCAGGTCTGTGAGTCTGTCATTTTCTCTCTTTGGCATCTTGTTATTAAAATATCGACACAGTATATGATGAGTTAAGAACAGAAAATGTCATCAAACCCAACTATCTGAGCAAATATCAGAAACAACTCTTCTTTGAATTATACATCCAGTAGGCATGCAATAAATGTTTGTGGACTTCACTTCTATAATGACAGGGACTTGTTTTCAATAACACACAAAGGAATTGTATTGTACTGTTCTGCAAATTCCTGACAGTCAGAGGGTCCTGGTTCTCCTATTAACTGCTGGGTAACCTCAAGTGAGTCACTGGATGTGTGCAGCCTCAGGTTCCTGATCTATAAAATGGGAATAAGACCTTCCCTGACTACCTCTTGGATATATCACAGGCTGCAATGATAATTCAAGGGGTTATGATTCATCTGGGTGAGGGCTCTTTCTGCTGATGCAAACTCTTTGACCAATAAATTATATATTCTGTGAGGGAAGGGACTTTGTTTCATTTTTTTTGCAACCACCACCACCACCCCAACAACAACTGGCATTCACACAGTATTATAGAGCTTGTGAAATGAGTTGCATATGTGACCTCATTTAATTCTTACAACAACCCTATGTTAGGCACTATGGGGTGTTAAGACGCCTGGGTGGCAACTGGGTAGAGCACGCGAACCAGACTCAGGAAGACCTTGGTTCAATCTCTTCCTGAGCACCTCTAGACCTCAGTTTCCTTACTTGTAAAATAGGGATTATAACAGCACTTGCCTGAAAGCATGTATGTAAAACACTTAAAATGCTAATTTTACCGATTTTACAATTTTACCGATGAGGAAATTGAGGCTGGCAAGTTCAGTGGTTTGTCCTTGGTCATATAGCTAAAAAATTGTCTGAATTGGGAATTGAATCCTAAATCCCATGCTCTGTCCATCCCCAACAACTGGCCCAGTGCTTTGAACATCGCAGGCACTTAAGATGGGCACTGAATTGAATCAGAGGGTAACTTCTTAGCAATTGAGGAAGCTGGGTGGGGCAGTGGATAGAGTGCCAGGCCTGAAGTCAGGAAGACCTGAGTCAAATCCAGCTTTGGATACTGACTAGCTGTGTGACCTTGGGCTATCATATAACGTCCATCTGCCTCAGTTTCCTCATCTGTAAAATAGTGATAAAGATAACACCTCCTTCCCAGGGTGTTGTGAGAATCAAATGAGATACTAACTGTAAAGCACTCAGTACAGTGCCTTGTACATTATGAGTGCTTATAAATATTAGCTACAATTGGCAGGTGGCTTCTGTGAGTTGTGGACAAAAACAAGGTCATATTCCACTGTATGAAATTTCGAAAAGTCAACTCTCCCACCACATGGTCAAGACAATAGGCAGACCTTCAGAGCCTTCCTGACAAGTAGGACCCCGCAATGCTCTGCTGTCACCCTCTTTGAGGGCTCAGGACCCTTCCAATCCTCAGTGAGGAAGCAGGGGTAGATTTCAGGGGCAGCCTACTAGTGGGGAAGATTATTGGAAAAAGAAGGAAAGATGAGGGTTTTAAAAAATCATGTTAAACGTCCCAATTCAAGGGTTGGTTGCTGTTCTTCTCACATCCCCCATCGTTCCAGGTACCTGGAAGACATTGGAGAGGTCTCTCAGATTGAAGATGTAGTGGAATTTCATAGCAGTTGGGAGAAAACTGAGAACCATTGCCTGATGCAGGCTGATGGCTGCTTGGACCAGAGCTGGGCTGCTGCGGAGGAGGAAGGGAGCACTGAAGGCTTGCTGCTGGAAATGCAGACTGAGCATCTGGCCATAGATGGTGGTAAGTGAGTCCAGAGATGGAAAGTTGTAAGCAAACACTGAAAAGTGTCTCTGGAAGGGAAAACAAAGCCAAGATTTACTCAACAACAAGACAAGCAGGGAAGAAGGAAGGCCTGTGGGCCTGACCCAAAACTGTCAAGTCTGTTCTCTGTAATACCGCATAAACAATCATCAATGAGGAAGATGGAGATGAAGATAACGGTGGGCAGTGTGGTGTGGCAGACATGCTGTACTAGTACAGTTGAGAATACACGGGTCCAAGTCTCACTGACTAGACAGGCTATATGACCTCTAGACCTCACAATGGAGATCTGCATTGGTAAAGGAAATTCCCTCACCTGGAAGTTCCCTGTATAAATGAACTAAAAGTGTTTTATCCTTATGAAACATATATATCCATATGACCAAAACAACATCATGTCTCTTTAAGGTTCGCAAAAATTCTTATGGGCATTTTTTCCAGGTTTGAGCTTTGCAGCAATCCTGGGAGATATGTATATTATGCCTTTTTTACAGAGGACAAACCAAGGCTGAGAGATGCCAAGAGACTTCCTTGGGCTCACATAGCTAATGAGAGGCATAACTGAGAGGATCTGAACCTTTTGGAGCATCTTCACATAGCAAAAAGACAAGCAAAAGTCTCCCCCAAAGTCTGTAAGGGCAGAAGCAAACAGGCTACTGAGGTGTCAGAAGCTTTCAGTTCTCAGACCACCCTGGGTGAAAAGCTTGCCATTTGAGCATTACATTTAGATGGGACAGTGGGAAGACCTTTGGCCATACCTGGAGTCGAGGATTGATGGTGAAGCTGCCAACCAGGGGGTTCATGCAGGCCACATACTGGCAGTTGTGAATTTCTTTTATCGCCACCTTCTGCCTGTCATACCTATGGGCAGAAATTTAATCTCACATCTGACATATGGGAAAGATGAACTTCAAAGCACGTGACCCTACAGGCTGTATCAGTTTATTGGTATGGCCTGGCATCTACATAATTTGTTCTGGGATACACCTTTCTCTACCCCTACCTCCAAAATCCAAGAGCCAACTCAAGTTGGCCATCTGAAGACAGTGACCCTGAGCTCCCCTACTGGATCTGGAATCACCAGTGTCTCAGCATCTCCTGAGTGTGGAGGTGGAAGGCTGATTACTCCAGCCCTGAAGTCTAGAGAACGGTGACAGAAAATGTAGCATCCATTCCAGAGAACCATTGCAATGCTGTCCCAGCCAGGGAATATTGCAGAACACTTATGGCCCCCAAGGGGAGCCACTCCTTCTGTTTTAAAAGGTTTAGTAGAATTTCAGCTCAATGCTGCCAGGAAGTAGAGGGATGACAGCTAAGCTCTCTCTAGCTTGGGATTTTATAGCTCCATTCCAGAGGTGGTACTACTGCTAAATGATGATGATGATAAAATAGATTCACAAAACACTTTAAAAATCTTATCTCACTCCATCCTCATAACAACCTTGGGAGGCAGGTGCAATTATTATCTCCATTTTATAGATGAAGAAACTGATGTAAAGAGATGTTAAGTGACTTGCCCAGGGCCCCACAGCTAGTAAATGTTTGAGATTAGATTTGAACTCAGTTCTACCTGACTTCAAGTCTCTTAATTTATCCATTGTATTAAGTGGATCCTTTTCCAGTGAGGACGATTTCTTTTGGGATGAAGGGTAGGGGGAGAGTCTGGACTACATGGAGAACTTCTAGTTTGCAAACTCCTTCTAATGATGTAGATAGAAAACTCCTCTATATCTTAGTATTAGAGCATTGCCCGAGGCACAGAGGTTAAGTGATTCACTTGTTTGGAGGTATACAGCCAGAATGTGTGAGACAAGAAAGGTTTTCAATACAAAGCAGAGATTTGTGGTTATTAGTTTTTCTTTTTGTAATTTCATGAGGGATCACAGGAAATTCTTTGGCAAGATCAGAGGGGTTTTGAAGAGACTGTTGCTGGCCATTCTTGGCTTGGGGCAGAGAATAAAATCATGCAGATATACTCACCAGTGTCCATGATCAATGTGCTGTCGAATCAGTGTGTGAGGCTGGACCGTGCCGTATGCATCCACTTCAGGCATGTTCAGATCATCAATGAAATAAATCAGTTTCTTGTTTTCTACTGGACCATACGTACGCCCTGCCTTTTTCTCTAGTGGCTTCTCAAGAATCCCTGAAACAAGGATACCATCACTGGGCTCCATCACTCACTCAGTTAATCAATCATCAATAAAGTGGATCCCCTGGGCCAGGCACTTACTTTGCAGAACGGCTGAGGTTGTATAGTAGTTGAAAGGAACCTTGGACACCATATAATCTTCAGGAAGGCTAGCAAGTATGTCATTCACAAAGATGGTTTTCCCCACTCCTGCACTGCCAACAAGCATTAAAGGTTTCCCTTTTGCCAGCAGCAAATCAGCAAAATATCGGAGACGAGTTGTCTCTTGAGTGGGGACAAGGACTGTCTGGAAAAAGATGGAAGAGAGATGGCAATGGGAAGAGAGAAAGAGCATTCTTTGGCTGGAGGGATCATCTCATCAAACCCACTCATCTTACAGGTAAGGAAATGGAGGCCTGAAGATTGGAGGAGGGGTAGGCAGTGACTCCTGAAATTCTGCAAGATTTTTAGTCTAAATACAAGGAGGGCACAAATACAAATAGCAGAGATTGGGTGTAATGGTACAAGCCATGTAGGTGCTACACGCCAGGTCAATAAGTAAAAATAGGGTGATGGAAATCACCCTTCACCTATAGAAAGGAAGACCAGGGCTCCAGACCTGACTCTGATTCTTACTTAGCAAACCCCTTCTCCTCCAAGACCCTCAGTTTCCTCCTCTTCAAAATGGTGACAACAAAACCCTTGAAAGGTTCTATTAAGGAAAGTATTTTGCAAACCTTTGAGAGAGCTATCAAAATGGGTTAGAATTGTTCAGTTTGTACCTTCATTAAAGCACTAAAGATTTAGAGCAGAGAGCTTAGAAATATCTAGTCAAACCCTTATTTATTTTTATTTTTTAATGTTTTAATTTACTTCATTAAATATTTCACAATTATGTGTTAAAAAATTTTAACAACAATTTTAAAAAATTTTGAGTTCCAAATTCTCTTCCTCCAGTTTAAGGCAAGTAATGAGATATCAATTATACATGTGCACTCATGCAAAACATATTTCCTTATTAGCCTTGTTGCAAAAGATAACACAGATGAAAAAAAACCAAGAAGAAAAATTAAGAAACTAAAAAAAGAAGTCTGCTTTAATCTGCATTCACCGTTAATTAGCTCTCTCTCGGGAAGTTGATAGCATTTTCCCCCATGGGTTCTTTGGAATTTTCTTTGATTATTGTCTTGCCCAGAACAGCTAAGTCTGTCATAGTTGATCATTGTACAATATTGCTGTTACTGTACACAGTGTTCTTCTGGTTCTGTTCACTTCACTTTTCATGTTTTTATGCAACTGCTCTGCTCATGATATCTTATGGCATAATAGTATTCCATCGTAATCATATCCTACAACTCCTTCAGTCATTCCCCAATTGATGGGCATCCCCCTTTGATTTCCAATTCTTTGCTGCCACAAAAAAGAGCTGAGTCCTTTCCCCTCTTTTCTTTGGTCTTTTTGGGGTCGGACCAGTTGAAAACTCTACCAACAGCATATCGGTGCATATCCCCTCTAGTATTTGTCATTTTCATTCTCTATTTCTCTATTTCATTCTCTCTTATGTTAGCTAGCCTGTGAGGTGGTACTTCAGAGAAAGACAAGGAAAGAAACCATCACTGTCTGTAATAAACTTATATTCACATGGAGTTGGGAGAGGACAGAGAGCATTTTTTTCCTCACTTTTCTAAAATTTAATTTTAGATTATGACATTCATTTCCACAAAATTTTTAGTTCCAGTTTTTCTCCCCATCTCTCCCCACCCCCACCCCATAACACCTTGCATTCTGATTACCCCTTCCCACATTGTGCCCTCCTTTCTATTACACTCCATCCTTCCCTTCTCCTCATCTTCCAGAGATCACTTATTTACACAGACAAGTAAATACGAAGTCATTTTGGTGGGAAGAGAGCACAATTTAGGGTACAGAAAGGGCCTCATTTGGAAGCTGGCACTTGAGCTGGTTGCAAGAGGCCAGAGTGAGGAAGGAGGAAATGCTGGACATTGTCTGGAATCCTGTAAATTGTCTTTATGTAAATATGAGGAAAAACAGTAACTTAAGAAAACAGTCCAAGAGTGAAAGAGACACTGGGATGTGACAAATATAACTGATATCCAGGGGATATTTCCATGAATCAGTCACAGGAGCCTAGAATTGCTAGGGGCCCCAGAGACCATGTAGTCCTAACCATACAGTCAAGAACATTTTCTACACCAGAAGAATCAACCATGCAGCCCATGGGCTGTGAAGCCAACAAACACTCCCTAGTGGCACTGAACCAGATTAAAATGTAATTGGGAAATATTAAAAAATACAATGAAAAGAAATAACATGTTAAAACTATGTCAACACATGGCCTGCAGGGGGCTTATGTACAGTTTAGTGATCTCCATTTCTATGAGTTTGACACCGAAGTTCTCCAACATGTCTGATACAGGGATCATACAGCCTCTATCTCATGTGGCCCTCAAGGTCCTCAAAGGATTACAAGTTTGGATTCAGTAAAAGGGCTGCACTGGAGGACCTAAAGGGCCACACACAACCTCAAGGCTGCGGGTTCCCACCCGTGCAAATCCATCTGAAAACCTCCAGGGATCCTTCTCTGATTCCCAAGGTATTCCATGCCACGTTGGACAGCTCCAAGTGTTAGGACAGATATTTTGGCTTGAAACCATCAGATCATGCAAATGAAACACTTTTTTTTTTTAAAGTTGGGGAAGCAGGGAAGGAAAGAGGGCAGGGGGAGGGTAGTCATATAATATGCAACAATGATCGAAATTTTAAATTCTAAATTCTTCAGAAAGCAGCAGCACAAGTCCTAGCAAAGCTCAAACACTTAGAAGAAAACAGGTGAAAAGACGTCATCATAGAATTAAGCTCTAAGGAGAAGATGTGTCCCCCACAACAAAAGGACCTCATAATGAGAGGCCTTGCCTACAGCGGAGATCTTTCATACTCAGGGAAACTGCCCTTGCTGTAGACATCAGAACAAGTTGGACGTTTCTTGTATACTGCGAAATCCCTCTCCACTTCAAAAAAATTTTCTACCTCTGGGGTTCTCTAAGAAGAAAATCCCTGAGATTCCAAACAGTCTAACCCAGACCTTAAGCATGAAGTTCCTCTAGGGTGTTCTCACCAGGAGCTTATGAAGTTCTTGAAGCACTTGTGTGACAGAGAACTTGCTACCACCTCAGGCACCCCATACAAGTCCCATAAGCAGTAATTATTCAGGAGTTTTCCCTTATATTGAATCTCAATATTTAGTTCTCTGCATCTTTTCCCCATTCCTCCAAGTTCTGCCTTTGGGGCCAACTGTCCATATGACATTTTCAAAAACCTGAAGAGCCTTATGGCATATACTGAATCCCTTGCCACCCTTTCTTGTCTTCTAAAGGCTGAATGCCCCTACTTTCCTCAATGGACCATAATATTGTATGAATTTAAGGTCCTTCATCATCCTATTTACCATCCTTGGGACATGTTCTAGCTTCTCAATATCTTTACTGAAACCTGGCATCTAGAATTGAAAATAATACTTCAGTTGTGATCTGAGTAACACAGTATACAAGAGGGACAACTGCCTCTCCCATTCTGGATGTCATAATCATTCAATGCATTGCAACTTTGCACTCATCTTCTAGAACTACAATTACAATAGAAATGATGATTCTAAATGCAAAAATATACCTTTGAAAGTTGATACATTTCATGTACCTACCTGTAAAGGTGTATCTGCGTTCATAGTCAATTTAGGGACTTTATCAGCCCATGGCAAAAACTTCCTGGTCTTAGGGTCAAGATAATAATCGAAAATTGTCCCCTGGGATGGGAACTTGACGGCTTTCATCTGCTTGAACCACCAGTGACTAAATTCTGTTGGATAATCTGAAAGCTAAGAAGAATAAACGCAAAGCGTCACTGGGTTGGCTAATGCGACGTTATGGCAGCCTCATATGAATGAATGAAGGACACAGGCTTCGACTTCTCTGGATCCTGAAATCCTATTTGACATCCAAGGTTTTTATTGAGTGAACTCACAGTAACCAGTGAAACTTCTAGCACCAATCTCATTAATTCTCTATATGTATAGATTTAGGGGTGAAAACAAGTCATGAAATGACCATATATAGGCAAGTGAGCTTGGAATGCAGCCAAGGTAACTTCTCTCAAGGAAATGTTTCCCTGACTCACAATCACAGAACCTTACAGTTGGAAGGGACACCAGAGGCCATCTCATCTAAATCATGAACACTAACGAATACTCTCTACAACATTCCATTTGCTTGAAGGCCTGGGGGCCTCCTGGAAGAGGGAATTCTCAGGAGTATCACAGGTGTGAGGAGACAGGGACTGAGAACTTGACTGCATGGCCATGAGGCATTTTTTTCTAGCCTGTAAATCAGGGTAGGTTGAGGCTGACAGTTCCTTGTGGCCACTTCTGACCAGAGCATCTTCATAACACCTGGTGTTTGTAAAGCTCATATGAGCCTTATGGCAACTCTGTAAGGGAGGAACTATAGGTACAGGTATATTCCCATTTTACAGCTAAGGAAAATGAGGCTCTGAGTGGTGAGGTGACTGGCCTATATTCGTGTAGCTAGTAAGTGTCATAGGTGGAGGTCATACCAACTCTGACCTCTTCTGATTCCTATTCTCCATTGCCTCCTGCCAAATAAGGAAAAAGAAAGGAAGTGGGGAAAGGGAGAGAGAGGGAGAAAGAAAGAAAAGGAGAAAGGAAAGAAGGAAGGGAAAGAAGAAGGAAGAAGGAAAGAAAAAGAGACAGAAAGGAAGGAAGGAAAGGAAAGAAGGAAGGGAAGAAGGAAGAAAGAACCTTATCTTCCCCAATTGTATATCTACTATGGTATTGCATTCTTGTTTCTCCCACCCCCAATTACCTGCTCTCCTTTTCATCAGGCCCCTTCTAATCTTTTCTGCTTCTGAGTTAAATCACAAACATGACCACCATGCAGGTGCACTATGGGAGTAAAAAGAAGGTATGCTGGATTTGAAGTCAGAGGATCTGGGTTCAAAACCTGGCTCTGCCACTTGGCATATTAATTTGGGCAAGAAATTCACCTATCTGTGCCTCATTTACCTTATCTATAAAACAAAACAAGTGGGACTAGATGTCCTGTAAATTTCTCTTACTAAATATGTGATGCTATTAATGAATGAATGGAAAACTCAATTCAATTCAACAAGAGTTTATCAAGTACCTACTGTGTGTTAGGCACTGGGGATACAGAGACAAAAGTTCAATAGCCCCAGACTTGAAGCAGCTTAATGGAGAAGAGTAAAGTCTGGGCAGTGACTATTTGCCATCAGTTCCCAACCTGCCACAGTTTAAGACTCTGGACATAGAGACATTGGTCATCAATGAACAACTCTGAGACTTGTGTGAATCCGGCTAAGAAAGGGTCGTCTTGAGTTGGCTATCTCCACTCAAGCTGCTTTGGAGAATGTTTCATTCTTGGCCCCATGCTCCTGTCTCAGGCAGCCTCAAAAGAGAACTCTCATCAGTTTGGGGGCCTGTGCCCCTGCCCTGGAAATCACCCAAGTGCCAGGTCCTGCCCTGCCTTGAAACTCCAGTAATGATATTCAGGCCTTCTCCCCTGGAGGGGGGATCACACTTGAGTAAGACAGAAAGCCCCAGGTACCAAAATCTTTCCTCATTTAATGCAAATGGGCTGGAAGTTGATGGGGTCATCTAACGCATCCCTTCATCGTACAGATGAGGAAAGTGAGGTCCGAAAAACTAAAGTGGCACTCAAGACCAAATGAAAATGAAAGAGTTTGCTCTGGAAGGCCCCATAGCACCAACACCTTTTCTAACCCCTCACTTTATAGAGGGGGAATACAGAGACAAAGATGGCAGTCAGTGAATTGATACCCAACCTGCTGCTCCGATATAGGATTCTTTCCTCTGCGCCTTCCCCAGTCCACTCTGAATGGACAAAATCCAAAAGCACAGGAATAATCAATTGATTTGTTAACAAGAAGCAGTGCTCTGTACCCAAAGGAGAAGAAAGCACTTTTGTGCACAAGACGGTGGAAAGGAAATCACACATGGTACCCTGATGATAGAAGATGATACTGTCTTTAGGAAGATGGCCACCCATGAAAAGCATCCCCATTCCTATACTATACAGAGGCCCTTTGTCAGTAAAACACTAGAATATTCCTGCAATCCAATCTGCATTTATTAATTGCCTCTGATGTACAAGACCAGGCACTGGAGATACAGCCAATGACCAAGTGAGATACTGTCCCTTGCTGCTGATTCAGTTACCAGGAAGGGGCTCCCTGGGATTTGGGAGGATGGCTGCTAGAGCTGAGTTAATTATAGAACACAGCTCTGGTAACCTAGTGACAAGGAGAGCAGACCCACAGGGGCACGAGTGACCTCATCATGCTATTTTAGGTCCTTGCCTCATCCCAGTAGCTTGGAACCAAGAGAAGGAAGCCTTCAAGGACTGTTTCTTTTCCTGCATCCTCTCCGGGGTTCTGGGGGTTCTGGACAAGGAGGCTGGAGAGAGAACAAAGCCACAATCTACCAGCAAGGACCTAATGATGGGAGGGAAGGAGAAGAGGAGAGGGGCAGAGGACATTTTACCCAAACCGGGTGACTGAATGGCAGGCAGCAAAGACATCCAATTATTATTGTGTGAATATCTTATATCTACCTCTGTAGGATCATCCTGCCTCCCCCATTAGAATGTAAGGTCCTTGAGGGCAGGGATGTAATCTGGAAAGAGTAAGTGTTTAAGGAAAGCTTGAAGGATTGCCAGCTAGGTAGCAGAGCAGACAGAGTGCTGGACTTGGAATCAAGGAGCCCTGGGTCCTAATCCCCCTCCTCATTGCCTAGCTTTCTGACTCCAGGCAAGTCCTTTTACTTCTCTCTGACTCAGTTTCTTCATCTGTAAAGCTGAGATTATATGGGAACCTGGTCCACAGGGTCTTTGTGAGGACCAAATACTTAAGAGGCTCACAGATATAAGAGCTTTGTAATCCTTAAGGCATTATATAAAAATTGGCCATGATTATTGCAATGATCATGTATTCAGGAAGCAGCCAAGGTAAAGCTGAAGACACTGACTCTGGATTTGGGGTCAGGCTGTAAGGCCAACGCCCAGCCCCCCCAGTCACTACCTAGGAGGAACTCTGGCCACACTGCTCCATCTCTTGGGGCCTCAGGTTCCTCATCACAAAATGCACAGGAGGGTGAAAACTGTGCCTGGGGGTCAACATGGTAAACAGCAAAAGCAGGAGTCAGACCCAGGTCTCTGTTGATGCCACAATCCATGGTTTCTCCAATGTCACCCTCTGTAGTGATGGATAAAGGGCGTCACTGGACTTGGAGTAACAAGTATCTGGGGTCAAACACTGATTCAGACACTTGTCAGTGGACCCTGGGCAATTCATTTAAACTCTCTGGTCTTCAGTTTTCTCATCTGTAAAAAGAAAGGGCTGGTCTCTGCTGCCTTGAAGGTCCTTCCAGCTGTAGGGCCATAATTTTAGAGAATAATTGCTAAACTGAGCCCCATAAAAATGGGTGATGGGATTACAGCTCCAGAATCATCCGGTCCAACTGCCGCATTGTCCAAATGAGGACCTGGCCCAGAGAGATTCTGAGTTACACAAGGTCATGTAGGTAGTGACAGAATCAGGTTTTGGATCCATACCCTCAGATTCCAAAACCAAGGCACTTTCCATTTTACTATGCTATCTTACAGCTTATCAGAAAAAAAGGCACAGTGTAAAAAAAAAAATGTGTGTGAAGGTGAATGAAGCAGGGAGAGGGGAAAGGAGAAGGGGAGGGAGAAAGAGGGAAAGAAAGGAAGGCAGAGAGGGAGGGGAGATAAAGAAAGGAAGGAGGGGAAAAGGGGAAATGAGGGAGGGAAAGGGAGAAGGAAGAGTAAGAGGCAAAATGAGAGGGAAGGAGGGAAGGAGGAGGGAGAGAAATTCATTTTGAAATCATTTAGAAGTCCATCAGTGACTCTCACTTCATCCTAGGATCCCAGAGATGAGAGTCCTGGCCCCACTCCCCGATCTCCCAATCTTGTCTAAAGCAGAGAAGTAGCCCATCTGCACAAGGCACTTCTCTCCTTTCCAGAGTCTTTCCAAATCCAACTCCAGCTGTCTAAGAAGAAGGGAGAGAGCAGATGAAGCCTGATTGAGATTCTTCCCCCTCCTGTCCACATGCTGACAGCTCCCTGCTAATGCCATCAGCAGCTTTGGCATCTCTCCATTTCTGTCCAAGCTTGAGCAGCAGCTGCCTTGCTGAAGGGCCAGGGAAGGGAGCTCACAAAGCAGGCTTCTTCCTTCACCCCCTCCTTATTGTGTGTGTATAAGACAGGGCACTTGAAGAGGGCATAGAGCTGAATTAGAATTTTGCTTCTGATGCTTAGAAGTCCAATAATTAGCAGCAAGTCTTTACCTTTTCTTCTGAGTCTCATTTCTCTCTTCTGATCAATGTGGATGGGATGGTAAGCCCCGCATCTACACCTAACAGAGTTGTCTTGAGTTTCAAGTGAGACTCTTGGTCTCCCAAACCTTAGAGGGCTGCTCTTCCTCCTCCTCTTCATCATTTTGAAGTTGGATCTCCCTGTTTCCCCCAGACTGAAAGTGTAGCAGCCACCCAAAGACCCAATCCCCCTTCTCCCCACAGAAGCCTTAATCTTCTCCCTTTTCCAGCCTGAGCCCATATGCTCCTTTCCTTAGGGAGCCTGTTAGCTCTCTGCTCTTGAGGTCCACCATATTGGTGTAAGGTTTTGTGAGGATACACCATTGGCTTTAGCTCTACCCTAACTCAGAACTCCTGTAATTCAAGTATTCTACTCACCTCAGTCTCTTCTAGACATGCGCTGGCACACATCGGTCATTATTATAGCAGGGAGGCAAACTCATTGAGAGATTTTGTTTGTTTGTTTTACAAGCACAGAACTCCCTAGTGACAATACATGAGCACCAAGGAAATCATGGACAAAAATAAAGCCCTAGAGATGCCCGAATTTATAGCAACCTTTTATAGTGAAGAATTTGGAAAGAAAATGAATGTCCATCATTTGTGAATGGCTAAACAAACTGTGGTACATGGACATATAACTGTATTGTAAGAAACAATGAAAATGATGACTACAGAGAAATCTGAGAAGACTTATACGAACTGATGCAAGATGAAATGAAAAGGGTCAGAAAACATTGTATACAATGGCTGCAACAACGCAGAAGACAAACACCTCAACATAACTGAAGATGATTGTTGGGAGTTTGAAGAAGGACATGGTCCCAAAGGAGAGAGATGTGAGGACATATGCCCTGACTTCTCGGCTGGGGTGTAGCAGCAATGGAACAGCAGATTGATTTTCAGTGTGTTAAATAATTTCAATTAATTTTTTTCTCCTCCACTTGGGAAAAAAAAAAACCCCAATCCTTGTAATAAGGGATGCCTCTGTGAAAAGAGTAAAAGGGAGGCATAGAGGGGGAAAATACACTTGGTATAAAAAATTGATAAAATCTATTATTTTATTTTAAAAGTAATAGAGGACCATTTATCATCAGATTCCAAAATTACCTGGCTAAACAACGAACTCAGTCTCAGTGGGGCTGTGCTCAATAGTTCTGGTCAAGAGTCATCTCCCTATTCTGTTAACCCAAGATGGCTCTCAAGGGGTAAAAGCTCTTTCACTTAAATGGCTACAGAACATTATGAGAAGGCTGTACTTTCAATAAGAGGTGGGAACCAGTCTTTGGTACCCAAAATTCCAGGCTGAGGGGTCTATTTTGTCTCCTAGAGCCCATAGGGAGCAACTAAAGCTTATTGAGGAGGGGAGTGACATTTTGGACTTAAAAAAACTGGCAGTTGTAGGCAGGATGGATAAGTGGTGGGAGATTAGAGGCAAGGAGACGAATTAGGAGGCTGTGATAACAGCCAAGGTAAGAGGGGATGAGAACCTGAACTATAGTGGTACCTGAGGGGAGAAGCCATTGCAAGTGCTTTGCAAACTACATGTCATAGTTTAATGCATGTCATTGTCTATTTCTCCCACATTTTCCCCCTACTTGTACCTGATCTTGAAGCAGGGCTCCCCCGAAGGCCCAGATACATGCAAAGACAAAGTAGATCTCATAGGCTTCCCTTGGGCTTTCTGGAGGCACATTTTCAGGGGTCAGCAAACAATCCAAAAGAGAGCAAAGAGTCTAAAAGAAAATTTAAAAAAGAAAGAAAGAACTGACATGAGCTTTAGGCTTAGAATGATAAGAGAATATTTAGAAAAAATGTAAGCAATGTGTTGTGTGGCCGAGGAACTTGTCAGGTCAAAAGGTTATCATGCTGGAGACCTCTGGAGAGTCTAAACCATGGCCAAGCCAAAGGATCATGGAGAGTTACCTGGCTAACGTGAGCATAACACTTTGGGGGGCGCTTTAAGGCCTGCAAATCATATGCGTTGTCTCCTTTGATCCTCAAAACCACGCTTTGAGATGGGAGCTGTCATTATACTCATTTTACAAATAGTAGTGGGTGGGCACAGGGGATGGAATATTGGACCTGGTATCAGGAAACCACGAGTTCAAATCCAGTCTTATACACTTGCTAGCTACATAACCCTGAACAAGTCACTTAAGCTGCCTGTCTCAGTTTCCTCATCTACAAATGGAATTAATAACTGCACCTACTTCCCAAGGTGGTCATGAGGATAAAATGGGATAACATTTGTCCAGTACTTTATGAACTTTAAGGTGTCACGATATTGTGATAACTACAACATACAGTAATGGATTGGAGTCTGCATTGCTACTCACCCACTGTGGGTAGTTGGTCAAGGCACTTTTCCAGGCTTCTATTTGATCATAGACTGATAGTTTTAAAAAACTAAATCTATGATTTCATGAGTATAGGACTTTCTTTCTAAGGACAACCCCACCCCAAGTTTCCACCAGTTACTCCATTGTGTCCAACTCTTCATGACTCCATTTGGCATTTTCTTGGCAAAGATGGTGGAGTAGTTTGCCATTTCCTTCTCCAGCTCACTTTATAGATGAGGAAACTGACACAAACAGGATTAAGTGACTTGCCCAAGGTCACACAACTAGGAAGTGTCTGAGGCTGGATTATAACTCAGGAAAATGATCCTTAAAGACTCCAGGCCCAGTGTTCTGTGCACCATGGTGCCACCTATCTGCCCCCACTGTACCAATGCAGACTAGTATATATACTCAAAGTCTTAGAGAGTTACTCAGGGCACTAAGATGGTAAATAACTTGCTTAGATTCCCTAAAATCATGACATAAATACTGCTTTAGGGCTTGATGGAGCTTATTCCGGAAACTGAGTCTAAGAAAAGCTGAGTGACTTGCTGAGGTTCACATGGATATTAAGCGACCAAAGTGAGATGACATTAACCACAGTCAGGCCACAAACCTGTTTCGTACCCACCATGGGCATCGCTGATAAAATAAGGTTTCTATCTCACCTATATCATGAGGAAGATGGAAGAGCCACTCTATAAGATTTGTCCAGTTCTAGAGCCGGGACCCTCCAGGGCATTCCAGATATTTTTCAACATACAGAGACTTCCCAAGAAGTCCATCTGATAGCCTCATTATCTGCTTTGAACTATTGAGTACTCTGAGTAGGGTTTTACGGAATGGTCAGAGGATCACCTGTCACTAATTAGAAAGAACCTTAGATGTCAGTCAAAATCTCTCATTTTACGGATGAGAAAAATGAGGCCCAGAGACAGGCTAGCCTAGTAAATATTGGAGTCTCCATTTGAACCTATATCCTGATTCTAGTTCCAACACTATCCATGAATCATTTTCTATTGAGACTAAAAGAGCTTCCAAAGCATATTTAAGGTCACAATCTGAGAGGTAGAAGGGACCTTAGGAGTCTCCTAGAGGTCAACTGTTGTTCATCCATCATTCTTCAACAGGACTAAGACATCAGGTCTAAATTGGATTTTGGTGAGAGAGGACTGTGCAAAGTCATCAGCCTCACTTTATCCTCCAGAACCATCTGTCCAGTGTTAAGATACAGATCAGGATGACTGGAGATGGTCCCCAGAGTTCATCTAGTCCTGAGACGTCACACAACTCACCTCTATAACACTCCCATGAACTGAACCAAATTAAAATGTAATTGGGAAATATTTAACAAAATAAAGAAAAATATAATAAAACAGAATGTTAGCATGTAGTTTTTATATAATATTTTGTTTTGTTAAATATTTCCCAATTATGTGTAAAAATGTTTAAAGATCATTTAAAAATTTTTGAATTCCAAATTCCCTTTCTCCCTCTGGTTCATGCTTCCTTGAGAAGACAAGTGATTTGATTCCAATTATACATGTGGTCATACAAAACATATTTCCATATTAGTTATGTTGCAAAGGAAAACTCAGACAAAAAATAAAACAAGAAAAAGAAAGAAAAAAAGGTAAGTTTCAATATGTATTCAGACTACGTCAGTTATTTCTCTGGAGATGGACAGCACTTTTTATCATGGGTTCTTTGGAATTTTCTTGGATCATCATCTTGATCAGACCAGTTAAGTCTTTCACAGTTGATCATCCTCAAAATATTACTATCACCGTGTACAATGTTCTCCTAGTCGTGCCCACTTCACTTTGCATCAGTTCATATAAGTCTTTCCAGGTTATTTAGAAACCATCCTGCTTATTGTCTCTTAACAGCACAACAGTATTTCATCACAATCACATACCATAACTTGTTTACCCATTCCCATGTTGAGTATCCTCTTGATTTCCAATTTTTTGCTACCACAAAGAGCGGCTAAAATATTTTTGTATATGTAGGTCCTTCACCCTTTTCTTTGAGTTCTTTAGGATATAGACGTCCTAGTGATATTGCTGGGTCAAAGGCCATGTACAGTTTTATAACCCTTTGCGTGCAGTTTCAAACTGGTCTCCAGACCAGTTTGGACTGGTTTACAACTCCACCAACAGTGCAGTAGTCCAAGTTTTTCACACCTCCTCCCGCATTTGTCATTTTCCTTTTCTTTTATGTTAGCCAATCTGATTCCTGTGAGGTGGTGTCTCAGAGTGGTTTGAATTTCCTTTAATCAATAGTGATTGGGAGTGTTTTGTGTGATTACTGATAACTTTGAATTCATCTTCTGAAAACTGCTTGTCCGTAACTTTTGACCATTTATCAACTGGAGAATGGCTCTTACTTTTATAAATTTGGCTCAGTTCCCCAAGTATTGGATAAATGAGGCCATTATCAAAGAAACTTGTGTAAAATTGTTTCCCTGTTTCCTGTTTTCCTTTTAATTTTGGCTGCATTTTTTGGTTTGTGCAAAAGATTTTCAATTTCATATAATTAAAATTACCTATTTTACTTCCTGTGATCCTCTCTCTTTGTTTGGTCATAAACTCCTCCCTTATCCATAATTTAATTATGATATTAGCCTTTACCTCTAAATCACGTGTTCATTTTGATCTTACCTTGATATAGATTAGGAGATGTTGTTCTATGTCTAGTTGCTACCATATCGTTTTCCAGTTTTCCCAGCAATTTATGCCAAATGATGAGTTCAAAAACTTGGATCTTTGGTTTTATCAAAAATTAAATTACTATGGTTATTCACTAATGTACATTATGTGCTTACTCTCACTATTTCTTAGCTAGTACTGGATGATTTTGATGATTACCACACTGTAATATAGTCTGAAATCTGGAACTATTAGGCCTTCCTTCATATTTTTTCATCAATTCCCTTGATATCCTTCTCCTTTTGTTCTTCCAAATGAATGGTATTTATTTTTAGCTCTATAAAAATGCTTTGGCAGTTGGATATGACACTGAACAAACAAATTAATTTAGGTAGAGTTATCTTTTTTATTATATTGATTCAGCCTGCCCTTGAGCAATTAATAGTTCCCCAGTTGTTTAGACCTGTCTTTATTTGTGTGAAGTGTTTTGTAATTGTGTTCATAAAATCCCTGGGTGAGTCTTGGTAGGTACACTCTCAAGAAAGTTAGATTGCCCACAGTTATTTTAAATGGCATTTCCCTTTTGGGGGGGATTTAAAATTTGTTAAATTTTTTAAATTTATGTAATAAGACAAGTATTTCCATAACATGGTATAATAAAGAAGATTGTTGCACATGAAGCTGAAAATCTATTATGTACAACTTGTTTTTCCTTTGAAACATATATAATAAAGCAGTCACATAAATATATTTTCTTCCCTTTCTCTCCCCCCAACGGATAGCTACCATTAGAAACAAATACATAGGATTCTTTAGTAGAATTAGAAACAATACATAGGATTCTTTAAGTATACCATAATATCATCTGCAAAGAGTGACAGTTCTGTTTACCTGTTGACCATTTCTTTTCCTTCAACTTCTTTCCCATATTGCTAGCATTTCTAGTACAGTATTGAATACTAGTGGTAACGGATATCCTTGCTTCACAGGTAAAGGTGTAAACACCTTTGAGTTTATCTCCATGATAGAAAATGTTTGTTCTTGGTTTTAGATACACTACCTATCATTTTAAGAAAGACTCCATTGATTTCTATGTTTTCTAGTGTTTTTAATAGGAGTGGGTGTTGTTATATCTATTGCTATAATCATTTTTTGTGGAGTTTTTTACTGATATGGTCAATTATGCTAATAGTTTTCCTAATATTGAGCCACCCTTGCATTCCTGGTCATAGCATATGATGTTTGTGATATATTGCTATAATCTCATTAGTATTTTATTTAAAATTTTTGCATCAATATTCATTAAGGAAATTGATCTATTGCCTTTTTTCTCTGTCTTTGCTTTCTCTTGTCTAGGTATAAAAACCATTTTTTGCATTGTAAAAAGGAATTTGGTAGGACTCCTTTATCAATTTTTTCAAATAGTTTATATACTATTGAGATTAATTACTTCTTAAATGTTTGTTAGAATTCATTTGTAAATCTATCTGATCCAGGGGATTTTTCTTCCCTTAGGCAGCTCATTTATGACATGTTCAAATTCTTTTTCTAAAATAAGGTTAAGTATTTTTCCTCTTCTATTAATCCAGACAGTGTGTATGGTTTTTATAAATATTCATCCATTTCACTTAGTTTCACTAGCATATAATTAGGCAAAATAACCTCATTAATTACTTCAATTTTATCTTCACTGGCAAAGAATTCATGTCTTCCATTTTGGATAATGGTAATTTGGTTTTCTTCTTTTCTAAAAATCAAATTAACCACTGGTTTATCTATTGTCTTGGTTCCCCTTCCCAATAAAATCAGCTCTGGGTTTTATTTATTAGTTCAATGTTTTTATTCTTTCAGATTTATTAATCCCCCCTTTTATTTTCAAGATTTTCATTTTGGTGTTTAATTGGGGATTTAAAGTTTGTTCCAGTTTTTTTTCTAATTGCATGCCCAATTCATTGATGGGCTTTTTGTTTCTTCATTAATGCACTAGTTTAGCAATACAAAATTTCCCCTAAGTACTGCTTTGGCTGCAACTCACAAAGTTTTGAATGTTATTTTATTGCTGATATTCTCCTTAATGAAATGATTGTTATTATGACTTTTTCTTTGAGCCACTCATTCTATAGGATTATTTAGTTTCTACTTGATTTTTTTAATCTATGCTTTCATGGTCCTTTATTGAATGTAATTTTTTATTGCATTATGGTCTGAAAAGGGAGCATTCCATTTTCCTGCATTTGGTTGTAAGGATTTTGTGCACTACTGTGCCTGGTTATGGTGCTACGTACAGCTGAGAAAAAGGTATATTCCTTTCCACTCCCATTCAGTTTCCTCCAGAGGTCTATCATATCTGATTTTTCTAAGATTCAATTCATCTCCTTGACTTCTTTCTTATTTTGTGGCTAGATTTAGCTCTGAGAGGAGAAAATTGAGTTCCTTCATTAGTATAATTTTATTGTCTATTTCCTCCTATAATTCATTTAACTTTTCCTTTAAAAATTTGGATGTTATTATATTTGGTGTCCATATGTTTTATATTGATATTGCTTCATTGTCTATAATGCCTTTTAGCAAGATGGACATTCCCAGATTCTCTCTTTTAATTAGGTCTATTTTTGCTTTTGTTATGTCAGAGATCATGAATGCTAACTTTGTGTTGTTGATTTTTTTTTACTTCATTTGAAGCGTAATAAATTCTTCTTTAGTGCCTTATTTTAAGTGTGTGCCTCTGTGTTTTAAGTGTGTTTTCCATAAACATTATTGGATTCTTGTTTCTAATCCGTTCTTTTTCCATTTCATGGGCAAATTCATCCCATTCAATTATGATTACTCCCTGTCCATCTCCCTTCCTCATATTTTCTTCCATTTACGATTCTCTTTCACTTTTTATCTTGTATCTCCTCTTAAGCCTTTTTTCTTCTAACCACTGCCCTCTTTTATCTGCCCTCCCTTTTATGATCTCCTCTTTTCTTTTTTCCCCCCTCCTTTCTTTTATCCCCTTCCCCTCCTACTTCTCTGTCAGGTAAGACAGATTCCTATTACCAATTGATATTTTCCATCTTTGAATCAATTTAGATGTCAGTGAGGTTCAAGTTTTCCTGACTGCTCACCATTTCCCCCTCCAATCTAAAAATTTCTTCCTTGTGCAAAATCTCATGCAAGATAATTTTTCCCATTTTTCCTGTTCCTTTCCTCTTCTCCCAGGACATTGATCTTTCTCATCTATGCGTTTTTACATCATTCTAACATCATTGATTCACGCACTTACCTTCTTTTTATGCAGGATCCTTTTAAATATCCCAGTAATGATAAAAGTTCTCACAAGTTACATGTATTATCTTTTTATACGTCCCTTCAGTCTCATGTTTGAAAGACAAATTTTCTATTTAGGTCTCTCTTTTTATCAGGAATGCTTGAAATTCCTCTATTTCATTAAATATCCATTTTTTTTTTCTCCTTGAAGGATTATACTCTGTTTTGCTGGGTAGGTTTTCCTTGGTTGTAATCTCAGCTCATTTGTCTGGTAGTACATCATATTCCAAACTTTCTGAATCTTTAATGTGGTAGCTTCTAAGACTTGTGTGGTCCTAACTCCATGATATTTGAATGATTCTTTTCTAGCTGCTTGAAGTATTTTCTCCTTGACCTGGGAGCTCTAGACTTAGGCTGTAATATTCATTGGAATTTTCATTTTGAGATCTCTTTCACGTAGAGATCGGCAGATTCTTAAAATTTCCATTTTACTTTCTGTTTCCTGGATACTGGGATAAATTTCCTTTATGATTTCTTGAAATGTGATGACTAGGCTCTTTCTTCAATCATGGCTTTCAGGTATTCCAATAGTTCTTAAAATATCTCTACTCAATGTGTTTTCCAGGTCAATTATTTTTTCAATGAGAAATTTCACATTTTTTCCTATTTCTACATTCTTTTGAGTTTCTTTTATCATTGCTTGATGTTTCATGAAGTCATTAGCTTTCAGTTGCCCAATTCTGATTTTTAAGGAATTATTTTCTTCAGTGAATTTTTGTATCCATTTTCCATATGGTCAATTCTGCTTTTTAAGGAGTTATTTTCTTTTGTATTTTTTGTGTGTCTCTCTTACTAAGCTGTTAATTGTCTTATATAATTTTCTTCCTTTACTTTCATTGCTTTTCCTAATTTTTCCTTTGCCACTTTTATTTGATTTTGAAAATCAATTTCTAATTTTTTATAGGAATTTTATTGGGCTTGTGTCAGCTCTCACCTTTTCTTTGTGGCTTTTCTTGCAGCTGCATTGTCTTCCTTATGGATTTGTGTCTTGTTCTTCCTATCAGCACAGTCTTTATGGTCAGCTTATTTTTGTTGATGTTTGCCCATCCCACTCCCCACCCCCTACCCACTATGATTTTTCTTGATTTGGAACTTTATGTTCAAGTTGGGCTCTGTTTCCATTGTGGGTAGGGAAAAGAACTGGCTTAAACTTCAGGCTTTGTTCACACTCTTATTTTCAGAGCTAGTTCTGGAGATTTGGAAGGTTTTGGTGCTTCCCAGGTAGAATGATTTAGCATAAGGTGTGGTCACTGCTCTCCTGGCCTGTGCTCTGGTCTTTATCCAGGAAGGGTCTCTAATCTCTTGGAATTGTAATCAATACTGCTCCTCAGGATCCCTGATCATTTATGACCAAAAGTAATGCTGCCTCTCACAGCTTCCACTTCCTCTTGACTGAAAGTATTCCCCTTTGTCCTTTGACCTAGAAGATATACCAGGGGTGGGGAAACCATGGCCTCTAGGTCCTCAAGTGCAGTCCTTTGACTGAACCCAAACTTCTGTGAAAGTCAAAGGGCCACACTTGAGGACCTAGAGAGCCACATGTGGCCTTGAGGCCACAGGTTCCCCACCCCTGATATAGACAGTAGATGTGTCAAACAGTATCTGGTCCTTTATACAACATTACCACAGGACATAGTCCTAGATGTAGTCTCCTATAAACTTTGTGACCAGTTGCCAGGTCCTCTTATTGTCTCTGACTTGAGAGTTCCCAAAGCTGCTATTTCTACCACCATGACCAAGTCCCACCACTGTTGTTTCAGCCTCCACCCCCATGGCTATCTTCCTGAACTAAGCTGTCTTGTGCTTGTCTGAACTTTTGTTGGTTCTTCTAGTGTAGAATTCAGTTTGAGTCATTATTTTAAAGTTGTTTGGAGAGGAATGTTGTAAGAGCACCTGAGTGTTCTCCTCCAACATCTTGGCTCCACCTCCAGAAGTATGGCATATGGTTTCTAAGTCAATATGAGCCTGTAGGGATCCTTAAGTACAACTCTATATGGAAAAAGGCCAAGGGATGTGACAGACTGGAAGGAGTGTGAGACTTGTAGTCTGTAAAGTCTTGGGTTCAAAGCTCAGTGCTCCAAGTTATCAGCTGTATGACCTTGAGCAAGCCACTGAATTTTGAGCCTTGGTTTCCCCATCTATGAAATGTGAAAAATATCTGAAGTACCTATTTCATAGGGCTATTAGAGGGGTATCCATTGTAATCTTTGTTTATACATATTGTTAAGTATTGTTATTAACATTATAATAAATCATATGCTAGCAAAACAAGCTTGGGAGGGAAATAAGAAGGGAAGCATATGTTTTATGAAAGTCATTCTCTTTTCTACAAACTCTTTCTTAAAAATGATAATGACGATGATGATGGTGATTTCTATAGTGCTTTAAAGTTTGCAAAGCTCTCTACATTTGTTAGCTCATTTGATTACTTTACAACTGCCCCCAGAGAACAGACTCTGAAGTAGGGGAATGGTGGAAACTCACTGAAATTCCCCAGAGCTCAGAAAGCACTAACTTGCTTCTAAATCTAGAAGAATTGTAAAGTCAGAATCATCTTCCTTCCCACTGACCTATTTTCACACTCTTCTTGAATGAAAAAGTTAACACCAGAAAGAATCACACAAGGTACCAAGTCAACCTGAGAAAGACTGTTAGCCTGCTTTTAACAAGTATGAAACCAGAGAAAGACTAATTAGATCAGCCCCCTAATTAATGCATTATGAATAAATTCCGACCTGCATTCAATGTTAAATTATACCTTGAATAACAACTACTGAAGGCTGTTGTTGATTTAATTGGTGTGTGAAGTAGCCCAAAGCTCTGAGTTGGGGGTTATGGCTTTTTATTTTTATATTTTTGGCTTGTATGAAATCATTTTCAATTTAACTTCATTGTAATTCAGTTAATCTCACTTACTGAATTGTAGCAATAGACTCATGTCATGTTGACTAAATTGTGATTTCCACGTCAAAAATAATACTTTTCCACTACTCACTGTATGATGGCTAAAATTTTACCGTTTTAGTTTTATTCCTTTGACTTCAAACATTTATTCTCCTCCTCATTTCCTCCTCTTCCTAGTACCTTCCTTCTGAGATCTTGTCACACTATCTCTATCTCATGTGCGTATTTTATCCATGTTGTTCCCCATTAGAAGGTGAGTTTGAAGGCAGGGACAGTATTTTTGTCTTTCATTGTATCCCCAGCATCTGTCCTAGTGGCTGGCACCTAGTAATGTTTAATGAATGCTTGTTGACTTACATATTTATTCTTACTCCAGTGCAAATGCTTCTAGATGATATACATACATACATACATACATATATACATACCAGGTAACCTTTGTGGCTCCATGTGAGGTGTTGACATTTTTGTCTTTTACAGACTCAGAAATGACCTTTGAAGTCATCTCTCTGACACCCTCTTTCTGAGCAGCATCATTTAGGGTCCCTTGAATAATGACTGGACAGGATTTGAACCCAGATGCTTGACCTTTATGTTTAGTACCCTCTCCCCAACATCACCCTGCTTGCTGGATTAGTTACAAGTGAGTGAGAGGGCAACTGGGAACTTCTGAATCACTCACAAGCTGCCTTGGTGAAGACTTGGTCATACTTGACCCAATAACCAGCTGTGCCATCTTTGGGAAGTTTTGTTTCCCTCAGTTGTAAAATCAGGGCATCACCTGCAGGGGTGGGGAATCTGTGGCCTTCTAGATATTCAAGTGCAGCCTTTTGACTGAGTCCAAGTTGTACAGAGCAAATCCTTTAATGAAGGGGATTCGTTTTGTGAAGTCTGGGTTCCATCAAGGGCCCTAGACCATCTTTATAGTTTCTTTTAACTCTAAGGTTCTCAAGATTCTCATTCTAATGTGAAGGACAGAATGATGATAAGGAATTGGAGAGACCACACAGCACAGTGGAAGCAGCCCACTGGAGTAGAAGGATGCTACCCTCAGAGTCAGAAAAAGGCTGAGTTCAAATCCTGTCCGGAGACACTTAGCCAGCTATAAGCGACTACCTAAGATTGTTCAGCCTCAGTTTCCTCCTATATAAAATGAAGATAATAATACGCAATAATGGATTTACCCCTACCTCTCTGGACCCAGCAGCCTTGCCACTCTGTAT
This sequence comes from Bettongia penicillata ogilbyi, assembly GCA_023548195.1. Lineage (NCBI taxonomy): Eukaryota > Metazoa > Chordata > Mammalia > Diprotodontia > Potoroidae > Bettongia > Bettongia penicillata. The sequence continues at coordinate 9,280,844 of JAJHZJ010000453.1, forward strand.
ATGCTTCCTCCCCTGTGACTCCCTCCTTCTTTCTTGATACCTCCAGTCCCTCTGCTGCTGATTCTCCAGAACTTTTCTCTTTGCCCTTCGGCTTTTACATAGGCCCCCTTGTATGGGTTGCCTTTCCCCCTTAGCATGGAGGGTCCTTGGGGTCAGGGGCCGTGTCTCTTCTTGCTGGAATTTCTAACCCCAGTCCTTGGCCTGCCCATAGTAAATGCTTAATGAATGCTGTCTGGCTAGTGGTCGGTTGGTCTGCAGCCCCTGTCTCACAAGGATGCCGTATTATTAAACGAGGGTTATATGTTAAGCATAATGTGAAAGTCAATTATTAATAGTCTCCCTTTTCTTAGAAAAGTAATTTTCAAATATTTTCTACAAACCTTCAGCTAAATTACAAAGAGAGCAGTTCAGAAAGAGGGCATTCTCTGTCAGAGTAAGGGGCCAAGACTAAGCCAGGGAAAGGCTGGGAAAAGCAATGCTGGAGAGAGAGAAAGGCTGGTATTCTGGACAGGAGGGAGATTTCTTTTTCACCATTATCAGAGTAAGACACAAACCTGAACTAAGCTGTTCTCTGGGATCAAAGTGATGGTTTTAAAACTTGTCCTCAGTTTATCCAAGCAAGGGGGAACATACTTATCAAAAAGGATCGTCAGATTGGCCTTTTCAGACTGATGACTTCTCTTATCAATCCAGCTAGCCACATACCTGGAAGAGAGAAGAGGAAGGAGATCTGATGGGATCTGAGTCTGTGAAGTTGGGTTTTACAAAGCAGGCATCTTGGTACAAACATTTTAGAGACATCCTACTGATAGTGTTATGTCCCCTTCTCAATCTGTAAATTCCCCCCAACCTCCAACTTGGAGTGTTCGCACCTCTCTCTCTCCCTCTTTCCTTCCCTGTCTTCTCTCTTTCTCATATACACACATTTTTAGGTAGATACACACATACATACATACATAGAAAGATATTTAGATAACTAATCAGTATCAAAGTCACACTTTACAAGACAGAAAAAAAAAGGGAAAACAGTTCCTCCATGCTAATGAAAGTATTCAGCATGTTGGACATGGCATTCAGTGCTCCTCATCCCTAATCTCCCACCTCTGAATAGAAGGGAGGGAGATGCCATTTTGTGCTAACTCCCAGAACTTCAGATAATATTCAGTCCAACTCTTACATGAGTAACTGCATCCCCAACAATCTCTCGTTTTGCCTCTGCTAAATGGCCTCAAAGGTAGGCCAGCTTTCCTGACCTCAAGCCCAAGAAGAGTCTGCTGTTATGTCCATTGCTCCCAGTACTGCCCTCCAGGGCCAAACAAAGAAGGTCTAACCCATTTTCCACATGAAATTCCTTCAAAGACAATTACCATGGCTCTCCCATGTCCCCACTTTCAGCCTACTCTTCTTTCACTAAAGGTTCCCACTTCACTGAACCTATCATCCTATGGCATGACTCAAGTGTCCTTGCCAGGCTAGCTGCCACTCTCTGGATACCCTCCAGTTCATCAGCACTGGGGCCTGGCCAGTGGGGTACCAAGGGTCCAACACTTGCTCATTCCTTGAAGTCAAGTTTCTCTTAAAACATCCCAAGCTTTCATTAGCTTTCTCAGTTACTATACTGTGTTGCTGACTCATGGGGAGTTGGCAGTTCACTAAAATCCTGTTTTTTTCTTACAATAATGATGATCTAACCACACTTCTCTCATTGTATCTCCTATTCCTTGGAAGTTTTGTTTTGCTTTCCTTATATGAGGTTGTACAGGATCCTGGATTACAGCTGAGAGGACCCTAGAGGTCAGCTGAACTCAAATGAAGCCCCCAAATCACTAGCTCAGAGTCACACAGAGCAGGATTCACACTTGGATCCTCTGCCTCCATATATATACCTTATCTATGGCACCTCTTCCATTTCCCAAAATGCTCAAACTCTTTTCTAAAAATGTGCCAAGTTTATGGAAATAATTCAGGATTGCCCTTGAAGAGTTCTGACCCCAGTTACTTTGAGATCTGAAATGAGGTTCATAATATACTGATATAACTCCTTGCAATGATCCTCTGATTACCAAGGTTTTTCAGGATATACAGCCCAGAGTATACTTACCAAAAGGCATAGAGACAAAGTTGCCCACTCATCATTCTCCATACAGAACCCTCCATTTCCTGCCCATGAGCCTTTGTTCCAGGCTTTGCCCTTTTCCTGGAATGCTTTCCTTCCTCAAACTTGTCTTTCGGAATCCCTCACCCTCCTTAAGGTGCAGCTGAAGTGCCAGTCCACCGAAGGCCTCTCCCAATTTTCCCAGCTGGGAGTTCCCCTTCCCCATTAATTATTTAAATACCTCATTTGGCTCAGGCACTAGTGATACAAAAAAAAGAACCAATCCCTGACCTCGACCTTCTGTTCAAATAAGGGAGACACATATACATGTGTATGTATGTGTGCACACGCGCTTGTGCTATTTCCACTTAGTAGAATATAAGCTTGAGGGCAGGGCCTGTTTCAGTTCTCTCTTTATATCATTTGGGTCTGCACACAGTAGGCATTTGCTGAATTTTGCTTCACTTTAAAATGACAGAATGAATTGAATTAAAAGCAAAAGAAAAAAGTTTCATTAGGAAAGGCAAATCCTTTAGGGAAGAGTTGATGGTGAGGACCAGGGTTACACGAGCAGGGAGACGTGGCATCTTCTATCTTTTGTTGGCTATGGTGACAGAAATGTGTGAAGGCAGTCCACAGAGTACTTCCGGAGGAATCACGCCCTTCCTCATAGGGAGATAGCTCCCACCGTCTTCCATCCTCTTGAAAAGAGGCCAGTTATGATTGACCTCTCTTCTGTCCTTGTGGAAGCACACTTATGCTGCGGTGGAAAAGGGGTGCTCTGGGCTTCACCCAGCTGCATGCGGGCAGTCAGAACCACTGAGGACCTCCCTCTTGCCATGACAAGGCTGTGCTCACATCTAAGCATTACTCTGGCTCTGCTTTGAGGCCTTTACATAAAGACCTACACTGAAATCCTTGTGCGGCTCCTCCCTCAGACAAAAGAACCCCAGATGTTCACTCTGGGAATCCTGGGCTGCATCATGCTCATCACCAAAGCTGGCAGATCTGGGTCACCCTGCTGCAGAGGAACACAGCCAATTGAGTTTGGTCTATAATCCCAGGGCATGCTGCCATGTGTCCAATCCCACTGATCTCGTGGGGTCTTTTGCATCTCAAGCTTTCTCATTACCCCAGGTGGCAAATTCTCTGTCAATCACAGCAATCCACACACAGAAGATAAAATCAGGAGGAAATGTGAACCAAAGAGCAGGGTAGCTACTGCCAATTTGTGTATTCTAAGGGAGAAGATGGAGAACTTCATTCCCCAGCTGGAAGATACAGAAGAGGAAGGGTGGTGGGGCACAGTGGGAGGTGGCAGTGATGTAAGGCTTGGCAGGGACAAGAGGAAGTCCCAAAGTTTTCCAAAAGAAAATTAAAAGGAAGAAAAATAGCATGGCATGACACTGGGAGGAGTCCTCAAGCTTCATCCCCCCAACAGGCTCCAAGGACGCCCTTGTCTCTGCTCTCAGACATCTGTCTAGTCAGCCCCACTTCAAGTTAATGGCCATTTCACCAATACCTGAGGCTACATTGCCACCATTTCCCTTTTGCACACTGTCTTTGGTACATTGGTTCCAACCAATTTTCCCTCCACCTCCCCTGTCTACTACTTTCTCTAGCCCTCGTAGAGTCATAGGAGCATAGATTTACAACTAGGAGGGGCCTTAGAGACCACTGAACACAACCGCCTCATTCTACAGATAGGGAAACTGAGGCAGAGTGGTTAAGTCACTTGCTCAGGGTCACACGGCCAGTATGTGCCAATACAGAGGTTGATGGGTAGCTTAGGAGGTCTTGCCTCAGAGGCTGACTCTTTATCCACCATTCCAGTCAGACACACATCCACAGGTTGCCAGAGGGCATTTGCCCAGATAACCTGCCATCCGCCTTCACCTGCTCCAGTGCACAAGCTGTGCTGCCCCTTTATGCCCAGAAGCCTGGATTCTTCAAGTCATTCCTCCTCCTCCTGACTGTGCTGAGGCAGGACTCAGGACATCTCCTCATCACCCTTCACCACAGGCGTACCTGAGGTTTCAAAGCCCTGCACAGCCTGGCCCCTCCTACCTCAACAGGCTTTTGTTCTTCTTTGTTGTTCGGTCATTTCAGTTGTGCATGTTTCTTCTTGACCCCCATTTGGGGTTTTCTTGGCAAAGAAGCTGGAGGGGTTTTCCATTTCCTTCATCTGGCTCATTTTACTGATGAGGAAACTGAGGCAAACAAGGTGAATTGACCTGTCCAGGGTCACACAGTTGGTGTCTGAGGCTGGATTTGAACTTATGAAGAAGAGTCTTCCTGACTGTAGGCCTGGCACTCTGTGAACTATGCATAGCACACCCTGGATGCCTATGATGCAGCGACGCTAGCCTGCTGGTTGTTCCTCACACAAGACACACCACCTCCCAACCTGGGACTTTTTTCCTGCTGCTCCTCCTTCCTTGGATACTCTCCCTGCTCCTCTCTGCCTCCTGGGCTCCCTATATCCCCTCCAGCACTGGTTCATACAAGAAACCTTTCCTGATCTCCCTTCCATCTTGCACAGGCTTGTCCTCCAGAGTTATCAATGTGACAGCTCCCTTGTTAGACTGGGATCACGTTGAGGCCAGGGGCTGTTTTTTGTCTTTCTTGATTTAGCACAGTACCTAGCCCATGTAGGTGCTTAATAAATGCTCTGTGACTAGTTGATGACCTCTTTTTCCATCACAAGAGCTGGGTTCAGGACATAATGGGGAGAACTCCGATTTAGAGTTTGAAGACTTTGGTGCAAGACTTGCTTATGCCCTAGAGTTCCTGGATAGCAAGGTCACTAGATCAGTCAATTAATGGACATCAGTCAAGCACCTACTTTGTGCTTGATACTGAGAAAATGGAGGTAAATCACTTTACAGAGACTGTATAAGGTCTGACCGGTCAGCGCCATGGTCCTTAGGCGGCCAAGGCACAGCAGACAGCCGGGACGTTTGGTCAAAACACTACCTGCCAATGCCCCCGAGGCTCTGTCTCTTCACATATCCCATGAAAGCTTTCCCTGTCATACTCAAAGAACTAATACTCACGGATTCCAGCCCAAGTCTTGTGGATTCACATACAGAATCCCAGCTCTGGACACGGTTGCAGGTGTCGCAGTCTGTAAGTGGCTGATCTCAAACAGGAGCCTCATGTGAGGGGTGAGGGCCACCCGCTCGTTACTGGCCAGAGTCAGGACCTGGATGAAAAAGGCCACAGTCAGAAACTAGGCATAGACCAATGCCTGACACTGTACACAAGAATAAAGTTCAAATGGGTACATGATCGAGGTGTAAAGATTGATACTATAATCAAATTAGTGGAGCAAGGAACAGTGTATTTATCAGATTTATGGAGAAAGCAAGAATGTTTGACTAAACAAGAGAAAGAAAACGTTATGAAGTGCAAAATGAATAATTTTGATTACATTAAATTGAAACATTTTTGTACAACCAAACCCAACGCAACCAAGATTAGGAGGGAAGCAGAAAACTGGGAAAGAATTTTTGTAACTAATGTCTGTGATAATTTTCTAAAATATATAGAGAACTGAGTCAAAATACAAGAATACAAGTCATTCCCCAATTGATAAATGGTTAAAGGATATGAACAGGCAGTTTTCAGAAGAAAAATATTAAAGCTATCTATAGTCATATGAAAAAATGCTCTCAATTACTGCACCACTATGAATTAGATTATGTTTATGTGACTTGAGAAGCTTTAGCATTTAAGGTATAGTGCTATAGACCAGTTAATAGCTGGAGTTCCTCCATTCTTATGAGGACAAATGTACTTCCTTCATTCTTCCCATGAAGAAACAGCTACGCATTTTCCATATGAGACCTATAGCCCAGAGGCAGAACTAAAGCAATGTTCACCTATTGACACTGACAAGGTGTAAGGGCAAGAATGATGCTCAGGCTCCCCATGTGGGGGAAGGAGGAACACTCTGGGCTCTGTAGAGTATTCTATTCAACTGTGGCTGCCAGTGGGAGCACACAGCATGCCCTTGGGCATGGGATGGGGTTCTACAGAGGAAGTAGTGGGCCAGGACCAGGAGGGGAATAGGCAATGGAGGAAGGAGGCAGGTAGAGTAGGCTGCCATCAGGGACAGGGTAGGCTCAGGAGGAAATGCCAACAGGAAGGTGCTGTCAGCTGCCTTTGAATGACCCAACCTGGAACAAAGACCAAAAGGCCCTGCTCTGGTTCTGATTTTCTAATGCCATGATGCTGTCTTGGGGAAAATATGGCCCCCACAGTCTTTTTGGACTATTTTCTTTGCTATGAGGGAGAGTATGGATGTTGAGAGCACCTCAAGGGGTACTATATTGGGGCATCACTGGTGTGAAAAAGCAAAAAGCATGGATGAATCTTTTTAAAGAGAGACAGGTGTAAGTATATTATATATGGGTATACATACATATGTGTGTGTCCATATGTAGTATATGTGTGTATGAACATATAACATGTTAAATACTTATAAAATAAAGTTTACACAAACTTAAAAGACAGACACACACAGAGAGAGAGAGAGAGAGAGAGAGAGAGAGAGAGAGAGAGAGAGAGAGAGAGAGAGAGAGAGAGAGAGATCTTTACCTTTCATTCATACTAATCAGCATTACATGGGTTGTGAAAGGTAACCAGGCACAAACATGGATTAAGAAGCAGCCCCAAAGTACCTTGAGTCAAAAGGGCACTCCAGCAAAAAATCCAGGGTCAAAGACAATGAAGTGAAACTGAGCTAAAGTGTTTCTTGAACAGAGAGGAGACTCAAGCAAAAGCCAAAATCAAGCACTAAGGGAAGCTCACCTTGTTATCATCCATCACTGTGTTGAGTGATTCAATCCACATCGGATCAATGTCTCCATCCAGAACTATCCATTTGGGGCCATCATGCAGGAGATTGGCTTGCTCTCTCAGGAGTGATGAAAAGAGTCCTGTCAACAAAGAATGTTTAAAATTCTAGTGGATTTCTAAATTCATTAAAATGATACAAAATAATAATGACCAAGCTTGATCCCAAAGAACTGACTGAAAGAGGTACCTCTCCCTGCTACTGTGGCAGTAGGGGTGTAGGGATGTGGAATACCGCATATAATATCATATAATATCAACCTTTTTCTTTCCAGTCATCTTTGCTGATTTTCCCCCATCCCTGGATCACTCTCTCTCCCCATACTCATCTCTGCCCCCTTCCCAGCTTCCTCCTAGCTAAAATCCCACATTCTGCAGATGCCTGTGCTGGTCTTCCTTAATCCAGGAGCCTTCTAAGATTCCCTCCACGTTAGCCTGCTTACATCTTGTTTGTAGGTAGTAGTTTGCCAGTTGTCTTTCCTATTAGATAAATTATATATGCCTAGATTATTTCTTCCATATCCTCATTAAGGGAAAATAATTCAGTGACAGAGTTATATTGGCCTGTTTGGTCAAGAACATTGTCAAATTGCCATATGTTTATATAAGTATATTTACATAGGATAAATATCTTTATATTAAAAAGAGAATATGTATTTCTCACTTGATTGTTTTAAAGGAAAGGAGAGAGAGAGGAAAAGAGGAAAATACCTCTTCACTACTTTGTGACACAAAACCCTACTGTGAGGTTTCAAGATAGTAGCAACTTGGGGTCCTTGAAGGCCATGCCAACAGAGTAGCAAGTCTACCCTGCTGGAAAGTTTGGAAGACTGTCCCAGCAACAGACTGGCTCTGCTTCTCCAGGAGCAGGTCTGCTAATTACAGAGAGAGGCTCATTCTGGACACTAGATAATTAATTCTTTGGCCACAACAACCCGTGAAATAGTGAAAAATAGAAAATGGCCTCCGTCCTGGGTGGCCCTGTTTTTGCCTCTGTGGTGGAAAAGAAGTAGCTGGGAAGTAAAAAGTTTTTAGGCCATCTTTCAACTCTAACTCAGCCGTTAATACTCAACAGTGACAGCCTTGTCCAGTGACCAAGTAGTAGACTTTCTACTGGAGGAACTACATCAAAAGCAGAAGGCAGAAGACTGTTTCAGCTCAATAGACAGAGAGTTCACAGGTTCCCCTTGGTGCAGATGGAATTGAAGACAACACTGGTCCTGGATGGGGTGTGTTAATCTACTCCTCTGTGTCTTCACTCACCATCCCATAAATTTCCCTGGTCATCACTCCCATATATGCATCATCATCCCCATTTGTGTGTAAACTCCTTGAGGGTAAGGCTTGTATTTGTTTCTATATTTATCATCTCCACATTCTCAGCACACAGTAAGCATTTGGTAAATGCTTTTTCATTCGTTCATTCCATAGGATTAGAGAGGATACCAATTCCCATCCCCTTCATCTGGAAATTTTCCTTCAAGTTGAAGTGTTTTCCAGTTTTCACTTAGTCTTGATTTCTTTCCTCCCATCCTGCCTTACCCTTCTCAAAATGATGTGTTCATTTAGTTGGGTCCAGACAAGTAGCCAGATCACCGCTTAAAAGTGATTGGTTGGTACATAGGAGAATCAGCTGCACCCCAAAATCCTGTGTGACCTCAGGGCCTATAAATCATCCTTGTAGAAAATTCTAAAATCCCAGGAGCCTGCGAGCTTATGACATGACTGGTTGGCTCTGTATGTAATTCCCAGAGAAGAGTTTGGAACACAGGAATATTACTAGAACAAGAGTGTTGGTCCCAAAGGGACAACTGTGAAGTGGAATAATCTTCTGGAGAGAAAAATTGGGGCCTATTGGGGGTTCTGTTAATCTTCCTTATCCTATCTTGTGATCCAGAAGAGGTAAGGCCCGAGATAATGACAGATGAAAGGGAGGGGGAGAGAAGATGGAGACCACCAAAGAAGGAAATTCAGTAGGCTCTCTCTATCCCCTTAGAGCTCAGGCTTATCTGCTGGTCTCTGGGGAGATGGGGGATGATGTCTGAAAAATCCCGTGGATATCCATGAAATGCACTAAATTCATTTTATCCTCATTGAATGCAATCTAATAACCCCTATCAAGTATCTACTATGTGTCAAGTATGGGATATTTAAAGTCCAAAAGGAACAATCTTCCCTGTCCTCAAGAATCCTCCATTATATTGGTGGAATACATCATGTAAATAAGCCTGCATATACATGACAATCTGATAGGGAAGATAGCCCTGATAACCATATGGATGGGAAGTGGAATCAGGGAAGGCTTCTCATGGGACCTCTGGTAAACTTGTAATAAACTCAAAATTCTCAATCATAAAGATAAGGAAGGAGTACAATCCAACTTTAGGGAACAGTATATTCAAAGAAAAGGAAGTGAGATGCTCCCAGTACAGAGGATGGTTTGGAAATGGGAGGGACTGGGACATGAGAAAGGATATAGGACTTGCCATCTTTCCATTCTCGAGTGGCATGATGGATGAAGCCAAAGAGCTCGTCAGTTGTTACAGCCTTGGGGTTTAAGTCGTTCCAAATGGGTTTCTGTTTCATGTTAACATAGGTTTGATTCAGTGTCCTCAAAATCTGGAGAGAAAAGGCAAAAGATTCAATTTATTTTTTTTATTTTTCAATTTATTTTTTATTTTTCATATATACTCCAAAAAGGAGTCACTTTTATCAGTTTTTCAAAGTTTGAATTTCACAGAATGTAGGCTCATGGGATAACTAATTTAGAGCTAGAGGAACCTTAGAAGTCACCGACAATACTCCCCTTACTTTACAGGTGAGGAAACTCAACATGGTTTGTTCATCTAGAAGAAGATATTCTCACCCAGGTCTTCCTGATTCCAAGTCCTGTGCTCTGTACTCATCACACCAACCAACTTCTCAACAAATGCAATGTTCTGCACCTTTAGCCACCCACCTTTCTACAATTTCATTTTCTGTTCTCCATGACAAGCAGGTCATTGCATTTAACCCTTCGAGTGTCATTATATTTACAGGATTATTACGTAGATTGTTCTCTTGGCCCTGCTATCTTTGCCTTACTCGAGGCAATTTAACAACTGTTGTTCACTCGTTTTTCAGTTGTGTCTGACTCTTCATGACCCCATTTGGATTTTCTTAGAGATCCTGGAGTGGTTTGCCATTTCCTTCTCCAGCTCATTTTACTGATGAGGAAACTGAGGCAGGCAGAGGTAAGTGACTTGCCCAGGGTCACACAGCTAGTCAGTGTCTGAGGACAAATTTGAACTCATGAAGATGAATCTTTCTGCTCAGCCTAGCATTCTATCCACTACTAACAATGAATAGCACCAAAGGGAAACAAAGTTTTCTTAAATTGCTTACTTTGGTAGCCATAATACACCATACTTCGTATTCACTTTTAAAATGATCTTTGCATGATTGTCATGAAAACATCGGTGCCCCACACAATTTCTATGCTCCTTGGGGCCAAGTAAGAGGGAAATGATTTGGTGAGTAGTCCCACAAGCCAAGGAAGTGGCACCATATCAGATACTAAGGTCAAGAGAACAGCGCTAGATGTCAGGACTACAGACAATGTCAGGAAACCATCCCTTTTAGATGCTTCTTCCATCTTGGTCCCTTCCTAGTGATCAAACAATCCTAGATTTAAAACTGCCAAGGAGCTTGAATCGCTAATTAACCTTTAGCGTCCCTTCTTCTCCGTTTATCTAGTACAACCCTTGCCTTTGCAAAACAATACACTAAATGTGATTAAATGCCCACTGTGAGATTTTATATGCCTTGATTTACAAGTGAGGGTACTGAAGGATGCAGAAGTGACTAGTGTGGGCAGGGGCAGGATCTGAACCCACACCTATGGCTTTAAACACAAATTTTTTTCCCCACTATATTGTGTTCCCTCTTGCATGGAGAACAGAAATTGAGATGGGACAAAGTATAGGCAATAAGCATTTATTTAGCACCTGCTATGTGCTAGGCATTGCGCTGAGCACTTTTTATACATATTATCTCATTGGATCCCAATTTGATTTGAGATGACCAAAGAAGGCAAAGACTTGACAAAACGGGGCAGAAACCAGATACTGGGAGCCAGACAGTAGCTTTTGAATGCTCTGTCTTACACAAAAAAAAAATACCAAAAAATCTTTAAAAAGAATAATTGAAAATGTAAAAGACAGGGTGTCAAAGCTTAGCCATGGTCATTCTAGGTCTGCTTTTTATTTTTATTTTGTTTTTTTGCCAAAAGAGGAGTTGTTTAATTTTCGCCTCAGCCCACCAACTCCAACCCCAAAATTGGGCTTTGATCCTGCCATTTCATGAAAGAATTTTTGTGATCTTAATAAGCAAGTACAACACAATAAAGGAACACAATCCAATGAGTCTCCAGTTCTGAGGCCATGAACTATGATCAAATCAAATCTGACATTATTCCTGGATGGGGCGTGTCAGTCATTCTCTAGGGTCCTGCTTATCGGGCCAATAACATTCAAATACAAAATCCCTCCCTGGTGGATCATTTGAGGAGGTATGTAAGCTTTTTGAAAGCAGGGACTGTTTTTGCTTTTGTATTTGCTTCCACAGCTAGGACAATACTTGACACGTAGTAAGCTTTGGATAAACAATTTTTTTGTTCATTTATACGAAGAAGAGAAACTATTCTTTACAGGCAAAATAAATTAAAAAAATTTTGTGTAGCCATCATAAAAAATCTGACCCCAATACAACCGCTCTTCTCCTTAGAGCAGAAAAAGATCTTGTGAGTATCCCACAAGCTAATTTGTCATACCTTGCTCTTTCCTGTCCCTGCATTTCCTACCACAAAGACTGAGTGCCGCACAGCTAACAGCTCTTCCAGCTGAACAACCTGCAAAATCAAAATACCAATCGTTATTTTCTTTTAATGAGGTGATAAGGAAAAGATGATGGGTAAACACTTCTAATCATTGCTTACAAAGGAGAATCTACCATCTTTATTCATCATCTATGCATTCCTCCTAGTTTCCATCCCCTTTTCCTCCCTTTAGAGGCTTAAATCCTTGAAAAGTCCATCTACAGTCAGTGTGCCCATGTCCTCTCCCTCTCTCGAGTCTGACTCCTGATCTCATCATTCCACCCAACCTGCTCTCTCCAAAGTGATATTACATCTACAGTGCCCAACCCACCGGCCTTTGCTCAATCTTCATTCTTCTTGGCCTCTCCGCAGACCTCCTTCACCCTGCTGACCACTTTCTCCTCCTTGATACTTTATCCACTCTATGTTTAAGGGGTACTATTGCTCCTGGTTTTCCTTCTCCCTCTCTGACTGCTCCTTCTCTGTCTCCTTTCCTGGATCCTCCTCCAGATCATGCTCTAACCATGGATGTCCTATGGGGCTATGTCCTGGGCCCTTTCCTTTTCTCTCTCTAGACTATTTCACTTGGCAATCTCATCAGCTCCCTTGATTTAAATTACCATCTTTATATGGATGATTCTAAAAATCTACCTTTTATGCCCCAATCTCTGTACTGTCCTATAATCTTGCATCTCCAGCTGCCCATTAGACATCCTGAACTAAATTTCCCAAAGACATCAAAGCTGAACTCAGTGTCTTTCCCTCAAAATCACAGCAGCTGCCAACCATGTCTTTTACGGTAGAGGGCACCACCATCCTCCCGGTTCCTTAGGCTCCCAACCTTGGAGTCACCCTGTGCTCCTACCTCTCTTTCTCATCCAAATTGTTGCAAAGGCCTGTCAATTCCTCTTTTGCAGCATCTTCTGTCCTCTGACATGACTCCCACACTGGTGCAGGCCCTCATCCCCTCACATCTAGACTATTGTAATAGCAGCTTAAGGATCTACCTGCCTCAAGTCTCTCTCCACTCTGGTCCATCCTCTACTCAGACACCAAAGTGACTCCCCTAAAGCACAGATCTGACCATATCACCTCTCCACACACACACATGCACACACATGAACATGTGTGCACACGCAGGCATGCATGAACACTCACACACATGCACACACCCCTATCCAGTCCTATCACACCTTACACTTTACCCCCATACCCTGTACTCAGATCCAGTGACGTAGTTCCTGCCATTCCCTCCCCCCATGTCTGTAGCGGTTTTTCTCCTGGCCTCCTCCAAGTCCCAGTTCAAATCTCACCTGCAGGAAGCTCTTTCATCCCCCCTTAGTTCTGGTCATTTCCTTCTGTTGGGGGTAAACCTCCGATTGATCCTGTTTCTATACTGTTTGCACCCAGCTGCCTGCATGTGGTCTACCCATTAGACTGTGAGCTCCTTGAGAAGAGAGGCCGGATTTTTCCTTTCTTTGTATCTCCAGAATTTAGTGCTGGGCCCATAGTAAGCACTTCACAAGTGTTTACTGACTGATTCTGTTCTCCTGATCTAAACCAGTCACAGACCCAGGAAGATCTTATGTTCTCACTCCCTCTAAATCAGCAGCGTGCCTATGAAGATGTAGTCTGCTGTGGAAAATTATCTATGAAAGTCTTTCAGGACCTGGGTTTAAACCCTGATATATTTACTGGATGCATGACCCTGGCCACACCACCTAAACACACTTGGCCTCAGTTTCCTTAGCTACAGAATGGGCGTGATAATAGCACTTCCTTCACAAGGTTATGATGAGGGTTGTGTAGTAATAGAGTCACAGCTGAGAGGCCCCTCACAAGCCATTTCATCGAAAGCCTCCATTTTATAGAAATTGAGGCTTGGAGAGATGAAATGACTTGTTTAAAGTAGGATGTGAAGCAGGACATAAAAGGAGCAGGATTTAAACCTGAGTCCTTAGTGTCCAAACGTAACACACTTTCTAACTCACCACCTTTGGGCCAATCCTTTGACCTTTGGTGGTGCAAGCTCAGAGCATTTCCAGCCAAGTATTCTCTTGAATTTGGACATTTGTTTCACATTAGAGGCACGACAAATCCTCCCTCATCTCTTTCTAAAATAGAAAGGAGGCAGAACAAAAGGAATATTTCATGCCAAGACAAATCTTCTGATCTTGCCCACTGAACAAGAGGGTGAGGAAACAGGGAAGACAAAGATTTTTTCCCTTTCTGGGCTCCAGCCATGAACATGATTCTGGCTTCAGGAAGGACAAAACAAAACAAAAAAATCCCCACATCCCATGCCCTAAGCTTCAGTAGACTGAGGCACTGTGTGCTCCCAATGGCCCAGGGCACAATACTGGCTGAGCCTGGGCCCCAATGGTGATAATCACTCCCCCATCCATGGGTTGCTGAGTGCTTTCTGTGGATTCTCTCATTTGACTGTTGCAACCACAACCTATAACCTCTCATTTTTTCCCCATTTTACAGGTACATAGTAAACAGTAAATGCCTGTTGCTTTTACCTTGAGGATAAAGCTCTCTTCGGGCTGCAGGCAGAGCTCCAGGGTAGACTGGCGAACCATTTGCTCAAACTGTATTTCTCTCTTCCTGGGAACATCCAGGGCTGGGAACAGGTCACCGATGAGCCCCATGAACACGGGAATGTCGTCCGTCACGATTTTGGGCAGATTGAAGTCCCTGAGTGCCCTCATCAGTACCTGGGAAAGGAATCAAAGGTCAAAAACTGATGCAGCCATACCTGTCTGGGCGAAGACATTCATTTTGTAGAAAGAGGCACTTGCCCCATTCTGGGTCAGGCTGGGGGGCTTTTTGGGGAATTTAAACCTGGCTCAGCCCATCAGGAGAATCGCTCCTCACAGCTGACCAACACACATCAATGGGAAACAATGAACAGAGATGGTGCCAACCGTCTCCTTTCTCTGCTGTCCCCAACCAGCTTTGGAGCATGCCAGAAGCCTCCATGTAGCCATTTCTCAGCCCATAAAGCATGAGTAGTGGTCGATGCTGGCAGGTCATTTCAGGAAAGGACTTTGAGATCCACAGATGAAATGAGCTCCCTGAACTCAGATCCTCTAGTGGGACTCTCCCTGGGGAACCTGGTTAGGATGCATGGGAACAGCAACATCCGTGGATTCTGGAAGCAGGGACTCTAAGATGGTCCTGGGCTACAGCAGAAAGAACACCAACTTTGGCATTCAAAGTTTGGATCTCCCTGGGGAGCACTTGCCCTCTCTGACCTCAGCTTTGTCATCTCTAAAATGAGGGGGTGCTGGGTACATTTTAGGGTCCTTTCCAGCCTTAGATCTCCAGCCAAAAGCATCCTACACACTCAGATGGAAGAGAAGGTAGCATGTGAGAATTGCTGGAAATACCCCCAAACCTTGTCAGGAAACATTCATTGAGACTAGGCTGGTCTGGCCACCCAGGTCAGGGTGCACCCATGGAAATAAAGGCACATGACCATTTTCAGTGTTCACCCTGGGACACAGGAAGCCCACCACGGGCGCCAACATTACTGTGCCATAGAGAAAGAGAAGGTTTGTTTTACAGCTGTTCTGTATCTCGGGACTGGGATGGGGGGTGGTGCTTGGGGGTTGGAACACTTCGTTTGTATCGTCATTCAAGGCGATCTGGTCTACCTATGGGAGTCATGTAGAGAAGAAATTCAGCTGAGATGAAGGAAGAGCAGGATCACAAAACCTCAGAGCTGGACAGAGCTTCAGAAACTCTCCGAGTGAAGGACGGTGGGAGCTCGGAGAGGGCAGGAAGATGCCCGGTCCACCCTTTCATTGGAGACTGAGGAAGGGAAGCTGAAGGGATTTGCTCACTCAAGGTCTCCAAGGCGGCGAGGGCCAGCCCCGGAGCTGAACCCGGGTCCTTGACTCCAGAGCTCTTTCTCTATCTTACCAGATTGCCTCCTCCTTTGAATATTTCTCAATCCGTTTCCTTATCTGTAAATGAGGGGATTGGACCCGATGATAATAATAGAACCCCTCTCCCTGGGCTGTGGTGAGAACAAGTGAGACAATACTTGTAAAATGCTTAGCATGGCACCTGGTACACAATAGGTGCTTAATAAGTGCTTGTCCACCTCCCCATACGATGACTGCAAGTTCCAAATCTACTATTCCATGAACCCAGATTCGAACCCCCACTAACCACTGCTCCAAGAAGTTCACACCCATCCTTGGCTTGAGCATTGATTTAAAAAAATAGGACAAAAGCATTTATATTAGCACTTTTTGTTTACAAAGTGATATGTGTATATGTATGTGTATAAATAATCGCACTGGATCCTCAGAACAACCCTATGAAGGTAGGCGCTTCGTTAACCAAATTTTACAGATGGAATTGAGACCAAGAGGTTAGAACAAGATCTGAGGCAGGATTTGAACTCAGGTCTTCTAGACTGCAAGTCTAGCACTCCAATCATCATGCTGCTTAGCTGTTTGATGGTCAGTTTTCTTTAAGATTTCCAAAATATTTTTCTACTAAAAAGCATTGTGGATTCCAGTTTCCTTTCCTGAAACTATAGTGTTCATCTGAGAAGCCTTGGGACCTATTTATCAAATAAAAGTCTCACTAGGTTTCCAAATATCCAAATACATTAAAAAAATATATACATATGCATGCATATACACACATGCACAAGCATATAGACATACATGTGCAATATATACACACATGAGTTTTAAAAACCAAATAAACTGCACCCAGTTCAGGACCAAAGTGCTCCTGCATAGAGTACTTTGACAATGCAGTACCTGGTCCTCAGGTCGATTTTTATCTCCTCGTTTCAGAGAACCAGCTACAACCAAGACCGATTTCACTGCACGAAGTCCCCAGTCATAATGGTCCTACAACCAAACACAGAGAAGCTTCCTGAAAGATTTCATGAAATAAAGATAACAAATAGGATGGGTAAAGATCCAATTGGACTTAGAAGAGAAATTATTATAGTTCCATCAGTGACAAGTTATCATTTATGATAATGTGAAGGAAAATGTCTTTACAGTTAGAGCTACTCAAGAGTAGAAGGGGTTGCCTCAGGAGAAAGTGTACTGGCCCCTCGATGTAAGCAGAGTGTCAGTCACTTGTCAGGCAAATGGCAGGGATTCTTTGTGCAATGTGCGTTGGCTCAAATAGCTGCTAAAGTCATAGAATTAGAGATTCATAATTGATAAAGATCTCAGACACCCTCTAGTTCAATTTCTTTATTTTACAGATGAGAAAATAGGTGCAAGAAAGCTAAATGACTTGACCATAGGCATTCAAGTGATAAGTATTAGAAGGCAGTATTAGAACTCAGGTTTTCTGACTGTACAGCCCTTTCTCTTTCCATCTTATTCTATTCTGACCTTGACAAGTTTACACTCTATTGTTTCCTCCTACCTTTTTGCCTTTCTTTGTATCCTTAACATTTAGTTTTGTTTCTGGCACATGACACACATAATAAGAGCTTAAAGAAAGTTGATTGACTAACTGATTGACTGGGGATTCTAGAAGGTACTAGCTTTGTCTGATTGCTAGACTAACATTCTCTCTCCTACATCATCCTCCCTCTATGAAGGATCGTCTTCTCCTTCAGTTGGAATCCTATGTGAAGGGATGGAGAGAACTGGGGAATCTCATCATCATTTGAACCCTAGTGATATGACTGGAGTGTCCCTCACTGAATGTTATAACAGCTTTAACCTCTCTTTCTGAACCAGAATCCAAGGGATCAGCATTGATCATGAAATTGTCATTTCCTTACCTAGTCCTGGTCTCTGTCCTTCGAATAAATCCCAGCTTAGCATAGAGAAACAAATGCTTAATGAAAATACCCAGAACATTTATAAAGATCAATATTATTCCAATATTTAAAGGATCTATAAGAACTCTAGCGCAAAAAACCCTTGTGTTCCAAGAAGACAATTTGCAACCCATGGATGCCTTAGCAGATAAACTCCTCTCCTAGGAAGTTATTAGAGGTACATAGAGATCAATTGACTTGTTTAGGGTCACAAAACTAGTAAGTGTCAGAAGCAGGCTTTGAATTCAGTTCTTTCTGATTGAAAATCCATCACTTTATTCACTGTGCTAATGTGACTTCTACAATTAAACACTGAGGGTGTTTAGTCATTTTCAGTTGTGTTCAACTCTTTGAGATCCCTTTTGGGGATTTCCTTGGTAAAGATACTGGAGTAGTTTGCCATTTTCTTCTCCAGTTAATTTTACAGATGAAGAAACTGAGGCAAACAGGGTAAAGTGGCTTGTCCAGAATCACACAGCTAGTAAGTGTCTGAGGCTGGAATTGAACTTATGTCTTCCTCACTCCAGGCCTAGAACTCTATCCACTGTGCCACCTAGCTGTCCATCAGTGTTGAGGATATATAAAGAGAAACGTTTAGTTAGAGCAAGCAACAGCTTACATGCCTCCCAAGAGAAAGTGACAAGGGTTGCCTGTATAGTGGGCACTTCCCCCTCCACTGCAGAAATAGGAAAAATCCTGGACAAGATTGGCAGACATAGATTGGGTTGTGCTCAGTATTGTTGGAGGACTCTCCATCCTGATAACAGGTCAATTCAAATAGTGATTAATATCAGAACTTTCAAAATCCAAGACATGAAAGTGCAAGTAAACATATTACATAATAAAACCCAATGTTGTTTCATGGATTACTTATTATTTAAAGAAAAAAAATGGAAATATATTTGAAGGCCATTCTTTTTCCACTTCCCCACAAAGGGAATTTAAATGATTTGTTACTGAGCCTTGGCATTTCCAAATGGATTTCACTTATGGAAACAAAGGTTTCCCAGATTCCCCCTATGTCCCTTACCTGTTTGGAAAGCAGCTCCCGGCACAGAGTGTACAATGTAATGAACTTGCGGGCTAAGAGGCGGGCATCCACAAAGCCCTCTGCCACCAGCAGGATTTCACAGATCAGTTCAATGTCAGGGGCCACCATGGCACAAGGTCTAAGAAAGAAACACATAGAGCTTCCGTTCTTAAATGGGAGAAGGTGAGAAGGACAAATTGCGAAATCCAGTGATTAATTTGTACCAACATTCTAACGAGCCCCAAGAGAGGCACCAATTATATGTGTCAATCAGAACTACTGAGAAATTCTTTACTTTGAATAAAAAATTCACAATTAGTCAAAGCTGAAAACTATTGATCCTTTGGAGTTAGACCCCATGAAAAACTCACAGCAACATCCATTAAAATTGCGGGATACACAGAAAACTGTCACAGGATTACAGCTTTAGAAATGGAAGTGTCCTTCAAGGCCATGTAGCCCAATTCCCACATTTTGCAGCTGGCATAATGAGGTGCCCAGAGGTTAGTGACTTACACAGGGTCACACAGATGTAAATGGCAGAACCAATATTTGAACCCAGGTCTAGAGAGATACTACCCCACCTCCTTATACATAGCCCCTATTGTTTTGTTTTAGATGAAAATCTTCACTTAAGTTTGTAATTAAAGAATATTAATTTTGTTCTTTATAAATTGACCTTTTACCCTCCCTAGCATTTGTTTGCTTTTCAAGTCATTTATGGGACCTTTGGAAAATCTGTTGAATTTTTCCGAGCTGGGAAAGGAAAGCAGGGCACAATCTTCTTATGAGAAAAGTATGGTATGATGGAAAGGAGGCTGAACTGGGAAAGGTTATCTGTGATTCCACTGATAGCCAGATGAGGCAGCTCCCTGATAGAGGCAGGTAAGCAATTGCTCTAGAATTTATGGCCATAAAAACTTTACTGGGGCACTGACTTGCCCAGGGTCACATGGTCAGTATTTACCCCGCAAGACTTGAACTCATTTCTTTCTGGCTTTGAGGCCACTACACCAGGTTGACTCTTGGTAACAGAAGAAAGAATTCTATTTTATTCCCAGCTCTGACTCTTAATCGAGTGTGACCTTAGGCAAATTGATTCCCCTCTCTGGCTCTGCACAAACTTCCTTCCCCACTGACAGTGCCAAGGAGAGCACCAACAGAAAAGCCCAAGGGAGCCAGGTCTAGAAGATGCCCAGTGGTGCCCATTAGCCTGGGAAAATGGTGGGTACAGGGTTTTGGAAGTAAAGGCCACATGAGGCCACACAAGAATCCTTACCTGAAAAGGGCTTTGAGATTCTCAGGCAGCTCTGTCCGACCAGCGTAGCCGGGGTTCATGGTGATGAAGATGCCAACTGAGGGTTTCAGCTGGATATCTTCACCCAGGAACATGAATCTACCAGGATAAAAGCATAACCTAATGAGAAAAATGTGTGGGCCTAAAATCCACGCCCTTCCTAAGAAGGTGAAGTGGTGAGTAATCGGGAAGGTTGAGGTGGAGAGCGGAGAAGTCCAAGTGATGTTAAAATGTCAAGGGAGGATATTAGGAATGTGGGAAGTTGGAAGGCAAATGGAAGGCACAATCAGAAAAGGATATTGGTAAGGGAAAAGTCAACTGGGCTTAGAGGAGGAAGGAAGGAAGGAAGGAAGGAAGGAAGGAAGGAAGGAAGGAAGGAAGGGGAAAAGGAAGAAAGAGGAATAAGGGGATGGGTGTAGAAGGAAGAGGAAGCAGAAAAGAGGAAGAAGAGGAAATAAAAAATGTTCACCTAAACTTTGTCTGTAATCTTAGCCTTAGACACCTACCGGAAGGCACTAATAATGGTCTCAAATATTTTAGTTTCATGACAACTTTATACTTTTAGAAATTATTGAGGAACTACACACACACACACACACACACACACACACACACATCAACATTCACCATATTGGAAATGAAAACATCTTAGAATTGAAATGGTCCAGTTTTATTGAACAAACTGATTAAGAGAGTATAATACTTTCTGACTTTGGGAGTTCAAAATACTTTAAGGTTTATCAGAAGAAAGCTGCCCAGACAAACGTTCAAGTCTTGGGCTGAGAAGTGAATGGCACTAGAATTGGAATCAGAAAACCTGGGTTCTAACCTTAGGTCAGATGCTAGCTGGGTGGTTGTGAGCAAGACACAACCTCTGACTTGGTTTCCTCATCTGCAAAATGGGGCTAACACCTATCTTCTCATGGTTATCATGAAGACTGAATGAGATAGCAGCAAAATACTTACATTAAGCACCACATAAGTCTTAGCAATTATTATTGTGATCCTATGATTTATGCAGGACCCCAAGCTAGCATGTGTCAAAAGGTAAGATCTGAACCCAGGTTCTCATGCCTTTGAGGCTGTCCTTTTATCCATGCCATTATACTACTTCTTGTAATGCAGTCACCTAAGAAAATTGTGATGAGAAAAGTCAATCGTGCAGGGAGAGTAGGGGTTAATGGAGGAGTCTGATATTGCTTGGGTATCCATAGAATCCTGACAGAGCTTGGGAGAATGCCCCCAATGGGTAGGTATGATTTTTGTAGAGAATCTATGGTAAAGTGTGAATAGAATCACCCAGGATTCACCCACAGCATTCAATCAGCACCAAGGACAGAGCACCCAGAACAAAAATGCAATGAAATAGACTACAGAAGATGGGTCAAGAACCACACCGGCCCCTCAAACACTGAAATAGGTTAAATATCAAAAGACAGGGGCCAAGCGACATAGAAGGTGTTTGCTATTAAACTGACTCCTTTCATGGGAGCATAGAATGCCAGAGCTATGGAAGAGCCATTAGAAGTCATCTTATTCAACAGATGAGATCCTAAAGGAAGCCAAGAGATTGATTTGTTGGAGGTCACACAGGAGGTAAATACAGAGTTGAGACTGATGGGAGGTTCTCCGAGTCCAGCTCTGACATCTTTTATGGTACCTCTTCAGCATGGAGAGAGAAGGTAACTCACTCTCTCTCTCTCTCTCTCTCTCTCTCTCTCTCTCTCTCTCTCTCTCTCTCTCTCTCTCTCTCTCTCTCTCTCTGTATTTGGGATAAAGTGAGGGGAGGGGGGAAGGGAACCATGAAGGATGACACACACACCTCTTTCTCTTGTTCCTGATGGCATCATGTATCATCTTTACTTGTACAGCTACCACTGACAGAACCTCCACCGCGATCCGATTGAATTCATCAAAACACCCCCACGCTCCCGTCTGGACCAAGCCTTTGTAAATATTGCCTATGGACTGAATGACACAGTCAGAGCCTGGAGGTGAAATCTTCAAGTGGGATTTTTAAAATACTCATTCCCTCTTAGGAGACGTTCCCCACTTTACCTTATAGTCCATCTGCTCAGAACAGTTGAATACATAAACCATCATGCCAAGGGCATGTCCCAGGTCCTTGGTTGTCTCAGTCTTGCCTGTGCCAGCTGGACCGGCAGGAGCCCCACTCATAGTGAGATGGAGAGACTGGGTTAAGGTGATGTAACACCTTGAAATAACAGAAGACAGCAAAATTGTTAATAGACAACCAAGCACATCAACTACCAAGACCTTCTTAAACTGTTAGCTCCAGCAAGAAGCTTCTATCTAGCTCATTTTGCATATATCTGTTTACTTATTCTCTCTCCCACTGGAATATCAACTCCTTGAGGGCAGGGACTATCTCTTGCCTCTTTTTGTATCCCCAGTACTTAGAACACTGCCCAACACATCACAGACACTTGATAATATTCATTAGTTGATCGATCCTAATCAGGTCAATAGCACAAAACCAGGGAGGTATTCCATTTTTTGGCTGATGTGACTACTAATTATGGTGCCCAAGGCAGCTAATTCAAAAGCTCCTTCAAATCGTCTTGTGAAAGCAATGGAAGTAGTAATAAAGACAAATTCAGCTGGGTGACAGGGGAATAAATTATTATAGTTACTAGATTTTACATTCTCTAAATTTTCACTCTTTGGAAGAAAAGCCTTGATAGCCCCACCCTAATTACCATGCTGATGTGATACTGAAATACTGCAATAATCAACTTTCTTTTTTAAAAAAAAGCTTTAAAAGATGATTGAGAGGAATGGGATGCCTCATTAATTCCACTGTCTCCTAAGAGCTGGGACTTTGGGTACAAATATTTTGTTGGTCTGATGCCTTTAGATGCTAGCTCTTCCCTCCCAAAGTTCCTAAATAATTAATTTGCATATTCATGCTCTCTATACATCTATGTGTACATATTATCTTCTCCAATACAATGTAAACCTCTCAAGGATGGAGATTCTCATTTTTATCTTTGTATTTCCAGTGCCTGACATACAGTAGCCACTTAAGAAATAGTCATTCATTCATTGGTTGGTTAACACCACATGATGTATGTTTAAAATGTTCTCACATTCCAAAGAAAAGACTACTAATTAGCTGGTCATTTTTAAAAGATTATTGTTTATAAGGAAAACTCAGACTGACATCTGGTTGATGAAATACATAGCTAAGAATTTACTTTGCCAAGTTGCTAATCCATTTAGACATTTAAAAATGCAACAAATATATCAAACACCAGAAAGTTCAATTAAAATGGAATTTAGGATATCAGTTTACACATGGTCTGGCATTTAATTGCATTACTATGATGTCATTTTTTCAGGGGGAAATAGGATTTAAGACATGGTGGGACACAGTAATTCAGAAGAAACAGAAGAAAATACCACTGAACCTAAAGACCCTAGTTTGAATTCTGTCTCTCCTACTTACTACCTTGGAAGAAGAATTTTATCATGCCAAGCCTCAGTTTCCTTATCTTTAAAGTGAAGAAGTTGGGATAGATGCTTTGTCGCAGGTCTCTTCTAGTTCTGGTGCTCTTGGGAGAGTCCTTAGTATCTCTAGGTCTTGATTTCCTTATCTGTAAAATTGGGGGTGGGGCAGCTAGGGGACTCCATAGTGCCCAGAGCACCAGGACTGGAGTCAGGAAGACTTGTCTTTCTAAGTTCATGGTTTTGAATTATGGTGTTGGAGAATATTTGTGAGAGTCCTTTGGACAGCAAGGAGAACAAATTAGTCAGCACTTAGAGAAATTAATTCAGACTACTCATTGGGAGGGCAAATAATGAAACTGAAACTTAAATACTTTGGCCACACAATGAGAAGATGGGATTCACTGGAAAAGACCCTGATGTTGGGAAAGATTGAAGGGAAAAGGAGATGGCAGAGGATGAGATGAAAAAAGTGTGTCATGGAAGAATGAACATAAGCTTGGACGGACTTGGGGAAATAGTGGAGAAGAGAAGACCTGGTACGTCCATGGGACCATGAAGAGTTGGACACAACTCAATGATTAAACAACGACAAAATTAGGGGGTGGGATCAGAACATGAACTGCAAAATCCTCTTGGATTCTTTGTAAAATGAATTAATTATTGGTGATTAATCATTGGTGATTCAGAATCAAGAGGAGGAAGAGTGAGATCGTTTGAATCCTGCCCATAGCCATGACCTGGTGAGGCAGGGTGGCTTCTGGGTAATCTGGAAAGTGTCAGAACCAGATGGATGAATTTACCCCACTCCTTCATGGCTGCATTTCCTCAATTTAATTATTTTCATTTTTTAAAAACTTTTATAGGTGTTGGGTTATTCTTTATCATTTTTCTTCATGTTTCTTTTACCCTACAGGCATTTCCCCATACCCTTGGTATTTTTTTTTCTAACATTACCAATTTCTCTTTTTTCCCTACTGATTTCTCTCCCAAGAGTTTGCTTTTTGTCAGAGCTGAAACTGGACAGGGCAGCTGGGGTTTGTCCCTAGGGTAGGAAATTTATAGATCACATACATAGCTCTATTCTTTCACCACTATTGTCTCTCCTGGGGCCTATTTCCCCCTTCTAGAAGCCTGAAAATACTCCACTGTCTTAAAACAGATTTCTCTTCCTGGAGATTACACTCTTAGTTTACCTTTTGAGGGAAATGAGGGGATTAAGACATCAAGTGACTAATTGTGGGAATTGACTGAACCACGCTTACTCCATCTTGTGACTCAATTCTATAGCTGGCTCAGTTCCATCTCTATTTAATTATGGGTCTAGTCCAAATTCTCTCTTGTGAAAAAAAAAATAATTCAATTGTGGGAATTGGGAGAAAACTTGTTGCGTTATTTGAACCCAGCCCTGCTGGTCTGGGAATTTGGACTACCTCTACTGGCTGCTTAAAGACCTTAACTAAGGACCTCGGTTATGCTGACCAGAAGCCCAGTCAGATTCAATCACTGATGCAAGGAGTTTTCTCACAATTGCACATTTTAAGTGACCCATGTCTTATCTAAGAACTGGCCCCATAAAGACTGATCAGTTGTCATTTCCATGTGTCTTTGGTTGCTCACAGACACCTTTTCTGAATTCAAAAAATCGCATCTATTCATTCTTCCCCTCCCAACTTGGAAAGTCCCTAACATTTCATCCAAATAGAAATCAGATTATGTAATGCTGTATTGTTTCCTTTTAATTAATTGGCCTTATGTGATTGTTTTTGTTGTATACAAGTCTATCTCCCTCTGTATTTGAAATCCAGGCTTATGCTGAGGGGGTCTGGTCCTGCTTTGTTGGCTAATCAGCATACATTGCTTAATAAATCGATATATTTTTTCCTCAGTCATTCCATCTTTCACCCACCATCGTTTTGGCAAGCCAGCTAGCCATTACTGGCCAGTCCTTCAGCAGTGTAGACTGCTGATCTGGGAGACCACACTTAGTAACCGTCCTGGGCACAAGATTCATGAGAGACAGCTCAGCCACCAGCCCAAAGCACTGTCAAGGGGCTTTCCTCCCATACCCAGCTCTTCCCCATGGTGAAAATGTAAAGTTATTACCTGTCAGTTAGAGGAGTAATGACGAGGCGAGGACTGTTCCCCAAATATTCATAAAAATATTGGAACTGAGCATCACAGATATTGACCAAGCAGTGCTTCTGAGCATCATCCCATCGGTGCCGGAGCTGGGATAGCCATGCAAAAGCCTGGGAACTGGTGACCTAAGGACACGGCACAGGGATTCTGGGGTTACAGGTTGTCGGTGATGCTGTTAAGTGGAACTTCAAAAGTCAACTTTACTGACAGGCATGTCACATCAAAGACGCTCAGCAAGAAAAGTTCTACTGCAAATCAGAATAATGTACAAAGAGATGACAATCGTGGCCCCATGACTAGAGAATTGGCCCTGGCAACAGGAAGAACTGTGTGCTGGGCCTGCTTGGGACACATACTGTCACACATTTAGCTTCTCAGTGAAGTGCAACCAACACTAAGTAGTAGAGAATCAATTCCTATGCATTTATTAGGCACCCACTGTGTACCAGGCACTGCAGTGAATGTTGAGAATACAAAGAAAAGCAAACATAGTCCCTTCTCTTAAGGTGGTCACGTCATAATGAAAGAGATAATATGCAAAAACAACTGTTTACATGCAAGATACATACAACATAAATGGGGATGAACCTCAGAGAGATGGCAACCAGCATCAAAGGGACCAGGAAAGACTTTTTGGTGAAGGTGGGATTTCTACCTTACATTGGGAGAGAGACTTTCCTCAGTTGGGAAGTCCCAGTGCTGATGAATTTACATGTCCAATTTTTTTCCCCATTCCTATGGAGAGTTGAGCATATGGAGGGAAGTCATAATTTTAATGGCACTTTTAATTTTAGGACTCATCATCCATTTGTTCAGGTAATACCTTCTAGCTTCCTCTAATAACTCTCAAGGAATATGACCATTATGAAAAGCTTTTGTGGGGACCTGAAGTCAGATGGAATTAGTTAGGGTTACTTATAGCCTAGATTAAGAATCTTAGGAGGTCTAACATTCCTGTGTATTCAAGATAATAAACTCAGTGGGAAAGATCCCTACAACCCAACCCCATTAGACCTTAAAATGAGACTACTTGCTGCCTTGGCTTGAAGCTTCATTCTTTATTAAAATGGATTAAAATAATTGATTAGAAAGATGTTTGGCCTTCTCTGTCTTTATAAATAGATAGCTTGGATCTTGGTGCCTTTCAGAAGCTGCTTGATCTCACTCACCAGAGATATGGCCTATTATTATTTGAGAGAATGAAAAAAAAACCAAACAGCCTTGTAGGTTGGTAAGGGTTCAGAATTGAGGTCATATTTTAAAATAGGAAAGGAATAAACCTACAACATCACCCAATTTCACTGCTCTCTCTAAAAGTGAGGTGGAATAGGGGCATGGGGTCATGGTGGCTAGAGGGTTGGTTTCCAGCTAGGAAGACCTGGCTCTGAGTCACCCCTGACACATGCCAGCAGGGTGATGCTGGGCACATCACTCAATGCGTTAAAAGAAGGAGGTTCCATGGCAACACAATACAGTCTGTAGGCAGCACACATACATGAAAAATCAAAAGCATCTCATTCCCGGAAAATAATAGGCACTTAATAAATGCTTTTCATTAAATCACTTGCTCATATTATCCCATTTAAAAAAAGTACTCCTGCCAAAAGGAAGAAAGCTGAATCCACAGTTATTGTCTGTGTAAGGAGAGTAAGGAGGATAGGGATCCGGGTTTCTGGAATGGACATTTTCTCCAATGGTGCCAATGGCCACCAATACACACTGTCTTCTGAGATGACTTGTCCATAGTTTCCCAAGTGCTCTCTTCAGAGGGCGACAAGTATATGAGACCTTTCCCCTAGTCCTCGCAGTGCATGCAGGCACATGCAGGTGACTTCTCTATTCTGCTGGATGAGTGGTCTGCCTCCCATTCAGGCACACGTAAATCACTGTTGGTAATAAGCTGCCGCTTTTTGTGGCCTGCATTGATGAGGGGATTTCTCCACCTGGGAATTCCCTAGAGGTGAGAAGCAGCCCATATTCCATCTTTCACATCAATAGAACATCTCTGGAATAACATTTGTGGTTAAAATAGATGGACTTTTGTTTCAGAGAGATTCTTAGAACTCGCTGAAAATGTGGCACAATCTCACAGAACAAATCCAAACTCCTTCCTTCTTCCTATTCAATCCTCTAAGATGGATAAACTAACCAGCCAGCTTTACAGGCTCCCCTGTAATAATCTGGACACTTGGGTCTTCTTCCTCCACTTTGTTTTTCCAGGGTGTATTGACTGGAAGGCAAATCTCTCATTAAACATGGAAGTTACTTATGAGTCTCTGCAGCATTCTGGGGCTTGCTGAAACCCCTCCCCAAACCCATGAGAGCCTCTGGAGGACCACACCATCCACATCCACCCCAGTTTGGTTTGGACTGTACTAGTCACTCTCCATACCTGTGACCAGAATGTTTGGCAAGTGTTTGTCCCAGTCAGTGGATGCCATGTTTGATATCAGTTATCAGGGGAAGAACAAAATTGCATATTCTGTGATATTACTCAAGGACTTATAGATGACTTTAACATATGCATGGGTTCACCCTGTTGGCTGGGGATTCTTGTGGGGTACTTTGCTCTACGGAATCCAATTTCACAGCCAACCAACAAAAAAGCACAATGAGATCATTTATTCTCCGCACATTGTCAGAAAATGGCCTGCAGTAGAATCACAATTGGAAAAGCCTGGATGTTGTCTTTCTGCTTATTATCCAAAGCCCAGCCTAGTTATGTGCAGATAGGCTTAATATCTGAGGCGTGGCAACAGGATGGTAGACATTTTTTGCCCAGAGCAAGTCATGAAGATGGTCTGCCATGGGTGATGGTTGGTGAGCTGCCCCATGGATGGAGGGCCTGTGTGGGGGCCATGACCAGAAAATAGAAATTCTTTGAGGCAGTGGCAAGGAAAGAGCATGAGATAGAGAATAGGGGTGATGGTCTAAGTCCCTAAGAGCTCTAAGAATTAGAATAAATCAAGCTTGGTGACTAATTAGATGGAGACAGTGTAAGGAAAGAGTCTAGAATACCTGCAAAGTGGCAAACTTGGTGATCAAAAGGATGGTGGTGCCTGCAATAGAAACCAAGAATTCTGGAGGATAAAAGTTTTCAGAGAAAAAGATGGTGAATTTCCTTCTGGACACATTGAGTTTGAGATATTGATGGGACAGTTAAGGGCAATGCGGTCCAGCAGGCAGTTGGTGATGTAGAGCTAAAGCTTAGGAGAGAGATGAGCCCTGGGGATGGACATTTCAGGGCCATCTGCCTAGAGATGGTGGAGGAAGGCACTGGTCTATGAGGTAGCAGAGTAAGGGGACAGCCATTCAGATGAATATGGGTGGGGAGATTGCATTTAGTGTATACATACATCTGTGCACACATCCACTTAGGGTAAATTATCTTGACTCACGCAAAGTTTTCACAGTGTCCCACACCGTATACAAATGAGCAAACTAAGAAAGCAGTGATCCCAACTACCCTGTGTAGACCAACATGCACCTGAGATGGCTGCAAGGTCAGAGCTGCAGAGTAATTATCAGTTTTCATCAGTAATCCTGGGGACAGCCTTGAGAAATGCTCGTTGAGGGTTTGGAGGTTACTGAACTAGGAGAGGTTGCATCTCAAGGAGAGAATTATAACTCAATCTGACATACCTGATGTGCAGAAAGAGCCCCAGACAAGAATCAAGTACAACAGGGATACTAGCACATTAGTTCATCTAAGATCTGCAAAGACACCTTGTCACAGGCTAGACTATAGTCAAGAAGAAAGGGATTCTGAGGTCAGAGGGGTCACACGCTGAAGGAGGCATCAATGTCGTGCACTCTCATCTCCATCTGGCAGAATTCTCTTCCTTCAAGGCTCAGCTCAGGGGTGACCACCTTCATGGAGTCTTCTCCATTTCCTCTGGTTGTTATTCCTCCCTCCCTCCTCAAATCACATTACAGTCGCTCATCATGTTCATCACATCACAGATTGAGAGTAGGAAGGGGCGTTAGCCATCTAATTCAAGCTACTCCTTATGAGGAAACTGAGGCCAAGAGTAGTGCATGGACTTGACTAAGGCCACAGAGATGGATGTGGGACCCTCTGTCCTTTGACTCCAGATCCAAGCAGCTCTTCCACTGCCCTATCCCCTTAGAGAATGTAAGGCCACAGAGGGAGGACAAAGTTCATTTTTGGGTTTGTATCCCCAGTGCCTGGCAGACAGCAAGGCTTCAATAAATGCTTGTTGATGTGTTCAATGAAAAGGCAAGCACAACACTGAGGCATACACATAGAAGTAATGTCCATAAAGACTGATCAAATCTCGTGTTCAAAGGAAAGTCACTTTCTCAGTTCTAACATTTAAGAGGAAAAACAGAAACTTGGAGAGAGAATGGAAAAAATCCATCGATCAAATTAAAAGGTTAGCAAAAGAAGCTCACTTAGGAAATCAGAATTATTTAGCCAAGAAGAGATCAAACAAGAGGTGACCTTATAATGGTTTTTCAATTACATGAATGACTGCTCCCTACACAGGCAGCCATGATGGGCTATTCTCAATGGAGGATGAGATCATTCTTGAAAAAATGGGCTATAACTGCCCTGAGGGAGATTGAATGAGTCAAAGAGAAGAAGTTACTGATGTTAGAGGACTGGCTTTGGAGCTAGGAAGGCTTGGGCTTAAGTCTTGTCTCATGTAGACTGTGTGACTCCAAGCAAACGATTGAACTTCTCAGAGCCTCCAGAGACTCTCTAATAATTGAACACAAATGCCAATTGTCTTTGGGGGAAGGTTTCCATTCTGGGAGTTCCCCATTTCCCTGAAATCACAAGTGTGTACAGAAAGAGTAAAAGAGTTTGTGGTTAAACACATTTGGCAACCTCTAATTATTTGGAAGTTTGTCCTCAACATAAGGGAAACTTGCTAACAATTAGAGCTACAGGAAAATGGAGTGAGCTTCTTCAGAGGTAGTGGGTAAGCTCTTCTTCAACTAAGATTTTTAACCAAAGCTAGGTAGGCAATGAACTATATTGGAGAAGGGATTATTAATCCTGGGTTGGTTGGACTGAATGGACTTTGAGGTTCTTTCCAGGTCTCACATTCTATGATTCTGGGGAAACAGGTACCCTGTAATTGTATAGGTTATAAAGATGGAGGTACAAGGAGACCCTATGACATCACCCCTAGGAGCAAAGCAATGAATGAGATGATCTCTCTGGG
This sequence comes from Bettongia penicillata ogilbyi, assembly GCA_023548195.1. Taxonomy (NCBI): domain Eukaryota; kingdom Metazoa; phylum Chordata; class Mammalia; order Diprotodontia; family Potoroidae; genus Bettongia; species Bettongia penicillata. The sequence goes on from JAJHZJ010000453.1 coordinate 9,311,604, forward strand.
CTCCAGATGGTTTTTTGTCCTCTTTTCTGAAAATTCATGCATAAAGAGAATGGAGGACACTAAAAATGTACTCTGAATAGTAAAACTCCACAGATGATCACAATTTTGCAAACCCAAACATCTCAGGACAGCTAAGATCTTCACACTTACACCACCTGGAGCTCAAAGGCTAACTGAACATTTGTTGAATCATTATCGAAACATTTTGGAGGGGGACAAGTACTCGGCAAAATGTACCCAGGACACATCTAGACCCCAAAAGCCCTTGGATATAATTACCTTCTGAGAAACCAGCTTGGCCACAACATCCCGGGCATGGACGTCAATGGTACAGATGGTCATGATCTTCTGCCGGTCTCCTGGGGTGAGCTCACCCAGCAGCAGGGCAATCAGTACGTTCAGCTGAGAGACCTTAACAAATAAAAAGTATTCTATTCAATACACCCATTTGACCCACTCCATCTGCCTTGTCTCTCTGACAGATGATTCATGCACCACAGTGGAAAAAGACTTAAGGGGACAAAACAGAAAACAATAAAGATGAAATGAGAAGAAAGAAAGGATGATGCTCAACTTAAGCTCAACTTCAGAAGAAGAAACAAGATGAATAGTAGGAAATCCATGTGATACCCTAAGGTTTGCGATTTGCTTTACTTGTATTTCCTACTTGACGCTCACAATAATCCTATGGGGTGATACTTTTATTAGTCCCATGTTATATGTGAGGAAACTGAGTCTCAGAGATGTAACAACTTGTCCTAAGCAAAAAAAAAGTGTTAGACATGGAAATGAAACTCAAGCTTCATGTAAATATATTTAGCCTTCCTTCCGCCCTGCCTAAGGAAGCATCCATTCTATGGTACTTCATTTATTTATTTTTTTATTGCATTTTGAGCTCCGAGTTGTCTTCCTCCATCCCAATCCCACACTAAAGAAGACCAAAATCATATATTTATGCACACACACATACGGAACTGTACCATACATACTTCCATATATCGTTCCTTCTCTGGATGCTCTCAGAGCATCTTCCTTCATGGGTCCTTTGTAGTTGATTTGAATGTTCACATTACTCACTATAGCTTAGTCGTTCATAGCTACTCTTTGAACAACAGTGCGTTTACTACATAGACCATTCTCTTGGCTCTGCTTGTTTCCATCTGCATTATTTCAGGCAAGTCATTCTATTTTTTTTCTAAAACCAGCCTGTCTACCATTTCTTACAGCACAGTAGTATCCCCTCTCAGTCATGTACCACAATTTGTGCGGCCGTTCCCCAATTGATGAACATCCCCTCACTTTCCAGTTCTTTGTCACCACAGAGAATTGCTATAAATGGTTTAAAACATATAGGTTCTTTTCCTTTTCCCCCGATCACCTTGGGAAACAGACCTAATAATGTATTGTTGGGTTAAAGGGTATAAACACTTTTACAACTTTTGGAGCATAATTGCAAATTGCTCTTCAACATAGATCACTTCACAATTCTGCCAATAGTGTATTAATATCCCAATTTTCCCACATTCCCTCCAATATTTGTAATTTTCCTTTTCTATCATTTTAACATTTGCTTAATTTAAGTTAGTACTGATGTACATATATGCACCAAATGACACAGCATCCAAATTCTTAAAGGAAAAGTTTAAATGAGTTACAGGAAGAAATAGACTGTAAAACTATCCTAGTGGAGGACCTCACCTTTCCCTTTTCAGAACTAGATAAATCTAACTATAAAATAAACAAGAAGTTAAGGAGATGAATGGAATCTTAGACTTACACAACATTACATATACTAGGTCTTTGGAGAAAACTGTATGAGAAAAGAAAGGAGAACAACTTTTTCTCAGTACAAAAATGGACTATGTATTAAACTCACAAATAAATGCAGAAAAGTTGAAATATTAAAAACATCCTTTCAAACCATAATGTAATAAAAAATCCGCTCAATAAAGGGCTATGAAAGCAGAGATTAAAAATTAATTGGAAAGAGAATAACAATAATGAGACAACATACTGAAATTAGTAGGATGTGACCAAAGCAGTACTTAGGTGAAAACGTATAGCTCTAAAATCTCTAAATTTAAATATCTAAACATCAATGAAAGAAAGAAAGCACATATCAAGGAATTGGGAATGCAACTAAAAGCTCAAAAAAATTAAATTTTAAATTAACACACCAAAATAGAAATCCTGTAAATCAAAGGAGAGATTAATCAGATTGAAAGCACAAAGGCTATATAAAACCAGGAACTTTTTTAAGTAAAAAAGACCTAATAAAACAAACTATTGATTGATTTTTAATTTTTTAAAAGAATAAAACCAAATTATTAGTATCAAAAATGAAAGGGGTGAATTTACCAGCAATGAATAAGAAGTTAAAGATGCTATTTTGCCCAATTATATGTCAATAAATCTGACAATCTAAGTGAAATGAACGACTGCAAAAATATAAATCACCCAGATTGCCATAAGATAAAATACTCAAATAACCCTATCTGAGAAAAAGAAATTGAACAAACCACAAATGAACTACCTAAGAAAAAATTCCCAGGACCAAATGGATTCACAAGTTAATTCTATTAAACATTTAAGGAATATTCATTTCAATACTATATACGCTATTTGGGGCAAAGAAAGAATCCTAACAAATTCCTTTTATGACACAAATATTGTTCTGATACCTAAACCAGGAAGAGTAAAAACAAAGAAAACTATAGACCAATTTCCCCAATGAATATTAATGCAAAAGCTTTAAATAAACTGTTAGTAAGGAGATCATAGCAATAAATCACTAGAACCATGTGGGATTTATGCCAGGAATAGAGGGCTGGTTTAATGTTAGGAAAATTGTCAGCATAATTGACCATAATATTAACAAAACAATAAAAACCATATGATTGTCTCATTAGATACAGAAAAAAGTTTTTAAACAAAATACAGCACTCATTCCTATTAAAAACATTGGAAAGCATAGGAATAAATGGAGTTTTCCTCAAAATGATAAGTAGCATTTATCTAAAACCATCAGCAAACATTATCTGCCATGGGAATAAACTAGCAGACTTCCCATTAAGATTTAGGGGTGAAAAAAGAGTGTCCATTATAACCACTATTATTCAATATTGCATTACAAATGCTGGCTATATTATTAAAAGAAAAAGAAATCCAAGGAACTAGCATAGGTAATGAAGAAACAAACGTATCACTATTTGCAGACAATATGATAGTATACTTAAAGAACCCTAGAAAATAAACTAAAAAGCCAATTGAACTAATTAATAGCTTTAGTAAAGTTGCAGGATATGAAATAAACCCATTTAAATCATCAACATTTCTATATACTGTCAATAAAAATCAGCAGCAAGAAGAGAGAAATTCCACTTAAAATAACTGCAGACAATATAAAATACTTGGGAGTCTTTCTGTCAAGACAAATATAATAACTATATGAACACACTTATCAAACACTTTTCACACAAGTACTGATCTAAAGAACTGGAGAAATACTAATTTCTCATGGGTAGGTTGAGCCAATATAATAAAAATGACAGTTCTACCTAAATTAACTTGCTTGTTCAGTGCCATACCAATCAAACCATTAAAAATATTTTGTCGAGCTAGGAAAAAAAGAATAATATTCATTAGGAAGAACAAAAGATCCAGCATATCAAGGAAATCAATTTAAAAATGTGAAGGAAGCTAGTCTAGCAGCACCAAATTTCAAACTATATTATGAAGTGGTATTCATTAAAACAATCTGGTACTGGCTAAGAAATACAGTGATGCAGTAATGGAGTAGATTAGGTACACCACACATAGCAGTAAATGACCATGATAATCTAGTGTCAGCTAAACTCAAAGACTGAAGCTTTGGAGGTAAGCATTTGCCATTCGACAAAAATTGCTAGGAAAAAATGGAAAGCAATTTGGTAGAAACCATGTATAGACCAATATCTCACATTATATGCCAAGATAAAGTCAAAATGGGCGTGTGATTTATTTAGACATAATGGGTGATAAAAACAAATTAGGGGAACATAGAAAATTCTACTTGTCAGCACTATGGATAAGGGAATAGTTTTTTAGCAGGATTAGGGAGAATTATGGAATATAAAATAGATAATTTTGATCACATTAATTTTTGTGCACAAACAAAACCAATGCAGCCAAGAAGGAAAGCAAGAGCATGAAACTATGAGGAAAGTTTACAACAAGTTTCTCTGACAGAGGCCTCATTTCTTAAAGATATAATGAACTGAGTCAAATTTATAAAAATATGAGTCATTTTCCAAATGATAAGTGATCAAAGGATATGAACAGTTTTCAGCAGAAAAAACCCCAGAGATTTCTATAGTCACATAAAAATACTCTACATCATTACTGATTAGAGAAATGCATATTAAAACAATTCTTAGTTTGGACTACCTCATATCTATCAAATTGGCTAACATGACAGAACAGGAAGATGACAAATGCTGCAGGAGATGTGGAAAAATTGGGACATTTATGTACTATTGGTGGAGTTGTGAACTGATCAAACTATTCTGGAGAACAATTTAGAACATTGCTCAAAGAGCTAATAAAACTGTGCACACTCTTTGATCCAGAAATCTCACTATCAGGGCTGTATCACAAAGATATCATAACAAAAGGAAATGGACCTCTATGTAAAAATATATATTTTATACAAGCTCTTTTTTGTGGTGGCAAAGAATTGGAAATTGAGAAGATGCCTATCAACTGGGAAATGGCTGAACAGTTGTAGTATATGTGTAATGGAAAGCTATTGAACTCTAAGGAATGATGAGAATAATTTCAGAACAACCTGGGAAGACTTATATGAACTGATGGATAGTGAAGTGACCAAAAACAGGAGAACATTGTACAAAGTAACAGCAATATTTCTTGATAAACAATTGTGACTGACTGCTATTTTAAGCAGTACAGCAATCCGAGGCAATTTCCAAGAACTTATGATGAAAAATGCTATCTACTCCTAAAGAAAGAATTGATGGAGTCTGAGTGAAGATTGAAACAACTTTTTCCACTTGCTTTATTTTTCTTCCTTTTTTTGCAACATAGCTAATATGGAAATTTTTTTTATGATTTCACATGTATAATTGATATATTTCTTATCTTCTCAATATGTGGGGGAGGAGCAGAAGGGAGGGTGAGAATTTGGATCATAAAATGAAAAAATAAATAAATGTATTATCTCTTCCTAAGGGAAGAGCTAGGGACCCCAAAGCTGTCAGACCTCCTGCTTCCAAGTGGATCATAGGACTATTACATGGTAGAGACTAAAAGTGGACACAACCCAAAAGAAGATGGTAAAATTTCCTCTTTTGTCATACTCTACTTCTATTTTCACATGGAATTTGTGAAATTTGAATATATATCTCAGGAATGTGGTTGATCAAAGACAGTATGGTGCAGTGGAGAGCGCACTGGATTTGAAACCATGACATCACAGATCTAGAACCCCAAATGATCTGAGAGGCCACCTAGCCTTCTCTCTCAGTTTGCAGATAAGGAATTTAAGTGACTTTCCCACGGTCACCAAGGTGGGTGGCAGAGGCAGGATATGAACCCAGACATCCCTGGTTTAGAGTCCTAATGTTCTTGTTCAGTTATTTTTAAGTCATGCCCAACTCTTCACGATGCCACTTGGGGTTTTCCTCGCAAAGATACTGGAGTAGCATTTTCTATTTCCTTCTTCAGCTCATTTTAAAGATGAGGAAACACAGAAGCAAAAAGGGTTGAGAGACTTCCCCAGGGTCACATAACTAGTAAGTATCTGAGGCTGGATTTGAACTTAGGAAAAGGAGTCTTCCTAACACCCCAATCAACGCCGTGCCACCTACCTGTCTTGGGTTAGAGAACTAGCATTGCTATTTACTTACCTGTGTGATTTTGGGAAAATCTCTCTGTCCTTTGGGGATCAGTTCTTAAATCTCAACTCTGAGATCCTATGGCCTGAAAATTGACAGACCACAAGCCAATTCCTGGCCACTATCTCATTTCTAAAATATTTAGCTTTTGAGATGTATCCCAATGCAGATGTCTAAGCCTGGTAGAATTTGCTCTATCAGAAAGAGTAGTGCTTCTGATAGTTTCAGAAAGATACTACTTATTGTTTGAAGAAAAACTCCATTTATTCCTGTTTTCCAGTGTTTTAATAGGAATGAATGTCGTATTTTGTTTAAAAGCTTTTTCTGTAGCTTTCTGAAGGGCTAAAAGTTTATTAGAAAATGAAACCCCAACATGATGCCAGCATAAGAATAAAGTTAATTAGAAAAGTGCTCTGGCAGCTATTCGCTTTTCAAATTGAACAGCAGGTGACATCCACTGTCCCAGAGCTCCACTCAAAGAAGCATGGCGCCATGGGCTCCCACCTTCCCAGCAGATCCTTGTGAGGTAGGGCAGGCAGCCTTGATTGATTTCAGGGTCTCTGCTGTGGCAGAGGCATGACTGATATTGTCAGAGATGTGGATGGGATCCTTCTATTAGGGGTTGAAATAGGTGGTGACTGAGAGATAACCAGGTGCCCTGGAAGAGCCTCCCTCCACCTGATTCCTTATGTCCGACAAGAAGAGCCTCTACTTAAAAGGAGTCCTTTTTAAGCCAAATGCTTCAAATGTTCAGAGAAGATGGGAGAAACAGACCTCCCATCTGAGATCACTTAAGGAGGCTAGAAGGGGCCATGGGAAAGAGCTTAGAAAGAAGGTCTGGTCATTCCTCTAACACAGAAAGAGAGCGGAGCTCACAACCTTCTCCTCCTTAGAGCCTTCTCTGCTCAGAAGCCCCTCAAGCTTCCCCTGCTTTCCCTGAGTCAAGTTCTAACTCCTTAATTTGTAATTAGACCCTCTGCCATCTGAAATCACCCTCTCTTTCTAGGCTAATCTCCTATTACTCCCATTCCAGCCAGGGTGGATATCTTACTGCACCTGATAGAAACCTATATTTTCCCACCCTGGAGCCTTTGGACATGTCACATTCTTCCCTGGGTCAGCAATGCTCCTCTTTCTCCCTGCACACATCTTATGACTCCTACTCCTTTTTGTAGGTCGACTAAAATGCAGCCTCCTCCAGGAAGTCTTCCTGAAGCTTCTTTAGGCACTGAGATCCCTCCCCCAGCTACAGTCATTCCCTGCCCCTCCCCATAAACTTTTCTAATACTATTTTGTAGTAGAGTTATCCATGTATGTCATAAGCCCTGACATGGTCCATGAGTGGGGACTGAATGTTCTTTCGATGCCTTACTTCCTCTAGAATTTAGCCTGCAGCTGAGGGCTGAGTAGGCCTGTGATAAAGGTTCCTTAAATTGAATGTAATTTTATTTTCCAAAGCAGTCTAGAGTTTATTAATAATGGAATAGCAAAGTTCCATCTGGTTCCACGTATGGGAGAGAAAGGTGGAACCATGAGAACCTAGATTCAAATCCTGCCTCAGACACATGCTGGCTAGTTGGTGGGGCACTTTCCTGAGACTCACTTTCCTTCATAGTCTTTGTTGCCCACCACACTGGTAGGAAGCCCTGGTGAAATTGTGAAGGGTAAGGGCTTCCAAAAGTGGAAAGCACCAGGCAAATGTCAGTAACTCATAGTGAGAGGCAGAATGGATCCTGAACCAGCCTGAAAGCCTGGGGACAAGTCCTGCCCTGGAGTTGGAAGCTAGGAGAAAATCACTTAATCTCTAGGTGCAAATCTCTAAGACCAGACATTACAAAGTAACTCCCAGTTTGCACTGACAGAGGGAATTAATTTCTCCATTAGAAATGTCCTACATCATAGGTCTAGTTAAAAAATAATATAATTATATGTTGTGTAATAATACAACTATCATATATAATAAGATAATTATTATTGCTATCAGGCAGTTAGATGGTGCAGTGGATAGTGCTCTGTGCCTGGAGTCAAGAAGACCCAAGTTCAAATCCTGTCTCAGACACTTAGCAGCTGACCAAACCTGAACAAGTCACTTAACCTCTGCCTCCGTCAGTTTCCTCATCTATGACATTGAGATAATAAAAAACACTTACTTCTCAGGGCTGGTTGTGAGAACTAAGTGAGATAATATTTGTAAAGCATTTTTCAAACCTTAAAGCACTAAATAAAACTAGTTGTTGTTATTAAAAGAGTTCCTATGTTATGACCTTCAACTTTACAGAATATAATACCATCTGCCTGGACTTCATTTATATTTGCACGTGTTGACTCCTTTGATAGAATGTAAGCTACTGGAGAACAGAAACAACTTCGTTTTCATTTTCTGTAGCCCCAGCACCCAGTAGGTTCCTGGCACACAGTAGGTAAATAATAAATGCCTATGGTTTGTTTGACTGGCAGAGGAGTAAGAGTTTAAGTCGGTTTCTGCCGAAGGCACCTCCTGACCTATAATTTTATGACAATGAAATATCACAAAATTTAAAGGATCTGTGATTTCCTCAGCATAGATATTCCCTTTAATGTCACACATTGCAAGCTCTCTATGATGCATTAGATGGTCCCTACGTCTTAGAAGGAACATGCATCTCCCTTCTGCTTGTTTGGTGTTCTGCCCTCAGGTGGCAGAAACTCGCCTGATCTGTCAGCAGGCCATACTCAAAGTCTACCTTGGCAAGACCTTCCTGAGCTTACTTCCCATTGCATTAGAATTTGAGAGCCAGATTCTAGGGAATACCTGTTTTTTATTGTAATCCTTTAAGGCTGTTTCATATCCTTCTTCCAGTCTGTTGAAGGCTATTCCCACATCGGTGGTCCACCAAATCTGCGAGCTGGTCAGTGCAACTTGGGCTGGGAAATCCAAAATCCACTGCTCCCTGGGCTTCTCCTCAAAGGCAGTCGTAGCATCCATGATGAAACAGCGCACTGTTTCTTTCATGACTTCTTCAAGGCCCTGGAGCCACGTTTCCACCTTGTGAGAATAGAAACACTATATTACTGACTTAATGCCCGAAGTTCAAGAATACCATCACTAGCATACTCTGCAGATGCTCTGAAGGAACTAAGGTAGTATTCCTACCGAGGAGACTGTAACACTTACTAATGAAAGCCAATAGTGTGGTACACTAAATGTGGAGTCAGGAGGAACCTGGGGTCCTAACCTGCCTCTGAGCCTACCCAGTTGGGCTTCTTCTCTTCTCCCTCTATAGCCTCTCTCTGGGTACTCAGATCCACTGCCAGGGCATCATTATCACCTCAATGTTGATGATTCCCAAAGTTATAGCTCCACTCACAACGTTTTCCTAGAACTCCAATCCTGGATTTCCCCATGCTTGCTGCCTCTCTCCACCTGGGCATTCCTCTTGTTCCTCAAAGTCATCAAGCTCAGAGATTAACTCCCCCTCCCCTAACTTCCTTATTTCTGTTCATAGCAGTACTATCATCCCAGTCACCTCGACCCTCCGCCTGATAGACTTCTGCTGTTCCCTCACCCTCAGATATTATCAATTGTCATTGCCTGGCCACCTCACTAATATTTCCTGCATCTTCCTTCCTTTCTACTGATGCACAATCAGGCTAGCTCACATCCTCACTTCTTTTTAAAAATATATTTCATTTATTTCATTAACTATTTTCTAATTACATGCAAAAAAATTAACATTCATTTAAAATTTTTAATTTGTTTTAAAAAATTTTGAGTTCCAAATTCTGTCCAACCCCAACCCTCCCTGCTCCTTGAGAAGGCAAGCAATATATATGTCATGTCCTCACCTTTTCCCCAAAGTTATGGTAAGCCTTGTAACTGCTGTATCCTGTTGATCTTTTCCTCTAATTTATTCTCAAAACTACTCCCTCAGTTATTTTCCCATTGAACTCTTCTTATGAAATCATTCCTCTACTTAAAAACCTGTAGATGCTCCCTATGACCAACCACATAAAATACAATAGTCTGATCATGGCGTTCAACTGAAACCAACTAACTTTCCAGCCCTGTCTGTTATTGACTCTTGGAACTTCTTTTATACCTGTGTTTGTTTATTTTCTGTGTCCTAGACCCATTCTGCCCTTGCCTTTTCTTTATGCTTCCAAAAATTCCAGTATAGACTCTTCTCCATCCCAATCTGTTACAGTTTCTCCCTTCCTTCACTTTTTTCTCTCAAGCTTTTAAGTGATTTTTCAAAAGTGTAGGTCTGACCACATCAACTTTCCCCCTGCTCAATAAATTCCAGTGGCTCCCTATTATAACTGGGATCACATAGAACTCCCTGAAGCTTCTCACGACCTGGACCTTTTTTATTTTTCTTACACTTTCCTTCCCTCCATGTACTCTATGATCGAACCACGTGGGCCTATTCTCACTCATAGTGTTTCCTTTCTCTGTGTCCTGCATCAGCGTTCTTCCCTCTTACAATCTCTGACTTCCTTTAAGACTTAATCACCAGATTCAATCATCAGACTCTACAAAGGGCCTTTCCATCTTTCTTGTATCATGATTGTTTCCATGTCTCTCTCCACCCGCACTCTTATTACATGGTAAGTTCCTTGAGGACAAGTACTGTCACATTTTTATCTTAGTACCACTAGGGTCCTAAGCAAAATGACTGTCCCAAAGTACATAGTTTTTAATACACTTTTGCTGAATTTATTTGCACTTGATTGAGTTTAGTTGGTTTAATACCACCAAGCATTTATTAAGCTTCTACTAGATGGCAGTTCCACATGCCAGAAGCATCAGAGCCTAGTTGGTAGAGAGTATGTCTTGGAGTCAAAAAGATATAGATTTAAATTCCACCTCTGACATACATAGGCCATGTGAACCTGGGCAAATCACTCAGCCTCTCGGTGACTGGCAAATCTCTAAGACAATAAATTACATAGTGTGTGATGATCTGAATTGGTAAAGAAAGTCATCACTTCCACAGAAGGCAAGTAGGAAGGGTAATGAAGATGGTAGAACTTAGCCCTGAGCACTGCTGCTCTTCAACAAAAAATCTAGAACACATAGCAGACTGAATTCTGATGAATCAATTTAAGATAAAAAAAAAACAGCACTAGTCATATTTCCAGCCCAGGTCAGCCTAGGGAGACAGAGAGGTCTGCAGATATGGGGCGGAATGGAGTCTATCCTCCAGTGAGTTTAGAATATTTCAGCTCACATGAACTGAGAGACATGGTTTTGCACCAGGGCAAGTGGAGGTCTCAGACCCATATAAGAGTCTTCAATCTTGTGCAGGATGCAAGAACAGGTACCAAATGGCAACTCTGCTGATTACTCAGTTATGGGTCCCGGATCCAGGACAGACCGAGGAAGGGACCTGTGTCTAGGCATGGAGATCAGGCATGAAGAGAAGTTACAAACTCTAGGCTTTGTACTGCAGAAGCAAAGAATCAGAAAGAAATAGTAGCAATGTAGCTAAAACCCTGATTGTGGATCAGGTTTTCAGATTCAGCCTCCAGCCCAGTCAGAATAGAATAACTGGGCCAGAAAACCCAGACCAAAGGAGAGCCTGAAGATCTGTCACTTTGAACCTGTAGAGCTTTCTAGTTGGCTAATAGTGGTTGAAGTACAATATTCCATGAGGCATAAGATATAGATTTATAACCAAGAATGACTTTATCAGTATAACTGGGTATAATCCCACAGAAGAAAAAAAAAATGAGTCCTTAATGAAATAGGGGACTTCTAAGCATTTCTGATGAAAAGACACAAACTGCACAGAGACTTTAAAACATAAACATAGGACTTAAGAGAAATATAAAAAAGTAAAACATAAGAGATTGAGAAAGGAGATACTTTTTTTACATTTTAACATAGGAAGATGATATAGGTATCCTCTTAAAACTCTATCATAGTCAGAGTCTATAGAGGGAATCTAATTAGAAAAGAGTCTGGGAGTGGTTTCGTTATGTTTTGATGATCTTGGAAAAAGAGGGGAAAGAGGAATACACTATGTGTGGGGAGGAAGAAGGATGAGGAAATCTTTCTGACATAATAGAGGTGTAGAAGTTTACACAAACAAGGAATATGAAAGAGGGGAGCAGGAGACACTTGGACCTTGGTCTCACTGAACACATCAAACTATGGAAGAGTACCCTTCCATATAGAGAGAATTAAGCACAGAAAAACATTTCACTTAACAGAGAAATATGAAGGGAGGTGAACAAGAGAAAAGGAATAGGAGGGAGGATATATTAACTGAGGTATCAACCTTAAGCAAAACAAACTCCAAAAGAGGATAGGTTTCAAAGAGGGGCTTAAAAATGAATAAAGAGTAAGAAGTTACCATCCTCTGGGTGAGGAAACGGGACGAGGAAGAGAAGTAGAGAGCACCGGGGCTGAGCTCATTTATTTCCTCTCATCACCCTCTTCTTTATAAAGAGGGAGGCAAAAAACAAAAAGAGGGGAAAGTACAAAAGAAAAAGATGAAGGGAAATGCACAATTAACTATCATAGTTGTAAATGTGAAAAAGATGGGGAGAGGATTCTGGGAAAATGGCAGAACAGGAAACTTTCAGCTCTCCAAATCTCCTCCGCAAACAAAGGCAGAACATTGCCCCAGGGTGAGTGTACAGCATCAGAAGTAAACAAGAGTAGAGGCAAAGTAGTTGCCTTTCTAAGACAACTTAATGAGACCCCAGGAAAGATGACATCCAGGGGCAGAGATGCTGTGAGAGTAAAGGACAAACACCTCCAGGCCAACTCCACTGAGTCAACAAACAGCAAGTCCTGGGGGCAGCTTGGAACTTTTACCTCCCAGACAGTGTGGGGGTCAGGCAGTTGAGTAGAACACTGAAGGACTTTGCACTATTAGGGATGCCAAGCACAGCTGTACTGACCTGATCCAGCCCTGGACTGCAGTTACAGGAGAGAAGGATCTAGCACATACCTGGTAAGTGTGGTAGCAGACACTCTAACCCTAAATGCCTCCAATTCTAACCTTCAAACCCTAAACCTAACCTTGTAGGCTGTGGATATTTGTAGGAAAGCAGAGTCCCTGGTTTCAGTTTCAGGGCAGAGAGGACAGCTGTAGTTCGTAGCCACAAAAGGGAGCAAAAACTTTTCTGGAACAGCATGACTGGGGGCCCTAGCTGTGGTTTAGGGATGGAGGGGAGTGCCCAAGGCTAGGCACAGAGCTTAGAAAACATGAGTAAAAAAGACCTGAGGCTTGATGCCTCAGGACTACAACTTGATAATAATAATAGTTGCTAAAAACAAAATAAAAAATAAAAACAAATAAGGAAAGGAGAAAGAACACAACCATAGATAGCTACTATGGGGATAGAGAAATTCTGGGTTCATGTTCACAGGAAAATAGTGGAGCTGAAAAAGACACGTTTTTCCTAATGAACATGTCAAATGGTTTCAAGTCTAAAAACAGGTTTCAAGTCTAAAAACAGTTCTTAGAAGAACATAAAAAGGAATTTAAAAAATCAAATAAGAGAGATCTAGGAAAAATGAGGAAAAAATAAGACCAAGTTAAGAAAATTATGAAAAAGAAGTCAACCAACTGGAAATAGAGAATCAAAATTTAAGAAAATAATTCCTTGAAAATTAGAATTGGGCAAAGGGAAATTAATAATGTTATTAGATACCAAGAAATAATGAACAAAATCTAAAGAACAAAAATTAGAAGAGAATGTGAAACACCTCACCAGAAAAATACACAATCTGGAGAACAGATCAAGGAGAGATAATATTAGTTAAACAACCTGAAAGTTATGATTAAAAACAAGAATCCTTGATACACTATTATGAAAAATTATCCATGAAAATTGCCAGAAGTTCTCTAGAACAGGGAGAGAAATAGAAAAAGTTCATTGATCACCACCTAAAAGAGATCCCAGAAGGAAAACTTATAGAAATATCATAGCCAAATTTCAAAATTCCTAGGTTAAGGAGAAAATATTGCAAGCAACAAGAAAACAATTTAAATATTGTGGAGCTATAATAAGAAATTCACAAGACTAGCAGCTACTATGTTACAATACCAGAGGTCTTGGAACACTGTAATTCATAGAGCAAAAGAGCCAGAGTTGCTAACAAGGGCAACTTATCCAGCAAAGTTAAGTATAACCCTGAATGGAATAAAACATGTATATTTAATGAACTGAAAGTCTTTGTAACAAAAATGGCAGAACTTAATAGAAAATTCTACAAATAAGAACCAAGAGAAATATAATATGCACATTAAAGATCAATTATAGGGAATTTAATAAGGTCAAATTGTTTACTTAATTTATATGAAAAGTATTAGTATTCTTATGACTGTCATTTGGCTTAAGAAGAAAGGCTTAAGCTAAACTGCATATGACAGGGTAATTCTAAAATATAAATATATAGGGAGAGATAAAAAGGAGTAATTATCTCATAAAAGAAGAATTTATACAGAAGAAGGAGGGGTAGAGGGCAAGGAAATGACTTCTTGCAAAAAGTCACCATTGATAATGAAGTAATATTTATGCTAAACACATATGTTTCAAAAGGCATAGTATTTAAGTTTTTAAAGAAAAAATTAAATGAGTTATAGGAGGGAACAGATAGTTAAACTACACTTGTGGCAGAAATTAAACTTTTCCTTTCAGAACTAAATAAATCTAAGCATAAAATAAATAAAGGAAATGAATACAATTTTAGGAAAGTTAGATATGATAGACCTCTGGAGAAAACTGAATGGAAATAGAGAGGAGTATGCCTTTTTCTCAGCAGTATATGACACCTTCACAAAAAAATGACCATGTATCATGGCAAAAAACCTTATAAGCAAATGCAGAAAATCAGAAATAATAGATATACTCTTTTTAGACTATAATGCAAAATAAAATTATATTCAATAAAGGGTCATGGAAGTACAGTTTAAAAATTAATCAGAATCTAAATGATCTAATTTTTAAAAGAAATGAGTATGTCAAAAAACAAATCTTAGAAATAATCAATAATTTCTGAATATTCTGATACATACTGGCTTTGTAAACATTGGAAAATTATTTAACTTTTCAGGGCTCTAGGCAACCCTCTATAAATTGTAGAGAGTTTTCTCACTTGGGAGTGACATATGTGAATGAATTTGCAAGTCTAATCCCTAAGTCTATCTTTACATAAAACAACAACCACCAAAAATTAGAGAGTAAATAAGTTCAGAAGTCCTTAATCCAAGATAGATAGGGGTGAATACAATCAAATTACACATATATAGGTGAGAAGTAGTAGAACTTCACTTTGAGCCCAGACCCTGCGACTCACAACCTTTTTCCCTTTCCACTGCCACAGTAGCACTTTTTATTTCAGCCTGTAGGAAGCTGGAGGCAGCATTCCCTTCAGAAGAACAATTACTGAATCTTTGCTTACGTGGCCTATACATTCACATCCAGTATGGAGGGGGACATACTCCTTCTCCTTGCTGTACATCCCAATGGCTCTGCTGGCTGCTGGCCACTCGCTATCTTCAAAATGCAGATCCGCAATGCTATCAAAGAGTTTGGTCAAGTGTCTTGTGACCTACAACAAAGGAGACAAGGCATTTTTCAAAGCAAAGATTCAATATTCTAAAAAAATAAGGGAAGGGGGGAGGCAGGTAACAGCATTTTTCTTAAAATTATTTGTTAAAAAAACAAAACAACATTGGGTCAAAATGATGCCTCAGAAAGAGAAAAGGATTTGATGTTGGAGAATCTGGGTTCAAAACCTGCTTCACTGGCACAACTTTGGACAAGTCTGTTTTGGCGTAAGTTGCCTTATCTGTAAAATGAGGAGGCTGAGAGCTCTGAGTGCCTTCTATCTTCTAACATCTGCCATTATATCCCAGGTATAAGCAAGCCCCTGGAGAGAAATGACTAAGACATTTTTGTCTTGGGGCCTCCAGTCTTACCTCACTTACTCCAACATATCTTCCACACAGCTGCCAAAGAGGTTCATTGAAAGATCTGGCCTGATCTTGTGTTTTATAGAAAGCACCCTATCACACGCAGGATGGCCTACTAGCACATGTTCTTTGATCTGCTTTGCTAAAGGAAAAACTTTTAAGGGGTCAACAATCTTATTTTAATTAGAAAGAAGTAAATACAAGCCAAGAAATTAGCATAGAGATTCAGACTGTCTGAACAAAGTAATACAACCGCCTACATACACCACTGAACTAGGAGGGTGCAAGCTTCTGAGTATTTGGAGAGGCTCTTAACAAATGACTTCTCATGTGTGTTCATCCTTCGTTGCCAAAGAAGACCATGCCATCAGAGAAATAATGACATGACTTGCACTTGACTTTGTTTTGAGTGAGGGAGGGCTGTGCATGTCACCAGCCTCACTTCTCCTCCAGAGCCATCTGAATCCAGTGACCAGATATTCATTAGGATGACTGGAGATGACCCAGGATGAGGCAATTAGGGTTGTGACTTGCCCAAGGTCACACAGCAGTGAGTGTCAAGTGTCTGAGGTGATCTTTGAACTCAGGTCCTCCTGACTCTTACTTACACCATGTCATTCCTGTGCTCAAAGTCCTTTGACTCCTTATCACCTCTAAAATCAAATATTCAGTCCTTGGTGTGATATTCAATGCCCTTCACAGCCTGGTCCCAACTTATCTTTTCAGTCTTATTACACATTTCTTCCCCTCACACACTCTGTGGTCCGGCTCAACTGGCTTTATTGTTTCTTATCCATGAAACTCCATCCCCGTGCCCGAAACACCCTCTCAACCCTAATTTTTAGAATCTCAAGTTTCCTTCAATTCTCAGTTCAAAGGCTGCCTTCTTCCTGAAGCTTCCGAAACTTTCTCTAGCTGCATCAATTCTATGCACTTGTTTCTCTACCTCAGCAGCACGCAAACTCCGTGAAGGCAGTGCCTGCTTGCTTGGGTGTTTGTGTCCTTAGCATCTAGCACATAAGTGTCTGACTATTGATTAACTGAACCCCAGAATCCAGCCCTAGGCCTTGCATAGAATAAGTACTTAATGTTGAAATGGTAAGTCATTTTGTTCCAGGTCATTTGAATCATTTAAAGAACCAACAAAACTTGGAAATGAATATCTAACCTCTGAGATTTCCCTTCTGTACAATGGGTATTTTACCGTCTCCTTCACAAAGTAGTTAGAATGACGAGATAATAGATTTCAGAGCTGGAAGCAGGCTTCGAGATTATCTAGTTCAGCCCTCTAGTTTTACCCTTAAAGAAACTGAGGCCCAGAGAGGTAAAGGGAGTAACCCTAAATCACACAGCTAGTAAGTGGCAGAGGCTGGATTTGAACCTTGCTCCTCTGACCCCTTCTGCTGTACTACTACCATAAAATATTGTATAAATGTTGGCCATAATTACAGGAAATAGAAATCAAATTAACAGGATCCCCTCATGTGTCCTTGCTTACTTCCCCTTCTGTGGTCTGCAGTTGCATCCCCACCGATGACCTCTGCTGCTTTGACCTGTTATGTGAGTTTGAGCCCTGGTTCGATGAGTCTAGTCCCTGAGCTATCCTGAATTCCATACACACTTTAGCTTTGCCTCCAGCTTTGTCACCAGCCTTCCATTCAGGTGCAGAGCCCTGGTATTATTTAACCACCATCAATAATAATAGCTAGTCCTTCCCTCTGCTTCTAGCCTAGTGAATATCAAAACCCTCCAGATTATCTATTCTCCACTTGAAGACCTCAAGGTTGGAAGCTCTCCACACATACTGGGTATTGTCTCACACTTCCTGCTATACTGTTGTACATAAAGCACACTTTTTATGATTTAGCAATGAGAGAACCTGCTAAAATGATATCTTTCCCAAAGCTTGATACTGATCTAAGACTAGCTTTCTGGGACCTTCTTCCTGGACCCTACTATGCCTTGGCAGGAGACCATACATTCATACTTAATTAGTATGAGATGGGAAGACTGACACCTTTGATTTTGTTCTACAAGGGTGACAGCCCTCACCCTGACTTTTTCTTGAAACATCATGTAACTAAAACATAGTGTCCTGGAAACATGAGAAAAGTAACTCATAAGATCCTAGCTCTAGAGCTATAAGGGACCTCAAAGGTCAGCTACTCCAACTTCCTCCATTTCATACAGAAGAAAACAGGATTAGAAAGAGGAGATGATTTGCCCCAGGTCATCTGAGTGACAGAGGCCTCTAACTCCAAATCCAATGCTCTTTCCCTTATGGCTGCCCTCCATGGGCTAAGGTTATTTATGGGATGGGTAAACTGAAGCAGAAGAGCAAAAGTCTGCCTCATGTAGCCAGACTACTCTGTAAATGCCAAACCTATACTGACAGTTACACTGTCCTTGAGAGGAAGGCCATCTTTGGGCTCCAGCCTCAAAGGTTTTTTCTAATCTAGTTTTTTCACTATCAACAGAGAAGAGGGCAGGAAATCACTCTGGGAAACCTAGTGAAAGTTTGAGTAAATTTGAGAAGGATGAGTATATAAGACTCTAGCTTTCTTTAAACTTGAGTTGATTTGCTGTGTCCTGGTTTCTGCCTGAGGGACTCCATCCTCTCACATCTCTGCACATGGTCCCCTCTGGGCTTGCTGACACAAAGAACTCTCTCCAATGATGAGACAATTCATTGTCATGCTGAAGTGGCCATTGGGAGCTCAGTCATTCTGTGGTTTGTGGATAATGCGGTGCAAAGGACTCAGATAATATTCCAGTGCAGAGCTGTCACATAAACGATACTTTAACCATCACATAAACTAAAAATTGTCGATTTGGGGAAAGAATGAGAGTGATGAGTCTCCAAACAGTCCTAGGACCACGGCTAGCAACTCAGCCTGATTTTTGCCAGTTCAGCCTTCTAGAGAGCTTTGCAGGGAACTGGAAGATATTTCATCTTAATAATAACTAATAATAGCTAACATTTATATAGTGCTTGCTAAATGCCATATTAAGCAATTTGAAATTATTATCTCATTTGATTATCACAACAAGTGCAGGAGGTAGATGCTATTATAATCCCATTTTACAGATGAGGAAACTGAGATGAATGGAAATTAAGTTACTGTGTCTCCACTTTTATTTTTTTCTGTTCTAGGGGGTTTTACTTCCTCTTATTGGCTAGCATGGAGGTACTTTCTTTTTCTCAATTCTAACTTTTTAATAAACTTTCAAAAAATATTCCAACAGGAAGGGCTCAATGATGAGGAGGGTCGCGGGGAGGAGAAAAGTACTATCTGAAGCCGACAGATTAAAACTAAAAGGCATTAAATAAAATATAGCTGATGTTCATAAACAGACAGCAGTTAGCAATTCATCAGTTGGGAACTGGCTGATTCCAAAAGTTCATCATGGATCCCTTTGGCAATGGGGTGAACCCTATAGAAACCTTCTCAGAATGAGACTTTTAATGTATAAAATACGCAGGGTCACAAAGGAAGCCAACCATATCAAAATACAATTATCAAAATAATTTTTAAAAAGCAAGTTCACAGACCTTAGGTTGAAGAACCCCTGATTAAGCCCAACCCCTACTTTACAGGTAAGGAAACTGAAGCTGAAGAGAAATGAATAACTTGCCTAAGCTTTCATTAGGATGAGGAATATCATGGCTGTTATTTTCATCAAGCATTCAGTAGGTTTCCAAAAGAATATGTGTTTTTTTTTCAAATGACATCCCATTCCCAGAGCTCACAAGAACTCAGTGCATCCATCTACTGACAAGGTGGCCTCTGGGACCTGCATCTTTTGTCTACCTGTAGATGTAGCAGTGAGCTATTTACATCTGGGGAAATTAACATTTCAAAAATGCAAGTCCGTTCAGCAATCTGCTCTGGCACCCACATCTGCTCCCGCAGAAAACAGGGGGAAAGGAAGTGTAATTAACACGCCTCCCATAAATTACATCCTCAGGGCTGACCCCCCTGCAACTCCCATATACTCTAATTATCTGTCTATCCCAGGAATGAGGCACAATCATTCAGCATCAAAGACGTCAGAGCTTGGAGGGACCTAAAAAAAGGATAAACATGATGCTGCTGAGGGAGGGAGGGTCTGCAAAAATCTGTAACTGAGAAACAGAATTTATCTTCCTTTTCAAAACCTATCCAGTTCCCTCAGCTCTTGCTGAGGACACCATTGTCCCTTCAGTGGCTCTGGAATCATACTTGGCCCCTTTCACTTCTGCACCTCGTAAAGCAATCAACAACCTCTCAAATTAATCCTTCTGAAGCACAGGGCTGACTATGTTACTTTCCTGCTCAAGAACCCACCATAGCTCCCTACAGCCTCTGGGATAGAATAAAAAATAAAACTCCTCCGTTTGGCACTGAAAGACTTTCACAATCTGGCTCCAACTTACTTTTCCTGAATCATCTGCCATTACTTTTCTTCTTCAACTCTACATTCTAGCCATAGTGGTCCTATGCTCTACAATCTGTTTCCAGCCTCCATGCCTTTGCTTTGGCCATTCCCTCTGCCTAGCCTCTTTTCTCCTCATTTAGCCTGTAGAATATACCTAGTTTCTGTCAAATCACAGTTCAGGAGTTATCTCCTAGAGGATTGCCCCTGGCTGTTAGTGTTTCCTTTACCTCCACCTGACCCCAGACAAAATTACTGCAGATGAGTTTAGTTGTATTTCACATATGCTTATGTGCACCCATTGTTTTCCCCAGGGGAATATAAGGTCCTCGAGGCAAGACTGTTGGGGTTTTGTCTTCTTTTTGTCTCTAGTACAATAAAGCACATAGTAGGCACATAGCAAATGGTTATTGAATGAAATCCAATTTTCTAAATCACATGAAGCTTCATATTAAAAATTGATCATAGTCAGTCAGAGGCAGAAGGACTTCTGTTTTCGGGCTGTTTCTCTACAACTAGACTTCTTTCTGCAGTATCCTTCCCCCTTATGCTATGCTGCTTCTGCCTTTAAAAAGTCTAGATGTTGAAACTGGATCAGAAGTCCTCTGAGGACTCCCTGTGCCTTCGTTTCACCATCTACAAAGCAGAAGCAGGAAGACCTGAATGCTTTCCAGTTCTGTGACCCTGGACAAGTCAATTACTCCCTCAGCCTCAGTTTTCTCACTTGTAAAATGGGGCTAATGACAGGGCCTCCCCCTCCATAAAGATGATATGGGTAATGGGATTTGCAGATATTAAAGTGCTGACTCTTACTATTACTGTGACACCGGAGGCTCCTTTCACCCTGGAATTTACTGTACTGAAAAGAGCCTTTCTTCTTTAGGGGTAGGGTGGGGAGTTGAGGACAGGGGTCAAGGACTGGCAGAACCCTGATCACTCAAATCACGCATGCCCAGTGCAGAAAGTCGCCTTGATTTCATCTTGATTTGTTTGGTGACCGAAGCAAAGTAGACCTCTCTCTCCTCCTGCTGAGGAAGACTTGGGATTGCAGAATTCTGAGATGGAAGGACATCCAAGCTGCCCTGGCTCTCATAAAGAGAGGAGGAACCCGAGGTCACAGAGTCAGGAGGTCACCGAGGTCCACTGGCTCCAGATTCAGCCTTCCTTCCATGTGGCCTTGATTTGAGGTCCAGGGATTAGTGGGAATGAAGCCATCGCTTCCTCTTCCCCACCGTCCCGCAAGATCCAATCAGAGCCCAGCCCGCCTGAGGGCGTGGGGAGAGGCGCTCCTTTCTGTCCCCAGACTGCTGCTGAGATTCTCAGAGATTCAGACTGTCTATCTCCTGACATCCGTGAAGTGCTGATCTGACCCTCTGCTCAAGCAGCTTCTGTGGCCCTCAGTGTCAGGAGGATAAGACACGACCTCCTCCATCCAGCATCCAAATCCTGCCGTCGGACTCCAGACCCAGCCTAGACCTTGCATTCTCATCCAAACGGCCTTTCCTTCCCCTGGTTCTCACCCCTCCAGCCTCTTGCTTCTCATCTCCTTTCTATGCAGCCTTCCACAGCCTGTGAGCTGCTGAATGAGCTGGTATTCACCCCGGCCACTTAAAATCCTTATCCACCTTTGGGCTTCAGCACGAAGCTCTTCCTGACCATCCCCCCGGTTGTTGTGTAGTTTGTGAATAAAGATCTTTAAATATATGCACACATGTACAAACACATGTATGTGAATATATGTATGTGCATATGACTCGTGTGAATGTATATGGGCAGCTAGGGGGCACCATAATGCACAGAGTACTGGGCCTGGAGTCAGGAAACCTCATCTTCCTGAGTTCAAATCCAGCCTCAGACACTTTCTAGCTCCATGACCCTGGGCAAGTCACTTCACCCCGTTTGCCTCAGTTTCTTTCTGTAAAATGGGCCAGAGAAGAAAACGGCAAATCACTACAGTATCTCTGCTGAGAAGACCCCACATGGGGTCATGAAGAATCAGACATGACTGAAAATGACTAAAGAAAAACAAAAACAATATATATGTATACACCTATGTATGTATATAACTATATATGTACATGTATGTGTATATATATATGTACATGTGTGAATTATATTTATCCATGTTATGTGTGGTTTTATGCCAACTGGATGGAAGGCTCTTGAAGGGAGGCATTGTCCTATTCATTCATATCTTGGCATCCCCAGTGCCCAATGAAATGCCAAGCACATAATTAGCACTTAATAAATACCTACTGACTGAATTAGAGGCAGGGTGATGTGAACAGTGGATAGAGCACCTGACTGGAACTGAGTTTGAATCCTGGCTCTTTCACTTTGCCCATGTGACCTAGGGAAGGTTTCATCATCTAAAAATGAGGGGGTTGGATCAAATGATGTCTGAGGTATCTTGGAAATTTGTTCTTTAGAGAGCAGGAAAGTGACTGGCTCAGACAAACCCATCTAGGAAGTGCTGGAGGCAGGCCACAAACCCTCCCTGCTTTGGCACCATACCACACTGCCTCTCCATGCTCTCTTCAGCCATGCCTGTGCCCTGTGGGAGCCAGCAGAGTAGACCAAAGCCTTGGCCCCTCCAGAGTGTCCCATCACAGGGATCTGGGTCCTGGCAGAGTTAGGCCGGGGAGACATTACCCGCTTTGGCTGGTTTCCGTTGGAGAGTATGTCAAGCAAATGAGCAGAGGAGACAAAGTAGAAGCGAGGAAAAGCCAAGCGCTTGGTCTCCAGGTATTCGGCAAGAGCTTTTTCACAAAGAACAAGCCTGAAAAACAGAAGAGAAGTGACATGCTGGGTCTAGGCCATCCTTCCCTTGTCCCACAGAGGGAAGAATCACCGTCCTCCCTCTCCCACCTTTTTCTTGGAGAATGACTCTTAGCCTAGACAGCTCATGTGTCTACAAAGGGACCACCAAAAGTAATGACACCTTCCCACAGGTGTCATTAGAGCTTCAGGGAGCAGCTTGGTCACTGCCCAGGATCCCACAGCTGGTCTGTGGCGAAGGAAGGGCTGGAACACAGGCAGGGGTGTGCTAGTAAACGTTTAACAACTGGCTCGTTATGACACACTTTTAAAGTTTAATCTATATCGTCAATATTTTCTCCATCATGTCCTTAAGTCTATGGGATTGACCAGACCAAAACCAATGAACTAAGCCTTAATCTGAAGTATTCGCTAGCTTCCCAGAAATAAAATGCTCACAGTGGAAATGTAACTACCAGCTCTTGCTGGCACGCCGAGCCAAAATTTTCCTGACTTTCAAGGTTGGTTCTTTGTGTACTTTGCTGCATTCTGTCTATATTGTAATTATCATTAAAACAGTATTTAATCATGATATTACTGAGGGCAGTTTCTCCAGAGAGACCATCAGGTTGCCCCGCAGACTCTCTGCAGAGCACCAATGGCTGTAATAAGGCCCTAGGCACTCTGGGGAATCACAGTGTTGAACCCACCATCTGAACAGTTTTCCAGTGTTTCCTCCCCTCATTCACTTTATTTGGAAGAGGTTTGTCTCTGTAGAAACCAAACATGGTACCATGGCCAGTAAGACCCGGTTTAAGCGTGCCTCAGATGTGTCACGGCTGGGTGATGCTCCAGGCAGCCTAAGAGTGTAATCAGGTGTGGACCTGCACTGATTAGAGAAGTGAAATCCCTGCTCCAGGTCTTCCTCCTTTCCCTGGCCTCTTCCCACCCATCGCCCACAGCTACACTGTAATAGGCAGCAGAGTTGGATGCACAGGGTTCCTCCACCATTGCACCCGTCCTGGGACATGGCTGTCCCCCAAAGCATCCCCAGCAAGTGGTCCTCTAGCACCCAACACCCTAAGTAGCCCCCAATGAGCATTTGTGTATTAACTGACTGGTCTCCTGGGAGAGGCTGTCCCCTCCCTGCCTCCAGGGCGATGCACTCTCCTCCAAACAGCTCCCACCTTCAGAAGTTTCTTTATGGGTGGTCCCTCTTCACCTTTTCTGCTACGTTGCTCTGGGGCCAGGTGGCACAGCTAGTTTCCATGGAGTTTGATCAGAAACAATTAAACTCCTTCAGAAATCGACCCACTGCCGCCCCCTTCCAATCAAAGTCTGTTCGGACTGTGAACATTATTTCTGCTTGGGAATTAATTCCATTTTACGTTCTGACTCCAGCTTGATTCTGTTCAACAAACACTTCTGGAGCTGCTCCCGGGTGTGTGTGAGACTGGACAACCTCCCTGACAAAACAGGTCCTTGTGCTATAAAACAAACTCCTCTTGTTTAAAGCGTCGCACCTGTCTATTCCTAACAAGGAAAGATTGTTCTCTTTGCTGCTAAAGAAATCCCTCTATGATTCTCAGCCTAGGATTTCAGAAAGAGGAATTCACTTTAATTTCATTCAATTCATGTTTAAATTTCTTTAAATGTGCCCTGTAACATTGGGGAGGCCACCCAGAGTCAAGATTCAGGAAGGACCAAGTTGGAGTCACACCTCTGACTCGTAGAAGCAGTGTGACCGCATAACCAAAGTCACCTAGCCTCTCTGAGCCTCAGTTTCCCCACCTGTAAAATGTGGGCAGTTTGATAGCACAGATCATAGCACTGGGGCTGGAATCAGGAAGACCTAAATTTAAATCTGGCCTCAAGCACTAACTATGTGACCCTGGGTAAGTCACTTGACCTTTCTGTGCCTCAGTTTCCTCATCTGTAAAATAAGAATGATAAGAGCACTCACTTCTGAGGACTGTTGTGAGGGTGAAAAAAGATAAAGCACCTTGTAAACCTTAAAGTACTAGAAGTTATTACTATGGTATTGGCCAGGGTTAGGGTGTGTGGGGTGTGTGGGGTGTTGTAAGACTGAGACAATATAACGGACCCAAGACTTGCTCTTCAAACCTTGAAGGGCTGTAAGTGCATCAGGGACTGTTTCCATATCATCCATTCAACCTCACCTGTCTTGAAGATCCTTCAGTTTTTCATACAGATTGGGTTGGCCTGTTGCCTCCAACACATTTTTGATCTTTGCAGTGTCAAACATTAATTCCTGCATGAAAGAAACGTCAATCATCAGCGCCATGATTTTCTCCAAGCCTTCTCCTTTCTCTGCCAGGCTCTGAGCTGTGTGCACTCCCAGTGCCTAGAGCAGACTCCCTCCCGACCTCTGCTTCAGAGCATCCCTCAGCTCCAGTCCCACCCCCACCTTCTGCCTTTCCTGATATCCCCGGCTAGTCAAGTCCTCCCTTCCAAAGGTCCCTTGGGTCTATTTTTTACATTGTTCAACCATTTTAGTCATGTCTAACTCTTCATGACCCTTTGATGGTTTTCTTAGCAAAGGTGCTGGAATGATTTCCATTTCCTTCTCTAGCTCATTTTACAGATGAGGAAACTGAAGCAAACAGGGTTAAGTGACTTGTTCAGGGTCACATAGCTAGTAAGTGTCTGAGGCTAGATTTGAACTCAGGTCTTCCTGACTGTAGACTTGGTACACTCTCCACTGCAACTTCTGGCCACCTATCTTGGACATGCTTTATATATACCTGGCATTTCCTCTGACCAAATCCAAGTGCTCTGAGGGCAGGCACTGCCTTTGCTTTTGGCCAGCACAGCCAAATACACAGTTGGTATTTAATTAGCACATGCTGATTGACAGAGATCACAGATCTCATAAGAAGCAAGGTTAGATGCTTTCTCCCCAAAGAAATCCTTTGAGTATCACCACCATTCCTGCTAGTACTCACCCTCATTATTGCTTCTACCCCCAAAAACAGCCAAAAGAAAGGGAATAAATAAGTAGCCTTTCAAGGTTGCCTAATACACGTCACAATAACGGGGCATAGAGACACAGCACAGAAGAAACTGCCCCACATTTTATTCTGCTTCAAAATGAGAGAAAGAAATGGCCCAAGGGGGAGATGGAGGAAGGAGATTCTAGCTCCCAACATGTGATGACGGAGGACATGGGCAGGCCCGTTGTTCTTTCAGTCAGGGCTTTTTATTTTAACTTAATTGCTACTGTAATCTTTCAGGAAGGTTCTCTTGTGATGCATCTCTGTGGTTTGGACATGGCCACAGACCTCGAGAGCGTCACAGAAGAGCTCAGGCTTGTGGAATGACTTACATTGTGTCTCTGGCATCTCAGGATCACCCTTGTTAAGTTCAGAGGGGTTTGCCACTGGATTGGCTGCTGGGTGATGGCTTTTTTCAGTCCTCAAAGACCATCTAGGAGTGATGCTCAGGGCTCAGAGGACTTGGGTTTAAGTCTTTCCTCTCATGTTTGTTCCCTGTATGTGACCTTGGGTAACTCAAGTCAATTGAGTTACTTCCTCAAGTCAATTTTCTTCTCTGTAAGGAGGGTTGGACCAGTTGGTCTCTGATATCCTTTCCAGCTTTAGTCTAGGACCCCATGATCCTATCATCCTTCATGTGCCACTTACCAGATCACCTAGCTTTAAGCAAGGCATTTCACCCTTCAGGTCTCAGCTTCCTCATCCATAAAATGGGGACGTTGGACTCGGAGGTCCCTTTCAGTACTAGTTCTATGATCCCATAACGTTATGATCCTGTATCTGTTGCTTACCACCCATATAGCTTTGGGGAAAGTCACTTAAGCTGTCTCTAAGTCTCAGTTTCCTCATCCGTAAGATGAATGTTGGATTAAGTGGTCTTTGAGGTCCCTTCCATCTCTTCTGTCTTTGGGTTAATGAAGAAGTGTACCCTGAAGAAACCTTGGCTACTCATCTCTACTCACAACCCATGAAAACATCTGATGACATCCTCAGGCTACCTTAAAGTCAGCATCAATGCTATCAAATCTTCTTGCATCTTTATTGAGCTGGATTCGGATGTCCTCGGAGCCTGTAAAGATGCTCTCCAAATGAGACCAGGTCCGTTGGACTTCCATCCAAAGGAAGATGATTGCGTCTGCTGCATTTAACTTCTTTTGCCAACCCGAGGCTTGCTCGATGAAATATTCCACATACTTGCTTTGTAGGATCGTCTGCAACTGAACCTAAAAGGAGGGCATGCAATTAAAAGCAACAAACGAGATTATAATTAAGTGCAAGTTGCTCGGCACACATTTAAAAGTCTCTTGCTGTAATGAACAATGCAAGTAAATCTCTCCCTGGAGTAAATGCGTCAGTGGTAAATAGGACCATGTGGTTCTGCAGCTGTTGGAAAAACACACAGGATATGAAGCTGTCCTGACTTGAGGCCAGAAATGTTCACTGAATTTTGGGAAAATCTATGTTCTTGTTCCATTTTAGAGCCCAAAAGATTCTCAAATTTCCATTTAAAAAGAATACTGTTTCTGTAAAAGCAGAAGGGGAGAGGGAAAGGCATCTTACTTGATTGTGTTCTAGGGTCTCAAAAAGTTGTTCATCAGATTTTAATAAAGGGATGCCTGTCCGGTAATGGTCTTCATATGAAAACTCCATTGTGGCCCAGGTATAGCTGATCTCAGTAAGAATCTGTTTGGAAAGAGGATGAACAGGTGACTTAATATCATATGAAACAGACTTCACTATAAAAGCATTTTACAAATTCCAAAGAACATCCAGGTTACCTATGATTACTCCCATTTCATGGATCATGACACTGAGGTGTGAAGAAGTCAGCAAGGTCTGGCAGACACTAAGAGCAGAGCTCATTTTCAAGGCCCCAGACTTCTGACTCTCGGAGCTAGGACAAGCTTTGTTTCTTTCAAACCTTTAAAAGGGCTTTTGTCTCGAGCCAGGAGAGGTAGGTGCTGTACGTATATTATACTTGCTTACAACTGGAGAATCTGAGGCTCAAAGGACTTAAGTGACTACTTATCGTTCAGTTGTTTCAGTCATTTGGGGTTTTCTTGGCAGAGATGCTAGAGTGGTTTGTCATTTTCTTCTCCAGCTCATTCTACAGATAAGGAAACTGAGGCAAACAAGGTGACATGACTTGCCCAGAGTCACACAGCTAATGTGTCTAAGGCCAGATTTGAACTCAGGTCTTCCTGATTTCAGGCCCACTGTGCTACCTTGCTAGAAGAGCCAGGATTTAAACCCTGGTATCTAATCCAGTCCATTTTCTTTCTTTTCCACTTAATAGTATTTTATTTTTTCCAATTACATGTAAAGATAGTTTTCAACATCCATTTTTTGTAAGATTTTTGAATTCCAAATTTTTCTTCCTCCTTCCCTTCTGTCCCTAACATAACTAGTGATCTGAAATAGGCTGTACATATACAATCACATTAAACATATTTCCACATTAGTGATGTTGTAA
The DNA here is from genome assembly GCA_023548195.1 of Bettongia penicillata ogilbyi. Taxonomy (NCBI): domain Eukaryota; kingdom Metazoa; phylum Chordata; class Mammalia; order Diprotodontia; family Potoroidae; genus Bettongia; species Bettongia penicillata. Next base: position 9,340,069 of record JAJHZJ010000453.1, read on the forward strand.
AAGAAGAATCAGAACAAAAGGGGGAAAATCACAAGAAAAAAACAAAGTGAAAATAGTCTGCTTCGATTTGCATTTAGACTTCATAGCTTCATTTGCCATCAAGAGTCTTTTAGGATTGTCTTGGATTGTCGTATGGCTGACCAGAGCTAAATCTATCATAGCTGATCGCTGCACAGTGTTGCTGTTTCTGTGTACAATGTTCTCCTGGTTCTGCTCCCTTTACTCCGCATCAGTTCATATATGTCCAAGTTTTCCTGAAATCTGCCTGCTTATCATTCCTTATAGAACAATAATGACCCAGCGCATTTTCTGCTATTTCATAGGCACCTGTTCCTAACTAGGCATTTCTTTTGTACAGAAATAGGCCACCACCAAGAACATGAAGACCAAAGGCAGAAAAATCTACCTTTTCAGTCCCCAGCTCCTTCACAGCTTTGTCCACAATGCTTTGGACTTCATCTTCCACTTTATGCAGCTGCAGTCTCAGTAAGTCTGCCAAAATGGTACCCTCATTGATGGAGAACTTAACCTAGTAAAAAGAAGAAATCAGCAAGAAAAAATCTAAAATCCAAACATATATTTTTAAAGGTAGCTTAATAGCTAAGAGGCATCCCTCCACTGATAAGTAGAGGAATGCACAGTTGTCAAAATAGAAAAGCTATCAACAGTCATAGGAAAAATGCTCCGACTGAGTACTCCATCAAACAACTCACTAAGTAGCTGCTGTGGGCCAGGAGCTATACTAAGCGCTGGGGACATGAAGGCAGAACCAAGTCCTTGCCCTCAAAGAGCTCCCATTCTCACGAGGGAGATAATCAGAGTGTGAAGGACAGTGCTGATGGAAGGTCATCTCTGCGGGAAGGCAGCTAGAGGGCCTGGGGAAGATCCCTGAAGATGGTGAGATCTGACCTGAGTCTTGAAGAACTTAAGAGGTAGAAGAGAAGGAGAAAAATACGACAGGCATGGAGAACGGTAAGTCAGTCATTGACTAGGTCACTGACCAGACTTTGCCATGTGCCAAGCAGGAGGTCCCAGAGTTGGTAAATGGAACATTGAGTGTAAGGAAAAGCAAGCGGACCAATGGAGCGGATAAGAATGGGTAGAAGAGTATTAAAAGCCCGGAAAGGAAAGAAGAGGCCACCTCACAAATAAAAGAAATGCATATGAAAACAACTCTGAGGCTCTACCTCATGCCCATCAAATTAACAGAGGCAACAAGATGGAAGTAGCCAAGGCCATAGAAAGGCAGGACCTGGCATACAGACATAGATTATAATAAAAAACCTGTTGATGGAATGATTCAAGGCAGGAATTTGAGTACATTGGTGATGGAGCTGTGAATTTGCCCAACCTTTCCTAAAAAAATCAATTTGGGAGTGTGTGACAAAAGCTCTTAGCTGCACTCACATGTATGAATACATGTATATAGGAACATATACAACATGTATGTATGTGCATATATCCTTTAGTTTAGCAGTCTCACCAGCGGGTCTAGAGGCTGAGGTCAAAGACAGAAAGATCTCATATAGGATCACATATTCTTTACTGCATGTTCTATGATGGCAAAACAATTAAACAAAGGAGGTACCATTGACTGGAGAAATTGTGACAAAATAATGCAATCAAATATTGTGTTATATGAAATGAAAAATATGAGGAATTCAGAGAAACATAGGAAGACTTAGAAGAATTGTTGCAGAAGGAAGAAAGCCAAACCAGGAAGTCAGGTCTCCAAAATGACCACAGTGATATAAATAGAAGCAGCACTGCGTGGTAGCTGAGCATGGATTAGATACAATGACCAATCTTGGTGCTGGAGAATGAGAGATGAGATGCATGGCCTTCTTTGCACAGAGAGATGTGGGCCTAGGGGTGCCCAGCAGTGCCCAGGCTAGCAGGGGAAGTTGCCATGTTTGTCTTTGTTACAAGGGAGGCAGGATGAGGGTAACCTTCGTTACAGAAAAGAACTGTATTTTATGTATAGAAAACAAATCCATAAAACTTTGGTTATAGAAAAAGTTAACAAAAGTTCAAAGAAATTAATTCAAATTAACCTATATAAAGCACAGACTGAGGATAAAGGGACTTGAGAGGCCATGGAGTCTAACCAGAAATTTTCCAGATTAGGAAACCAGGGCCTAAGGTTGTACACTTTAAGACAGATGCAAAAAGTGAAAACAAACCTGGTTTCCAGTTCAATATTCACTCTCCTATACCAGGCTGCCTTCCTCTAAATTTCAGACTGAGATCAGCCAGGGCTCCTAGATATGTGTAAGGGCTAGACTCTAATACGATTCTTGAGCATTCTCATGATGGCAGAGACTTTCAGTCTAAACAAAACTTTGGTAAAACTGTGGTAATCAAATCCTCTAAAATTATGATTTTTAATGCTTATTAGCAATTCCACAATATTCATTAAAAAAAAAAACTCAAGATGTTTCAGGGTTCCTTGCTGCCCAGTCTGAAAGACACTGAGTTAGAGACATTTAGTCACTAAGACAGAGCGAGCCTCAGTGCTGACAGCATGCTTTTCTTTTCCCAGATATTTCTGTCATCTCTTCTGCCTACAAAGTCCATTTTACAGAAGGATCACCCAGGTCACTTGTTAATATCCATTTTAAATCCTAATAACATAGGGAGTGTCTCACTTATCTTTCATTCTCAACTACTGGAGTGATTTAATACAATTTCCATTCATTTCTTTAATCTCATCAAGTCTGTCAGCAAATTGACCTAGGATTCTTAAAAACAAAACAAAACAAAAAACCCAAAACCTAACATTGGAATTTCTACACATTTCTCTCCCACAAAACAAAACAAAACAAAGCCGTGGAGGTTATCTGGTCACAGAAGCTAGTTAGAGTCTGTCAGAGACATTTGCTGTTGACTATCCCAAAGGCCCCAATCTTTTCCCAGAGATGTCTTCCTAAATGCCTTGTTCTTCAGTAGGTTCAGTCATGTCCTCCTCTGTTTGGGGTTTTCTTGGCAAAGATCCTAGACTGGCTTGCCATTTCCTTTTCTAGTTCATTAAGTGTCCCTTAGTTTTCATCTTAGTTTTCACTTAACTTATATAGGCAAGAAGTCTCCTCCTGACTTTTCTGTCACAATATTCAATAATCTCACCCATTTGGAACTTATAAGGGTTGTTAGCTTCTCTGACATTCAGTGAAGTTTATATGTAAGTTTGGTTCCTTTTCTTTCTTAAGGAACAAACAAAACCACATATACAGACTGTGATAAGCAGATAATGAAATATGCCATTCCTCTCTCAGCTGGGGGACTACTAGAGCAGAATGTTGCATCAATTATTAAATGAACTCATTGTATTGGGTATTTTTCCTTAACTATTCTTTGTTAAAAGGAAAAGTTTGGTTCTAGGGTGGAGGTAAATGACGTTTCAAGGGAAAAAAACTAGTCATTACTTCAATTGATATAGAGACTTAGGTATAATCAAGTATCTTTAGAATATAAAACAACTGTGTATTGGAAGCATTTCTCCATGGTAAGGCACTCTTCCTGACTACATGTTGAAAGACCCCATGGCTGTGATCCTCTACCTCTTCCCAGGCTCCACTTTCCATGGTCCTCCTCAACACCACCCAGGCACCTTCCTTACTTCATGCCAGAATGTACTTTCCAAGGGATACTTGAGTGCTACCTTCATGCTCCCGAATGGGCTGAATTTACAAGATACTGACCCCGGTGATGTCCATCAGTTGGTGCCAGTGTCTCTCTCTAATGGCTGGGTTCTGTAACTCCATCACTGCCTTCAGAGATGCCAGCAGGTTCTTCACCATTAGCTCCAGTCCCAAGTAAGCATCCCAAAAGCGGATTTCCTTATCGAGTGCCCATATGTCCTGAGGAATAAGGATTGTTGTGAATGATTAAACCATCTCTCTTGTATTTTGTTGTGCAGTAGACAAATGATTGGGCCTGGAGTCAGGAAGACCTGGCTCAAATCTAGCCTTAGACTTCTAGCTGTGTGACCCTGGGCAATTCTCTGAACCTCTGCTTTAATTTTCTCATCTGTAAAACAAAGATAATAATGGCACCTACCTCCAGGCTTGTTGTGAGGAGCAAATGGAAATAACTTTGCAAATCTTAGAGCATTATATCAATTCTAGTTTATTATTAATAATTATCATTATCCAACTTCAGTGCAAGGATAAGAAAGCATACAGAATCAGTTCAATGTTTGGGATTGAACATTGAAGCTCTTGGGATGTTCTAGAGTTTGCCGTCTGAGTTTATCATTCTCATTATTGTCACTGCTGTCCCTTAGGTTCCTGGTGCCCAACTAAAGAAATGCCATGGAAATTCAAGGTCAGCATTTCTGGGTGCTTCATTTTAGAAAGAGAGTTGATAAACTAGAGACTTCTGGAAGTAGTAAAGCAATATGTTCCTCTCTGGAGCAGCATCTTCCTTCTATATTTACTCTCAAATGACTATATATGACACATGTGCATATATATATGTATATATATATATATATACATATATATGTACCTGTTTCTCTAATGATTCCTATGTTATCTTGCCCCATTAAACTGTAAGCTCCCCGAGAGCAAGTACTGTTTTTTGCCTTCCTTGACAGCCGTAGCACTTAGCCCAATGCCTAAAGCATTTGAAGCCTTTAATAAATGCTTATTGACTATAACTAGTGAACGGTCTCAATGTTATACCATATAACGATTGACTGAAGAAACTGGGAATGTTTATCATGGAAAAGAAAAGATTTGGGGGACCCGGGGCACAAAATAACTAATAGCTTCTCTGTGGAAGAGAGATTAGAAATCGGTGCTGGGTGGGCATGGTTGAACAAATTATGGTATCCACCTGTGCTCTAAGAAATGATGAAAAGGAACGTTTCACAGAAACCTGAGAATTTGTATGAAACCATGCAGAAGAGGAAGTGAGTAGAACCAGGAGAAAGAACAACGTATATAGCAGCAACACTGCTGCAATGAGCACCTTTCCAAGATCTCAGAATGTTCATCAGTCCAACGACCAACCCTGTCTCCAGACGACCCATAATGTTGCCACTCACCTCCTGACTCAAATTGCAGACCAAGGCAAATAATTTTTGAATGTTGCCAATATGAGAATTCCTTTTTTTTTTTTGCCTTCAATAGTATTTTTTCTAAAAATTTTTCTACCTTCCTTCCCCCCTCCCCAAGACAGCAAGCAATCCAATGCAGATTATGCATGTACAAATCATGTTAAACATATTTTCCACATTGGTCATGTTGTGAATAAGTATCAGAACAAAAGAGGAAAACCATGAGAAAGGAAAAACAAAGTGAAAATAGTATGCTTCGATCTGTAGTCAGACTCCATAGTTCTTTCTCTGGGTGTGGATAGCATTTTCCATCATGAATCTTTTAGACTTGTCTAAGTAAATGTATCTTAGTTGTAAAAAATATTAAGTAACATTTTTAAGGGATTAGACTTTTCTGCTTGCTCCCAGAGGGCAAAGTTAACAACAGAGGGTGGAAGTCACAAAGCTGAGAGAGAGTTGTCTAGCCCTCATCATAGAATATGCTGCCTTGGGGTGAGTAGATTCTCCCTCATTGCATGGCTTTAAGCTAAGGCTGAGTGATCCTGGCCAAGGACACTGAAAAGAGGGTTTTTGTTCACTTGTGGGTTGGATTAAGGCCCTTCCTGATCTCAGATGTTGTGATTCTGAATCTACAATTTTTGGGTCTTCTTGGTGATTTGCTTTTGCTAATTTGCCTCCTTTATATGGGAAGGCATTTGCTTCCTAGCATAGCTGTTTCCATGGATGTAAAGAAAGTGGAGAATTAAGGATGATTCCACCATTCAATTCCCACTCCAAACCTTAGTGCAATCATATTCCCGTTTCAGGTAAACATGTATAAACACGATGACCTCAGTGGTACATTGGAAGAAGCCCTCATTCTGGAGTTGAAATCTCACCTCTGACATATACTACTTTCATGACTTTACCAAGTCACTTAACCTCTCCAGGCTCAGTTTCTTCATCTGTAAAATGAGAGGCTTGGATGAGATGTCATCTGAGGTCCCTTCTGGCTATATGTCTCTGAGCCAGGGATCTCTGGGACCTTGGCCAGTCCCTTGACCTCTCAGAGACTCAGTTTTTTCCTCTGCAAAATGAGCAGAATGGACTGGCTCAAAAGCCACAATCTCTTGGAGTCTGCACTGTCTCCAGAATAGATTTTCCTCTATTTCATTGCCTAATCTCTTCATTACTATTACCAGACCTTATTTCAATTTATCAGTGTGCATAATGTACCCGCTCCCCAGTAGAATGCAAACTTAAAGGCAAAAACTTGGTCATTTTTCCTTTGTATTCGCAGCTTTTAGCCTAATGTCCTGTGACATAGGTGCCTGAGAGATGCTTGTTCAGTTGAATGGGATTTAGATGGTTCCATATGTTCTCCAGAGAGGAAGTGCTTCCATTAGCTTTAGAACAACAGACGTGCCCCATATATGACTTAGTCCAAGAAAAGGAACTACCAAACGTCCCTCCCCACCTCCACACACAGCTCTTCATATTTCCAGTCACCTTCACTCTCCTCAACAAGTACAAGAAAGAATGCTTATACCCTCAGGCGTGACTTGTAACTCATAAACTACAGAATAATTGAACCAAACCATTCATGGACAGACAGGTCTGCCTAGGAGTGTGACTGGCTGATAGTAAAGAAATATCATCTCAGATGGTCACGTTCAAGTTAAGCAAACCCATGTGCCAAAAACCCATTGGAGTCTGGGTAGGGGAAGACGGAAAAGAGGCGGTGTTGAGAAAAATAAATTGTGGTAGTAGACAGCTTTGGAACTTGCCTTGGCAAACCTTCTCAGCTCTCCATCCATCTGTTCCACATTAATCTGTCTCCACTGGGTTTTAGTCCAATTATCAATGCTTCTCTGAAACCGGAGGAGCAGATAAAAGTGTCAACAACATTTGGTGAAAGTAAGTCTCAGCCACATAACACAAAAATTGATGATACACAGTGGCACCATTGACCAGTGGAAATCCAATTTTTTGAATATTAACTGTCCTTGTCAAATCCCCCTTAACTCTAAAACAAAAAGTTGTTGGCATGGGTCAAATGTACCTCCAAGACAATCTGACGCATCATTTTCTAATCATGGTGAAAAGTTATAGACACATATTGATGTTATCATTTATACGGCAGGTATTTAGTTAGAACTACATCTGGAAGAAAACATTCCCATGACTTTTAAAAACTCCTTGGATTCTTTCAAGACCCAGCTCAAATCTCATCTTTTGAAGGAAACCTTTCTGAGTCCCTCAAGCTGCGGGCATCTTCCCACTGAGAATATCTTCTACCAACCCTGCATATATCTTGTTTGTACCTCGTTATTTTTATATTCAACTCCTTTATGGCAGATTGTTTTTACCTTCTTAGTAACCCAACCCAGTGTTCCTTAAGAAATACTTGTTGCCTGACTAAAACCCTAGTGCTTTTTTGATCCTCTGACGAAACAGAAATATACTTCCAAAGACTCAATCTGAATCCACCACTGGCCAGCCTCTGCTCTTAGTCATCTTGGTCAGATTCTAGGTCTCTGGACCATGCTGTCTCATACTCCACTGGTTACTTTGTGCTCTGAGGTCTCCTGTTGATACCACAGGTCCCTGTGGTCCCCACTGTTTTCCTAGCACTTAGCACAGTGCCTGATACATAGTAGGTACTTCACAGAAAGTTACTGACTTGAGTCAAGGGCTACTTCTTATAATGCTTATGAATATAGTAAAAACTTATTTTAAATTTGTTATTAACTTAACAATCACCAAAAACATATACAATGAACTATATACAGAAAAAGAATTGGAGCAATACAGTGAAACTGTTAGTTGTGGATGGCTTTTAAAAACATCTATTCCATTTCTCGAGGCATTCACATTCTTGCTCTTCTTGTTTGGGATTGTGGGTTTATTTTCAGTGATTTCTTGATGCTCCATTATCCCATCACTTATCACTAGCTCAACTTCCCCTTACTCCTATACACAATGGTGCCCTTCCTTCTAAGAAATAAAACAAAATATTTTCCACAGAAAATTTACATCATTTTAAGAGTGTTTAATACAAATCATAAAAAAAACTTTGAGTTCAAACTAGCAAGTAGTGTAAATGCTGAAATGAAAAATAATGATTTTTTTTCACTAAACATTTTTCTAGTAGAGAGATGTGAACAACTCAAAAACTGCCTTTAAAAAAACAAGAAAAATTGGTTGAAATCTAAAGAAAACCCATGACAGCCACATAATTTATTAATGCGGTAAGAAACAGGTACATCCAAGATTACCTACATACAAATACACACACGAAAGAAGAATAGCCAAAGGGACATAAGATAATGATTTTAAAAAACAAACTCTCACTCGAATGTAAATAATCAGATCCCAGAGGCCCTTGAGCAACCGAATTTCCCTGCGACACTGTTTGATTTGTTTATAGTCTGGAAGGGCCACTTCGAAAAGACTTGTTGATTCTTGCAACTGCAACATTTCTTCTTCTAATGCCTCAAGCTCTTCATTTGCCTTGGAGAAAAAGAAACATACATTTTACTCATCCTACCTGTCAAAAAAACCCCAAAACACCTGAAACAGGGGAGCCTGTCAAGGCTGCTTGATGCCCTAAGGCAGGTATGGAAGCATCCAGCATCTTAAATGTTCCACAAGGTAATTAATTCATTAGTTAAGGGGTCACCAGGTGCACCCCACCACCTTTTCATGATAAAAATGAGAGAGTAGAGCATCACCAAATACAATCATGAGAGCAACGTCTTCCTTCTCTGAAGATGCCCTAGAGAGTCTAGTAATGGAATTGATGCTCCCCAGCAAAGTTTTCTGAGAAGCCAATTTCTATGGGTCTGATTTTTCCCCGCTGATTTTCAAAAATTTTGGTGGAAAAAAATTTGTCTCCATGGGATGATAAAAATCATACTTAAAAATGTAGCAAATCTTAAAAAAACCCAAAACACTCCACATTTAGAGAAAAAAGTAACAATCTAAAACCTGTCACTCTTATGAACAATAACACTCGGTTGTACTTTAAGTAACATCCTAAAACTATGATAAGTGAAAGTATAATACATTGATAAATACGCTGAGACTATTATTGTCAGTGTCCTTTCCAAAACGCAATGCCCAGAACTGAACGTAATATTCAAGATGAAGGAAAATTTAGACTCACACGATACTGCTATCACTACCACCACCAGCAGCTGGCATTTATATATGTGCTTTAAATATGCTATCTCATTTGATCCTCTCAACAATCATGCAAGATAGATACTATTATTATTTCCATTTTTACAGAAGAGGTAACTAAGGCCAAGACAGATTAAGTGACTTGCCCAAGGTCACAAAGTTAGTAAGCGTCTGAGACAGGATTTGAAATTGGATCTTCCTGATTCAAATTCTAGCTACTTGTGCTGAGAAATATCTTAGAGATAGGAAGCCACCCTTCCCCTATGCTATATTTGTGAATGATTTTTGGACTATAGGTGGAGTTTATATTCATCTTTGGTAAGTTCTATCTTGTAAAATGCTGCCAAATCCTACTACCCGCTAATGTGATAAACACGCAGGCAGTCTCTACCTTCATCCAAATCATTAAAAAAAAGGTAAACAGTGTAGTGTCAAGGAGAGATCCCTGGGACACTCCATCAGAAACTACTTTTTAATTTTATATTGATAGCAAATATTAGTAAAGTCATTTTAAAAAAATTAACCCCATATCAGGAGAGTGAGTTTTATAAAAACAAAGCATGTGTCTGTCATAGGCAAATGAGGATGCCAGTGCTTCTGAAATCTCTTACGTTCCAGAGCTGCAAGGCACCTCCAGGCCAACTGGCCAGACCAACCTCAACCGAAATAAAATTTTTACTTCCGATGTTTCATGGCAAAAGATCTGAAGTCAATGGGAATCTGGTGCTGACTTGACTCAGATTTCAATGTGTTATATTCGATTAATCAAGCCATAACTAGAAGAGAAAACTTTTTAAGCCAAATCATCTTCCAACAAAAAGTTTCAAAAGAGAAACCAGCTCTGCTTTCAGCTTGTCTGTGCCTTGTACTGGTCTCAGAAGTGACAAATTCACTTGCAGAATGGCCAGGGCAGACAGTCAATGAGGAAAGCTAGGAAAGCTGGACAGCTCCCAACCTCAGGGGCAGACCTGCCCACTGGAGGTATAATACTCTGTCTGGGGTGCTCTGGATTTCTACAAATTCCAAAGTGCAAGGAAAACATTTTCTGAAGCCAAATATATTGTTTCTTAATCACTGACCACTTCAGTTTGTCTGTGTCAAGTCATGAGATGCTACCTAGTGAAAAGCAGTGATGACCACAATCCAAAAGACTTCATTCAAGTCCTGACTTTGACAAATGCTGCTGTGTGACCCGAAGGAAGTTATTGAACTTTTCTCTGCTCCAGACAGCTCTGCAAGACTAAATCACTAAGGACTCATTGCTCTGCATTGGGATTTCCCTATACCAGTGAAGTCACGGGTTCATAAAATCATTCATCCAGAGACTGATAGGGCCACAGAAGCCACCATATCCAACTCCCTCATTTTACAGATGAGGAACTAGAGAACCAGCCAGGTTAACCAGAAAGTGAGTTATCCAGGGGCACAAAGCTGGTCTGAAGAGAGGTATTCCTGACTTTAAGCCTAGCACTCTATTCACTATAACACCTAGCTACCTCTTGTCAAAAGAAAAAGAAATTGTCAAGTCAATCTATGTAATTACTAGTATTAGTTTGGCGTTAAACTCTAGACCAGAATGTTTCCAGATTATCAAAAAATTTCTTCTCCCTATTCCTACCTCACAGTACATGGAATCAGGTGTTGATTTGACTCAGTTTCCAAGAAGTCAAATGCAAGATAGAGGCCATGATTGCCTGAAAATGCTTGCTTTATTCAAGCAAGTTTTCCAGCAACAAAGAGATAGAAAGCCTCCTCTGGTGCAGGTCTCATCACCTCATACCGAGGATATAGCAATAGCTATCAGGGGGTCCACTTGCTGCAAGTCTCTCCCCACTGCAGACCATCCTCCATTCAGTCACTAAAGTAGTCTTCCCAAAGTGCCAATCTACTCAGGAAGCTCCAGTGGCTCCCTATCATCTTCAGGATCAAATACCAAATCCTCAGTTTGGTTTTGAAAGCCCTTCACAACCTTTGCAGCCTCTTACACCTTGCTCCCTTCTAGTGACCCTGGTCTTTGGAATGTTCCATCTCTTGACTCTCCAAATTTTCCCTGACTTTGCCCCAAACCTGACATTCTCTCCTTCCTCATTCCTGCCTCCAGAGTTCCTATCTTCCTTCAAATTTCAATTAACATTGGACTGTCTGCGTTTGCCAATTACCTTCCATTTACACTGGAATATCTTGTACATGCTCGTTGTTTGCCTATTCTGTCCCCTATTATGTTGCAAGCTTGCTGACGGTAGGGATTATCTTTTACCACAGCAGAGTGCCAGCCACAAAGTGTTTAATAAATGCTTTTTGACTTGATGGGACTAAAATGCTTTTTGATTATTATTAGGTACCTTCAGGAGTAGTAATAACAGAATAAACATTATTGTAGCCAGCTTGAACCAGTTCTTGAAAGATGATTGTTAAATTTTCCATGTGAACATATATTCCTTGGAAATTGGCAAACACTACGTATCAGGGATTTTTTTGGTTTTGTTGATTGTCCAGATTTAAGTGATGGAGAAAATATTAACAAAGCAGATTCAACTAAATATGCACCATGTTTAAAGAGCTTTCCTGGAGAGCTGGTTGTTAAACATTTTCCAACACATCTTTCCTGGTAACATACCATAGAAGAGTTTCAGACAGGCATTCTAATGTTGGCAAACATGATATCTGTTGGCCTTCCATGCCATGAGGAGAGGGACACAGAGGATGATGGGAGATGTGATTTTGCATGTGGCCAAACTAACCTATGAAATGATCAATCACTAGTCATATGATCTTGGGCAAGTCATTTCCCTTCTTTGGCCCTTACAACCACTTGTAAAATGATGGGGGTGGATAAAATAATTAGCTTTACAGTTCTAAATTCTAAGATTCCAGGAAGGGGTATAGAATTTGGATAACTCAGAGCTAAGAAAGCTGAATCTCAGTTTGTAGAAGGATGCAATCAGCAAAGGCAGCTTAGAACAGTGCATTCAGTGTGAGCTCTAGGTCTGGAGGACAAAAGTCCAAACCCTGCCTCTGACATATAATACCCTTGTGACTCTGGACAGAGGCTTACCTTCATCTCTAAAGCAAATTGAACTCTAGGTCTTTGACCCTGAAGCTAATGTGCCCAAACTCCTACATACACCTGCCAATTTGTCTTAATTAAATGCTTTCTCTAACCCTAAACCATTCACAACTGTAGGACCTTTACCTCATCAAGGACTTCATAGGGCTTTTCTGCATTAAAACAGAATGGGGCTTTTCTTCTGAATCTCTCTCTGAACTCCACCTGTTTCCCCTGATACAGAAGGAAGAAAAATAGGATTAGAAAAGAAAGAGAATTTCATTAAATAAATTAGCTTTAGAACAGCTGTATAAATATTCTTATTACCATCTCTCTTCTCCTGGTAAAGAGGTGGTGGACTATGGGTGTGAAATGTTGCATGCACTGTGTCAATTTCTTTTAACCATTTTTCTTTATTACAAAGGAAATAGTTTTGGGGAAGTTATTGGTAAGTACAGGGTAAAATACCTCCTGCCCCCCCATCCCTACAAAAACCCATAAACCATTTTAAAAAGAAAGTTCAAATTTAAATGAATATATTATTATATATAATATAATATATAAAAACAAATATATAAAATAGTCTTGTCAAAAAACTTTGAGCAGGAGTATTTGGTCTCACTTACATCAAACAAAATACATTTTCTCCTGATGACGGTGACCTCTGCATTCTGAAGGGGAGCAACTTCATGTCTCATGGCCACAGCATTCTTTTTGGTAGTGTTCCATCTTTCAGGCAATTCCTAGGAAAAATAAAAGTGCATGATGGAAGACCAGGACAGTTGCCATGGAAACCCAAAGACCCACAACAGGTGGCTTTCATTTAGTTGGCATTAGGGCACCTTCATTCTATCCTTCCCCACAGGCCAATTGCAATGTTTCCAGGGCCTATAATTTTGTGGGTCTGGGTCCTGTGTCCCCAACCCTGGCACCACCTGCCTGTGACTTAGAAGAGAATCATTGAGAGTTGCTAAGTGACTGAATAAAACTACCCTGCTGTGGGCCCTAGCATCTCATGGGAACCAAATTCAAGGCCTTTCCAGCTTTAACAGGACCTTACAAAGCTTGGGCTCCATTGATGGAACCTTTGAGAAATCCCATCACAATCATACCACCTCAAAGCAATAGAGAAAGTTGTTACTGCAGGCATAGAACGTTATCAAACTTACCCTTGAGAAGGTCACATTTTTCTTAAATTTCAGCCTGTATCATTGGTCATGGGTTCCCAATCATACATTTCCCTAATATGATTAAATTCCTGGCATCATTTGGGAAATTCTTTCCTTATTTTATATCCATGAGAGCTGTGGGATTAAGAAACCAGCCTGGAGTTTTTGTCCCATCATAGCAGAAGAATAACCGTATCTGATGTCCCACCTCCTCAAATGCTTGTGCTCCCCTCAGCTTGTGCTTTCCCTACTGAACTGAGTGGCCAAAGAGAAGCTGCTGCCTTGGGTTCTAGGGGCAAACCCATGACTGATTCTTCTACTTTTCTTGTTCAAGAGCTCACGTCGGCTTGAGAGAGAATGGATAAATGAGTCAATGATAAAACATTTATAAAGTGTTTACTATGGGCACAGTACCACGCTGAGAGGGATACAGAGAAAGGAAGGGTGGGCAGGGTGCAAGGTGGTTGGAAAGGAGATCACTGAAGAGGAGAAATCAAAGTGAAGCATGACAGAAGCTTTCCTAAAACTATTGTCCAGGACAGACAACCACCAATTAGGACAGCCGAGTCCTAGGGCAGTATGTTGGCAGAGAGATGACAGGAGAGAAGGGGAGCAGAGATAAGGCCCATTCACCTACCCCCTCTACTACCCTCTAATATAGAAGAAGGGGGGGTCTGCCTCCACAAAGGATTCCTGAGTCTGCTGAATGAGCTCTGCTTTTATATATGGATATGACTTATCTTCCTACCCAATTACTTGAGGTTTCTTGTGATGCTAATTGCTTCATCCAGTGGCCAAGGCCCTATGATCCTCTCCAGTTGACTCAGACTCATTCCTCCATTGATGTAGGGTTGAAGGAAAATTCCTTAAGATCTACTTTATGCTTTGTATTCCTGTGCCCGGCATATGGTAAACAATAAATGTTTGCTGGTTGATATAGTGAGGTGGGAAGGAGAGGTTCACATTACCTGGGTATGTACTGGGACTTTTAGAAGCTAGACAGTAGGGAATACAATGAATACTCCTATCTTATAAGCTAACAATGTAAGAATAAGGAAGGCTTTTTTCCCCGATTGCTGTATTACATTTGGCAAGATGTGACATCACCCATGGAACACCCTGTTATGTAACAACGAGCACTTTTAATTGGGCTCCACTGGGTGAAACACCTAATTTTTAAAAAATAAATAGTAAATATCATTTTTTCCTTGTTATCTTCTTGGAATCACAGTATTTTGAATAGAAAAGAATCTTAGAATCTACCAAGGCAATCCACACAAGAAAAGGAATTCTCACACTTTTCTGTAAAATGAGAGGACTGGATCAGATGGGCTTGGAAGTCCCTCCAGTTCTACATTTATGATACTAAATTTTCAACCCCATAGATTTGTCTCCCCCACCTAGTAGAATAAAAGCTCCTTGTGGGGCAAGGCCTTTTTCATTTAGTTATTCATCCCACCCCAAGGTTGGTACATAGTAGGCATGTAATAAATGCCTGCAGCACCCTGTGCACTTAACCAATCATTAAGTTTCCATGATCAAAGGGGGACCGTTCCAGGTACCATTATTGTGATGACAGAACAGTACTCTAAGTTTGGATAACACATGTTCACTGCAGTTGATCTCAGTGGACAATTATTAATTGAATAATGATCAACAAAAGAAAGGAGAATGAATAGGATGTGATCATGTAGTGGAATGAACACTGAGCTGAGAATCAAGTACTCTGAATTCTCACCTTCAGCCCTGGCTGGTTGTGTGACAAAGCACTTAAGTGTGCGGTTTGTCTGCACAGTTTGAGTCTTAGGGTCTCTGAGGACACTAGAGGGTAATAGACAGTAAGGCTTGGGGGTAACTTTTCAATTCCCACTCACATTGGCAGGCTGGGACCCTAAGGGATGGCTGACTTTATCCTTTCAGGATTCTAATAACCCAAGGAAATAGGAGGAGTACTGGGAATATAACTCATGAGCCCCAACCAGTATGCTACCCAATACTATTAATCAGTTATTACCTTTCTCACCCTATCAATTCATAAAAATTACTTTTTATGAAAAGATACTTATAGAAAATCTACAATAAGAACCAAAGTACAGCACATCTACCCTAAAGTATGTGGGAGTCTAATGGGAGAGTGTTTGAGAGACACATTCTCCTACACTATGTTTAATTGCATAACCATTGCACCCTGTTTTTAGTAAAAAAACTGGTTATAATTTTTCATTGTGTAATCATCATATGCTATAATTCCATTTATCACACTGCTTAAAAGGTAAAACAGAATAGCAATATATTCACCAGTGGCATATGGGTAAGCATTTCTCTCTCACACATTGCTATCCCAAGCCTGGAATTCTCAGCACTCACACTGTCAGTATATTTCCAAAAGCTGACTTGTGTGGCTGGTTAGAGCTACAGTACTAAAGGTATCGTCACTCAACCCAATGAGGAGATGTAGGTGCAAGAGAAGCAGACAGCAATGAAGCTGCCATGAGGAAGTCATGTGATATGCTAAAACTTGCGTCTTCTCAATTTTAACACGTATTTGTGAGTATTCTGTGCATTTCAATCTTGCACCAAAGACAGTTTAGTAATAAATGATTTTGAAGAAATACTGGCACAATTAAAAAAAGCTTCACATAATGGCTGCACCCCACTTTTTTGCCCCCAAAATTTGGCCTAAAATTTGTGATGATTATGTGGTGAAATATAGTACATACAGTCCTGGGGAAAATGGGCTCAATCTCAAAGAGCACGTGGCAAAGGGGAAAGTCTTGGTTAGATATAAGCTCTTTTCTCTCTTTGTGGAATCCTCAAGAACTTGTCTTTCCTCAAGGTGTCTTGTTTGTTTGTCCCTAGTGCATTGTTAGCAGTTCAGTCTCTCTGACAACAGGGTCAGGGGATGGATTTGGGGAGGGGGAGGGTAGAGAGAGAGAACGTCTCATCTCCTTGCTGCATTCTGGTAAAGGTACAGAGGGCTGTATTCCCAGAGTGCTCCCCAAGCTTGACTCTCAAAACAATTTTTGGATTATACTTCTACTGGAATTCCCTTCTCTGATGAACCAAGGCCAAAAGGGAAGTCTAATTCATTTTCTGAGTTCATGCCTAACTTATACCTTTGACCAACTGATTGAATAAATGCAGGCATCCAGAAGCTGTTCATAAGTAAACTACACACTTAATTGAACCACTGAGTCCATGAGAAGTCCATACCTACACACTCTTACAGATAGAGATGGAAAGAGCAGGGATTTTTAAAAAGCTTGTTCTATACTAGTCCTTGGTACAAAGACAAGTAAGCCCCTGTTCTCAAGGAGCTGCCATGCTAATAGAGAAAGACAACACCTGTCAAAAGGAACTAGAAAGTGGAGATAAAGATGCAGGATAAAGATGACTAAGAAAGGAAAAGAGACTTGGTCTGTGACAAGATGAGAGCAAAATTCAGCAGCTTTCAGAGCTGTAATGTTCATGAGAATTAAAGATTTCCCCCCACCTGTTAAGAGGCCTCAGGTGGAGTCTATTAAAGGAAACTGAATTAGGGGAGGCTTGTTTTGTAGGAAGGCCTACACCTTTTGTTAATTGTTAATGAGGCACTGGGTCACAAGGGTCACCTTGCCCTCCAGCTCAGAAAAGGGTATATATACTCTGAGGAGAGGTTTCTATTTGGGGGCTTACTCTTTGGAAGAAGGTTTGCATGCCAAATGAGACTCTGCGCAGCCATTAAGGAGCCCCCTGGCTTTGAAAGCCCAGATGTTAGCGCTTCTCTCTCTCTCTCTCTCTCTCTCTCTCCATATATATATTATATACATGTATATAATGGTCAGACAGTTGGATCTGTCTGTGGATCTGTGATGTATGTACTGCTTATGGTCAGACACTTGGAAGCCCTGTCTGTTGGTCTTTATTTCCTCTCCTCTGTTGGTATATGTGATTAAAGAAGTTTGTTGACCCTTCAAAAGTTGCTTTCCTGTTAGAGAAGCAGATCTAAGAACCTGTGCCAGCAGGTTGCCCTGTGTGTGTGTCAGGGAACTTGCTGCTACCAGAGCCCAACTTGGGAAGAGGGAGAAGGGGCTACGGTCCAAGTTTCCAGTGGGAAGGAGATGAGGATGGGGGTGGAGCATCATGTAGAAATGGGCAATAATAATAACAATACCTCTACTTTCTTCAGGGACTTGTGAAGAAAAAATGTTTGCAAACCGAAAGTACTATGGGCCTTCTTACAACTCCTCACATGCTTCCTTCCACCTCTGACCTCCAGATATTTACATAGGCTGTGCCTCAGACCTGGAATGCACTCCATCTCACCTCTGTCTCTAAAAGTTTTAAGTTTCTTTCACTGCTCACCTTCTACAGAAGACCAGTTCTACTGCCCTCCCCTTCCATGTATTTTGGATCTATTTTGTGCATACTTACATAGGTATGTGTTGTTCCTCTGTTTAGTATGTAAGGTCTTTGAATCCAAGGATTATTTTTGTCTTTATATCCCCAGCCCTTGGCACAGTGCCAGGTACACAGGAGGTACTTAATGTCTGTGGATTGATTTATGCCCCCTAGCAGAATGGATGCTCCCAGAGCACTGTGCCTAACTGTAGTAGGTACTTAAGCAATGCTTACTAATTGACTGATAAAGCAGAATGATAGACACTGGCCAAGTATGTCAGAATAAGGTTTCCTTTTGTGAGTGGGCCGATCTCCCTTACAGGGCTCAGCTTCTTCGATCTTATGAAATGTGAGTTGCCTTTGTCGTTATCAGTTGCTTATTACACTTTCATGACGGTATTTTTCTGTAAATAATCTAGAATTGATCTATAAAGTCTAAAATAATGCTGTCAAAACCATTCTGAAACAACAAACAAGTTACCTTTCACTAAGATGCTCCTAGGAGATAGTAAGAGGTTTTCTCCAAACCAAGAGGATATGTTTCCCCTGCAATTTGTAAATACGACTTTGATTCTCATACCCACAAAGGAAGGCTGTTGGAGTTGTGGGCACAGATCCAAGAAAAACTTCCATGTATGGCAATGAGGAAAGGAAACATCTAATTATAATATAATAATCTCCTGCTTTACAGGTACAAGCCGACATAGGAAGTACACTCCCAAAATCTTTTCCTAGTATAATATCCACATGCGTTATAGTTGAGGACACAGGCAAGGCTGAAAAGATGTATGATCATCAGTAGTAACATGTTTTAACACAGAGCTCTGACACATGTAAAGTGTACACAGTACAGATTATGAACGAATGAAAAATCATCTATTAAGTTTTGACCACGTGCCAGGCACCATGCTAGATGCAGAGGAGACAAGTGAAAGCAAGACAATCCATGTCCTTAAGGAGGTGACGTTCAATGGGGGATGCTATACATAAAGGAGTTAGAGAAAGGGGAAGAGCATGGGGGCATTTGTGAAGGGCATGGTTTTGGGAAAAAAACCAACAGGAAGTTGGCCTGCTTCCAGGAAAGTTGGTGAAAAGTCACTAACTGTAAATCAGCCCAAGTTTCCAGAGGGAGGATTTGATTTCCATCAAGAGGCAGATAAGGGAGATCACTAATATATAGGTGACACAGTCTGGAAATATCCAGAAGAGCCATGGGAACCCATTCAAACCCTAGGGAAGAGTCCATGTTCTGATGGGAGAGAGTGTATCCACATATATTGAAACCCTCCTCTAATGACTCAACATGATATGGACTTGATATTGGGTTTTTCATGTAGGCCAATGGGGATTCAGCCCCTAGAAGGGCATTGAATCTGTCACTAGAGGGAACCATCTCAATCTAGCAAAGACACACTCAGTACCCAGTTGGCCACAGAACAACGAGTTATTCAGCCAAATCAGAGGGAGTAGTAAAGAGAGGACTCATAGAAGAAATCACCAATCCTCAAAGAACTTCAGTGTTTCCAAAACTTGAACCAGTATGGTAGATAGAGGGCTGTACCTGGGCTCGAGATGCTAACTAAGCCAGGTGGCCATGGGCAAGTCACTTATCCAATCCAATCCATGAAACATTTCTTTAGTACCTGGTAGGTGCCAGGCACTGGGGATATAATGAATATCTGCCTTCCAGTCCTGCATTCAGAGGGGAGAAGAAACTGAGGGATGTGGTATCAATCAAGCCTTGAGTTAGCAGTATGGTGATGAGTACAGAAGCAATAAGCGAACCTGGGAAATGAAGCTTGTTCAATGGAATTGAAACTAGGCAGGAGAGCAAAAGTAAAAGGCTTCCTTGGGCCTTGGGAAAATCTTCCAGAATCACAGATAAAGTCAGAGAAAATGAGAGGTGGATGTGACCTCAGTAGGCACCTGGTCCAACCCTTCTAGTCTAATCCATTTGGAATTGATTGAGTGGCATGGCAAATGACCCAAATCAAAAACGGTACTGTTATCTATAAGCAAAGCAGAATTGAAACAGCTCAAAGGAATCACAGGATGCAAATTTAGAGAATCCCCCCACCAAGAGTTCACATGGACTATTTGTGCCGGACCTGTATTGATCTAATCAGCCACAGTTAGATACACTGTATCTTGACCCCAACAAAATATTATTTTATCAATGATTATATAAATAACTATAAAATAAATGTAAATGTAAAATAATATAACCCCAACATGAGAAAAGCTCCTCTTTGGGAATGAAGGACAAAACCCAACCAAACAATCTAGTCTAATCCATACACAAAAGGAGTCCCAACTGTGGTCACCAACCCTATAGGATGGTAAGTCATTGGTAGTTTAAATCTGTAGAAAGAGTTTCATTACTGATGAAATTATGAGTCTTGGATATACTGTGTACACACATGTATGTGCACATACACATATACTTATGAACATAATGCCTACATCCAGCGCCTGAACTCTCTCATGCATGTTGTCACCCTCTGGTTGAAAATGAATCCCCTGAGAACGGCGTCTGTCTCACTCGTCTAGTCTCAGCATTTAGCACATTGCTTGGTTCACAGTAAGCACTCAATAAATACTTTTCCATTCCATCCCACTTACCAATTAACAACCAAACATATGCAAATCTATTCTCTATTACATGAAATGTGTACCTACATACGCTCAGATGCAAACTTTAATTTTTTTCCCTAGAGTTCTAATAAAGCTGGGAATAATCCATAAAATTGAACTCTGCTTTAGTTAAGTAGTTCCATTACATAAGGAAATGACAGGATAACATTAATAAATGTTCTGGAGGAAAAAAAAGTCTCTCTTACCACATTTTTCTCTCATCATTCTGTGTCAACATGACTCCTACACACCACTCACAGAAAGGCTCATGTCTAGCACTGGCCCTGTAGCTCATGGATGCCATCCCATGACATTCTACATGGGAACATAAAGATGTCACACTGGATGTCTTTGTCCAGTCTTTGATGTTCTTGGGAAAAGCCCCAAGAGCTCTTCCTCATTTGGTCCACGGCACACATACTCTTTGAAGAGTATAGCCAGAAGATAATGACAAAAAAGACCTATTTAAGAAATGTAACTATTTTCCATATGAATCAAGCTGTCTTATTAGTAGCATGTGCATCCCCTGTGTGTTTTCTAAGACTAGGATACTTCTAGGCTGCCATCTTAGTGAATAAGAGTTGTGGTGAATTTCAGCTTTTAAAGTGAAAGTAAGCATGGGGACCAGAAGGTAACCCACTAGAAACAGGAAGCATAACACTGGTCACTGAGGCATTAACACTAACCTCTAGGAGAACGTAAACGTGGTCAGGCATCTTCTGTCCATAGCTCTCCAAGAGTGCGATGGTGGCTTTGAGGGGGTCAAAGAGCTCATCAGTAGCTCCCTGCCGGTTTCTCAGAGCCAGGAGGTGGCCCATGATTTCTATTAAGCCATTATAGTCACCTTCTTTCAACTCTCTGCTGAATCTGGCATTTGTCACTTTAATAAATTCTTCTAGGTCAGTCAGACTATGAAAGAAAAAAAGGAAGGAAAGTCAGAAGATAAAGAAAGAGAGAAGGAAGAAGAGAAAGAGACAGAAGAAGGGGAAAGGGAGAGAAAGAAGGAAATAGAAAGAGAGAGAGCAAGAGAGAGAAAGAGGCACAAAATATGTTCAGTAAACTTGCCACGTGGAATATTGAGTTAGCTTTGGAATCAAGCCCTGGGTGAAAGACCTGCCTCTGACATATCCTGCCACATTACCCTAGGTAAGTGATTTCACTTCTCATTGCTCCAGGGAACTCTCTAGCACTATAAACTGACAAGTAGGCATCCATCTTCTTTGGCAAATAGGGGTTTCCTTACTAGGAGTTGGTATTCTATTTTAATGCAATCACAGCTCTGGTTCAAAAAAACTCAAGACATATTTTGAAATTCTCATCACTTCCAGTTGTGATAAATAATCATGTCAGCGTTCTGTGATTTCATTGGTTTGGGGTCTCATTCCACTAAAAACCAAGTTGATTAGTCTTAGAAAGTTCCCAGAAGCTAAGAGCCCTACAATCTGCCCATAGCTTTTATTCATAACAATCCTGAGGAGGCAGCAGGATGTGGAAGAGGCCATGAAGGGTTCAGTGCAAAGAGCCTGGGTTTTGGCATCAGACAATTTTGGCTTACATCCTACCTCTGATCAACATGAACTGTGTGACTCTGCATAAGTCACTCAACTTAGAGAGGTTGATCTAGAGGACTCTGAGCTCTCTTGCAGCTTGGTCTACAATCCCAGGATCTCTTAAGTTTATAGAGTATTCAACATAAGAATACTCTGTTATCCCACTTGTGTATATATAAATGACCCTTTTAAAGGCTCTTAGGAAATCTCAAATAAGATTTGTCATAAATCCATAGACCAATCAATGGTTTCCCAAGGGGTCATGAAGGAAAGATCTGCAGATCCAACATTCTGGACAAAATGAGCAGAGTTTTTACCTGTCAACGACAAATCTCAGAAGATGTTCTTGGAACATCCAGCTCCATTTTTTAATCATGTTGAGCAAGCTCATTTTGAAAGGCTTCATGTCCACCTTAAACCAGCTTTCAAAGACCTGGAAGTCCTCGAATTTGCTCATCTGAACATACAAAGCTTCATAAATGTCGATCTATAGGAGATTTTTTAAAAAAGGACACACAGAGTTTAACACCAATTAGCTTTAAAAGTCCTGATATCTACACAGCCCATTTGCCATTTTTTCTTGCCTGTTCTTTGAACTGCTCGATGGTGGGTGGCTGTTCTGGGAGGCCTTCATTGGCCTGAGTGTCCATTTCCTCTCCAGTTAATGGGTGACCATAGAGAAGAAATTGCTTCATGAACTCCATGCGGTCATCCACCCAGAGGTAAGAGTAGACATCCAAAGAGTTCCTGTAGTCCAGAACTTTGTTGATCACCCCTGACACCCTGCTCATGATCTCTTGCCTTGTCTCTGTCAGGTCCAACATATGGTCCATGTCATTCTAAACATTGAGAGAAGTAGTGAGTCACCACAAACCATGGTTAGAGGTCCATCACTGGACACATGGCACTCTACCAAAGCATCAAAATTGGAAATCACCTAAGTTTTCTCTTAGATTGGGAATCCTCCTCCACCCTTCAAAACAGATAATTCTATAGATAAATATCTATGTATAGTTATCTATATATAGGTATAGCTATCTATATACAGATAAAAATCTCTAAGCAAACAGACAACCTGGTCCAGTGGATAGAGGGCAGACCTTAGAGTAACAATAGCCTTGAATTCAAGTCCTATCTTTGAAACATCCAGGCTGTGAGATCCTGGGCAAGTCATGTAACCTCTTCTACAACTTTCTAAAACTAAGCATGGCAAGGCAGGTATGTCAATCAGTGTTTGTGAAAAGAATTATCATTCTGGGAGTTCTTCATACTAAGGCCCCCTAACCCCAACTCAAAAAACTTTTAGTTAATCATCTGCTTTGGAAAAAAATGTCTGAATTTCTTTTCTCTTTCTTCCCTTTGTTTTTTAATGTTTTGTTGATGTTCTTTTCTTGGATCTCCAGAATTCCTCCTTCCCCAATAGATAACCCCCTCCAGCCCCATTACCTAATTTTTCAAAAGGAAAATACCTGGTAATTTGGGATTTCCAGATGCGGGGCTACTCTCTTCATTTGGCCAGACATCCTAAAAATATTGCATAAGATCTCCTCCACAAGGTCATACAGTCCATCCCCAGCATCTCTTTCTAATGGTGGTTTAAATATGATATCAGGGGCCATGAGGATCATTTGTGCTTGAAAGAATGGAGCAGTTTTCACACATTTCTCTGTGTTCACCAAGAAGAAATCTAACTCATGCATAATAGCATTAAAGAAGCCATCAACCACAATGTCATCAATGAACTCCAGGTAGATCTTCCAGGTGTCTGATGTGGCATTGGCCTTGAAGAGCCTCAAATTATCCTGAGGACATATAAAAATCACAATATTTCATTTGATTAAATGAATTGTTCAACTGATTCACATCCCCCAAGGAGAAGCCAACAGTGACCATGGAGCTAGCTATTTTTTAATCACATTTGCCTTGGTGCTTGTATTTTATCCACAGACTAGGCTAAACTCCATGAGGGCAAGCTCTACCTGTTAAACAATGGATCTCCCTCAGCACTGAGCTGAATATAGGGCCTGAACCCAGAAACTATGTTAAGCAAAGAGGGTAAGAGAAAGACAAATAGTCCCCACCTTAAGAGAACTTATTGCTCTATTTGAGCAATAAGAATTTATTAAGGGTCTGCTATAAGCCCAGCATTATTCTAAGTTTTGGAGATACAAAGACAGAAGTCAAATAGCCCCTGTCCTTAAGGAGACTGCATTTTAATATAGAAAACAACATGCTTGTTAAGGACATATGGAATTCATACAAAAACACAAGGTTGCTTTTGGAGGGAAAGGTTTCACATCGAAAAGAGTGATTGAGCCGAGTCTGTAGAGAAACCAGAGGATTCAAGAAATGGAGGTGAGAAGGAATGCATTCTAGGCTTGGCAGTGGGGGGGGAGGGCACACAACCAGAATAATCACACAGAGTAGCATAGTGAACAATAGATGCCTAAAAGATCCCTTGCTCTGCAACACTGCTGCTTAAACTCCAAAATTGGCTAACAGAGCCAGTCTCAGCCTGGCTGCAAAGCCCTTCCTGCAGCACCACCCCTCATGGGTCAGCAAAGGGAAGGAGAAGCTATTCTGAGCTGATGACAGGAGACGCACAAGATAGGGAAGAAATACCAGAAACTTTGAGGTTCTCAGAAAGGGGAGGATCATGGGCTACCTCCAGCCAAGAGCAAAGGAAGAGGAGACTTTCTCAAACGAAATATCATTAGGAGCACTTGGAGCTTTGTCCAACTCACTGCCCCACTTACAGAGCAATTGGTCCTGGACGGTTTGCTGTTGCCTGGGAAGTGGTGAATTTCTCCCCTCTCTACTTCCTCTGCCTCATTACTTCAAGGTTTCCTCCTCTTGTTTAATTTCTTTCTTTTTTTTTGCCATCTGTACTTGTATAATAAGTTTTGCCTTTAAATAAAGATGTCGACTTTTATTGCATTTTGATCAAGTATTTGCTACACTTGAGTGGAGCAGGCCTAACCACAATATTATATTCACTCTCTCTACACCTCCTCCCCCCCATCCCAAACAGGGCTTCACCAAATTGGGAGAACCTTTCAGAGTCTGCACTGCTGCTTGAGGACAATGCCTGCTGCTTGAGAACAGGAGCCAGTTCATTGCTGTTTTTGTGTACCCAGTATCTAGCACACAAGAAGTGTTTTAATAAATGCACACTGAATTGAATCAAAGATGAGAAATCTACTCTAGTCCCTTGGTGTGGGGAAAGTTGAGGAGAAGTGCACAAGGAGAGTGGCCATTGGTGAGCAGACAGAAGTTGGTGCCGCTGGGGCACTTCACTAGAATGGAAGGTTCTCGAGGACAGTGATTCCCAGCCCCTAGGCACAGTGCTTGGCATATAGGATGGACTTGCTAGATGGTGCTTCTTTGAAAAGCTTCAGGACTTTGGTCCATGTAATGACTAACCATGACTCCAGAGGGCTGATAACCAAGCTCCTGCCTGCCCCATTCCTGACAAAGGATAGACTTGTGGGGAGGATGAGACATGTTTTTGGACCTGGTCTCCACGGTTTTGTTATAAGACAAAGGTTTGGTTTTGTTTATCAATGAGGGGGGAGAACACTAATTTTTATAAATTAAAAAAGTAAAGTTTTATTTAAAAAAAATAAATATTTGTTGGAATTGGATGGAATTGAATTTGCTCTGCTGGTTATCTCCATACCACCACAAAGCACCAGAGGAGGGCATCTGAAAATGACGCACGCAGTAGGTACTTAATAAATTTTTACTGAATGAATGAATGAAATCTGAAGAAGTACTATTAATAGCACAGGACAATAGAAGAGAGTATTCTACAATGAAAGGAAAGGTGTAAGCTCCTTTCCAAAAGAAAGCTTTTTGAAATCTACACAAACAGAACACCAACCCTACTGTTTCAAATGTAGAAGAAAATATGCCAGCCCAGTCTGCCCCTGGGACGGCCCTGGGCAGGGGTGCCCAGGAGGGGATCTGTTCGGCAGTCTCATGGTGGGCACAGGTCATGCAGTGAGCTGGGAGTGACGGACAGGGCTGAAAAGGCTAGGCAGGCATGAAGGCCTTAAAAAGATGAGCCTTGGGCACTCATTAAAACAACAGGCATGTACATAACACCTGAACGTTGGCAAAATACTTTGAAAACACAGTCTTATATGAGCCTCACTGAAAACCCTGGAATGTGCCTACTACAATCAAGGCTGTCCCAATTTTGCAGGGGTGGGGGAACAAAGGTTTACAATAATTAAGTCATTTATGTAAGGTCACACCCCTAGTAATTACCCAAGGAGGGATCTGAACCCAGGTACTACCAAATTCTAAATTCAGTGTTCTACTTCAATGCCACATTACTTCTTGGAATGGACAGGACAGTCTTGGAGGCCTTAGTTCAAAGTCTGCTTAACACTTCTTAGTCGTGTAAGTCTGGGCAAGTCACTTAGTCTTCCTGCTCCCAGCTTCCTCATCTGCAAAATGGGGGTTAATATATTTGTATGAAAATGTCAGCTGTGATAATGATGATTTCTCAAAGATCTCAGTAGGTTGGCTCACAGCTGGAATCCAATTCCTTATTGCCGACTCATAAAGGTTAAAGGACTTGTCCAATGACTCATGGGTAGTGTTTAGAGCTCAGTTAGTCAATAAATACCTAGTAGGTGCCAGGCAGTGGGCTAAGAGAGGTATCAAGAAAGGCAAAAGTCTAGTCCCTACTTTTAAGGAGCTCCTAGTTTCTTAGGAGAAATGACATGCAAACATTATGTCCATGCAAGACATTCCATTTGAGCCTTGCCTATGACAGATGAAGGATCTGAATGCCTGAGAGATTCATTGACTTGCCCAGGGTTATGTAACTAGTCAAGTGTTAGACACAGCGTTGGAACCCAAGTGTTTCTTACTTGAAGTCCATCATGCTGCCTTCGATGCCATGTACCTATGCCCAAGAAAATGGATTTGGAGTGAAAGGGACTTTCTTGATCCAATCCCTCCATTTTATAGAGAAGGAAACTGAGGTCCAGAAAAATGAAGCAGCTTGACAGGATTCCAACTTGGCTCTTTTGGTTCCAAATCTGTGGCTCTTTCTGATCCATTCCACTTCTTCTTGGGTTGGCTTATGTCCAAACCAGAATTCATTTTCTATCACCCTAGTGCATGGCTATCAGTCTCTGCTTCACGAAAGAATTCATTATCTCTCAAAGGAGAAAGGAAACTTGCTGCCCCTTAACTACTCACTTGCTCTTTCTGGCCCATCCTGTGTCTTGAAAGGACATCCCCTGAATGCCATTAGACTTCTGTCCTCATACACGGATGGAAAGTGTGGGGAAAATTGGTCAACCCTCCAAAAGCTTGCCAAGACTATGGGAAAGAACCTTCTCCATTCGGTGGGGATGGGACTCAAGGTCAAAATGTGCTGGAGAAAGTAATGTGCTTTTTTTAAAAAAAAAAAGCTACAAGAAATGGAAAATGAATAACAGCTTTATTTCTATTTTGAAGTCCTGTGGTGTTTCTTCCTCATGGTCCCCAAAGATTCCTATTCCCCCTGTTCTTGAATCGAGAAGGGCAATTTCAAAATTTCTGAGTATCTGACTGAAGGAAATATGGGGGAGGGTCAAGTTCCTCGTAGATAAACCCCAACCTGATTTCCAATTCAATGTTGCAGGCACTGTATTGTTAATTGTGTCGAGCTATGCAATTGCATTGGAGACTATTTTCAATGCATTTTAATCAGGGTTCATAAATCTTACGGGTCTATAGCCCCCAGATTAGTGTTTTGGGAGTGAATCTTTAGATCCTGAAAATTTAACGGAAGAAATTAATTGTAATCCATCATCTGTCCTCCATCGGACAGATTCTTATGCATTAACAGCTGTAGAGGTGTCCTGAAAGTCAACGAAGGCATAATTCAGAGCATCCCAGAAACCAACCAGGAATAAACAATAGTGTGACTTTCGATAGTTTTTTAAGAGAAAGTAAAAGTTTATCTTAAAAAATAAATATAGGAAGCTTCTATTGGGTAAGAGTTAAAAATCTATCCCCAGCTATGACAAATCCATTAAGTAAACATTTATTAAGTGTCCACTGCGTGTTGGGAGCTGAACTGGGTACTACAAAGGTACAAAAAGTTAAAAAATGAATCAGTTCCTCTCTTCAGGGAGTTTATATTCCACCAGGAAGATATAGTATTTGAACAAATAAGTAAATAAAAGGTCATTTGAGGGGGCAGAGAACCCTCATGATGGAGATCAGGAAAGGATTCATGTAGGAGAGGACACCTGAGTTAAGCCTCCAAAGAAGCCAGGTTTTCTAAGAGGTAGAGGTGAGGGGGAAGAGTACATTCTAGGTGTCCACCCTAGTCTGTATCACAGAGGTTTGAAAGTGGGAGATGGTGAAATAGAAACTTTTACAGACAGGGTACTGGTATTTCCTTCATATGGCAGGTTGACATATTATTCAGATGCTTCCTACACGTTCTTTTTCCTAGTATCCCCTAGGGATGCATAGTTTAATTTTTGCCTTAGGGAAAATGGCTAGCCTCAAGTTTAAAGACTTTGTCCTTCTGTAGAAATCCAGTAAAATGAGAAAAAAAAGGCTGAGTCACTTAGAGCTCCTTTAGAGGTGCACACATTCCCTTCATTGAAATAAGCAGGTATGAGAGTTTAGTGACTATACCAGTTGAGCGCAGGATCATGGCACAAAGCACCAGCATTTATCTCTTGAACATGAATCTCATAAGCTATATGACACTTCTTTTGCATGGAAAACTCTACAGAATTATTTAGAAATCAGATGCCACTAATTACCCACTGCTAGACCAAAATTAAATGCTGCTTTCATCAGTATTCCAATGTGGATGGAGAAAAGGAGAAAGAAAGGATTCTCTCTGAATTCCTTTAGTCAGTTGGACATGGGTCACTTTCCATGTCTCTCCTTCAGGAACTCCAATGGCAATTTTTGGAGACATTAAAAGGACAATGAAGGAAAGATGTGCCTGCGTTTGGATCACTTTTCATCATTGGAAATGAAGCTTTTTCATCATAGTCCCCTTCTCTAGGCCTCAGTTTCCTTATTTAAAAAAATGGGGAGTTGGAGTAGATGACCTCAGAACTCCCTTGTAGTTTGAAATCCTATAAGCTTTTGTGGGCCTCAGTTTTTTCATCTATAAAACAAAGGAGGTAGCATTGGCATAGTGCCTGGCACATAGTAGGTGCTTAATAAATTGTGTTGACTAGAAGACATCTAAAGTCTCTTAGCAGTTGATTCATAGATGTTTATGAACCACATGAAAGTGTTTCTTCTTCCTACAAGAAGTCTTCTGAGATACTCACCACCAGACAAGTTAACTTGGTATTTATTTTGAATCCATTTATGTCGATTGTTTCCCTTGAGAAAAATGTAACCTTCTTGAGGAGACTGTTTCATTCTTCTCTTGGCACTGCTACTACTCAAATGGTGCCTGCCACATAGCAGGTACATCATGAATTAGATCAAATGAGAAACATCTGTCTGATTGACTTTTTCCTAAAGAACTAAGGGGTAAACTCAGGAAAAAAATCCCTCTAATTCCTAGAGCCTTGCTTACCTCCACTAAACTGTGTATACGGTGTCCACCTTCTTGAATCAATCTGTATTTCCTCGTGAATGTGTCTCCTTTGCCCTCCAAAGCAAAAAATGCTTCTTTTCTGTGATCTCGCCTAGAAAAGAGGGTGTGCTCAGTCCAAGTTTTCATAATCTGCTGGATCAATTTGACATTTTCCTGGGTCTGCTCCACTCTCTGCTGTAGCTCAAAGACATCCGCCTTCAGCTTCTCCATGTAGTCCCAACAATCAGGTGAATGCCAGGTGAATGACCGCTCTGCCTCCTGGAGTTGGCCATCTATGGCCACTAGCTCCTCTTCAATCAGAGGCTGCTCAACCTCCAGAAGGTTTAGTTTCAGCTTGTTATACCACTGGACGAGTAGCTCAAGACTTCCAATGTGCTGAACAGAAGCAGAAAAATAAATGTTAGAGGAAACCATCATGAAAGACAAGGTGGCAGAGTGAATAAAGGTCTGGACTTGAAATCAGGAAGATGTGGTTTTGTACCTGACTTCAGAGAGCTAGTGTCTGTAAAAAACATGAGAGGAAAACCTTTGGGATATTAGATTGGTAGACTCCCAAAGAGGATTTTACAGGAGGACATGGGCAGGTATAGGTAGGTAGGCTCCAGTCCTTACCACTGGAGGAAATAGCCCCACTGGGGCACCAGAGCAGTACCTAGTAAAAAGTCCCCAGAAAAAATCTGCATTCCAGTTCAAGTTGTTCCTTTACAGAAGCTTCATCAAAAGTCATCCCAACATCTGAAGACACAAACCTTTAAATAAGTGTTTCTTTTTCCATAGATGGCTAAGGCAGAATATGGGATGTCTGACTTCTCCAGCATCAGAAGATATTTCACTTCTCTCAACACAGCCACGAGCTAGAATACAGAAATTGGGGGAAAACTCTGTAATGTTTCATAGCAAGAGATTTTGTGACAAGAGAATGGTTTATTTCTATTTATTAAAAAAGAGAAGGGACTTAGAGAATTTTTCTTGGGATCCTCTATCTGCGAACAGACTTCTGTTTCTGTATCGTCCTCTCCTCTATGTTGTCTAAAGGTGAGGTAGTCAGCATAGAAAGCAATGACTACCGGGTAACAATAAGGTGGTGGCCGAGGTCCACCTGTGAAGTCATCGGAGAACGTAAGTTCCTTGGAGGTAGGGGATGTTTTTCATTTTTGTCTTTTGTATTCTCAGTGCCTAGCAAAGTGCCTGGCACACAAATGATGCTTAATAAATGTTTTGGAATTTTATTTAAATAAACGAACCAGAGAAAAACTAGATTTTCCTGTGTCTTTCACTGATACCTGCTAGACTGTCATAGGTAACTAAGGGGTACCCAGTGGAGAAAGAACTGGACATCTTGTCAGGAAGACCAAGTTTGAAGTCAGCCTTAGACACTTGTGTGACCCTGAGTCAGTCCCTTAACCATAGTCTGACTCACTTTTCTCATCTGTAAAATGAGATTAATAATGACAGCTCCCCCCCAGGGTTGTTAGGAGGATAAAATGAAGTGATTGTGAAGTGTTTAACAAAACTTAAAGTGCTTGTGAATGTCAGCTACAATAATAACTACCGTCATAGTTATCCATCATTACAATCCTCATTGGTAAGATAAGGACCTCGGACAGAAAGCTCCTGCCAGAGCTTATATATTCCCTTAGATGGACAAAATCCTGTGAGTCAACGATTCCCTAAATCTTAGATTTTACACACACACAGACACACACACACAAACACACACACAGACACACACACAAACACACACACAGACACACACACAAACACACACAGACACACACAGACACACACACAAACACACACATACGCACACAAACACACACACAGACACACACATACACACACACGCACACACAGACACAAACACACACACAGACACACACACAGACACACACAGACACACAGACACACATATATGCACACACACACAAACACACACAGACACACACATACGCACACACACAGACACACACACAGACACACACATGCACACAGACACACATATATGCACACACACAAACACACACAGACACACACATACGCACACACACAGACACACACACATGCACAGACACACATATATGCACACACACAAATACACACAGACACACACATACGCACACACATACACACATGCACACACAGACACACACACATGCACTCAGACACACACGTATACGCTCACACACATACGCACACGCGTACACACACATACGCACACATGCACACAGACAGACACACACACATACGCACGCACACACACACACGTGGTATAGGAGATGGAGCACTAAGGTCAGGGTGATCTACCTGCCTATGGCACATAGTGGCTGCATCAGATCACTGGTTCTGGGAATGTCACTAAGCTCTCAGTGTTCTAGGAAACTCTTCAAGACTCTAAGTTTCAGAGAAGGTTCTGACTTGCATTGGTGAAGGGAATTTCCCACTTTCAGAGTTCCCTTTAAATCAATGAAGTCCCAAAGTCCCAGTCCTATGCCCTAACAGGGGTGGGGAGCCTGTAGCAATAACAATCCTGGGAGGTAGGCGCCACCTCCCAAAACAAATCTCCTTAATGAAAGGATAAATACAAGAATAAAATTTGGACTCCATCAAAAGGATGCACCCAAGGACCTAGAAGGCCACAGGTTCCCCACCCCGGCTAGAAATTGGTCTAAATTCAGCATTTCATATTGTAAACAGATATAGATACACACACATCAAAAGCCAGTGAATGTCGGGTAACAGATCTTAAAAAGAATTATTAATGCAAGATTTTCTATGGACATTTTAATTTACTTTCATATTTAGTCATTTATCAAAACGAAAAGTGAATGTCTTGGAAAGATAATAAAGAAAAGGCCTATTTTACAATTCCAAGTTGATCATCTTTCCCCACAAAGTGCTCCTTCATCCTGACCTCACTGTTTCTTTTCAGGGGACTGAAGCTTGCCCAGTCTCCCACCTTTGAGTCCCAGATGCCCTTCCCTGATGTGCCCCTGTCCTTCATCTTTCATGTCTGATCAGTGACTGAACCCTGCACAATATCTCTCGTGTCTGTCACCTCCTCTCTCCTCCCAGTGCTACAGTTCTGGTCAGATCGTTAGTCCCTCTTGCCTGGACTACTGACACATCTTCCAAGCAGGTCATCCCTCCTCCAACCCATGTTTGATTCCTCTGCCAGAACTCTCTTCTTCATGCAAACACTTGGTCATGTTAAATCCTCTGTTTGACAGTCTTCAGTAGTTCACTTCTCGTTAAAATTCAATTGACCACCAACTCAAGTTCAAAATCCTGTGCATGGCATTCAACGTGATCAGAATTTTGTGCCATCCTACCTTCCCAGTTACCCCAAATATGTTGTCTCCATAACCTCTAGGCTACTGCTAAGCTACTTTTCTATTCCTCTGAACACATACTCATTGTTTTCCTACCTCCATACCTTTGCATAGGCTGTTCTTTCTGGAAAGCCCTCTATGCTCTGCTTTGCTTTTTGGATTTCTAATGTTCCTCTGAAGGTCATATCAAAGGCCATCTCCTTCATGCAGCTTTCCCTGATCTCTCTGGCCAGAAATGTCTTTACCCTTCAGACCTCAAAAATGCTTTGCTTACAGGAGTCAGAAAGACCTGAGTTCAAATCTAGCCTCAGACAATTACTTCATAAATTCATATAACAGAAATTTTAGTCAGCTGGGTAGCACAGTGTATAGAGTGATGGACTGGAGTCAGAAAGCCTTGAATTCAAATCTAACCACAGATACTTAATAACTGTATGATTCTCAGTAATTCACTTACCTTTTGTCTGCTTCAATTTTCTTATCTGCAAAATGAGGTGGATAATAGCACCTCTATCCCAGGGTTGTTTGTGAAGCTCAAATGATGCAAACTTTAAAGTTGTACATAAATACCAATTAATTATCATCTGTGTTTATGTCATATTACCCACAACAAAAATGTCAACTACATGATGGCAAAGGCCAACTCTTATTTGCACTTTGGATTTGCCCCAGTACTTAGCACAAAGCTTGATACACACTAGGTATTTAAAAACTATTTGCTTAATTAATATAAGATATTCTTTTAAAAAAATCAACCATACCTTTGGATCAAAATTGACACTGAGGAGATGATGCATGACATCGTATTTTATCAATGGTTGGTTCAAGTTGAATTCACAGACTTCATCCACTGTACTTTTCCATTCAGCATAGATATAATCCCCAAATTGGTCCAGTAAATTGAGCATTTCTATGTACTTCTGATATAGTAACACAGCATCAGGTCCTTCTAAGATCCTGTATGGAAATGATTTTAAACCTTTATTTGACAGAGTAAAGCAGTATTGTTTAATCATTCTATAAACCTTGAAATGACAAATGTCAAAAATCAGAAAAGGGTAAATAGGAAAAAAAATCACATTGCCCAGATCAGATACGTCAATGTGTTTCTAAAGCCAATGAAAAATTTTGCTAAACAAAGGGAAGAAACCTAGGTCCCTTTCAGAGCAGAGTTTAAAACCAGAAATAAGCAGATGCCTAGAAAAGGAAGATTTTAATTATTTTTGAAAGTTTCAGCAAGAAGCAGAAGGGAAAAAGGGAAACAACCACATTGATATGGGAACAGAAAAATTAAGAAAGAAGGTATTAAGATGGTCCTAGAGGATAGGGAGGGAGGGAAACATTAGAAAAGAAGAAGCAAAAAGGAAGAAGTAAAAAAAGAAAGAAGAGCTGATTTTTCTAAAGCATTTTAAAGTCTGAAAATCACATTAACTTCATTTGAGAAAATAAGAGAAATTATGTGGAAGAATCCATAGGATTGGTAAGCTCAGTCCGAGTATGGCAGCTACGTGGTAAAGGGGATATGGACTGGAGAGGGAGTCAGGAAGACTCCAGTTCAAATTCTGCCTCAGACACCTACTAGCTGAGAGCACCTGGGTAAGTCACTTATCTTCCATCTGCCTCAGTTCTTTCACTTGTAAAATGAACATCACTATAGCACCTGCCTCCCAGGATTATTATAAAGGTTAAATAAGATAATAAAAGTACTTTGCAGAGGATTCTGGGAAGATAGCAGAGTAGGTCAGAAAATTCCAAACTCTCAAGATTTTTCCCCACAAAAAGAGTCAAAATAACATTTTGGGACAAACAAAGTGTGGGTGGAGATAAAAATGGGACACAGCTGGGTCTTCCTGGAATAATTTGGAAGATTAGGAGGGCAATCCCTGGACATGGTTTGGTCCCTGTGTAGAATACGCACCTCTGAGCTGGGGTCTGTTTCAATAACAAATGGCAAGCCCTGGCATTAGTTGGTTTGAGAGGCTTCCTCCTGAGAAACTTTCACTCCTGAGATAGTGAGGGAGTTGGGCATTTGCACCCAGGAAGATTTTTTGATAAGGAACACCAGACCCAGCTGCGCTGTGAAGAGCAGCAGGCAAGAAGGGACCAGCACATACCCTCCTGGTGAATGCAGAACAATGGGGCAGAAAGCACCTGGCTGCGGGCACTTACAGGAGGCTGGAGGTTTGGCTTTGGTTCCAAGTGTAGGGGAGAACTGAAGATCTGGAGCAGGAGACCGCATTTCCCTACTTCAAGGATAGAAGTGATTACAAAAATTTAGCAATTACCACAATAAAAAATGCAGAGGCAAAGGAGAAAGAACCCAACCATAGAAAGTTAATATAGGAATACAAATGACTGGGGTTCATCTTCAGAGGAGGATATTGAGGTAAAGAAACCCCCAAAATGGTCACTTGCCCAAAAAGGATTTATAGAAGAACTTTCGAAAAAGACTAAAAATCAAATGACAAAGATGGAGGAAAAACTAAAGAAAAAAATAAGAATAATCCAAGAAAAACAAGAAGGTTATGAAAGGAAAGTCTGGCATCTAAAAAAGGAGATCCAGAATCTTCCTTGAAAATTAGACTTGGGCAAAGGAAAGCTAGAGAAATGATAAGAAATCAAGAAATAACCAAAATATGAATAATGGAAAAATAGAAGAGGAAGTGAAATATCTTATAAGAAAAACAACAGACTTGGAGAATAGACCAAGAAGAGAAAGTATAAAAGTAATCGAACTAACTGAAACTTATGATCAAAAAAAGAATCTTGATACAATAATGCAAGAAATAATTAAAGAAAATTGTCCTGAAGCATTAGAACAAGGGCGGGGGGGAAGTAGAAATAGAACAAATCCCTTGATCACCACTTAAGGATCATTGATCCTTAAAAGAGATGCTATGAGAAAAACTGTCATAGTCAGTTCTGAAACCACCACTCAAGGATAAAATATTAAAAGCATCAAGATTAAAACAATTTAAATATGGTGGTGCCACAATGAAACTCATACAAGACCTAGCAGCAGAGATACTAAAGAACCACAAGTCTTGGAACATAATATACTGAAGAGCAAAGGTTAAATATGAATGAAAATTACAAAAATTCTGAACTTAAAAGATTTGACATACAAGAACCAAGAGAAATATAAGGTACATTTCAAAGACTGATTATAAAGGATTCATAAGGACACACCGTTTACTTTTCACTTTTCATGTATATAAAATATATGTCTAAGGTTCTTATTAATAATTGGATAGGAGATGCAAATCAAAACAACTCTGAGGTACTACATCACACCTATCAGATTGGCTAACATGACAAAACAGGATGATGTTAAATGTTGCAGAAGATGTGGGAGAGTTGGAACACTAATTCATTGTTGGTGGAGCTTTGAGCTGATCCAATAATTCTGCAGAGCAATTTGAAACTATGCCCAAAGAGCTACAAAAGTGTGCATATCCTTTGATCCAGCAATACCACTTGTAGGAGTGTATCCCCAAGAGATCATAAAAATGGGAAAGGGTTCCATATGTACAAAAATATTTATAAAAGGACTCTTTGTGGTGACCAAAAACTGGAAATCAAGGGGATGCCCATCAACTGGGGAATGGTTGAATAAATTGTGGTGTATGAATGTAATGGAATACTATTGCGCTGTAAGAAATGATGAACAGGAAGACTTCAGAGAGGCCTGGAAAGAGTTCTATGAACTGATGCTGAGTGAACAGAGCAGAACCACGAGAACTTTATACACAGCAACAACCACAGTGTGCAAGGATTTTTTCTGGTAGACTTAGAACTTCATTGCAATGCAAGAACTTAAAATATTTCCAATGGTCTCTTAAGGTAAAATGTCTTCCACATTCAGAGAAAGAACTATGGAATTCAATCACAGTATGTAGCAGGTCATTTTCTTTTTTATTGCATTTTGGTTTGTTTTATGATTTCTCCCATTCATTTTAATTCTTCTATGCAACGTGACTAAGGTGAAACAGTATTTAATAGGAATGTATGTGTAGAACCTATATAAAATTGTATGCCAACTCGGGGAGGGATGGGAGAAGAGGGGGAAAATATCTAAGTTACATGGAAGTGATTGTAGAACACTGAAAGCAAATAAAATAATAAAAAATAAATTAAAAAAATAATTGGATAGCTCATAAGTAAGATTGGGGAAAATCTGAGCAGGATATGAATTTAAAAGCTAAAACCATTTAGGAACAGTTAAAAAGAGTAATTATTTTATACAAATGAAATACAAGAAGAAGAATTGATTGCAGAGGAATTAGATGGAGGAGGAGGGCTGGTAGTTCTCATAAGCTACTTTCATCGCAAATGGGTTTAAGAGGGAACAATACATATATATTTAGAAGAGCACAAAAGTCTTCTAAATTCAGAAGAAACAAAATGGTAGGGGCATAGGGAGGGGGAAGAGGACAAGGGAGAGATCTTCAGAGGGGAGTGAGAGGGAATAGGTACAAGTAGGGTACAGAAGGGTGTTCAGATTCATGGGAATGGGAGAACAGGGCAGGGATCCTTGGAGGGGAGTAGGCAAGTAATAGGAGGGCAAGGTGGTGGGTAAAAGTAAAGTAGAGGAGGCAGGAAGGATAGGAAACAAGAGATATGCATAAACATAAAAACAAAGATAAGGAGTAGAATGTGTTTAGAAAAGTATATGTCTATATATGAATGTATATGTGTATGTATATATCTACAGCTAAAAAGAAACATATCTAAACTTTATTGTAGCCTTTGCTGGGTAAAGGGAGGGGAAAAAGAACAAATTAAAAAAGTACACAGCAGAGAACAAAAGAATTCACTCCCAAGGAAGCAAAGAAAAGATGGACAATTTTCAACACAAGGATTATTTATCATACAGGCTTTCTTGAAATGAAAATTTATTGTCACATAATTTGAAACTTCTCTTATGTTGTTATGCATATGACATGCCTTTTTTCTTTTAAACTTTGTACTCAAGTTTCAACATTTAAGTTTAAGATACGCTTTTGGTTCTTTTTCCTATTCTGTATTTGTGTTCTGGCGTTTGAGTCTAAAATTAAAAAAAATACTTTGCAAA
This sequence comes from Bettongia penicillata ogilbyi, assembly GCA_023548195.1. Classification (NCBI taxonomy): domain Eukaryota; kingdom Metazoa; phylum Chordata; class Mammalia; order Diprotodontia; family Potoroidae; genus Bettongia; species Bettongia penicillata. The sequence goes on from JAJHZJ010000453.1 coordinate 9,378,059, forward strand.
ATTAAAGCATTTATAAATGCCAATCTTTGGTCTGAGGTCTAATAAAAACTCGCTCACACTCACTGCCACCAGGTTGGGTATGATTATGCTGCCCATTAATCCCTAAAATTTGAATTGCTTACGGATGCTGAAGCTGCACAAAGCTGGACCAGAATCCACTAAGGCGACTGTGTACTTCCTTGGCCCATTTGAGATTTCCTGAGGTAAATGGCATGTTCTTGTTGAGAACTGGATTTCCTATTTCAACCTGTATGTAGAAATATGGAGGGAGGGGAAAAGTCCCATTCAGCTTAAGTGATTCAAACATTTTAGACTTCCTCATTCTCTTCTGTGTTACCAGTTAGTGGAAAATACCTTAAATCAGAAATAAGTAATTTCAATTTTAGGCTACCCCAGAATGTCAGAATGGAAAGGGGTCTCAGAGGCCATCTGGTCCACCCTGCAGCTGAGCAAAAGTCCCCTCTACAACCTCCCCAATATGTGATCATTCAGCCTCTGAAGACCTCCAATGACAGGAGACTCACTACTTCCCAAAGCAGCCTACGCCATCTGCTGTCAGAAAGTGTTTGCTTACATTGGCTTGAATGGATTGTTGGGGGTGGGGTTGGGGGGGAAGAGCACACTCCCATCCTCTACATGTGCTTCAGAAAATTCTTACTTAAAACTCTGCCCACAGCCAAGAGTGAAATCCAAAAATGCTCCCAGGGACTTTAAGACTTACCTGCTTCCTGTGCTCACTGTACAAGTGCTTACACTGATCCAATTCTTCATGAAACATTTGCAACAACTTCTTATAGTAAGGGCTGAAAATGTCCATGACAACTGGTTTCACCAGAAAATTCCCAAACATCAACAAGAGCTATTAAATAAAATCCAAATTAAAGAAAGATCCAGGCTCTGAAACACACCCAAGCAATTTCCTAATTTCCCATTAACTCTGGCACAAGCCCAGTCATAGCTGTCTCACTGTGATCCACCCAAAGTTAGCAGAGACTGGGCTCTTTATTTCTCCCCAGCATGTCAGCGTCCAAATGCAGGGATTGAAAACATGATCAAAATGAAATAGAGATGCAGAGTTTCCTAAGGAATCCCCTCACGGGGTTTCTGCTATGTATATGGAAATGGTCTCTCCTTTTATTGGTGTTTAAGTTCCTAATGATTGTTTTTAAGTTGCCAAGAAAAGTAATCGCTGGGATTCAATGTTGGTCATGTACTTTCTCTGCTCCAACAAAAGCAAAATGCTTTTTTATATCACGACCTCCACTGATGGGCTGGCCGTCCGAAGACTTGCTACTCTTACTAAGAGACAGATGCTACAGTGTTTGTTGAAACTGTGGATGAAGACAGTGTCTGTATTTTCCCAAGTATAAAAAGGCTACATTCAGAAAGCATCTTGTGTGTAATTCCCTAACTGAAAGCAGCTGTATGTAGAGGGATGTGATGTATAAGCTGAAAGAATAAAGGGATGAAGTGAGGCGGATTCATTCCTGTGTGCCCAATTCAATTTGTACATCCTTTATAGCATCTAAGAAGTGGACACAGAACTATGGCCAGATTTATGAGCTTATGCTCCTCTTGGTTTATTCATCATTATTTATTCTTAAGCTTTTGTTTAGTATTTCATCCCCTCCTCCATTACAAGTAAAAACAATTTTTAACATTCTTTATTAAACTTTATTTTCAAAATTCTCTCTCTTCCATCTTACCCCCATTGAGAAGGCAAGCAATTCCATATAGGCTATTGTAACAGCAAGCACCCCAGCATATCCAGGATGACCTGCTAGCCCAGGTTCTTAGCTTTTCTTAAAGGAAAGCAACTTTTAAGGGGATCAGGGGAAAAGGCATCACCTTGAACTTCAGAGAAAATACAAGCAGAGAAATAAAGACCAGACAGAGCTCCACTGCCTGACTCAAAGCAATATTGCTATACACTTTACATACATCCCTGGATGGGTAGAATCTTTACATTTGAGCAGTCAGGGAACTCTGAATGTAGGGTCACTCAGAATCTCAATCAGGGAATCACAATGTCCTTCTCATAAAGGAACCCCCAAAGTAAAATACCAACTCGGACTATACATACACTTCTCAGAGCCAGAAGGCATCACAACCCTCAGACTCAGTACCTAATTGGAAATTTGTAAAAGATGTGAAAGCCTTCCTACAAACAAACCTCTCCTAAGCAAGCTTCCCTTAATGGCTACATGTGAGGTCTATTATGGACAAGGAAGATCTTAAATCCCATTAACACTACAATTATACATGTATAGTCATACAAAACATTCATAAGTCATGCTGTAAAAGAAAGCGTAGACAAGGTAAAAAACTCAAGAAAAATAAAGTTAAAAAGAAGTATGTTTCAATCTGTATCCAGACACCAACAATTCTTTCTCTGGGGATGGATAGCATTTTTCATGGTAAGTCCTTTTCATGATAAGTCCTTCAGAGTTGTCTTGGATCATTGTATTGCTGAGATTAGGTAAGTCATTCATGGCTGACTCTCTTTCAATATTGCTATTACTTTGCACACAGTCCATTTTACTTTGCGCTCATGTAAGTCTTTCTAAGTTTTTCTGAGAGCATCCTGCTCTCATCCATTTTAGTATTCCATCAAAATCACATACTACAACTTGTTCAGTCATTCCCCAATTGATGGGCATCAACTCAGCTTCTAATTCTTTACCCCCAGAAAAGAGCTGTTATAAATATTTTTGTACGTATAGGTCCTTTTCCTTTTGTTTTTTTTTAATTTATTTTGGGATACAGACCTAGTAGAGGTATTGCTAGGTCAAAAGGTATACATGGTTTTATAGCTCTTTGGGCATAGTTCCAAACTACTCTCTCTACAGAATGATTGAATCAATTCACAACTCCAACACTGCATGAAAATCTCATTTTCCCCACATTCCCTCTAACGTGTCATTTATCTTTTTCTGTTCTATTAGGCAATCTAATAGATATGAGGTAGTACCTCAGAATTGTTTTAATTTGCATTTCTTCAGTCAATAGTGAGTTAGAGTATTTTTTCATACAGCAGTAGATAGCTTTATCTGAAAACTGATCATATCCTTTGATCATTTATCAATTGGGGAATGGCTCTTATTTTTATAAATTTGACTCAGTTCTCTACATGTTTGAGAAATGAAGCCTTTATCAGAGAAATTTGTTTCAATTTTTTTTCACAGTTAATATTTCTAACTATATTATCCCCCATCCTATTCCCTTCCTCTTTTAATTCCCTTTTCTCTCTTCTTTCACCCGGTCCATCCTCAAAAGTGTCTTGCCTCTGACTACCCCATCCCCCTCTCTTCTGTTGTCATACCTTTGTCTTATCCTCTTTCCCTCCTACTTTCCTGTAGGGTAAGATAGATTTCTACATTCAACTGAGTGTGTATATTATTCTCTCTTTGAGCCAGTTCCAGTGAGAGTAAGGTTCAGTTTACTCATCTTTCAAATGAGGTTGGGTCAAATGCTCTTCCTCTTCCATGACTCTCCGATTTATGCCTTTGTGGGTGGCCTACACACCAAAGCAGATCACTACCCTTTGGTTCAGGGATGTCTTAATGAGGGCTAACTACATATATGGCACTGTGTTAGGTGTGGAAGAAAGACACAAAGTGGAGGTAAAAAACCAAATAGCTTCTGTTTCCAAGTTCACAACAGACCAGTTGGCATCCGAGGTCCCTTCCTGCTCAACGCTGATGATTTTGTCATTCCATAATCCCTTCTCTCAGCTTTCAAGAGTCTCTTGGCCAAAGAATTCATCAGCTTCTGGCCCAGCTGGTAACGAGTCCCTCTAAGCTGGGCTAGCCCTATCTGTGGATGCTGGATATGGAGTCCCAAGGGGGGCCTATCCGCCAGACCTCACTTGCTGCCAGAGTTTGGGTTCTGCTGGCCCGTCCCTCAAGAGCCCAAGGCCCTGCCTTCCCAGGTCAGAATGAGACTGCAGGACAGCTACAGTAAAGGCATGAATACAGCAGGAGCTGACGAGGTCTTCACAGGCTCCCCTGGAGCTCAGGGGCTCCTGGGAAAGACAAAAGCCTAACACTGCATGTTTGACTAACAACTGTGAAATCTGAAACGACTGTTCTTAGCTGAAGTAGAGCCTCTTACTTAAACAAACAAATGAGCTTTGAGATTATAATTATCAACAAAAACCAACTTCCTCAATTTGCCACTTGTGTTTTTGGTCTCTAGACACAAGACCCACAGCAGATGCCCTAGACTGAGAAACAAAGTCAGGGTTCAAATCTGGGCTTGGCCATTTGAAAACCTTGGGACTGTAAGTATCTCTCTATGAGCCTCAATTTCCTCCTCTGTAAAAGGCATTGCCTACTTTACAAGGCTACTGTAAGGAAACCAATTTGTAAACCTTAAAGGGTTAAACACAGATGTGAGTAATACTCATGATTCTGAATTCAGAAGTTCCTTAACTTGGCGATGGTATGAAATGGCACAGGTGAGACAGAGGGCCATTGTGTGTGCATGCTACATTGACTTTGTAGCATGATATCTACCAAATCATCAAATTATAGGGCATCAGATACTGTGAGATGAGGTTCAGAAAACTGGGGTTAAAACTCCCCTCTGATGTTTTCTACCTGCATGACCTTGGGAGGCTCACCTAATTTCCTCTGGACCACAGTTTGCTCCTCTGTAAAATGGAGTTCTTAGATTAGAGGTGCCCCTATCACTCTATGATCTTCTAGAGAAGGAAGCAGTTCCAGAATCCAACCAATTCAAAGTCAAGAAACAAGTGAGTAGGAGATCAAAGGTGAAGACCCAAGCCTCCTGACTTCTAACCCCAGTGATTATGACCCTACACTATGCTCATGGCATCTGCAGTTCTTGGAATTGAGGTGCCATTTTATTTGGGGATTTTAAACTCAGAATAAGATCTCTTTCCTGAAAAAGTAGGTGATCCCCATGGCATGTTGTTCTACTAAGGCTGGCACATTTGTTGAGAATGTGGAATAATAGGGAGAGGAGGAGAGAATGAGGCTTCCCTTTCCTTGTTGGAGTATTTAAAAGACTGAAGATGGAAAGGCATAAGGATAAGGGTTAGACATATGATATCATTGATATAAGGGACTCCTAGATCAGGAGTTCTTCATCTACAATCCCTGAACTTTTGTAAAAAAAAAAATCTATCTACAAGTCTTCCTTGCTCCAAGCCCTAATCCTGAGTCAGTATACAGGACACTGAAAAACAGCCAATACAAGGCACTTCAGAAAAAAACCCCAAACTGTCTGATACTGCCCTTCAGCAAAACTCACTGGGAAAAGAACCAACTACATAACCAAGAAGAAAGCACGCAAGTTAAGATGGAAATGTCATTACATTTTCATTAATAACCTCAAGGCAATGTAGTTAGCCTTTCCTCGAAATATCAAGCCCAAATAAAGTAAAAATACTGCATGCTCGGACTTTCCTGGTAATCTGCTTATGGCCCCTATTTCGTAGCATGCCATCAGTGATTAACTTTCTCTTCCCAACAATTGTTCTGTAGGGTTTGTGTTTAGTCTTCAAATCCCAGGGTACACACTTCCTCCAAGGGAACACAAGAAGTGTTTACAGTAATCATGGAAAGAAACATTTGTCACTTGCCCTGAGTTTCCAAACACTCACTGAACCTCTGATAACAAGGACAAATTCTTACTTGGCTTCCCTGAGATGTTGGAGAGACCCAAATCAGAGTGGACAACGTACCTTGCCTTTGAATCAGTGATGCCACCATGGCTGGGCATATACTCCAAGGAAGAAATGAGGAAAAGATCCTCCACAAGCCCAAATATTCATAGCAGCACTCTTTTGGGTAACCCGGAACTGAGAACAAAGGGGATGCTCATAGAATGTGCAGTGGGTGAACAATGTGTCAGAAAAATACAAAGGAATATTAATTGTGGTAAAAGTGGCAAACATAAGGAATCAAGAAAAGAAATGAGATTTGTACGACATCAGTTCATACAAATCTCATTTCTTTTCTTGATTCCTTATGTTTGCCATTTTTTACCACACATTAATATTCCTTTCTATACCACTACTCAAAGCCTTCAATAAAGTAAAGTTTTAAACAAGAACATTAAAACGCAGCCTGACGCTGATATAATTGCACTGGTCCCAAGGACCAGAAGGTAAAGCACACTTTTCTCCTTTATTAATCACCTAGTATGTGCCAGGCAGAGAGGAGGACAAAGACAGGTGAAGAAAATGCCATGACATTTGCTGTTAGATCCCTGGGAAAGTTGCTTCACCTCTCTGGGCCTCAGTTTCCCCAACTATAAAATGAAAGACTTTCTAGCTAATCTGTGATACTATAAGCATTCAATTTAATTCCAGAAACTATTATTAAACATCTAGCAGGCTTCCAGCACTGCACTCCATACACTTCGTTACATGATACAAAGAAAAAGCCAAAATCAGCCCTTGCCCTCACAGAGTTCACAGGGTTATAAGACACACATGCTCACCAACATTTTGACAATTTTGCTCTCCAGCGCTTTGGGACTCTTCCCTGGATCCACCATTTAGGTCTCATAACAAAGCTACACTGACTTGATTGCAAAGATCCAGGATGCCTTGCATCTCTATCAAGATCTGATGGGATCTGTTCCTTGGACTTTTCCACTTCCAAAAATACTTGGGGAGTGGCACCCTCCTGCTTATCTTCTCTGCTCTCTCCACTATGCACTTGTCCTCTCTGGGCATGGTCATTGAATGGTCCCGGATGTCTAGCTGCCTTCCTCCTTCTGACAAGGTTAAAGAAGTTTGTGCTTTGCCGTCTGATCTGGGCGACTCTTCAAATTGATTTCTAGTTTGCACCAGCTCTGTTATGCTTCCCTGTTCCCTTCTCCATGAAGTTTTCATATTGTTGGGTTTTTAAAATACTTCCCCCCACAGATTGATCTCTTTTTATCTATTTTTTCCTCCATTTGGTGCCCAAACTGAAGGGCATACTTTGGGCATGAGACCCCAACATTGATGAACAAGAATAATTATAATAATTAGTAATAAACTTGTGAGAGGAAAGCTCAAATGCCATAAGGCAAGACAATGCAACGTCTTCAATTAGGGAGGGTCCTGTCCTCCCCTCCCAGACTTCGAGTGGGGCTATCCAGGGAAGCTTGTTTTGTAGGAAGGTCCACACCTTTGGTTAATTGCTAATGAGGCACTGAGTCATGAGGGTTAGCCAATAGTTACGTATGCTCTGAGGTGAGATTTTGTTTGGGGGCTCAAATCACTGGAAAAATATTTGTGTGATTAGGCCAGGGAGACTCTGGGAAGTTGCTAAGGAGGTGTCATCATCCCTCCACCCCTCTCAAACTTTCCCCTCCCACACACATCTTTTTGAAAACCCAGATACTGGTCCTTCTCTGGTAATGATGTATGTCTTGCCTATGGTCAAACAATTGGAAGCCTGGTCTGTTGGTCTGTTTGTAACTTGTACTTGTAACTTCTCTTTGTATTTTCTCCGAGGTTCAGGGTACTGACTTTTTCCCCTGAACTAAGTGAATAATATATGTGCTAGATTAAAGGAATTGTCGACCCCTCAAAAGTTGCTTTCCTTTTACAAAAGCAGATTTGAGAACTTGTACAGCAGGCCCTCCAGTGTCTGCCAAGTGCTTGCTGTTAATAGGTCCTGTTTTTTCTCTGTGGGTCCTGAGGAAGACCAAATTTTACTTAAAATTTAGTTGGAAGATAAATTCTGGGCATCTCAGGAAAGCTCAGTGCATTGATGCCATAAAAATAGAGTTGAACCAGTGCCTGACACAGAGTGGGCTTTTAGGGAACGTTGACTGGATTGGATTCTTGGATGAGTCTATGATTTGGCCCTTCCCCTAACAATTAAAGTAACTTTGGGTGATCACTGGAGGTCAGAACCAACCTTAAATGCCGATTCTAAGCCTGAACAGTCGAGGAAACCTGCACAAAGGACAGTGCCAAGCCTTCTGTAAAGGTCCAGAATTTTAGCCTTGAACTCGGCATAATCCTCTTCAAATTCCTGGAAGACATAAATTTACATGGGAAGTTGGGGGTGAAGCATCAGCAACCACATGGGCTTCAATTTATTTCTTTGATATCACCATTCCAATAAAAGATAGCTAATGTGTCTACACACTAATGATCATCCCTGAAATCTGCATGTCACTTTAAGACTTACAAAGTGGTTTATGTAAATTATCTCATCTGTTTCTCATGATCACCTGGTGGGTAGGGGCTATTATCATCATCCCCATTTTATAGATGAAAAAATGAAACTCAGAGAGATCGAACCAGAGTGAGAGGCAGATGTTGAATGCACATCTTTGACACCCAAGTCTATAGATACTTTATCTATTCTCCCACATGGCTTCTCATGTTTTCATTTAATCTATTGATCAATCAACAAGCATGTATTGAGCACCAACTGTGTACTAGACACCATGGTGGGCCTGCAGATATGAGGACAAAATGAAACAGTTCCTGACCTCGGGGAGCTGACATAAGCACACATTTGCACAAATGTACATATGATTCTACATCGTGCATACATACTATATGACCTGAACTTGTGATTTTGTAAGTGTCAGGAGCTCAAACTGTGACTGCTTCTTCTGCCAGGTGGACCACCATATGCAATTAAAATCTTCGAGAGCTGCCCATGATCTCACAAAGTATAAGCTACTGACTGAAGGTCACACTTGCCTTTGGTATGTGTCTGAGACGGATTGTGAACACAGGCCTTCCTCACACCACCATGCTGCCCCTGCCTTACAAGTACTATTGCGCCCATCGTACAGAAGGAGCGAGGGTTCAGAAAGATGACAGTTGGCAAAATGGCAATCCAGGGCACCATCTCAGGTCTCCCGGCTCCAAAGTCAGAGCTCTTTTCACTAACCTAGGGTCATAATAATGGGAAAGAGTCCAGAGAGCAGAACATATTCCAGGGCCCAGCGTGGTGCCTAGGTTCTCAGGCTCTTTGATGAGGCAGATCTGTCTCCAGATGGACCATCCATCACCATGTGATACATGGACCTACAAGCTAACCCAGGCAGGCAAATGGATCCAAAGGCCACATTCCCCCACCAGCCCTGACCCTCTGGCCAGATATGGCATGAGACAAGTACCTGGATCGTGCTTTAAAATAAAGAAAACTTTTAACAATTTCAACCGCAAAATCCTTTTGCTACCTGTAGTAAAATCTAACTTCACTCTCTCTTATACTAGTATCTCTAAGCTTAAATAGTTTTTATTTAGAACAAAAATTCTACAAAAATATGTAGATTTGTATTTTTTTTTAATCTAAGGGTGAATCCTAAAATTCAGATTCACCAAGATAATTCACCATTACTAATCAATACTCTCAAAAACTCCACTCCTCCAAGACCTCAGAACTCATAGAGGTGGATTCTCCCTTCAGCAACACAGATTGCAACCCCTCTACAAATCAAATGGCAGTTTAATAGTTTCTGTGGCTCAAAAACATATCATCCTGTGGCCAAGCTGATGGAGAGCCTACATGAAGGTTACCAGGCCCACATTGAAAGCTGTTGTTTTGGGGCATTATGCTAATCTTGGCTCGATCATCAGTGTGATAAATTTATGAGAAACCAATGGGCAAGTCCAGTGGCTGGCGCATCCTGAGTGTGTGCTTATACTCTGCTAGCATTCACCTGAACAAATGTCTCCAAGACACTTCAAATCCCATCTTCAGAAGGAGGCTCTTCCTGGCTTCTTCCCCATTGCCCTACTTCTCCTCTGAAATTACTTCCCATTTACAGAGTGTGTGTGCACGCGCGTATGTGTGTGTAGAAAATGTGTGCAGGTTTTATATATGTAATTCTTGTACATATATATAAAAGATTCATGTGAGCATATATGTACATGTACATGTGTATCATATGTATGCACTGCTAGGTGGCACAGTGGATAGAGTACCAGGCCTGGAGTCAGGAAGACTCATCTTCTTGAGTTCAAATCTGACCTCAGACACTTACTAGCTGTGTGACCCTGGGCAAGTCACTGAACTCTGTTTGCCTCAATTTTTTTTTATCTGTAAAATGAATTGGAGAAGGAAATGGCAAACCACTCCAGTATCTCTACCAAGAAAACCCCAGATGGGGTTACAAAGAGTCAGATATGACTGAAAAATGACTGAATAACAACATATCTTGTACATAAGTAATTCTTTACATGGCGTCCCCTCCCTCCATTAGAAGGTGAGCTCCTCAAGAGCACTGCCCATATTTTGGACTTTCTTTGTATCCCCAATGCTCAGCACCATACCAGGCAAATAGTAAGTGCTTAATAAATGCTTGTTTACTGACAAACACATATTAAGTGCCTACTATGCACCCAGGTACTACATTCGGTGTAAGGAATATGGAAACCAAAAATGAAATCTTTTCTACCCTCAAGGAGTTTTTGATATACAGCCTTGAAGGAACAAAGGATCTTACCACGCCCATTTAGGACTAAGACTTCAAAAATGAAGGGGACCCCAAACTACAACCCAAGGTTGCTCTCCCCATGAAATGGCCTTTTTGCTGAAACTGCTATTAACATAGTGCCTGGATGTAATAGTTGCGTAAGAAGTGCTTTAGTGACGGATTTTACCCAATATCATCAACAATTATATATTTATGAAGCACCTACTGTGTGCCAGGACATCTGCTCTAGACAGTAGGGATGTACAGACAGTGCCCCTTGAGGAATTTCTGTGCTATTGGGGGAGACAATATACACACACCAGTGTTCATAGTTTAATGCTCACATAGACTCTGAGAAGTGCCCCCCATCAGCTGAAATTCTAATCTCCACTAACCCGGATGTCCACAGCAGAAAGGATTGAGTGCCAGGGCTTGTTTGATTTATATTTAGCATCAAGGAAGAAGTCTCCATTTCGCCCAAACCAGTACAAACATCATTCCTTTTCATTCACATGTGGTTAGGTCTTTAAAAACAGACATCCCCCAACAAGTTTGAACATGTCTAATGTATCTCTTGTTTCTGTGTCCTCACTCCAGATATGCTGACCTAAGATCCTGGAACACTGTCAAAAGGGCTGAGCAAATACTCAGGTGGCTCAGGAGGGAAGGGCTCTTTGGCTTTGTTGATGCTATCTATCCTGGAGTCTCATTTTTCTAATACAAGAAGAAAATTTCACATTCCAAAAAGGAAACACCACAAACTACTGACCATCAGTGTGATAAATTTATGAGAAACCAATGGGCAAGTCCTCCTAAGCATTTTTGGTTCAACCAAATGAAATGCTAATTCTTTCCACTAGATTGTGAGTTCCCTGAGGACAGGGACTGCCATTTGCCTCTTTTTGTATCCTCCCCACTTAAGCACAATGCCCAGCACACAGTAGGTGCTTAAGAAATGTTGATTAATTGACTGAACACCCTATTATGAGGAAACTGATGTATGCCTCTCTTGATTCATTGTGAGAGACAGATGGGAGTGGACCAGCACTCTCAAGAGACATCTAAGAAAAGCAGACTTTGAGAAGTGGGTGCAGACATGTATTAAATGGGACCTAATTACCAAAAGTTTCGACTCAGTGATAATGCAGTGGTTCCTGAAGTAGTTTTCATTCATGGGGTTGGTACACTTGGAAGTTTTCCCCTTCCTGGTGATGAGGCAGGAGACATGGAGCAGTGAAAGAAGGGGCATTGAAAGAGGAGAGAGGTAATCCTGAAGCTAAAGGGCACAAGGACTTGTCCTCAGGAATAAATCTAAAAGGGTTTCTCCTTGGCTAAATACTGTTTCTTTTCCTTACTTTGCAGCACTTCCAGAATCAAATGAGATCAGAACTTTGTAAACCTCAGCCTTCAGGACTCCCGGTTGCTGTGGAGGGCACCAGCATCCTCCCAGTCACCCTGGTCCACAACCTCAGATTCATCTTTGACTCTTATCTGTCCCTCATCCCTCATGCTAAATTAGTTGCCAAGATTTAACAATTCTGTCTCTGCTCCATTTCTTGTAGCTATATCCTCCTCTTCATTCACATTGCCACCACCCTAGTCCAAGCTGGCCTTACCTCTGGCCTAGACTACTCCAAGTTTCCTAATTTTTCTCCCTTTCTCAAGTCTATTCCCTCTCTAATTATCAGCTCAAAAATCCTCAGTTACTCCCTAGTACCTTGAGGCAAACTCCTTACGTCAGTACTGAAAGTCTTTCACATGTTCATGGGACCCATTTCTTGAAGAAGACCCCTTCAAGCCATATTCTGCTCAATTGAACTAAATTTTTATCTATAGTCATCCAGTAATAATCCGGAACCATCAACAATATGGTGGAATCTTGTCATCTCTATTTTTTTCTGTCACTTCTGTGCCTATCAAGATGTAGTCTGCTATAAATATCATTTGCAAAAGCCTGCCAATTCCTTTCATCATATGCCCATTTTCCCACCTCAGCAAAATCTTTACAAGAATAAGTTACAAACACTTTGAGATGTATATTCATTTACTGATGTTTTCATGATTGCCTTTCTTTTCAGTAGTGTTAACGACAGTGATTCTCACCCTTTCCCCACTCCAGGCATTTGGTCCCCTCCCCTACTTCAAATACCTTGAGAAGCTTTAGAGCACTATTCTCTATAAAAAACCAAGAGCCACCACAGCCGTCACATTTTGATCAACTGAGATTTGGGAGGACAGACAAGTCTGCTGAGCACAGGCTGGAATGGTCACTGAGTGTAAACACGAAGGAAAGAGATCATTTATCTTGGTACCTCTCTTGTTCCCTTCCCTATCAGTCCATTAGGGAAAAAAAATCGAAGTCAAACCCAGAGTGACTATTTCATTCAATATTAATCATAACTTGGGAACCCGAAAGCTCTTTCCAGGAACCAACTTGAGAAAATCCCTCCATTCTATAAATGGTCCAGAAAAGTTCTAAGAGAACACTCAGTAATTCTAGGTCTGTGAGTGATGGACAAGCTTTTTCACAAACATTATCGAGACAAAGCTTTCAAACCTATCCAAACTGAGGTTAGTCAGGCTTGAGATTTGGAAAAGAATAGCCTTTCAACCAAACACTGCCTGAATTATTCTTCTCATGAGTGTCATAGGAGTGAGGACGCCTGATAGAGGAGATGGAGAGATGGCAGATTTGGGATGAAGCCCAGTGGCTGGCGCATCCTGAGTGTGTGCCTCAAACACCTCTCTTAAGGTTCTAAATTCAGAACCACTTCCAAACTGTGTTTGGTAGCAAGTTTTCTCCCTAAGGGTTACTTATATCAATGAAATTCTAGAACTGGACTGTCCCACCTACCTATCCCTCAAAAGTGTTTCATAGGATTGCTGGTATAAAGGGGCATAGTGGATAAAGTTGTGGCTCCCTGGGAAGTCCCCATACCCTTGAAATCACTGGTTTGTTTTCTGCCCTTCTCTATAATCCTATGGCAAGACAAGGAATAACTTAAAAAGGCTCCATGTCCTTTTCCATTCACTGCCCAATGTTGAGTGGGTTGAGGTCATGTGGCCTCTTTATCTCTTTGGTGTTCCTTCCATAATTGTATTTTCGTGGGATCAAGTTTGCTATAACCTCCTGTTATAAAACTATCATGATGGGAAAAGCATGGGAGTAGGAGTCAGAAAACCTGGGGTCAAACGCTGACTTGCCAACACAGGTTGTGTTATCCTGAGCTAAACAGTAACCTCTCTTAGCTTCAGTTTACTCATTTGAAAAACATGAATGTGAATAATAAGAAAAGCCAGCATTGCTATTCAGTTGTATCTGATTCTATGATCTCATTTGAGGTTTTCTTAGCAAAGATACTAGAATTTCCTTCTAGTATTTCCTTCCATTTCCTTCTCCAGTTCATTTTACAGATGAGGAAACTGAGGCAAACCGGATTAAGTGACTTGTCCAAGGTCACGTAGCTAGTGCCTGAGGCCAGCTTTGAACTCAGGCTTGGCACTCTGTCCCACCTTGCTGCCCAATAGCTAGCATTAGTATAGTCTTTAAGGTTTGCAAAGAGATTTACAAATGTCATCTCACTTTTGCTAGGAGATGTACATAATGGATAAGGTAAAAGTGAAAGAAGACCTGAGTTCGTATCTATCTCTACTACATATTGGTTGTGTAACCAAAAGGCATATTGGTTAACCTCTTGGTATCTCCAGGAAGCTCCACAGAAAGATTAATTGCAGAAAGTGTGTCAATTTATACTGGGAGAGGGAGTCTTCACAGTAAAACACCCAGGACATCGTAAGTCCAGGCCAAAAATGAGATGTGTATTACCAAGCTTATAATATTATTGGGAGAATAAAATGAGAAGATGGATATAGAAACTATATCAATTTATATAAAACATATAAAGCTATATATCATCGTTATTGTTGTTATACATTTTAAATGTTAGGAAAAATGTGTGAAATTGAAGATTGCTCAATTCAAAATAAAAATGAAAGTGCTAAAATGAAAAAGCTACAGAATCTTAATGAGGAAAAAGGTTAGATGTTCCCTTTTCTCCCTCAGTACTTAATTGGACCTTGGCAAACAACTGATAACAAGGAACTATTTTTAACCTAGTGCTGTAGGGATTCTTACAGGCAAATCCCAAGAGACCCAGATGCTGGAAGATATCTAAGATTAGAAGAGGCTAAAAAATCGACAGCTCCCATGACTTCCCTTTAGGAAAAGAAACAAATGATTAGTCTGTTTTTCCTTCCCCTCCCCAAGAAAAAAGGGGGGGGGGATGGAAAAAGAAATTTAAGAAGCCATTTGTCCAACTGCCCAAACTATGACTTGAAAGTCAAAGGGTAAACTTCTGAAGCAAGGAGAAAAACAATGCTTAATCCAGGGCAAAAAGGGCTCAAGTGAGTCACAAGAAGAAAGAAAAACAAAAAGAATGGGTAAATGCTGGCACCCAGCCAGGTAAGAAAGGTAGAAAAGCAGAAAGACAGAAAGAAAAAAAGAAATTGAAAAACGAAGAAAGGAAGATAAAGGAATAAAGGAAGGAAAGGAAGAAAGAAAGAAAGGCAGGCAGAAGAAAACTAAACAAAAGAGACACTGGCCCCAATCCTGGCTTTTGCCATCAAACTTGGGCAAGTCACTAAGCCCCTGAGGCCTCAGTCAGTTTTTTCCCTATAGAATGTAAGACCCAATACTTGCATACATCAGGTGCATAATAAAGGCTTGACAACACACACACACACACACACATGCACATACATATATATATATATATATATATATATATATATATATTTATATAGACAGAGAACATAAGATGAGTTGAATAAGAAAGGATGATACCTAAAAAAATAAAATAAAATTGAGGGATGAGAGAGGAATATATTGGGGGGAGGAAGGAAGAAATGGAATGGGGTAAATTGTCACTCATCAAGAAGGCAAGAAAAGCTTCTTCAGTGGAGGAGAAAAGGGAGGATGTGAGAGGGGAAAAGGGAAACTTACTCTTTCCACATTTGACTTAAGAGAATGACATGCTCACTCAGTTTGGTATGAAAGTCTATCTTGCCCTACAGAAGGGCAGGGGAGAGGGGGACAAGTGGGGTGGGGGGATGATAGAAGGGAGGGCAAATGGGAGGAGGGAGTAATCAGAAGTAAACACTTTTGGGGAGGGACAAGGTCAAAAGAGAGAATAGAATAAATGGGGGACAGGATAGGATGGAGGGAAATATAGTTAGTCTTACACAACATGACTGTTATGGGAGTCTTTTGCAAAACTACACATATACAGCTTATATTGAATTGCTTGCCTTCTCAGTGGGGATAGGTGGGGAGGAAGAAATGGAGAGAAGTTTAAATTCAAAGTATTAGGAATGAATATTGAGAATTGTTTTTGCATACAACTGGAAAATAAGAAATACAGGTAATGGAGTATAGAAATCTATCTTGTCCTACAAGAAAAGAGAGAAGAAGGGGATAAGGGAAGGGAGGGGTGTGACAGAAAGGAGGGCAGATTAGGGGAAGGAGTAATCAGAATGCAAGTCTTTATGGGGTGGGGGGAGGGGAGAGATGGGGAGAAAATTTGTAACTCAAAATTTTGTGGAAATAAATGTTGAAAACTAAAAATAAATAAAGACAACCTAGATCTCCAACCCCCAGAAAGAAACCCTAAAATCATAATACATAAGTCTGGTTCTTTTCCTATATCACTGCCTTTGTTTAGCTCCTTTCTAAGTCTCTGGCCCACTGCTTTTGCATCAATAAAGTTCCCAAGTACTACAAAAAAAAAAGAACATATTCCCAGGATAAAAAAAAGAAACCTGTGTGTAACCAAACTATGATGTAGTCCCAGGGAAATTCCTGTGTTAGTCAACCTCAGAAATGTAACTAAATCACTATAAACTGTGTGTCTTAAGTATGTGTCCATCATAATCATACCTATATATTAATCTTTATATTGAAATGTAGTTATTTGCCCTGAGTTTCTGTTGAGAAGGCACGTTTTTTTTGGAGGGACCTGCTTGAGTAAAAGAGAAATATGTGCACAATAGTGAGCTTTTTTATTCCCCATCATACAGAAATCAAGAAAACTGTAAGTAACTGTGAATTTGGTGTCACTGGGTCTCAGACTGAGTGGACTATAGACCCCACCTTTACTTCTCTTAACAAAATATTGGTTTCTTTACCCCTTCCCCCCAAAATAAAAAAAAATAAAGAATTAACAACTGACCAGTTTCCTCAGGAACTGGACTTGAGGTTGGTCTCTAATACCCCTCTCAGATCTTATATTCTAAGATTTGATGGAATATGACTCAGAAAACCATATTACCATGTTGTTGTAATCCCATGGGTCATAAGTTCTCTGTTGAAAAACCTTGCAGATCTCCACAAATTCTGCCCTCATTTCACAGATCTCGTCATTCAGAACAGTCCCCTTGGTGCCACCAAACTCTAGCCTTTCCAGCTTCTCCAATTCCAGCATTGTAGAAAATATGTCCTTTGTAATAAACAAATAAATAACGCTGTGAAGATTCAAACAAACATCGTTCAATGCTATTTCCAACATCTAATCAGACACTTTAAAGATTTGCATTATTGTATACACATAAAAAAAGGAAATAAAGATTTTATTATAGAGAAGTAACCAGAAAACAATCAAAACATATCAGAGGTAGGACCTCAGGTTTTCCTCACTTGGACGAGTTTTCTGTCCTTCACATACAGTTTCCTCTCTAATGAAGTGAGATACCCATGTACATGTCACTGCAAATCTTAAAACTGCAGTTTTCAGAGCACCAGATACATTCCATTTCAAGATTTTATTTAAAGACTAGCTTTCATTACATATGGATTTCCATCTGTACTCAATGTAATATTTACAGAATAATAAAATATGATATGGAAACCAAAGAAAACCTAGGAAGAACTGAGGAGATGGCCACCATTTGTGTTTGTACAGGGGGCCTCTCCCTATAATCTTCTGAATCACTCGGAGAATCAATTTCTCACTCGCCCCCTGGATGACAATACCTGTTGGTTCAAAGGCATTGAAAGTGCATTGATTTTCACTCCAGGCCCATAACCTTCAGGGACTATGAAGCAACACACAATACCTCTAGTTTCATCAAACGGTTGAAAAACTTGTCAAATCTCCAAAACATCATGTGGGATTGGAAATCCCATGGCTTGACCTCCTGGCATCTGGTGAAATACCTAGGCAATCTCTCCCTATAGTTGAAGAAAGCATTTTTAAAAGTTTTTAAGATGGTTATGGCCACTTGCACCCGTTCCAAGGACTCTTCAACTTCTCCTTTCAAAAGGTCATCCCGGGAAAGATAGGTGACTGCCTAAAAGTCAATGACAGAAACACAGAATCAACTTTTCATTGGCTTCACTTTGTAGTTGAGGTTATCACAATTTGTTTTAAAGTGACATATGCTCACATCTGTCCTAAATATCAGGCTAGCCTTTTGAAAGGTTTTTAGATGAATGATGCAATACAGGGCAATGAAGAGAAGGGAAAATCATAATCGACACAAGTAGCAATAAATCATTCAGTTCGTAAACATTTACTGAGTCCCTAGCCCAAGGTAGGGGGCAGCTAGGTGGTGCAGTGGATGCAGCACCAGTGCAGGAGTCAGGAGGACCTGAGTTCAGATCTCACCTCAGGCACTTGACACTCACTAGCTGTGCGATCTTGGGCAAATCACTTAACCGCAATTGCCTCATCCTGGGTCATCTCCAGTCATCCTGATGAATATCTGGTCACTGCATTCATATGGCTCTGGAGGAGAAGTGAGCACAGCCCTCCCTCCCTCACAACAAAGTCAAGTGCAAGTCATGTCATTATTTCTCTGATGGCATGGTCTTCTTTGGCAATGAAGGACGAACATGCACACAGCACATGCTAGGCACTCTGCAAGGTACCAAGCAGCTTATGTTGCCTTAGAAAGAAGCAATACATCCACAGACCAACAAATAAAGATTACACATGACCCAATACAGAGTAATTCCAAGAGGGAGGTAACACTAACAACTGAGTAGATCAGGAATTGGCCCCTGAGCCAAAGATGCTAGGGATTCTGGAGATGAAGAAGGAATGAATTCCAGGCCCAAAGGACAATGAATCCAAAGGTACAGGGAAGAGCAAGTAAGCCAGTTTGGTGCCAAATGAGCTTGGAAAGCTAGGCTGCTGCCAGATGATAAGGGGCAGATCCAGGTTCTAGACACATGAGATGGCCTCAGTCTGCAGAGGCTCCCACATAGATTGGAAATGAAATATCATGTACAAGGAACACCTAGTAAGTCTATTTGACTGAAACAGAGAGTGTGTGAAGGGAAAGAGCCTGAATTCAGAGGAGAAAAGGAGGGGGAATCAGGCTGTGGAGGTCGTTAAATGTTAGGTTGAAGATTCTGCATTTTATTGAAGAGGGAATAGGTTTTTAAACAGGGAGGAAACGACTGGTTGTGTTTGTTATGAAGAAAGATGAATTTATTACTTGTTTGGGGGATAGATTGGAAAAGGGAGGTCCCAGAAGTAGAAAGAAGTAGAAATTAAGGGGTTATTACAATAGCCCAGGGGAGAGGTGATCAGGACCGGAACTAGGGTGGTAGCTAGGAAAATAATGGAGGGAGAAACCAGGCTTGGCATTTGCCTGGGTGCTGGGGGCCAGGGATAGGAATGAGTCAAGGATGACCCCCAGGAGGCAAACCTGAGCACCTGGAAGGATGTAACTGTTGGAGGAAGAAAAATGCATTTGAAGGGTAAAGAATTCTGAGAAGGGCTACAGAGTTAAGAAAGCCGAGTCCACAGAGCAACGAGAACTACAGCCTCCTGACGCAAATAAAGACAATGCTATGAGACAACAAAACTTGGGTCACAGACAAAAGTGGTGGTGATGCCAAGCCAGAGTAAACAGCCTACCTTCTGTTAACAACTGACAAACTATAAACATGCCTCATAAACAGGAGGCTTGAAAAACCATCCTATTTCAGAGCAGCATTGGTCGAGCTTGCAACAAGAACAGCAGTGACAACATACTCCTAATTGGCACAGAGAGGTGGGCATTCACAGAGTCTTTTTGAGGACACCAGGAAAGCTTCTGGCCTCCCAAATCCTTCACGCACCTTCCACCACCATTGGCCATCATTAGTGTCTGATATCCAGAATTGCTTTGGACCAGGGGACTGGTATCAATTAACCTACACACATTCCTACAAACAGACTGAATTTGGAGTCCATGCCTTAGTTTATTAGCTGGACATGTGGATCTTGTACAGACCTTTCCTCCCCAAGCATTATAGAATTCTCCTGGTCTCACAGTTCTCCATGTCAACTCAGTTATCAGAGCCCAGGGAGGCAGGGGTGGGGCGGTGGATGGGAGGAGGGGAGCAGAGAGGCTATCTGGGACCTCAGATCCTTCCAGGTCTCTTGAGGTGAGAGCCACCATACCTTCTGGAAACGCATCTAGCCCTGCACTGATCCCAGAATGCAAATAGTAAACTTATCTGACTCACAATTTAATATTCACCAAGAACTTACTAAGTACCATTTGCCTAGCTTGTCTATGGCTTCATGTGCAAAACATTATATGTGCTGCAAAAGTAGCAAAGAAGAGCCACTTAGAGCATAGAAGACAGAAGGCTGGCCTTGATGGAGGGAGGATCTGGAGCTAGGAAGGATCTCAGGGATCATCTAATCTCACCCCCTTCTTTTACAGATGAGGAAACTGAGGCCCAGAGAGGCTAAGGGATTTGCTCAACTTTAGAAAAAGCTCAGCACTCCTTATGACAAGAGTGTGAGTTGCATTTTACGTTGTAGTCATTTTTGAAAAATCAAATTTCCAAGAACCACAGAAAATCCAAAAGTAAACTATAAACTGCATAATTATTTTTAAACATAGCTGTGATTTTATCAGTGTAGGATATTCCTAGTAAGGACCTTTCTCTACCAGCAGAAATCAGCACTTGCCAGGGGCACAGAGAGATTAAATTACTTGCCCAGAGTCACACATCAGGAATCTGTCATACACAGGGCTTGAATCCATAAAGCCTCAGTTAGAATGTTTTAATGGTCTTCAATATAACAGGGGCAGCTAGGTATCAAAGTGGCTAGAGTTTTGGACCTGGAGTCAGAAAACTCATCAACCTTTCTGAGTTTAATTTGACCTCAGATAGTTGCTAACTGTGGCACCCCGGGCAATTCATTTAATCCTGTTTGCCTCAGTTTCCTCATCTGTAAAATGAGCTGGAGAAGGAAGCAGCAAATCATGCCAGTATCTCTGCCAAGAAAGCCCCAAATGGGGTCATAGAGAGTCAGATATGACTGAAGAACTCACAACTCCACAGGGTTGGATGTGTGGAGAGAATATTCCATAGGGAACCCATTCAACCACTGGGCACGAACCTAAATGGTGCAACTATTACTAGTGTGAGAAGAAACTCATCCAAGGAGTAATGAAGCCCACAGCCTGTGGGGATGCTGCAGAAGCTGTACTAACCTAGAATGAACTCTCGAGAAAGGCAACTCTACATGCAAAGACCTCAAAAAGAACGCGCCATGTAAGGACTGGTGTTGCAAGCAGCACCTGGTTCAGCAAATAGGAAAAAAAGTCCAATTCTCTGTCTAACGTTAAGATCTGCTGCTGTACGCTGAGTGGCCACAGAGTGAACTTTAGCCAGTCTGTCTTTTAACTGGTTAAAACAATTTGGCTAAAAGCACTTAAAAATCTCATCTGAATGGACTCTGACACCGCCCCTAGACTCCCAACCCAGCTGACAGAGAACAGTCTCAGGAAACTGAGTTTTAATGGGAAGAAAGAAGAGAAAGAAAGGGAGAGACAGAACTGGAGGAAGCTGCTTAAGACAAACTTAACCCCTTCCAGGCCCTCTCTTCATTCTTACCATAGGCCCCTTCAGATTCAGCTACTCTTGTGCATTGCACATAGTAGGCAGTTAATCAATGTTTAACAAGTGTTTACTCAATGGACTAACCTCTAGAATCCATTCCCCAACAATGCCAAGGGCATCCTCTGTTTAATTTACTCACACACTAGTTTAAAGTTGTGACTTAATTGATTGCTGCTTAGAAAGTAGGGAGACATCTCAATGGAGAAGGTAATGGAATCCATTTGAGTGCGATGTATTAGTAATTAGTTGAAAGGATTTCCTTCCTGTCCCAATTTATGTGTCCTATTATCTCCCTTCCCACTTGAGCTAAGCTCTGACATCTTAAGCCACTTAAGATGGGACTCTCCGCCTACAGAGCAGGCAGAACGTCCAGGGATAAAAAAAAAAAAAATCTCCCATTGGAAAAGTAATTTCCACTTGAGAATTTCAAGAGTGGAAGGGGGCAGAAAAAGACCTGTCAAATTGACATGGAAGACATTCCATCTAGAACCCTACTGGTGAGAAGCATCCGGTTCCCTGATAACCTCTCTCTTCCTCATTTTCTGTCAAACACAGCGAATGAGCTTTAAGAAGGAAGCTGTCAGTTTTACACAGGGCAGGAACAAGGGCAGCTCAGAACTCCTCAGAATGATGATTTGTAGATATCTACCACTTTACAATGTGGATTGGGGCTCATACCTCATGTCATAGCAAGACAAAATGGAAAAAGCACAGAATGGGGGGGGTGATAAGACTTGGGTTCAAATCCCAGCTGTTCCAGTTATTCCCCATGTGATCTTGGGGAAGTCACTTTGGTTTTCCAGGCCTAGGTTACCCCAGGTGGTAAAATGTGGAGGGGGTAAGTCCCTTCCAGCTCCAAACCATGGTATGGTATACACCACATTCAATAGCATATGTAGATACATACATACATACATACATATATACACACACACACAAAACACATGTATACACACACCTGTCACATAGGTGTATACATTACAAATAATAATTACATTACTCAGGAGTAGACCAGGGACTTTGGAACATCTCTCCACAGTGACTCAATATCCTCCCATTTCAGGAGTTTTGTTAATTATATGCACCAGGAAAACTTTCCCTGGAGTAAATCATTCTTCTAGACATTAAAGTATTTTTTGGATTGATGTAGGACACAGACAGGAAAATTCGCAGTAATTTTGTTCTGCTTAAAGAGAGTTAACTCACATCCAGCCCACCATGGAGCTGTCCAACATCATCCTTGATCATGCTGCAAACACTGATACCCAAGCAGCTTCTCTCCATTGAGGAGGAGAGGGAAAGAAGAAGAGAAGACAGGGAGGGGGAGGATAAAGAAGAAGAGCTGGGAAGGAGGAGAGTGGGGAAAAATGAGGGGAGAGGAAAGGAAGACAGGCAGGATAGGGAGAAGGGTTTTTCCCTCAGATTCTTCTCATTTTCTTTATCTCATGGACTCCTCTCTTGTTCTTTCTCAAGTCGAAAGGGAAGACTTCTAAACCTCTTCATATATATATATATATATATGTGTATGTATACACACACATACATATATATACACATGTGTGTATGTGTGTTTATATATATGTGTATGCCCACATATATGTTGTTATGTTGTTTCCTCTTCAACCCAGATGAGAGTAAGGCTCCAGGATTATCTGCCCTCTGCCCTTACCTGCTTCCTCTGTATTAGTTCTTCCTTTTGTGCCTTGTTTTTATGTGATATGCTCTTTTAACCGTTTCCTACTCAATTATTTTTTAGAATCACCTTATTGCGCACAACTCAGCCCCAACAATTGTAGAACCATATTTTTATTGTACTACGTGTTTTATTCCATAAATAAAAATAAAACTAAAAAATGAATTTTTTATAAAAGGGAATGTACTGCCCAGCAGGAAAAGAGCTGAGTGACCCCTAGAGTCTTAAGGGCTTCTCCATGTAAACTGGGCAGCATCTGGTACAAGCAGGCCTTTTCATACCCTGGTGCCTGCAGAGTATAGGTTTCTTGAGTTACCTCATTTATGCCTTTCATCTTCCAAAGCCTAGGACAGGGCCTTATAGAGAGTAGAAACTAAGTCAACGTTTACTGAACAGACATGCTTTCTAAAAGAGAAAGAGGGTCATCTTGGGCCCCGATTCTGTATTCCCCACTAGTTCTAATCATAATCTGAAACATGGGGGGAAATCTTCTTTCTTATTCTTGAAAGCTTTTCCTCAAATGCTACATACCTGGTCAATAAAGAGATTGCAAAACTCCTGTAGCAAGATGATTATCCGGGCAGGCGTATTATAAAATCTGGAGTGACTCCAAATCAGGCAGATGGTGTGAAATAAAGGGGAAATCAAGTGGCGGATGTGTGGGAATTCAGTCTCCTTAAGGCGCTGAATGTGTCTTCCCAGTGGTCTCAGGTATAGTTCTATATCTTGGGCTTCAAGAAGAGCTGTAAAGGAAGCACCAATGGCAACGAAAGTCAAAGTCTGAAAGCTTTAGACTCTAAATTTAGTCTCTATGCTGATCTGAATGTGGGTAAGAAGTTTCCCCACAGGAATGAATTCATAAGCCCAGGACAACCTCATCCCTCCCCCAAGAAAATGAATGGATTCTGCCTCTAAGTACAAAGAGAAACAGAAGTATCACAATCTCTCATTATCGAACTGGATCATGTAACCTTTTGTATTATCTGTATCACAACTTAAATTGAACTTCAACCTCTATGTGATATAGATTAAGAGCTTTCCACTGGTTTTTGTGTCCTGGACCTTTTTGGTGATCAGTCTGTTGAAGTCTCTGGACACCTTTTCAGAATACCCCTTTTAAATGCACAAAATAAAATACTTAGGATTACAAAGAAAACCAATTATATTAAAATAGTTATCAATTTTTTAAAAATGTCACAGATCCTGGATTAAGAACCTGTGATCTAGAGCAACTAAATCATGAGTCTTCAAGAAGACCGGATGGAGAGCTACAGAAGCACAGTCTGGAACATCATTTTAGATTTGTCAGCTGCTTCGTGGCCAAAGAATTCATCTACTGACAAGACATCTACCTTCTCTGATCAATCAACAGGCATTTATCAAGCATTTGCTCTGTGCCCAACACTGCTTGAGGCTACAAAAGCAAAGAATCATTCTAATGGAGGAAACTACACGTAAATAGATAAGCATCTAATGCACAACACACACAGATAGAAGATGACATACTAAATATTAAAATCTCTCCAAAATGAAAGGGACCTGAAAGGGTATGCAATCCAACCAATGCCTAAATATGTCCGAGTGGTCATTCAGGTTTTGCTTGAAGACCTCCAAGGAATGGAGCTCACTACTTTCCACAGCAGTTAATTTCAATCTGGGATAGCTGTATATTTCAGGAAATTTTTCCTGGTACCAAACTTAAACGTGTCTTTCTCCATTTCTACCCAGTATTTCTCTCAGGTGAATAAGACCAATCTCTTTTCCATGAGACAACCCTATAAATATTTGCTGTCAGAGAGCCTGTCTTCCCTCAGTCTCCCCTATTCCAGGCTTACAGCTGTCCCCCTGGTTTAGTCCATCCTTGAGTGCCATCTTTTTGCAGACCTTCTACTCTTCTGGCTGAACCTCCTTGGGACTCCTAGAGACTCCAGTCTCTAGTCTGTGGTACCCAAAATTGAACAAAAGTCTCTAGATGGGCCACAGTGTCAAGGCTGGTGGGATGGTCCCTTTTCTATCTTGAGATATCAGTGGGACTATCCCATCCATGAAAGTCTTTCCTATTTGCTAAGGCAAGTTAGTTCTGCTGGCAAAGACTTTCAGGATACCTTCCCCATCATAATTAGGCATTCAAGCAGGTCTCTGGTAGAGGAAAGCACAGATACAGTTTGAAGAAAAAGAAAGTATAAGCCTAAGTAGTTTGGTGCCTTCACCACTAAAGAATCATTGGGTTGGACAAAGGACTTTGGAAATTAACTGACCCTTTGCTATCAAGGCCTGTTCAGTCTGACTCTCTTTTGCTCTCCCTAGTTGTACCAAGCACACTATCTTCTAATTCACCCTGAATCCTACGCAGAAATTAGGTGGGGGCAGCAGGCAGAATGATGGACTGGTCTTCAGGAAGACCTGAGTTCAAATCCTGCCTCAGACTCTAACAAGTTGTGTGATCCTGGGCAAATCTCTTACCCACTCTCATCCTCATTTTCTCCTATTTAAAAAGAGGCTAATTTTAATTCAGCACAACAACCTCACAGGGTTGTTGTGCTGAACAAATGAGATAATATATGGGAATGGCTGGGCAAACCTTCACGTATTTTATATATATATATATATATATATATATATATATATATATATGGGTTCAAATCCTGACACTGCCATATGGGTTCAAATCCTGACACTGCCACACTAACTCCTTGGTACCCTTGCCCTCTCTGTGCTACCATTTGCTCGTCTTAGGTTGGATTCAATGGCCTCTGAGATGCTTTCCACTTTAGCTCTGCAACCTGAATCTAGGATCCTATTATAATTCCTATATCAGTTTCAGATCTGCCTTCAAAGTTTCCAGTGGATTTTAGAATCAGGAGACAGCTCAGCAACCACATCTCAGTTCATGCCAGCCAAAGCATCCTCTCTACAAGTTATCCAAAAATGATCACCCAGGTCTTGCTTGAAGACCTTTCAGGAAAGGGAACTCACTATACTGAAGGTAGTCCCACTAATTAGGTAAATGATAATAAAGCTCTATTCATTAGGAAGCTTTCTGGTGTGGGTTCATTTTTTCCCCCTTACATTAAACCTTGACTGGCTGCTCTGTGACTTCCCACACTCAATGTTTTTCCCTTTGGAGTCAGACAGAACTAGCATGATTCCTCTTCAACATCTCAGCTCCTCAAATCCTTACAGATAGTGATTAACAATTCCCATTTCTCTTAAACTGCTAGAGAAATGTATCCCTTGGGCTAGAATTTGATCTCACTTTGCTGGTCACGGAAGGAAGGAAAATTGGGACATGACCTTGTGCTGTCCTCTCCTCCTTCCTCACCCCCAGAGGCAATGCTCTAAGATGGTCCTCACATATCGATAGAGGAGTGACATCAGAGGTCAATGTCTGTCCTTACCTTGCTCCTAAAAGTGAGCCAAGGTCAACTCTCCAGATGGCAAGAAGAGTCTTTGAAGAAAGGTTAGAAAATCTGAACTGATGATACTCTTTACTCCAGAGAAGAGGTTGTAAATCATTTAACTGATGAGATGAGCCATATATTGGAAAAGAAATGACTTGGGAAGCAAGCTTCCTCCTATCCTCATTGAGGAGAAAGGATAAATTGGTGTGAATGATTTTGATGGCATACAGTTATTGTGGTAGAACTTGGGAGTTACAAGACATTCTATGGCCTACAGTGACACGTTGTGGACTCTATATTCCTGAAGCTGAGGTTGTTTTAAATAAAATAATATTTATTTGTTTGAAATGGTTTAGTCTCCCTTGAAAGCTAACAGACCAGATGATCTCTCAGGTTCCTTCTACGCCCATTATTCTGCATAGTAAACAGTACTACAATGCTTAGGGTTTATTGGGTTATTCCTCTGAAGGCCTCAAAGGCTTTTTTAATTAAAAGAACTCTCAAAATGTATAGTTTTAAAATCCCTTAAGTAGGTCATTACTGTGTGATCAAGCGTCTTAGCCATTCTTTCTAATTGTTTCCGTTTCTTTCTTCCATCGGCATCTTACAAAAGTTGCATTTACCCAATCCAGAAAGCTTTCCAGAAAGATGACATGTGCAAGGAGGACATGGGGGGCACAAAGATAGATAACAAAATGTTTCCTGCCCTCAGGAAACTTACGTGTTACTGGAGGGATAAAATTTACACATAGATAGATACATACATCATGAGGAGAGGCCCAGGAAGGCAGGCAGAGACACAGATGATAGAGACAGCATGTTTATTAAGCACATGGCATAGAGTACTGAGAATTCAAATATAAGATGGATGGCCTCTGCCCTCATGGCAATGGAAGGAAGGTAACACCTCAAGGGAAGCAGGGAAGGGGACTGGGCAACATGGTTCAGAGACAGTGATGGGAGATGATTCAGAAATCTGGTTCTGGGGAATGAAAGGCAAACATTTGTCCATCACAGCCCACAGTAGTTCCAAGGGTAGAGTCTAAGGTTTTAATGAGGGGAAGGAAGGAAAAGAGGGTAGCAGCCCAAGGGAATATTACCTAGTATGGAAATGGTGACCAGGAAGTGAAATAGAGGGAGTAAATACTAACAACTAAGGGAACCCAAGTCAGGAACTGGAGGAAGAGGTGGAGATGAGGAAGGTATTGCCATCAATCTTGGGGACAGCCAAAGCAAAATCCTGGCAGTAGGAGATGCTATGGCCAGTGTAGGGAATAGCAGGCAGACCAGTTTGTCTGGAACAGAGTGATGGGGGAGAAAGAAGGCACATTAGGAAGGATTCTCAAGGACCAATGGAAGAGTTTGGATCTCCTCATGGAGACAGTAGGGAGGCACCAAGCGGAGAGAAGGGGACTGACATCAGCCTGGTACTTTGGGAAGAGAAGGTGATTTTAGTAGTGGTGTGAAAGATGGAATAAAGAGGATATTGACTGACTCAAAGCCAGGAGTCCAATGTGGGGAGGCCCCAGGCTCTCTTTTCTTTAGTATGCTAAAAAAAAAAAGGGAGGAGGGAGAGTAGAGGTAGGGAGAGGAGTGAGGAATAGTCATTCTGAAGCCAGAGAACTTGAGATGCAGAGAAGCTAAGGGATTTTTGTGGTTCAGTTTTGTCTTTAATTATGTCCTACTCTCCATGACCTCATTTGGGGTTTTCTTAACAAAGATATTGGAGTGGTCGGCCATTTCCTTCTCCAGTTCATTTTACAGATGAAAAAAAACTGAGGCAGACAGGGTGAAGTGACTTGCCCTGAGTCACACAACTAGTGTGTCTGCAACCAGATTTGAGTGCAGGAAGATGAGTCTTCCTGACACTAGACCTAGCACTCTGTATACTATGGTGCCCCATAGGTGCCCTAAGGTCAAATCATCAAGTGACTAATACTGCAAACCAAACCTCCAAGCCCACGCTAATGTTATTGATTGGACAGCCTCCCTGAGGGCTAGCTAATCTAAAGCTAAAGGGCTAACCAAATCCCTCTTCTCTCTATAACCCTGGCAGGATGGGCCAGATTTCTCCAATGACTCGCATTCCTGCCTGTGACTTCTTCTCCTCAAGAGTCTTTAACTCCATCTCATTGAAATTGCTGCCCTTCTCTCCACCCTGTAGTTCACTGCCTCCTGAACACTGCCCTGTGCCCTCTCCTTCATTTGACTTCTCATTTTCTTTTATTATGGAGCAACTTCCCAGTGACCTGGTATTCAGCCCATTTGTTGGCCTTTGGTCCAACTCCCCAATTCATTTGCTCTCGATGAAAACAAAACCATTTATGTTCATTATAAGCTATTAGATGCAAGGACACTTGGAACTTTCCAGCAGATTGTGAAGTAACCTTCAAGGACTATGTATATACAGAGGTTTTAATGGTTGGAAAAAATGCACCAATTTAAATGGATATACAGAAGTTTAATCTTTCTCCTGTGTGACATTTGGAAGGGCAGGACTTAACACACTTAATACACTTTTAAAGGAGCTCAGTTAGGTCCCTGAAATCTGTCTTTGTTTTTTGTAAGGCCTAAGGTGAGAATTTTCCCCACATGTGAGCCCTTGGCATTAAAATGGATAGTTGCTTGATGCTCACAGATTTTCTATGGTGGCAGAGTTAAGGTCTTAATAGTAGTTTTTAAAAAAATAAATTTTAATTTTAAAGAAAAAAAAGCCACGCTGTAGCCCCACTTGGGAACGTTAGCTGCCTGAAGGATGAGGCTGATTTACCTTTGTCTCTGTGTCCATGGGGCCTGGCAAAGATGAGGCACCCAATGAGTATTTCTGGAATTAGAGATAAAATGCCCTCGAGGGTGAAGGTGACTTGGTTTTTGTTTTGGTTTTCCCAGCACCTAACATGGCACCTTGAACGTAGTTGATGCTTAATACATAATGGCTGAATTGAACCCTGCTGTCTCACTTGCAGAGCAACCAAAGTGGCCCTAATCAGATTCTTGTACTGGGAAATAGAAATCTGGACACTGCATGCTCCTAAAGCCCCTGAAGAATCACCTGCCCTTTTGATGGGACTCTATGGGTGGCAATGTGGTACAATGGCTAGAGGTCTGACCTCCTGGTCAGGAAGTCCTGAATGCAAGTCCTGCCTTTGACACATTGACCATGTGACCCTGGGCAAGTCATTCATGATGTCAGAACCTCAAGTAGTACTCTAAGACTTTAAACTTTAGCAAAGATGCCAAACTGTATTGGTGGAGGGAGTTTCTTCATGGGAGTTCCCTACACTAATCAAATCACAAACCTGGTCCAAAAAAGAAAAAAAGATGCTCTAGAATATGAGAAGAGGAAACATGCTCTAAATACCAAGAGCATCTTATTTTGAAACCACAGAGAAATCAATGACCACATTTATCAGACCACAAGATGTAATCAACTATTACATACTATTAGACTTTAAAAGAATTAATTTAGGCTGGTAATTTGATTGGAGCTGTTTCTGTTGCTCTGCAGGTGGGAAGACAAGATTCAATGCAGCTCAACAGTTATATATCAAGTACCTACTGGGTTCAAGGTGCTATATTACTGAATGTTGACTCAGAACCATGGTGCTTGACTTCTGATTAAGATGGAGGCACTGAAGATTGCCAAGGAGCTCAGCTCTCCATCTATATATACCAACAAAAAGCAGAGCACTTGATCAAATGACAACCAAGAAATGCAAAGAGAACCAGATCTTTGATGCAAAAAGCCTATGGGCACCAGGACAGGGGTCCTGTTTTAAGAAAAAAAAAAAAGCTAGCACATGCACAGGAAAACAGGATGAGAACTTACCAATCCTTGGACTAGAGATTCTCCACTCAGAACCATGAACAGGGAAGCTTGGGGCAGGGAAGGAGAAAGACTCTCAAAGTCTTGGGACCTCCTGACCTGCTCTGGAGGGCTGGGTGTGAGCAGTTTTAGGACCAGGGTATCCAAGAGGTCCAGCTTTAAAGGGCCTTCCAGAGCTTGACCTGGCTTGGCGCAGCCTTTAAGAACTCGGTCATCTGCATCTCATGCTCATGGATTGAAGGAGGACTTTTATCAAGGCACCTCTCCAGTGCCACATGTAATAAAGATCTTGAGGGCAGAAGGGAGAGGCAAAGAATCTAGCTCTTTGGAAGGCCACCTCGAGGGAGGTCCCAGGGGGTACCTGCTTCCAGGGTTATAGTGGGGGTATATGGTAACTTCCTATTTTCACTCACTGTACTGCTCAATAGGTGCATTTTCTAGCAGGTATTGTTGACCCCCTCACACAAAGCTCTGTTCACCTTATTCTAGCTATGGTTCAGCCCATTGTTTCAATTCAATTTCATAAACACATATTAGATAGCTGCTATGTACCAATCACCATAAGGACAAAAAGAAAATAGCCCCTGCCCTCAAAGGGCTTCCATCCTCCTGGGGGAAAAGACTCAACACATACACAAGGAAGTATAAAATATAGACTCAATCAAAAACATTTGTATAAAAATGTAATTTCAAAGAGAAAAAAAGCTATATATTGGCACTGACCATGTCTCTCCTCACCTAAAGAAATAGTGTTCCTTATATCATCAAAGTATATTTAAAACTATACTTTAAAATGCTTATAACTCAGACATATTAAGTAACAGAGCACTGAGCCTGGAGTCAGGAAGACCTGAGTTTAAATCCTGCACAATCCTTCAAATCCACACTAGCTGTGTGACACTGAACAAGTCACTTAGCTTCTGTCTGCCTTAGTTTCCTTACCTGTGAAATTGGGATAATAATACCCACCTTAGGGTGGTTGTGAGAAGCAAATGAGATAAGGTTTGTAAAGCACTTTGCAAACCTAAAAGCGCTAAATGAATGCTAGTTATTAATAAAGTGTTGGGATTAGGGTAGACAAGAAAGATGCTTGGGAACCATACACCAATAGCTCACAGCACAGCTAACCAACACTGTTCAAGTCAATATTAA
The DNA here is from genome assembly GCA_023548195.1 of Bettongia penicillata ogilbyi. Lineage (NCBI taxonomy): Eukaryota > Metazoa > Chordata > Mammalia > Diprotodontia > Potoroidae > Bettongia > Bettongia penicillata. Next base: position 9,409,447 of record JAJHZJ010000453.1, read on the forward strand.
AGTCACCATTTTTTTTATAGAATCCTAAACTCTTAGAACAAGAAGAGACTATGACCTCTGCTGGATTCCACTAAAATAAACTCCAATTAGAACTCGAGTCTGGCACCATCAGGAGTTGTATTTATCATCAGAAGACTTAAATGTAAGCATTAGATGGAAGTTTTTTAACCATCTATCATTATGTTTTACTAACATGTCATTGATATATGTGCAAAACACCGACTTCTTATAGTGAGTAATTTCCTTACAGTAACTGGTCTACTGTAGCAATAAATCTACAGCCACAGACTGAGTACATGCACATCATGGCCGACATTCTGTTTTACATCAGTTATCTCTAATTATCACTATATTTTATCCTGACTTTTATGAAAGGAAAAAGTATCAATGTAAACTTTACAGAAATAAATTAAATTGTGAAACTCAAGCCAAGTAATAACGTATTTAATCATGCATTTCAATATTTGGTTACATATGTAGTACACAGTGATAAATTCAAGCTTTCTATTAAAGAAAATCAATTGATTATACAGGAAAGAACACACACACACACACACACACACACACGCACGCACACACACCCCATAAAGGTCATAGCTCACCAATATCCAAATTATCCTTACCAGCTTCGACAACCATGAAAATGTCCTCAAAAGTAGGAAAATAACTGCTTTCTTTGGTTTTCAGGATCTGGACCATTTTCTGGACAACAGGAGCCTGAAGCTAGACATAGGTTTAAAGGGGGAAAGGGAGAAGGAGGGACAAAGACAATACATTTTATAAATAAAACTGGATTAGTGAGAGTTGCAAATCATTCCTGGGAAAAATTATTCAGCTGGATTTTCCTTGACACAACGTACACTATGTCTAACATCCAATGCATTTGATCCAATGTCTAACAGACAGCAGGATGAAAGAGCGAAATAACCGTATTTTCTATGCTTGTGTACTCTTGCACCCCATTTCCCCAGAGAGGAAGTTAAATGACAACAGATAATTCAAGAATATCTGTGGCCTTAGCCTGTGAGGACTCTCCCTTCTTCAGGGCAGGTTCATGCCACATCTCTGCCTTTGCATCCTATTGGATTCTCGGCCATGAATTCTCCAAATGATTCTTTCACCAGCCGCCACAAGCTAGAGAGCATTCTGTCATTTCTCTGATATTTAATGGACGCAAAACTCCTCAGTTCTGGAGAAAAGACGGACTGAACGTGTGTGAGACACTCACTCCTGATCGTGGCCAATGTGGGAATTGGTTTTACTTGACTGGGCATGTTTGTTACAAGGGGTTTGTCTTTTTCTTCTTCCAAAGTGGGGTGTGTATAGGAGGGAGAGAAAACAAATGGATAAAAGTATCCATATTTAATGGATACCAGCACATTTGGGCTGTCCATGATCTGTACCTCTCATCACCGTACATGACTGATCCATCCTGTCTTTTCTGGTCATATATGTTCTTGATTATGTCTTTTACATCCCTCTCATGCAAAAGCATCTAGAATGCAGATGAATCTCTCAGCAGACCCATTTCCCCTTAACTGCATCTCATTGTTTAGTGACATAGGAACTTAAATCTAGTGTTAAGAAGGGTCCTCAGAAATCATCCGCTCCAACTCTCTCATTCCACAGATGAGGTAAACATCATCCCCCTTCCATCTTCATCCTCTATTACATTTTGAAATAGTGGTGTGCACTCACTGCCAGTGTTGCCCTGGGGCTTCCTATCATCCTGCAGAGTAAATGGATTAAATGTATACTGGCTGAAGTGACTTGCGAACTGTTCGAACCAATCCAAACTGCGACTGGGCTTTGCACCAATTTTTGTGGTTCAGCCATTTCAGTGATGTCCAACTCTTCATGACTCCATTTGGGGTTTTCTTGGCAAAGATCCTGGAGTGGTTTGATATTTTTCTTCCCCAGTTCATTTTACAGATGAGAAAACTGAGGCTGTTTAATTGTACCAATTAAACTTCTCTAAGAAGAGCTTCTGTGTTTAGTTCAGTCCCTTTTCTGTTTGTCAGAGTTAGCAGTCATTTACAAGCCAGGAACGACCTGCTGGGATTGTTTCCTGTGTCTTCTAATCAGTATTCTTCATTCTACCTTAAAATTGATTTTCGCTCCTTTCCTCTGGCTTGTTGACAATCTGACTGCACACCATCAGCTGGTTCTGAGATGACGGTTGTAGCTAATGAATAGTTGCTTCCCTGTCTGTTAAGATGTAGTCAGTCTGAGTCCTGTATGTGATATGTTGTGTGCCTTTCAAATCTCTTCTTAAAGTAAAATTTCATGATGTGCCAGCACGAGAGTTCTATATAATTTACAAGTTGTTGATTCATCATTTGATGTAGATAATTTCTCGATCCCAAACTTTAATTCTCAATGTGGTTTTCAGTGCCCTCCCCTATACCCACCTTCTTTCTGAAGTCACCAAGGGTTGGGGTGCATATCGATGTTGTTTGGGGATCTTATCTTCTTCATGAAAGCTTTCCTGGTCATCTTCTGCAACAGACGCCGAGGCTTCAACGGTACTCCTTATTTTCATGGTACCATTGTGACCTACAAGCAAGGTAAAGGACTACATTTCTCATGAAACCTGCTCCTTGTAGCCTCTGGGTGCACGATGAAGTCAAGCTCACTCATTCGTTTTTGCGTCTCTAAATTCAACCTGATTGCATTCCTTCCGTCAGCTGCCGCTTGCCTATGGCTTCCTCTTCAGAGAAAATATGGCTTATGCGGGTATGGCTTAGTTCCTCTAGTAGTATGACTTACTGGCCATTGGACAAACATCTCACATTAAGAGTACCAACTGTTAGGTTAATATTTATAGACTAACAACTGTGGATCTTAACACCATCTGTCTCTTCTTCTGCTGCTCAGCCATTATCACTCCAGAAACAGAAAGGTCACACTGTTCTGTGAAACAGTTTGGAATTTTATTTGTTTCATAGGGTTTAGAGTCACTGGAATGGGGTGGAAGTATGTCAATCATATTTTGGTGGAGTTGTCCCAGGGCAACCAGGCATCTGTGTGTATGTGTGGCAGGAAAGCAGTGTGTTTGTGGGGTGGGGGAAGGAAGGAAAGAAGAGAACCCAGGTATCTATAGGGCAAGGCAGGCCCCATAGAGCTATAGGTGGCTGGAGAAGATGGCTGGGTATGCAAAATAAGCACAAGATAATCTGGAGTTAAAGTCAGAGGGATCAGGACAGGTTTGATGTGGAAAATGGCACTTGAGTCAAGTATTGTAGTAACTCACTAGAGTTGATGTTTCACTGTGAGCTTCTAAGAATCCAGTCATCTCCATGTCACAAAGGAGGCTTAAAGTAGGACTTACATGGACAGGAATAAAGTTTTTAAAAGCTCACCATGTTATAGAGATAATATTTTCATTAAGCATAATAGCACCTTATGATGTAAGAGGAATTTTTTACATTCAAAGCTTATTCATTTTTAACAATACAACAAACATTTGCCAATACAACTACCATATGCCAGGCTCTATGATAAGCATTGGAGATCTCTATTATGTATGAGGCACTATAGTAGGTGCTAGAATCCAAAGGGAAAAATGACCAAGTCTCTGCCTTCCAGGAGTTGACTTTCTGCTGGGGAAAGTCTCTGACTATCTCATCAAGGCAAGAATTGAGGTTTCTATTCAAAGACTAGCGGGATTTGGTGATTTGATTCCGGTTTTGTAGTAGAAACACCGAAGTCAAATCTGACGAAACTCTCCCTACCACGTCAGATCATATTGATGAAGGAAACGTTCAAGTGCTGTATAAATAGAAACTATTGTTGTTGCTTCCCAAATTCAAGGAGCTGATCAGATTAACTGCTCTTCATATTTTCAAGCTTCCCTAGACAATTGTAGAACAGTAAACCCTAACTTCTGATCTCCTTCTAACTTCTGATCTTCTGATTTCCCCAAAGTGGCTAAAACTCTTTCAGGGAGAATCATATCACTGTCAACAAAAGTTAGCAAGGCAAAATTACTTTTAATCCCCATTTTAAAAGTACATATACATGCAAGAAGCAAGATAAGAGCATCAAGAAAGAGAAGGTATCACCAGAAAAGGGAGTGAGTGGGTCATGGAGAAAATGAGGGGTTAATTAGCATATATTAAGTGTCTACTATGTTCCTGACAGTGGAATAACAGGTGAACAACTTAAGGACTAGATAAACCATTATTCATGAGATGTTAAAAGAGGTAGGAAGGTCTCCAAAACCCTGGACAGCTCTTTTATGGCAGCTATGGGATGGATCTAGAGAGCAGGGATAACTAAAGGGCAGCAAGGCCTTTGGCTGTCCTTGTGGCATCAAAAGAAACCAAGATGGAGCCCTGTGTGAACTCGTGGAAGGATAAGGACAAGAGACATTCAGAATTTGCCTGTATAAATGGAGTTGTGATCTGTATGCCGGAGGGAATAACCGCAACGGTGAAACCATTGAACCACTTGAAGATTAGAGACAAAAATGTCACAGAAGGAGAGTCTAGATGTCTACTGCTGAGGAGAGAGCACTTATCCAGGACATCACAGCCCCACCACCAGGGGACCCAAGTAAGTACCTCAGAAAGGGGCAATGGAGGCAGGATCACAAATACCAAACAAGATTCCTACCCACCCCTCCACTACTCCATCAGTGGAAATCAGTAGCTTAGGGAGTAAGATGCATGCCAAGCTTACTCATTAGCTTGACAAACACAGGCAAGGAGTTCACTGGACTTTTGCTTACTTGATCATAGATGCACAGAAGGTTATCCTGTCTTGTCTTCCAGAAGTCTAGTTCCATCTGAGGGTCTGAGTGAATGCCCTTCAACAGAGACTGCCCCGAGTCCTTCTGGAGGACTTCTTGGATTTGATGTGACCATGTAATAACCACAGACTCAACGGCATGGAGGACGGCCCTTTCATAAGAGTCTTGTCTACAGACATCAAAAGTGATAACAAAGATTATACTAGACTACTCCTCTCTAAACAGAGGACAGAAGCAGAAATCCAATATCTACATTCTCCTTCCTTGTGCATGAAATTCCTCAAGTAGCAAATGTCTTTTTTATAAGCCCTAGATGCTTTGTAACTGAGGGTGGCCTCTCATGGAATTTTGTTCATGTTACTTTCCTTGTTGCAAAACCATCTCCACTGAGCCTGGGCAAGTTTTTTGATGTCAAAAAGCATTGTTCTCTTAAAGACTGAGCTTCTCTTCAGCACTTGTGAGAGAAAAGGGAACGAAACAATGTGGGGATGCCCTCTACCAATGCAAACCTGCAAACTGTCTATTCAGAGTATTGGAGAGGGCCTGAGACTCAGAGGGCAGGTGGTTTGCCAGGGGCTGACAGAGGCAGGATTGGAACCCAGGTTTTCCTGTTTCTAAGCCTAATATGGGTTCTAGTATAGCACTTTGCCCATATGTACATTATGCTATATCTATCTACATATATATGCAGTCCTTAGATACCCACATATGTGCTTCGTATATATTCACACATACCTACGCTGCACCACACTGATCACTGAGATTAAGTTATTCATATCAGAGGCACAGCCAGAAAGCGGCACAGGCAGAATTAGAACTAAACTCTTCCTTACCTCAAGTCCAGCACTCCCTCCCTCTATAACAAAGCCCTGGCCTCCTCCTTTGGGAACTCTTACAACAAACACAATCTATCTTTAAAACGATGCTTTGAAGAAAAAGTTATGTGCAATATTCATGTATCTAGGACCTACAGCCATTTAATTCATGTAACTTTTGAATGCTCTGACCAGGACTCAGCTCATCTGGATACAATGCGGCTATAGTCTGGGGAAGCAATGGGTACGTACTTGGCCTCTGAGCAGTTCAGCTCTCCTTCAATGCTCTCCGCAATGGTGGGAATTGGAAGCAGGGTTCTTCCTGACATTAGACCCCTCAGAATGTGCATCTTGTTTTTCATGGCTTCCACATGGGTTCCCAGGTCTTGGGAAACAAAACAGGGCCAAAGTGTATGGTTCTTCTTGTTCAAGAGGATGGGAACAGCAACCTGGAGGAAACATGGTCAGAAATGGCATGGAGGTCAGAAATGACATGGTACCAGTGAAGCACAGGCTACATGCCAGCCACTGGACCAAAACAACAACAAAATAAGCTTATGATAAAACCCGCATTAAGGGAGGGCCCAGCCAGGTGACCAGCTCTTCGTTTGCCATCTGGCTGAACCCCTTCAGACACTACCATGCCGAGGAGTCTCATCATCCTGCAAGACCACATCGGCTTTGGTGTTCATAGATCATCAGTCCCTTCCACTCCTGGGGCCCCTAAAAGGAGATTGGAACAGAGAGTGCCCCCAAACCTCCCCTGAAGGAGGGTACCCAGGCTGCCCACTCTCCATTGGTCACCCAATGGCTTCTCCTTTGGATTTCTCCGTCACACCTCCATTGTTTTCTTCAGCTACTATTCATGTATTGTCTTTCCCCCATTAGAATGGAAGCTTCTTGAGAGAAGGGACTGTCTTTTTCATATTCTTATTCTCAATGCCTGGCACATAGTAGGTGCTTAATAAATGTCTATTAACTGACAAGTGCTACTGGTAAAAACAATAAGATAAACATCTATTAAGTACCTACTATATATTAGGCACTGACTTAGGCACTTGCTGTACTACAGCTAGAAGCTGGCACACAACCAGCAAGGGTCTGCGGCAGGATTCAAATTCAGGTCTGACTCTAAATCCAGACTCCTTCCCGCATGTCACCTAGCTGCTGCCATGGTGCCTTTTTGAGAATGCCCTTGAGCAGCTCAGATCACGGGCTGTCTCTAACATGTTCCTTATGCTCAAAGGGTCCTTTGTGAAGAGCAGGGAGAAAGCCAGTCCGGCAGGACAGCCACATACAGGAGGAGAGCAGTGGCTGGCAAAGCTGGTCAGACAGTTTGGGCCTTTGAAAGCCAAACAAGGATACGTGTGGGGAGGGGCCAGGATATAATGCCACCCACGCAGGCTGCCAAAGGGGTCCAGGACACCAGGAAGGTGAAGTACTCCAGTTTTAATGGAAAGGACCAAATGTATCTATGGAAGATACAGAAGATGCATTAAAGTAAAAAACTACATGGACACCCCTATGTAAATAGATACACACCATGCTTAGAGGGGATGATGAGAGCCCTTTCTGAACACAATCAGAAAAGTTCATAGACAAGCTAATGAATTTTCGAACAGGAATGGACCTTCAGTCATGCAGTCCAACCCGTGAATTTTTAAAAATAAAGAAAATGAGAGTCAGGAAGACACAGTGAAGTGACCAGTACTGCTAGGATTTGAACCCAGATCTTCTGACTCCCAGATCAGGGAACCCCAGATGCTGGTCTCAACTTCCTCCAGAAGCTACTTGAAGTCGCTGACTGAAGGGGATTTACTCTGTCCAAACTGTCAACAATGTGTAATCTTTGGGGCGTTCCAGGGGATATTCTGGGGGGCGAGGGGGCACAGGTGAGGAAGCACCAGGAAATAGTACAAATAGGCTCCCAAGGTAGGCAGTTTGTCACTCACAGGCAGGTGAGCAGGGACTCCCTTGCCCTACAGTCCTGTGGGCCCATACTGATGGACCATATATAAGCTAGATTTTTGCCCTCATCTCCTGAGCCTCTACCCTAACAAGGGAGCTTTTTAGAAAATGTTCTTTCCATGTGATTAAACAGTTGTGGACCCATCACACAATGTTGAAGCAGTGAGGTAGGGCCAGGAATAAGAACAGGAGGTAGGAATCAGAAGAATTGGGAATCTAGGGGAAAATTATGTCCCTAAATTTTTACATCAATAAACTAGAGAAAGAACAGATTAATGAACTGGGCATACAACTAAAAAAAAACAAACTAGAAAAACATTTAAAATCCCCCATTGAGCACCAAATTGGAAATTCTGTGAAACAAAAATAAGAATAATGAAATTGAAAGTAAGGAAACCACTGACCCACTAAAACTAGGAACTTGTTTTATGAAAAAAAAAAGCCAACAAAACAGATAAACTATTGGTTTTAATTGGATCTCAAAAAAGAAGCAGAAAACCAAATATTCAGAATCAAAAATGAAGAGGGAATTCACTCAGATCAACAAAAGAGGAAACAGAATACTTAAATAACTCCAACTTAGAAAAAGAAATTCAATAGCCATCAATGAACTCCCTCAGGAAAAAAATGCCCTGGGCCAGATGCAAATTCACAAGTGAATTCTATAAAACATTTAAAGAACAATTAATTCCAATACTATATAAACTACTTTGAAAAATAGGTGAAGAAGGAATTCTGCTAAATTTGACTTCTGACACAAATATAGTGCTGATACCTAAACCAGGAAGAGCAGAAACAGGAAAAGAAAACTACAGACCAATTCCCCTAATGAATATTGAGGCAAAAGTTTTAAATAAAGTACCAATAAGGAGATTACGGCAATATACCCCAAGGATCATGCACTATGACCAGGTGGGGTTTACACTAGGAATGCCAGGTTGGTTCAATATTAGGGTAACTATCAGCATAATTGACCACATCAATAACAAAACCAATAGAAATCATATAATTATCTCAATAGATGCTGAAAAAGCTTTTGATAAAATACAGCACTCATTTCTATTAAAAACACTAGAGAGTATAGAAATAAAGAGAGATTTTCTTAAAATGATAAGTAGCATCTCTCTAAAACTATCAACATGCATAATATGTAATAGTGATAACCTAGAAGCCTTCCCAATATGATCAGAACTGAAGCAAGAATGCCTATTGTCACCACTATTATTCAATACTGTACAAGAAACGTTAGTGTCAGCAATAGAGGAAGAAAAAGAAATCGAAGGAATTAGAATAAGAAATGAGGAAGCGAAAGTTCAGTCTTTGCAAATGATATGATGCTGTACTTACAGAATCAACTACAAACTCCTTGAAATAATTAACAACCTTAGCAAAGATATAGGATATAAAATGAATGCACACAAATCATCAACATTTCTATATATTACCAACAAAGCCCAATAGTAAGAGGTAGAAAGAGAAATTCCATTTAAAATAACTATAGGCAACATAAAATACTTGGGAGTCTATCTGCTAAGATAAACCCAGAAACTATATGAACACAATTATAAAACACTTTTCACACAAATATAGTCAGATCTAAGCAACTGGAACATATCAGTTGCTAGGCAGAATCAATATAATAAAAATGACAATTCTGCCTAAACTTGGTGCCATATCAATCAAGCTACCAAAATTATTTTCTAGAGATACGAAAATAGCAACAAAATTCATCTGGAAGAACAAAAGGTCAAGCATGTCAAGGGAATCAATGAAAAAAATGCAAAGAAAGGTAGACCAGTAGTATCAGATCTCAAACGATATTACAAAGTGGTAATCATCAAAACTCTCTGGAAATGGCTAAGAAAAAGAGTAGTAGATCATTGGAATAGATCAGGTACATGAGACAAAGTAGTAGATAATAAGAGTAAATTAGTGTTTGATAAACCCAAAGGCCCCAGCCTCAAGGATAAGAACTCATTATTTGACAAAATCTGCCAGGAAAACAATATGGCAGAAACTAGGTATAGAGTAGACCAACATCTTATGCTGTTTACCATAAGGTCAAAATAAATAAAGGATTTAGACAAAAAGGGTGATACCATAAGCAAATTAGGAGAACAAGGAATAGTTTGCCTGTCAGATTTATGGAAAAGGGAAGAATTTATGACCAAACAAGAGATAGAGAACATTACAAAATGTAAAATAGATAACTGATTATATTAAATTTAAAAGTTTTTCTACACACAAAACCAATGAAGAGAAGTTTAGAAGAAAAGCAGAAAGCTGAGAAACATTTTTACAGCAAATGTCTCTGAGAAAGGCCTCATTTCTCAAATATATAGAGAACAGAATCAAATTTATGAGAATACATACAATTCCCCAATTGATAAATGATCAAAGGATATGAACAAGCAGTTTTCAGATGAAGAAATCAAAGCCATCTATAGTCATATGAAGAAATGCTTTAAATCACTTTTTATTAAAGAAATGCAAATTAAAATAACTGAAGTATCACCTCACAGTTATCAGCTTGGCTAATGGTAGAAAAAGAAAACGATCAATGTTGGAGGAGATACAGGAAAATTGGGATACTAATGCACTGTTGTGAATTGATCCAATCATTCTGAAGAGCAATTTGGAACTATGCCCAAAAGGTTACCAAACTGTGCAGATCCTTTGATCCAGCAATATGACTTCTAGATCTGTGTCCCAAAGAGATGATAGAAAAGGGAATTAGACCTATGGGCACAAAAATATTTATAGAAGCTCTCTGTGTGGTGGCAAAAAATGGAAATTGAGGGGATGCCCATCAGTTGGGGAATGGCTGAAAAACCTATGGTATAGGAATGTAATGAAACTGTAACTGTGTGATGATCAACTATGAATGACTTGGTTCTTCTCAGCAATATAATAATCCAAGACAATTCCAAAAGACCCATGACAGAAAATGATATTCACATCCAGAGAAAGAATTGATAAACTCTGAATACAGATCAAAGTATACAATTTTTTACCTTCATTTTTTTCACTTTTTCCCCATTTTAGTCTGTTTCATCTTTCACAACTATGACTAACTTAGAAATATGTTTTACACGATTGTACATATAATCTGTATCAACTTTGTAACAGTTTTAGGAAGAGATAAAATTTTAAAACTCAAAATTTTGTAAAAATGAATTTAGTCACTTTCTGACTCTAAAATGAGCTCTAACCCTTTGACTTAATTCCTTCTCTATCCAGATGGCAAGAAAAATTGGTTAATAGAAGAAGCTACCAGGGGTTGAGCTTCCTGCCCTGGTGCCCATGGCTCAGGGGAGCTCTTCTGCAGCCCATCTCATCCTGCTCTGTTCAACAAAACTTGTCAATCAACAAACCTTTGTTAAGGGTCTATACCATATGTCAGACACTATACTGGATGCTGAGGATGCAAAGATATCAACTGCCACCTCTCCATCCCAGGATCTCCTCCCTCTGGGGCCCATTTCCAGGGATTGCCCCTCCCACAGATAGAACCTTGTGCCCCAGGTTTCCTCCACCCCAACTTATCTTTTAAAAGTTGGTTATTAAAATATTATTTAAAGGTTAAAAAATTGATCACAGGTGGTACACTTTGGCAAATTCTTTAAACTTTGCTACTGGTAACAAAATGACTAGTTATGTTTCAGCATCCACTAATCTGGGACACTGTGGGACACAATGGGAGCATTGTGAAGTCTCCGCACCCCCAGTGAGGGGCCCCTAGTCTGTGCTCAGGACTGCATCAGGAGATGTAGACAAAGAAACACCAAACTGGCAGAGGTTTAATCCTTGAGAAGCTCATAGCCCTTTGTTTGCATCAGGCACAGCTTGGAACATACATGCCCAAAGCATCGCTCATAAATAAGAGGATGCCAAAAGGATCATCTTGGTGGTAGTGTCTCTCAAAGGCACATTCCCATCTACAACTTCAGAATCTCAGAGCTTGGGAGTCATCTAGTTGGACCTCCCAGTACCTCGGCGGGAATTCTCCCCACACCACTGGCTTCATCCAAACTTTGTTTGAGCACAGCTTCTAGTGCTTGTCTCCCTAGGGAGCCCATGCCTCAGAAAGCCAGCTCTCATGGCCAGGAAGCTTCATCATCCCTAACCTCAAGCCTAGATTTGCCCATTACTCTGAAGCCGAGTAAAAGAAATATAACCCTTCTACATGTCAATTCTTTTCAACTTGGGCTATGCTGGTTTGTATTCTCTTGACAATCTAGCAGGGTGGAGTAGAAAGATGCACATACTCTATCTCTTACCTCACAGCCCATAAAATACCCTTAAAATGACTCTAAACAAATTCTAGAGCAGCAGAAGCCACAAAACAACAGAGTGAAAGAGATTTCCAGCCCAAGGTAGTCTGGAAAGCCAATAGGAAAGGTCTATCTCATGGGGCATGGAATGCAGCCCATGGAGCCAAGTCCAGCCCTGCCCACTTGGCACTGGCAGGAATAGGACAAGAACAGGCCTCGAGGGGTAGAATCCCCAGCAGAAGCAATGGTTCTCAGATCTCTCAACCCACAAATGCCAAAGAAAGCTTCAAAGGTCGGAGAGAAAGCTTTTTCATCTGAATGAGAAGGGAATGCGGTCTGGCCCCAACTGCAGCAGCCACTGCAGCAGCATCCATTTTTGGAGCCCTGCACCTAAAGCCCTTGGGGGAATTGAGCAGGTGATCTGAATCTTAGCCCTGAGATGGGTTCTGGGGTTAGGAAGAGGAGCACCAACTTGATTGAGCTGCAAGTGGCTGTGGAGAGGGAATTCTACTACTTGTAGATTCTGGGCAGAAAAGTTTTTGGTTGCTCCTAGACCAGTGCACAGGTCAGGAGATGAGTAAACTTTTCTCCCTTGATTGTGCCACCTTGAAAGAACTGAGATTTTACAGGTCACCAGAGTATAGGACTCAAAAGTCAAGTAACTGACAGGGAAAATGCCCAAAAAAGGGAAAAAATAAGACTATAAAAGGTTACTTTCTTGGGGAACAGGTATTTTCTTCCATCCTTTCTGATGAAGAACAACAATGCATGCCATCAGAGGAAGTCAAAGCTTCCAAAACCTCCAAAATACATATGCAAAATACACCTCTCAGGCCATAGAAGAGCTCAAGAAGGATTTTGAAAATCAAGTAAGAGAGGTGGAGGAAAAATTGGGAAGAGAAATGAGAGTGATGCAAGAAAATCATGAGAAGCAAGTCAACCACCTGCTAAAGGAGGCCTAAAAATTGCTGAAGAAAATAACATCTTTAAAAATAGGCTAACTCAATTGGCAAAAGAGGTCCAAAAAGCCAATGAGGAGAAGAATGCTTTAAAAAGCAGAATTAGCCAAAAGGAAAAGGAGGTTCAAAAGCTCAGTGAACAAAATAGTTCTTTAAAAATTAGAATGGAGCAGATGGAAGCTAATGACTTCATGAGAAACCAAGAAATTACAAAACAAAACCAAAATAATAGAAAAAAATAAGATAATGTGAAATATCTCATTGGAAAAACAACTGACCTGGAAAATAGATCCAGGAGAGACAATTTAAAAATTATGAGACTACCTGAATGTCATGATGAAAAAAAGAGCTTAGACATTATCTTTCATGAAATTATCAAGGAAAACTGCCATGATATTCTAGAACCAGAGGGCAAAATAAATATTGAAACAATCCACCAATTACCTCCTGAAAGAGATCTGAAAAGAGAAACTCCTAGGAATATAGCAGTCAAATTTCAGAGTTCCCAGGTCAAGGAGAAAATGTTGCAAGCACCCAGAAAGAAACAATTGAAGTAATATGGAAATTCAATCAGGATAACACAATATCTAGCAGCTTCTACATTAAGAGATCAAAGGACTTGGAGTATGATATTCCAGAAGTCAAAGGAACTAGAATTAAAACCAAGAATCACCTACCCAGCTAAACTGAGTATAACAATGAAATAGAGGAGTTTCAAGTATTCTTGATGAAAAGACCAGAACTGAATAGAAAATTTGACTTTCAAACACAAGAGTCAAGAGAAGCCTGGAAAGGCAAACAGAAAAGAGAAATCATAAGGGATTTTCTAAAGTTGAACTGTTTACATTCCTACATGGAAAGAGAATATTTGTAACTTTTGAAACTTTTCTCAATATTTGGGTAGTTGGAAGAATTATACACATGCATACTATAAATATAAATATATATATATATACACATATATACTTATACATATACACACAAATATATGTATATATGCCTATATATGAGAGCGTGTGTGTGTGTGTGTGTGTGTGTGTGTATATATATATATATATATATATATATATATACAGAGCACAAGGTGAGTTGAATTAAAAGGGATGATATCTAAAAAAAATAAAATTAAAGGGTGAGAAAGTAATATATTGGGAGAAGAAAGGGAGAAATTGAATGGGGCAAATTATCTCTCATAAAAAAGGCAAGAAAAAGCTTTTCCAATGGAGAAGAAAAGGGAGGAGGTGAGAGGGAAAAAGTGAAACCTATTCTTTTTACATTTGGCTTAAGGATTGAAAAACATGCTCACTCAATTTGGTATGAAAATCTATCTTCCACTACAGGACAATAGGGGAGAAGGGGACAAGTGGGGTGGGGGGGAGATGATAGAAGGGAGGGCAAGTGGAAGGAGGGAGTAATTATAAGTAAACACTTTTGGGGAGGGACAAGGTCAAAAGAGAGAATGGAATAAATGGGGGAGCAGGATAAGATGGAGGGAAATATAGTTAGTTTTACACAACATGACTATATTGAAATCTTTTGCAAAGCTACACATATATAGCCTATATTGAATTGCTTGCCTTCTCAGTGGGGATGGCTGGGGAGGGAGGAAGGGAGATAAGTTGGAACTCAAAATTTTAGGAATGAATGCTGAGAATTGTTTTTGCATACAACTGGGAAATAAGAAATACATGTAATGGGCTATAGAAATCAATCTTGTCCTACAAGAAAAGAAGAAGATGGGGACAGGGGAAGGGAGGGGCATGATAGAAAGGAGGACATATTGAGGGAAGGGTTATCAGAGTACAAGGTGTTATGGGGTGGGGAGAGGCGAGACATGGGGAGATAGTTTGGAAATTTAGTGGAAACGAATGTTGAAAACTAAAAATAAATAAATAAACAAAAAAAAGAAAAGAAAAGAAAAGAAAATCTAGCAGACTGGTCTGACCAAATGGCTGGGGGAGGGGGGAGGGGCTCCTTTTGGAGAGTGAATATTTCAGAGATGTCAGTGCAGCCCTGGAGCAGTCCATGTGTCATCCTGCCCTCTTGCCGCATGACTAACTTGACACAGTGACCTAAATGTCATCTCAACCTCGAATTTTGAGATGCAGCCATGGCTATAGTAACCATCACAGAAAGGCAAACCCCTTTACTAGACACAAAAGGAACAGATTCGCTAAAAGATAAATGACCAAAGAATACAAATAGCTTTCAAAGAAAAACAAACTATAATCTATCCCCAAATACAAAAAAGTTCCAAATTACTATTAATTAGAAATATGCAAATTAAAGCAGCTCTGGGGTTCTCCTCCTCACAGTTATCGGATTGGCAAAGTCACCAAAACAGGACAAATTTTCAGGACTGTGTTGAATTTTACTCTTGGTGAAACTGTTAATTGATCTATCCATTCTGGAAAGCAATTCAGAGCTATGGCCGCCCCCTCCCCCAAATCAACTAAATTGTGTCTACCCTTTGACCTCAAAGATCCAAGATGAAAGACAAAGAAAAAGCCCACAGATACAAAAAATATGTATGGTGACTCTGTTCATAGCAGCAAAGGACTAGAAGCTAAGGGGGGCACCTATCTGTTGGGGAGCAATAAATAAATTACAGTGCATGAACACAATGGAATATTACTGAATCAAAAGAAAAATGAAATGAATGGTTTCAGAGAAACTTGAAAACCCCCTATAAATTGAAACAGACAGGAGTGAGCAGAAGCAGAATCATTCATACGCTAACAACTCTCTAAAGAAAAGCAACTTTGAAAGACTTGAGGACTCGGATGAATGCAGCGATCCACCATATTTCCAGAGGGCTGATAGCAAGAAATACTACCCACCTCCTGACAGAGAAATGAGGAGCCAGGGTGCAGGAGACAGACATTTTTGGATACAATGCAAAAATTAGCTTTACTTGGCTATCCTTCTTTGCTATAAAGTTTTGCTTTGTTTCTTCCTCCCTTTGTGGGGTTGTGACTGGGAAGGCAAGAGGGACTGAGGTAACATTTTATGAAAGAAGCTCATTGAAACATCTTTTTAAAGAAGGCATAGAAGAATACAGAAGTCAGACAAACATTGAGAAGCAGACAGCTTTGAAATTTAGTGTGAACTTATGATACGCTAAAACTAAAACTATAATATACTAAAAAGAAAAGCCAGTTGTATGTAACCCTCTTTTTTTCCTGGTTCTATCATGTATATGGAACTGCTCATTTTAGCTGGCATTTTTAAAGTTGAAAATATACAAAAAAATAAAATGATACAAAACATTTTTTGTCTTTTTTTCTTTAATGAAGGAATTCCTGGTCAGGATCTGAATGGTCTCTGCAGTTCCTCACAATTCTGAGTTTCAAGGCTTCTGAGATTCTAGTTGGGAGGATGCCAAGGAAATATTCCCAAGACCAACTTTGCACCCTTGGGATTGTGCCTACTTTGAATGGTGCTTTTGGAATGTTTGTTCTAAGAAAAAGACAAGAGGAAGATGAGGAGAAAAGGGAGAGGATGGGGGGAGGAAAGTAAAGGAGGGAGAGAAAAAGAGGGAAGGAGAGAAACAAAACCTCCTCCTCTGCCTCTAACTTTCTAATAGCCTGTGTAGACACAGAGTCTGGTCATGGGGCCATAGTGGACCACGGCTCTGGAGTCAAAAGAAGAAGAGACTGAGGCCTTGGGAGGCAAGGGGCCTTGCCTCTTTTTCTCCACCATGATAAGCTTGGCCCCCATCACTTTCTGCCCCTGGGTCACCTCAATAGCATTCCTCAGGGTTGGGCATAGTTATAGATAGAATGGGAAGAGACTTGGCATCGGGAGCTCTGACTATGGGTTCCAGCTTTGATTCTAGTTAATGATAACCTTGGCCAAGCCTTTAAAGCTTCCCAGGGCCCCATTTTCTCAGCTGATCAATGACAAATTTGGATGGGAAGCATTCTGAGGCCCTAAGTGTATGCTAGTGCTGTCTGAAAAAGGAATATGCTTGAGCATAACTATTTCTGTGATCTTCTTCCTTACCCTCATCAATCAGAGCTAAAACTAGGGTGAGGCCACTGAAGCTTTACCCCAGGATGGACTACTTCAGACAGCTCCATCCATGGATCTACTTTTTCGTTCCCAGAGGTACATTCCCCTACCACCAGCCTTATACCAGATGAGCCTATGCCCAGCCCAGATACAAATATCATTAGTTATATCTCAGCCCCTACCATTACAACATATAATAAGAGTAGCATTTCCTCACCAGGGAGGCCTTGTACACTGGCCTCCAGAAGGCCATTCTTCCCTGTATCAAAGAGCACATTCATCACATAAATGTAAAGTTCAAAACCTGCATCCCCAAGGTAAGTGCAGATATCTTATCCAAATTCCAAATGTCACTGCATGCACCAGGGCTGTAAAATAAGGGTCAGACCAGGGGTTGCCCACGCAGTTCAGCACCATTCAACATTCTATGAACCAGCATCTATCATGCATTAGGGTCCAATGAGTAATTAGATCAGAGACAATACCATTACCCACTACGGAAAGCAGCCCAGTCTAACTATGCATCCACCAGGCTTAAGCAAATGCTGACTTCTCTACATGCTTTTCTTGTTTTTGAGCTTGGGCTGTTTCATTTTTGTCTTTAAAATTATTCAGAATCTATGAGGCATAGCAACTTCTGAAAGGCCTCAATTGTAGGTGGAGTGAGTACCTCATCCATGAAAGCCTTCACAAGACCAAGAGATGTGCTGGGGAGCTGTCCAAATACCAAGGAGTTCTGGTAATTCTCCGCTCCAACGCTTGCTTCAATCGTCTTCATAACGAAAACAAGCTTGTGTTTTGCATCTTGTGGAACCTAAAACAGGACAGTCAGTCAGTTCCAAGGGTCTTGATCTAATTTATGTATTAGGGGCACAAGGTGTGGGACAGCACCCGAGATCTCACTGGCATAGGGAACTCTGGAAGGAGGAAAACCCCTGTAACGTGCAGGCTAATTTCCATGTTAAGAAAAAGAAATGTTTCAATAGGGGATGGGGCTCTTAAAACCCAATCATCTGCAAACCTTACGGACTTTTCACAAGGAGTGGTGTTTTGACTTTTTGTAATGATCAACTACCATAAATATCTGATTACCTGAGTCTGATTTTTGTCTCAGTAGAGGTAGCTGGTGTCACAGTAGATAGAGTGCCAGGCCTGGAGTTAGCTAAGAACTGGGTTCAAATCCAGTTTCATATGCTTACTAGCTGTTCAACCCTTGGAAAGTCACTTAGCTTCTGTCTGCCTCAGTTTCTCTATCTGTAAAATGGGACTAATAATAGCACTTTTCTCCCAGGATTGTTCTGAGGAGCAAATTTAATCCTATTTGCGAAATACTATGCAAGACTTAAAGCATTCTGCAAATGCTAGAGACTGTGTCCAGCACCTCCCATCAGACTTTGCATGAAGGAGAGAAGTAGATTCCTCAATATAGAGACACTAAAATGTGGGTAACTAAAATGCCAGCTTTTCTATTTTGCTTTACAAGTCAGGTGAGACCACTCTATTACCCTGCATCTTCCAAATGTTTTTTATTTGTTAAATTAAATGAACACTTTTTGGACTAGCCTGGGATTTCATGGGTGGGAACTCCCAGCAAACACACTCTCTCCACTAGTGCAAATCAGTACTTTCTCTGATACTTCTCAGAGGCTTAGAGACCTTAGAGGACAAGTGACTTGCTCAGGGTCACATAGCTAGTACGTGCAAGAGGTGAGATCTGAACCCAGGTCTTCCTGCTCCTAAGATCAACTTTCCAGCTACAGTGTGGGGATACAACAGTAAAAATGAAACAGGTCCCTGCCCTCAAGGAGCTGCCATTCCCCTGGAAGGAAGAAATTCCATGCTCAAATAAATGGGAAATACAAATAAAGCCAT